>JAQFVV010000080.1:0-621697 GCA_028023455.1 Epiperipatus broadwayi | reverse complement strand
CTTTTATTGATGGAAAAATATCAGTTCATGTTTTATATTTAATCTAATGGGAATCTATTTGAGTTGTAATTTGACTCCTTTGATTACATCATCAACATTTAAGCCTAATTCAGAGTACTAATCCAATGAAGATACAATATTAGAATGGGTGGAATCCTTCTAATATTTGTATATTATTCATTAGTAGGAACATAAATACTTCTTTTACTCACATCATAATATAGGAATTGCTCCTTGGCAACCAGTAAATAATTTGATAACCAATTTATTTACATTTAAAAAAATATTAAAGTAAACAGAAGTTAGTGTTCAATGTTTCATGTCCAAATGTGAAATGTGAGAATAACTGATTGTAAATTTAATAATCAATGGTTACTCGAGATCGTGCTACACTCACATACCTAGGCTAGTTTTTTGCTACTGGTAATTAATTCAAGCTTACAATAAACTATTTTAGAATTTGATTAATTGCTACTTCTACTGTAGATATAGAAAATAACCAGAGAAAATCATGTCATACAGTATTTGATATTAAACCACTAAACATCACATGATCATCTCTATACTAGCACATAATTGTTGTAAACAAAGGCAAAACTCTCCATACAGTAGTGCCTCCCTGTGCCAAACAGAGTAATCAATGGATGCCAGAAGGCTTGTGCATAAAATCCCTATCTAGTGCCTACTCATCCAATATCCCCAGACTAGTTTCTGGCTTGTGGCCATCATCAGTGAGGAGCCTTGGATGGTGATCATGTGATGTTTAGTGGTTTAACACCAATCTTAGCCTAATAGGATAGTGATAGCTATGGTTGTTTAAGAGGCAAAAACACCAAAATGTATGGGTGCTGAATTGAGTTCAGACCCAGCTATTGAGTTTAGATTGAAAATTTAATTCTCATAGTTTTGTAGTAAAGTAGAGTTAAAAGGTGGCTGCTGGAGGGTTGCATTAGATCCTAAGATCTAGGTGCAGTGCTCTCAGATCCAAGGCTCGTCACTGATGATGGCCACAAGCCAGAAACTAGTCTGGAGATATCGGATGAGTAGGCACTAGATAGGGATTTTATGCCCAAGCCTTCTGGCATCCATTGATTAATCTGTTTGGTACAGGGAGGCACTACTGTATGGAGAGTTTTGCCTTATTATTTGATATCGACGATCTTATTGATTGTTCAATGCATATCAGAAACATATAATTAGTCTGTAAGTCCAAATTTCAACCTATAAATGCTAGGTTGCATGAACAGTCAGATATATTTGGCAATAGTAAGTGCATATAAATACAGGCAATTATCAATATCTGTACTGGTCTATTTATCATTAGATAATATCAAAGTCACATAATTTTACCTTAAAAAAGACTTGTCAAAAAGTAACAAGCATCCTAATCATAAATCAAATGATTAGCATTGTCTGCCAAGTTCTCAACAGCCTTCATAATAATTCTCATTGACAAAAAATAGTCCAGGTATGGTATAGTAATAAATCAGTCAGGCCAACAAGATGATAAAAAATCTGTGACTGGCAATACTATGGTAACATAGCTAATTCTGCAGATAATCTTAAAAAATATACTGCACTTCCCAGATTTTCATGTATGGTGTACCATAATTTACAATAGCCAGCAACTTTTAATATTCATATAACAAATACATTTTTAAAAAAACTAAACTGCTAAAATTTTATAAGTGTAATATTTTCTGAATGACAAATTCATGATTATTTTCCAGAAAAATAAAGCAAGACCTCCTGCTCTCACAAGTAATGAGATTCAAATATTTGCTTGATCAGCTCGGTTTTTAGACTTCTCACTCATCAAAAATGTTAAAAGACAATTCCTGCAATCATCTTTAAAATGTATGTAATAATATTCTCTGGGACAATATTAAATCTTTAGCATTCCAAGATACATAATATGTGCATTATAATGTTTACATAAAGAATCGCAATGTTTTGAAAATAAATAAGATATTCATAAGCTGGTTAAAATATGAATATAAATAGAACAATTTCTGTGGTGTATATATATATATATAATAGTAAACAATTAATTGCATTAATTCAATGTCTGCTATGTCAGTTTTTATACCAACCAATTTAAATTTTATTTGACTTTCATTTAAATTTGTAGAAAAATGGTAAGAACTAAATATGAACTTGATACATAATTTTGTAGTCTTAAATTTTTTTTTAAAACTGATCTCCATTTTGCTATCTATTTTATACATATATATATAAAATCATAAGTGAAATTGAAATAGAAATAATTGATGCAGTTTACTAATAATACTGGATTTCAATCTGTTAATATGACTAAAATTTCTCTATTTGCCCACCCTTATAAATTCACAGAAGAATATCATCTGTAGTAAAAAAAATAATATTTTCAAAAAGAATTAATAATTATTTGTTTAACAGTCAACTTGTTTTGGCCCAATTAAATATATGTTAAAAAAAAAAAAAAGTTGCATTTTATGAAATAGCTAAAGCAGACTTATTTAACACAGAAAAAAATAGAACTTAATTTTGTAAGTAATTTTATAGTTTTTGTTATATGTAACTTATATTTTTTCTTTTAATTTCTTTAAATTAAATGTTCTTCTAGAGATTTTATATATGTAACAGAAGTGAGAATTTTCTGTAATGCATGGTTGAAATTGGGAAAAGCTTAAGATATTTGAATTTTTCAGCATTTCTTTTTTTGTTTTTTTGAAAAAAAATAATTTGAAAGCATTCACGTCGCATTTTTTTCAATCTTTCCTTTTTTTTGGCAATAAATAATCTGCTTTCAGAAATAGAACTTAAAAATACACATCCACCCTAAAAAGTTTTGCAAAAATCATAAGTGATAATTTTATGTAACACATTAAATCAAGGGAATTTTAAATCTTACATATATGTGTTTGATGCCATTCTTTTCTAATTTTATTCAACATTAATGTAACACTGTTGGAATTTCAAAAACACCCTATATATTATAAAGAAAGACATATTAGAAATAAATATTTTTCCATAAGCTTCACCGAAAGGATGTGGAAAAATGGGCAAGCCCTAAGGTGTTGGATGCCAAAAGTGATTTGGGGGGAGTAGTTGCACCCTAATAAATTTATACTTTTTTATAATTTTTAAAGATTTTTTAAAATCACAAATTAAAAAAATAACAGGAAAATTACATAAACATTCATAGTTACAATTACAGTTAATAATTCTCTTTATTTACCAATATTAAAAATACTCTTGCAATAAAATATAAATATTTACAAAGACTGCAATGAATTATTATTTTAAAATTTTTAAGACAGTTAGTATATTACTATTATCTTAAAAAAAATAAAAAGTTAGTTAGCAGTTTGTACAAATAATTGCCTGAATATATATACATATTGTAACAGTTCCCGAGAATAGGGGGTTAATAAAAGAGAGGTTACATTATGCCACAATTGGGTAGCCACTTGTAACAGTATGCCACATTAGGGTTGAATTATGAGATGGGAAACCATCATCATTCCCAAATAAACAAAATATAAAATTAAATATCAAAGGAATGAGCATGAGAGATCCACACAGAACTAATTATTATAAGTTCACCAGCATTACACAAAAGTAATAATCATTCATCATCATGAAAGATCAACAATAAAAATAAATCAACAGAATCTTGTGACTAGATTTGAAATGGGTCTACTATTGACCATGGTATTTATTTAGCCCTTGCCAAACTTAGGGCAGCAATACATAATAATTTGGATCCACATACTTAAAAATGCTAATCCATTAGAATATATAACGATAAAAACAATAATGCTGGGATACAGAAACATGTATCACCATCAATGCCCTGGCCATTTAATACCATTAAAGTATTGGCTACCTATAAACTTAATTTCTAAATAAATAAATAAAATGAAATGTAGTGTATGAAATCATCATCAATTGGATGTCCAAAAACACTAAATATAAACCCCTTATATATAACAGAACATTATGCATAAATCCAGCTCAGTGAGCAAAACTCCATAACTGTTATGGTGAGCAAGAGTATAATACAAACATATAATATTCTAAAACTATTTTAGGGTTGAGTAAATTCACTTGAATAACTTTAACAATGAAATATACATTTATTAATTAGAATCAATAAAATGAAATTAAGGTCTGCTGAGTATGTTATAAATTTGGCATTATGATTTTGATTAATACAAAAAGAAATAAGCTATCATATTGTGACTTACAAATATCTCAACAGGTTTACATAAAACACACCTATATATAAGCCCTCAGATGTGCTGTATAATAATTTAAAAATTAACATGTTCAAATTGTCATAGACTTATAAAAAAAACAATTCATTTTAATAATTCATAAAGTATTGTTATGGATATCCCCTTACATCCCTCCAATACATAATACACACCATATGGCCTAATCTGAATCCAAGACCCATGACATTAGCATTATTTATTATTAGATTAATAAAAATAATAAAGTACTAAGACTGACAAACCATTAATTGCAACATACAGTTTAGATCCTAACTTAATTATACTGTAAATAATAATCAGAAAATAATAATTTTATACATAAAAAGCTTTTTTCAGCACCTGCTTTGGTATCATTTTCAAATGTTACTAATCTATTTAACATTAACGAATCACCTGACATAAAACCATCCAGTGTCCAATAATGGAATTAAAACAAACAATAACAATATAAATAATTAAAAGAAATCAAAATCCTCATATATAAATTCAATAATTACAAAACAAGTGACTATATCATATGTTAAACAATATTACATGCATTTTTTTACACAATTATATATATATATCATCTTATATTTTTCATTCATTTTTATCAACCAATTATTAACCAAATTTGTAGAAGTCTTATAAATATTCATACAATTAGTCAAATTATTTCGAATATAATGTTTTATATATTTGTCTTCTTTTTGGATCTTTGATGAAATTTAAATATTTAATACTTTTTGTAGCATCTATTCTATAGCCGTATTTCAAGTAGCGAATATATAATGCAGACCTATCATAACAATGCTATTAAAAGAAGAGATGATAAATTTGCATTATATATTCACCATTTGAAATACGGCCATAGAATAGATGCTACAAAAAGTAATAAATTTCATCAAAGATCAAAAAAAAAAGACAAATATATGAAACATATTATATTAAAAATAATTTGACTAATTGTATGAATATTTATAAGACTCCTACAAATTTGGCTAATAATTGGTTGATTAAAAATGAATGAAAAATTATATAAGATGATATATATAATTGTATTTAAAAATGCTTATAATAATGTTTAACATATTGATATAGTCAATTGTTTTGTAATTATTGAATTTATATATGAGGGTTTTGATTTGTTTTAATTATTTGTATTATTGTTTGTTTTAATTCCATTATTGGACACTGGATGGTTTTATGTCAGGTGATTTGTTAATGTTAAATAGAAAAGGGTACCAAAGCAGTTGCTGAAAAAAACTTATGTATAAAATTATTATTTGATTATATAACTGTTGTAAAAAATTATTATTATTTTCTGATTATTATTGTGTGGAAGAGCAGCATAATGATTTTATTCCTTTCCAATTTTGATACTGTAAACAAATATTTAAATTAAATTATAAGACATGCATGAAAATTAATCTTTAGCAATTATTACCTTGTTAAATGTGATATAACTCCAATATAATATAATAATGCATGGTAAATAAGATTAGATAAAATGAATGCAATCAAGAAATGAAAATTAATATTAAAGTAAATAAATATCAAATAAAATTTTCATTGTTATTAACAAATTATATATATATTAATATTCATTAAAAATTAAAACAAACAAAAAACTTAAATGATGATAACGAACTTGCTTTTAGTTGAACAATAAGCTTCTTCCCCCAAGAGATAAAATTTCTTATCCGCTGAATAACATACAAAAATTTAAGATGATTCGAATTTACAATTTGAAGAGAAACATCAGCCAATTTTGAGTGGAAATACTATTAAAAACCAATATCTGAATATCTGAGAAAGCGAAAACAAACGTATAAAATTAAAATTAGTCAACCAAGAAATTAAAAATTGAAATCTTCATAAATAATTTCAGATCATTCGAATTTCCAAGTCAGTAATTCTAACTTATAAATCACAATATCTAGATTCGAGGGTATACAGTAATATAAAATTATTGATATTACTTCACTCAAAATAAATCATTAAAGAAAAATATAAAGAATGATAGAGAAAGATATGCATTGATGTGCAAAAGCAACATCAAGGAAACAAAATCATCATCCATAGAGCTATAACTTGTCAGAACCAGGATGGAATTGACTTAGTACTTTACACCTGCACTACGAAACATCAAGTCAATTCTTAATGAATGGACTCTATAATTCTCCACTTCAAAGCAAAAATTCCAAGGTTACAAAGGATAAATGAACTAATGAATGTTCTAGAACATTTATAATTCACCAACTATATCTAAAATGGATTGATTCACTAGGACATTTTTCCTTATAAACTTCAAAAACAAGTTTAAGTCAACATCATTCACTTTATTTATTTGTATATTTGGTATGATTTTTTTTTCTTTACTTTACTTTAATATGGAGACAAAATGGGTAACATAAGTTTTAGTATGTAATATAATGAAGAAATATTGTTACCTTTAGTATAAGTAAAATAAAATATATTTTATGATGAATGCTTGATTGCATGCTAATCTGAACATCATCAAAGGCGAAAGGTAAGATTTTACCCAATACATATTTAGTCTAAACATTTATATACTTGCAACATACATTTTTCTTTGTTTGTTTATATTAATAGTTGTGTTAAATGTTTTTGATATATTTGACTAACTATTTCTCTCATAAATGGTCTTCCTTATCTATATCATGACTACTGTACATAATGGGAATCCTAGATTACCACGATGACAGATAGGAATCTTACAAAGTTAATTAATATAAAATGAGTTATAAATTTCAATTGGAAATATAAAAAGTAAAGATGATTATGGTGATCCTAAATATAAAATAAACTTCATTTATGTTAATAGGGACATCAAGTGGCTATTCTTTGTAGGGATCAGGATTAGGAATAATATTTAGAACCAATTATAAGCAAAGAATGACCATAAATATCTAATTAAATGTTTTATAATTTTGTTTCAAATTTTTTTTTGTTAAAAATATTAATCTCTGTAAATATAATTATTAATTATATTAAAATGTTAAATTAAAACTCTTGTTATGTTTTCTACAGTCAATTTTCAATTAGGCATATCTTCTCACATATTTTTTGCCCATTTACACATAAGTTCATATTTACACCTAATATTAAATACCTACACAGATGTACACCTATCTATATTTTAGTGATATTAATATTACCTGAATTAGACAATCATGTGGTCTCCATGAGTTTCAAACTCAGGATAATGAAAATGCAATACAGCATGGATGGGGTGAGTTAGGTAGATATTTAATATTTAGTTGGTTCTTAAACTCTCCTTTCCTAAGAATGAAATCAATGTGTACGTAGTATAAATAGGTGCAAAAATCAAAGATATACTCTGTTATTCATTATGATGATCTCGCTAACCTATTTTCATACCAGAAAAAGCCCGTTCCATTATATATGGCACTACCAGTAGCGGAACACAAAAATCATATATTAGTATCACACTTCATTATACATATAAAATATATCCAATTGCTGGCTAATTTGATTTTATATTAATATACAGTTATATATTTTCAATAGTAAAATAATAAAATATAAACATATTTGTAAAATTTTTCTTGATATGAAAAATTTACTTTGAATATGGAAATTTACTAAGAATAAAACACAAACAAAATATGTGATAGTCAACAACTTGAATTGTTTTGAAACGGAGAGATTACATAGTAAAAGAAAAAGATCAAATAAAACAACAATTACCGTGAACATAATATTATATTTGGTAAAAATAGTAAAAGTGATAGCGATGATTAATATTTCACTTATGTACAATATAATAAGAAATCTTTATTACAATTAAAAATTAAAATAATAGATAATATTAAAAAAAATTTTTTTAAAAGTAGAGTACACCTGGGTCTCGTTTTATGCGGATTATTTTAATGCGATTTTGAAGTTATGAGATTCATGTTTCTTCTTAATATCTTTCATATTTCACTATATTTATTAGATATCAAGAAATTCAAATTATTAATAACTTATTTTGACTTGAAATACTTTTTTTTTCAAAAATATAACGTTATATTAGCAGCTGATGTGAATATGCCCTGAAGCTGTATTTAGAATCTTAGCTTCTATGTAAATAACCTACTTATACTAATGAGTAAATAATAATAATAATAGATTTATACGTACGTATAAAAATATCGCAATAAATATTCAAAAATTTTAAACTTTTAAAATGTATTTTGTTAGATATAACAGAAATAAACATTTTTTTAGATTTTTAAAATAAATAATAACGGAGATTTTATTGATTTTATAAAGTGAAAATAATTTTTCTAATGATAATGTAAAATATTTTTGTTTTGATTGCGATCTCATTTTTTAAATATAGAAACACAAAACCATTAACACAGCACAAGACTGAAAGTGGCGCTAGTTGTATATCACGTCATGAATCTGATTTCTTACCAGTTCACAAATGAACGCATATTGTCAAACAGCGGTAATGATTAAAATATGTATGAAAAAATGTAAAATTAAATACTGTAGTTAATAAAAAATGTTTGTCTTGTATTAATTTTTTTCAAATATTTGAAATTTTTTATTAGTCATACTTTATTTCCTTATTTTTTTAATGCGAATTTTAAAGTGATTTTTCCTTGTTGCTTTGCTTTTATGCCGATTTCTGAAAATTACAGAACCTACCCCCCATTTTTCAAGATAAGTTAAGTTTATTTTTGTGTCATTTCTTTTGTGCGCATTTTCTGAGGAACCTATCTACCACATAAAACGAGACCCAGGTGTATTAGAAAATTCATGACTACCAGAAGTCAAATTAAAATGGCGCAATTAGAAACAAGTAGTGAAAAAAAAAGAACTTGAAATACAAAGTGAAGTAAATAGAGAAGAAATAGAGAATAATATTTTAGAGGGTATAAAAAAAAGAACAGTACCTAGGTATATCTGGGGGGACCACAGTATTAAATGCCCAAGTCCCCAAAACCAATAAAATCCAGATGAACCAAGGAAAGAAAAAGAAAATAATAATGATGAATTATTTAAACAAATGTTGGTGATGCATCAAATGAGAATAGATCAACAACAAATGTTCACCAATCTAAAGACAGATATGCAGAAAATATATCTGAAAAGATGGATAATATGGCTGCAGATCTAAAAGCAGATCAACAACAGATGAGAGCAGATATAAAAGCAGATCAATAACAGATGGTAGATAATATAACAAGTGATTTATCAAAAAAAATTAGATAATTTAAAAATTGAACTGAAAGCTGAAATATCCCAGAAACGAACCAACATTAATAACAAGATACAAAAAGTTGATAAAATTGAAAACAAAATAAATACTACGGCCATCGAAATAAAAGAAACAGGTGATAATTCCAAACTTAAATTGGAATTAAAGCTAGAAGAACCTGAAATTAATTATAGTTTAATAGATGAACCTGTAAGAACTAAAATAAATTCAAATAAGATCTCTTGATAAAAATATCAGTGATAAATAAAACTGACGAATATATAAAATCATACCAATATATTGACTTTATCATAAAAATAAACTTGAAATGTTTTTTAGGGATGATGTTTTTAAACTAATTGACAGCTATCAGGATGAAATACTTCCATATTATGCTATTTTTAGAAATGAGAAATATCACAACTATGATAAAGATTGTAAAACTTTCAATAAAGCGACCATGCTTAATTATCTTAAGTATAAATTAAGATATTCAAAAGTTTTTTATAATGGAAGAGATGATCAGAATCAAAAGACTAATCAATGGATAGTACTTAAAATTAGAATACCACCAGTAAAAATCCAAAAGATACTACATTCCAATAAACTATGTAATACCTATGAAAGCCAATTCACATTTATTAAGTGTACAAATATAAATGCTTAATAAGCTAATAATAAAAATGAATCTAAAGGATTACAAACCAGGATATGGAAACCAAATTACGAAAAACAGAATAATCCCTTTCTTTTTTTTTTTAGATATAAGTAAATCATTTTAAGACTAAATAAAAATCAACAAAATGTGAATTTGAACTCATGTAAGGAGTCATTAGAATTATGGTTAATCAGTTTGAAGGATGAAAAAGTAAAAGAAGAGAACACTCATTATAGAACTTATGCCATAAATATATTTGAGGAATGAACTTTTAGAAGTAAACTATAATTTTATTTCTGAAACTGATAATGAATTACATCATTATCATTGGAAACTGAGACTAATTACTTTAACAAGTTGTTCCATTTATAAATTAATAACAACTATTACATTTAACTGATACTGAAGAAAATCCAGTTTTACTCAAAACTAGAGAGCATGATAAGTATTCTTAAACAGACTTATACTTAAATAAGGCATAGGTTATTTAAAACAAAACTTAGCTGCATCTAATCAGATCTTCCATCATAGAAACTTTTGGTATATCATTATATAAATAATAAATACAATCGTAAGTAAAACAGGCAAAACTCTCTATTCGTATTGCCACTCAATGCAAGCCAAAGTAATCAATGGATGCCAGAAGGCTTATGCATAAAATCCCCACCTAGTGCCTACTCATCCAATATCTCCAGACTAGTTTCTGGCTTGTGGCCTTCATCAATTAGGAGTCTTGGATCTGAGAGCACTGCACCTAGATATTAGGATCCAATGCAACCCTCCAGCAGCGATCTTTAATCTCTACTTAACTACAAAACTATGTCTTAAATTGAAAACTCTATAATCTTTTCAATCCAAGCTCATTAACTTATATAATCATATAGGTCTGAACTTGATCCTCACTGATGAAGGCCACAAGTCAGAAACTAGTCTGGGAATATTGGATGAGTAGCCACTAGATGGGGATTTTATGCATAAGCCTTCTAGCATCCACTGATTACTCTGGCTTGCATTGAGTGGCAATACGTATAGAGAGTTTTGCCTGTTTTAATAGCAATTATAAGCAAGCATAAGAAATGTGATCATGTGATGTTTATTGACGATCATAAGTAACTTAGACCTCATAAGACAAAGTGTATTAATAAAGATATATTGAGTGAAAAATACTCCAGAGGGTGGAATAACTCAAGCACTCAAATCCTAATATTACATGATGGGCTAATAATTACACACAAATTTTAAACTAAGATTTCTTTGCAAAAGAAAATACATTTTTTGGGGGGTAAGGTAATTAAAAACAAACTAAAACATACCTCAACTTTATTATATAAACCTATGCCTATGCTCAGAAAATCACCCATCAACCTAGAAAAAGATCGAACGGAGGCATATAACAAAATGATACAAATGAGTGAGAAATATGGTTAATTAAAAAAAAAAAACAAATTTATTTTCAAATTGGAGTCAAAGTCTTTATTAGGACACCCGATGTAAGCAATCCTAAAAAATTTATTTTTCATAAATTCTGCAAAATGTATGAAGGACCATTGACCATCATCCAAATGTGCTGGTCCAAATGCATATTGGGTAGATAAAGGCAATGGTATCAAAGGAACATACAATACTTGAATTATGAAACCATACCATGGAGAAAATTAACAAATTTTTAAACAATACAACATAAAATATAAATCTACAAAGTATTAATTCAATCCAAATAATAAATAATGATAGTTATATCTAAAGTAAATTAAGTAAGAAAAATGAACAAGAAATTGATGAAAGGAAAGACAACTTTCTATCAACCACTGAAACATGTCAAAGATTATACATTGATCAGTATGCATCTCTTGTAGCATTTATCAAAAAAAAAAAAAGCTACTTTACTTATGTTATAGGAAGAACAAAGGATTCTTTATAAACCAAATATAAATTTATAGTTATTTTGTAGTCACTGAATATAATAATATTTGGATAGCAAAGCAAGAAACCTTTATATCTAAACAAGATTTGGTATAATCTATCAACATGATTGAAACTAGTATTAAAAAAACATGAATATTTTGATAAACCATTAACTGCTAGAAAAAAATAAAAATCATAGATTTATCTTAACCTAATCTTAAAATAATAGAAAGTTAAGAAATTAAAGATATAATCCATCTTTAATATCTTTATTGGGAGCTTGATTGAAAAAAAGTTCACCTTAATCATTTCAAAAACAACTTTATAGGATTTTATCAAAATATGTTATACAAGCTTTAAAAATTTCTTAATCCAATTAAAATAGTGGAATTTTATAATTACCAGTATATCTATTGTAACATAAAAACATGCATATTTTAATTCAAAATCAGAATTAATAAAATATTAATTAGACCTTTTTAAATGTTTAATTTATAATAATTTTTTTTAAATTCAAAATTATTTAATCCTTTACTGTTATTCCAGTGTAATATAAAAAATACTTACAAAAAATTTGTGTTTATTTCTATTTTTCCTTTCAACTTTATATATATAAATGCACAAACACTAGTCTCAATATGTATATTTGTACATATGCATATGAATTGCCACAATTTGCAGACTTGTACTTTCAAAATCTAATTTATCAATATTATTTCTTAATCAACATTTAAGAACAAATTACCACATATAAAAAAATATTTATCATATTTGTTTTGTTAAATAATATATAATAATCTTCAAATACTTCTTAAGTATCCTGAAAAAAAATTAAATATTAAGACATTTTCATTTTCTGAATGCTAACAATATTTACTAATATCAGTTGTTGAATACACATTAATGAAACAAAATGGTGTTATTTGGATAAGTGAGATTATTTTTCTTTTTGTTGCTAAGATAAATATGCTTTCTTTTTGGATTTTTGGACTTAAATAACACATCAATATTTCTAGATTGTTTTCAATGAATATTTTTCTTAAAACACAATTGTAAATCACTAACAAATTAATAATGGTAGTAAAATTTTCAAAAAAATGTTTTATTTAATACAAAATTTTATGTGATTTCTGCAAGCCAAATTTAATGTAACTAGTAATAATATTTAGTCTTTTTTTCCAATAATTGACCTATATTCTGATTTGCTTCTCTAAATAAATATGAATGAAGTTTTTGATTTCTCCTATGCATAAATTGAAAGACTTTTAAGTGAAAGTTTATCTTTTCCATCCATGGATTTTTGGTTTTTAAATCTGTTTCAAATAGCTAATAAGAATTACAATAAGCTATAATTTTTAAATAACAAAGTTATTAACTTCTACAGCGGGTGCCAATTTTTGAAATTTTTGTGTAAAATTTTGAAGAGAATTTTTCCTCATCTGCATAAATAATCCCAATTAGTATGGTGCAATTTTTATAATAAAATATTTAATTTCTATTACAAGTTATTTTAATTTTTTTTTGTGTGAGTCCATAATATCTTCTACATTTTTAACAATACATTTTTAATAATAATTTCCAAGTTTTCTAGTTGTTTCAATATTAGATAGCAAATTATTTCTCTATTTGTAACTAAAATAATATATTCGATTTTAGAATAATAAAATATTTATAACACTTTAACAAAAAATAATTTAAAAATATGTTTAAAAGTTATAAAACTTATATTTATCATTAAGTATAAAACCACCATTTAATATGTTCTCCCAGTAAATGATCGCAGATAGACTTACAGACATGGATTGATAAATAAAATCAGAAAAAGATAATTGTGATTACATTCCAATATTCTATATATAGTACACACTAAATATAAGTCTACCCCTTACTCATTTCACTTCATTTGTGCCACTTGAACATTAGTGTTACTAACTACATTAGTACAATTTTTTTATTTTTAAAAATAAGAGGGAAAAAAAGGCTGAATATTTGCATTCATAATAAGATAATAAATAATTTGACTTTTTTACTTCTTTTCTTATTTAAATGAAATTCTATATTTAAACAATAAAAGATTATAAATTTATAAAATGTTTAACTTGCTTAGCATGCTTTCGACATTTATAGTTAGATGTTTAGGTAATGGATAGATGATATTTAAATCTGCTAACAATTATGTAAATATTTTATTTACATATTTCATTTCTTTGATAATGTTATGCGTGATTCTTTTTTTATTGATCATGTGAGAGTTATCGACCCTGCAAGAGTTAATATAGTATGTTCAAAGTAAGATGTCAGAAAGCGCAAAATTAAGAAATCATAGTTTATCGCCAAATAACTCTCATGTGATCAATAAAAAAAATCAGATTATCAAAGAGATAGAATATGTAAATTAAATATTTACATAATTGTTAGCAGATTTAAATATCATCTATCCACTATATAAGCGCATAGAACTTCCTACTGTCATTACTAGAGCTACAAATCTATCCATAAACGTTGAAAGTGTGCCCAGCAAGTTAAACGCTTTATAAATTTATAATCTTGTTAAACTGCAAAATGCTGTTTAAATAAGATAATAAATATTAAATATTTGAATATAACTTTAGTTGCTTAGTGAAATAGAAAAGATTATTTTCAGTTTTACTATTGTTTTTCTTTTTTTTTAAAAAAAAATAAATCTATATCAATGTTCATAATATATTAATTAATACTCAACTTACCACGGCCATGAATAGCACATTTTTCTTTCTTTGAATTCTAAACAAAGCACATTTTAGATGACATTAAAAAACAATTATATGTACATATAATTATAAATAATTAATAATATAGTCATTTTTTTAGTTCTTGTCTATTTTATAGTGAGTTTGTGAAGAGTAGTTTCTTTCCACAATATATAATTATAATTATAAATATGCGACTTTTTTTTCTTCACATTAAATAGTGAAGCTATAATTATATGAATAATGTATGATAGGTCTGCTTAGCGCTTTCAAGATTCAATGTTGGAATCTCGTACTCATAGTTTTGTGAATGAAGACTGTTGTGATTATGCAAATGAGTTTGAATTTTTAATTAGTTAGTTCCTTGTTTGGAGAGAGCAAAGCATGCCTCTCTTCTATTAATGGCACTAATATCATTTGCTATGTAGAAAGCTTCTTTAACTTTTCTTTTGGCATCATTCTTCTCTGTACAAAAAAAAAAAGTCGCATATATATAATTACAATTTTCACTAGTGAAGAGAAAAACAATTTATTAAATATATAATTATGAATTTACATATTTGAAATACAGGCACTCTTCATATATCTGGAGCCTAATTGTAAATATAGGGGATTTGAACTCAGATTTTCAAGCACCTTTCAACTATCCACACTATCTCATATCATTGATAGACATGATCACACACATATAGAAAAGATCAATAATCATCAATATACATATTTTGTGCTGGATGGCTGAAGTGTTGGAGTAGATTGAAGCTTGTCCATTAAAGTATGAAGATTTGCTATCTTAATATAAACTGAGCACTGATTATATATATATGTGTGAGAGATGATAATCTGGACCAACTGATGAGTACTGGTTCAGCACAAAATACATATATTGGTGATTATTGATTTTTTCTACATGTGTGTGATCATGTGTATCAGTGATATGAAATAGTGTGGATAGTTGAAAGGTGCTTGAAAGTCTGAGTTAAAATCCCCTATATTTGAATTTACATATTGTATATGCATTTGATGTTTCATAATTTTATAACCCCATCTTTTAAAAGTTATTAGAAATTATAATTCTAAATATAAAATGCTAAAATAAATTACTAAGATAATTTACTCTAAATAATAATTTAATCTTATTATCTGATAAAAGTACAATATAATACAGATATATAAATCAAAAATATAAGTATATATAGTATGTAAAAAAATAGCAATATAAGTAAAAATTGCTATATTATAAAAATTGGGGAGGGAGGGGTAGTCCCACCCCACCCCCACATTAAAAGTATTTATTTTATAAAAAGACAATTGAATATAGAAAGACAATCTAAAATATTTTTAAAGAGGATATATACAAAGCTAGCCTCATGATGTAGTTAATGCATTAATTTGCTATATCTATGACTTTAGACTCAAATCTAAAAAGAAGTTGATATATATATTTTTTTCAAATAACCAACAATTTCCAAAGATTTTGTCGATTTTTTTCCAAATATTCAATCCTTAATTAAGCAATCTAATTACCTTTCCAATATTAATTATTAAACACATCTAGCTATTCTTACTCCAATTAATCTGGAATGATTACATGAGTGCTAATGCAGCACTCACCATAAATCTAAAAAAAAACACAAGCATAGCAAAAAACAATTTTCAGTACAGGAGAACATAAGGATTTATTCTATGGATTAATATTATTTTCCAATAAACAATATATAAATTTTTATTTTTCTGTGTATATGGTCAAGTTTACTAATGAATGCATATCCTACAATCATCTTTTAAGACAAAAAATTACTATAACCAAGGAAGTAATATATTCAATCACCAACAATGGTAGTTTATCATTTCAAATTTAACTCTTTATGTTTACATCTATATTGTAAATTCCAAAAATGAGTCTCAACATTTAAAAATATATCATAAAACAATATGCACAAGCATAAGACTTATATTTGGGTATTATATCTGTAAACAAACAGCCCTCATTACATTAGTTTAATGGGAAAGAAAAGTGGCAATTAATTCAGAAAACAGCAGAAGTGTAGTAAATAAATAAGTTAACAACAACAAAAATTGTCACAAATACAAATAAGCAAAATATACTTTATTTTTTCCAACAACAACAAAAAATAATTGTTTATTTAAAATATTTTTCCTTGCAATTATTTAAAAATATCAATTATTTATCTAATAGCAATAAAATCGTTCCTATCTTTTGTTGTATCAATTTAAACACTTTTTTAAAAAAATATAAATGACACAATTCTCAATAGCTTTATAATTTTTTTTTTTTCAAAGAACTTTTTTTAGTAAAATTAATATAAATTAGAAGTTCAAAGGCATCAATTTAATAATAAAAAATCAGTTTATTTAAAATGATTATCACTTCAGAAGATTTTAAGACCTAACTACTTATATATATTATATTGGATGGAAAAGTCAGAATTCC
The DNA here is from genome assembly GCA_028023455.1 of Epiperipatus broadwayi. Classification (NCBI taxonomy): domain Eukaryota; kingdom Metazoa; phylum Onychophora; class Udeonychophora; order Euonychophora; family Peripatidae; genus Epiperipatus; species Epiperipatus broadwayi. The sequence goes on along the minus strand of JAQFVV010000080.1, from coordinate 604,473 downwards.
TCAACGATTCATATGCCATTAAGTAATTAACAAAAAATGATTACAAGTTATGTAGATATCTTCCTCTTTAAACCATAATAAAAACTGAGTTTCATTCAGCACGTTTACTAATCAAATAGTTGGATCATTGTTACAATCAACATTATCATTTATAAATTTGATTACTCAAAATATAATCTCAATGATATAATCCCCAAAACATGGTTATGTTTCCCTAGCAATAAATACTTTTAATTATTTCGCTGGATTAACTGTAAAAATATTGTCTAGCACAAATCAGCTTTATTTGTTCTGAGAATAAGAATTTTCTATATATTCCATGTTATTTTCAGATTTGAAGAATTAATCTGCCTACCCTTATTATTCCTTAAATATTTGTTCTTATCTACTAAGTTATCATGTTGTAGCACAATTTAAGGCCCTTTGGGTTTCTCTGTTATATATCACATGACCCACAATCATGTGTATAACTATGCTATATATCTAGATTAAGAATAATACAAAAGATGGATATCACTATTAAATTTTAAAATATTTTAATAACAAATTATGAAAATTATATAATTTTGAAATCAAAAATTAAGTTATATTCTTATATATATACACATATCATCTTTATGTAGTATGTATATTTGTGCAAACTTCAACATGGATTTATTACTTTATTTAATCCCTCTTAACTTCTTCAGAGATATATGGGTACTTTATAGAAAAATCAGTTGTTAATTAGTTAATAATCTTCTTAAAGTAAACATGTACAGTATTTAGCATCTTAAAATTTAAAAAAATATTGTAATAAAAAAAAACGAAAGAAAATATAAAATTGTAAAAGAGAAAAAAAAAATTAATGATGAAGAGTTACAAATTATTTTTTCTATTATCAAATTATGGCTAATGTATTGAAAATATTTCAGTTAATTCTAATTATTGAACATTTTATAAAATATAATTTAGATGAAATTCTTACCAATATTTAACTGTTTAATATCATCCATTTGGTATTATCTTTAACATCAATTTTTATTGTAGTTTGCTCAATATAATTTTCAGAAATATTTTTGACAGTTTTAAGATAACATTTCTCTTTGCAAGATTAATTTTTCAAATTTGTAAGTTCTTTTCCTAATAGTTAATTTTTTTATACAATTGTATTCTTATATTAATAGTTTTTCAGAATTTTATTCTTTAGAAGTTTTATTTTCTGGAAGCCTATATCAATAATTTCCAGTTTATCCACAGCTCTTTTATTGGTGGGTAGGTTATCAATTCAGGATATATTATGTGTAGGAAAGTCAATAGGCAGGCTATACGACTATGACATTCTTAGACTTTATACCCACATATCCAGATAATAAACACTGACCCAACTAAGATCACAATTAACATATGTCTTCATAATGTATGTGGTAAATAATTTTGTCATAGCAGACAAATGAAAACAATAATAACATATTTTTTAATGTTGGCTTAGCTTGTTACATCATTAAACTTGTTATTACTTTGCCTTCTTGTAGTCTCTTCTACTAGTTCTTCAATTTTTTCATGATGCCGCTTACCCATTTTATTCATTCTAGTATTGTTCCATATTGATGTGATTTTAATAATAATAATAGTTATTCTTCAAATACATTTTTCTCCCAATTAACAATTTATTTATAAAACAAATAAATTAATATTTTAGTTTTTACAGACAGATGAAAAAGCAACGATTACAATTCATTCATTTCTTACCTGGAGCAATGAGGATTTTTCATGTATTAACAAAAAAAAAAGATGTTTTAATTTAACTTGAAAATTTATTTTTTTATAAATATATTTATTTATTTCAATAATATTTTTTATTAGTACAAATAAAATATATTTCATTTTTAAGCATATTAAAGTTTTTTAAGGATTAAAAAAAAAGAAACATTAATTTGAGCTCATACATAAGTTTTTTTTATTTTATTTCTCAATACAAATTAAAAGCATACTAAATTTTTAATTTATTTCATTGTTTTTAATAATTATATTATTTTTTTATCATTAATTATTATTGAAAACATATTAAAATTGATATAATGTTTTTCAAATTTAAGGTTATATATAAAAAAAAATTTAATATTTTGACTCTTTAATTATATTTAAACTCCAGCAAAAAGATTAAAACAATGGGTTCTCTCACTGACAGTTCAATTCATTCAGCTGAGTTTAATGAGCAACTAAATTTAAACTAACTGCTGTTAAATTTTTTAGCTTTTTATGTTCCCACAAATTCTCTAATAAAATAATGTGTTGGCCTAAAATCAAAAGCAATGCTACATGCTTTTAAAAAATATGTTGTTTTTCAGTCATTCTTGATAACTAATTTAATCAATAAAATTAGATATCAAAGAAAAAATAATTTAATTTGAAATTACACTTTGTTTTCTAACTTCAAATTTGTGACATCTGAATATAAGACTGAAGCTTAAATATTAAAGCTACCAATCTTTAAATAAATTGATTATATATAAATAAAATTAAATTCTTGGTTTTATAATTAAAAAAAAAAAAATCATGAGTGTCAAATTTTCACTTATATATCACTTTCAATAATATTTGGTTAAACAAAAACTGGTTTGAAATATTTATTAGGAATAAAAAAAAGTTTTATTTATTTATCTATTAAAAAACTGCTCTTCATTTAAAAATAATTGCTTTATATTACAATAAATTCCTTGAATTTAATTATTACATTGTAATATTTTGAATTACATTAAGCCAACTTATTCAGAGACAAATTTGATTTAAATTCTCTAGAATGTTTAAATATTTCACGAATTAGCTGACTCAGTTATGTTTAAATATCATACACATGAAAATATTTATTTTACAATATCACATAGCAATTCCAAAACCACAGCACTTATACACAAATATAATTGCTAATCTTATTTTATTCACAAAATGACAAATTATGTGGCTTCAATATATTCAATCTTTTATCACATTTTATTTTTTTATTCAGTGACTTTGTTACTTCAATTTCCATGTGCTTTTCTGACTTGACTAAACTGTATAACTTAACCCTTTTATATTTCTCTAACTACTAGATTATATAATGCTACAATTTAATATATATATATATTAAGAAATCAATTCTTTATCTTACAGAATATATATGTGATGCACTGTGACTTCTCCTTAAATGGAGTCAGGAATCTCTCAGCAATTATACCCAGAGAAACCTGTTAGCCACTTTACCTTCCTTTTCCATTCCCCACCCTAAGTTTTCCTATAATCTGCTCCATCCCATTTCCACAACATAATCTTTGTCAATTTTATGGCCTTTATATCTAAATCCCCCATATCTTTTCCCAAACCCAGCATAAAAACCAATAACCCATTTTCTGTATAATCACTTTGTTCATATTTATTCTTCCATAACTTCATTATTTGTACCCTTTCTGCTTTCAAGCATTTACATTCAATTAACAGATGCCTAATATTTTCTATGCCTTCCTTACACAATTTGCAGACTAAATCACTCATATTTTTCCATTTACATGTATATTATCTTATTGCTAAAGCTCCCATTTGAGCCTTAAACAATAAATTACTTTCCTTACTATTATCATAAATTAACTCACACCTAATGTTCCGTTTACTTCTATATATATTTAAACTCTTTTTACTCTCCATACTAGTTCTCCATCTCTCCAACTCCCTATTCTTTATTAATGCATCTATTCTTTAATCCTATTCCTTATACTATAATTCAATAATCCTCCTAACACAATCATTCTATCTTTTGTACAAGTATACTGATATAAATTCTTTATCCAAATCTTTTGCATACCACATTACCTTTCTCACCCATCTTGTTGCCTGCCCTTTATTCGTAACCCAATTAAATACTATTTTAGCTTTTTTTTTTAATCCATAAACTGCAACCTACCAAACATTTTCATTTTACTTTTTGCATCTCTCATATAAAAACTTGAACATCCCATTTCTCCTTGAATTGCCTCTCTTGCTGTCCCCCATCTGCATCCAATGCATGTTTTCCTACTTCCCTTTGTACTTTTCCTAAGTAATCTAATACCCCTTTACTAACACATAACGTATCATTACCATATGTTAACCCTGCTACTGCAACTCCTTTCCATCAATTCTAGCTACATCATATTTATAATATGAAAACACTGTTAATTTCTTTATCAATCCCTTTCTTTTATTTGCTTCATTTATCAATTTTTTCTTCCATTCATCCAAGCAATTTTTCTAATTACTTAAGATGATTCCCAAATAACTATATCTATTAATCACACTTAACTTTATATCCCCCAATAAAAATTCTACATCCTCTCTTTCCCCAGTATTAACCATCATTATATTTGATTTTTCTTTACTAAATTTAATCCCCATCTCTTTACCCACTCTTGCACATGTCCTCAGCATAACTTCCATATCTTCTCTTCTTTCTGCACACAAAAAGACATCATCCACAAAAAAAACACCTGACAAAGTATATACTTCCTTGCCACTTATTAACGATATCTCTATCCCTCTTACTAATATTTCTATTGCTCTCTCCATTTCACTCAAATACAACAAAAATAAAATAGGTGACATAGGGTATTCTTGCCTTAGTCCCACCCCATTTTTAACTTCACCTGATTCTATATTCCCTAACTGATACATATAGTAATTATTTTCACATAATTTCTTAATAATATCCACTAAAGCTTCATCCATTCCCAAATTTGTTAAACTTTCCACTACATTATTCCCTTTCATCCATTTTGCAACTCTTCTAGCCACCATATATGAGAAAACTTTATATAAAACTGATGTTACCGCTATTGGTCTATAATTGTTTAACTTTCTATGATCCTTAGCCTTTCCTTTAAATAATAATCTTACTCTTGTATTACTCCAACTATCTGGAAAAACTCTCTTTTGTGCCATCTTATTACAACAAGATAATAACTTTACTTTTGCTCTATATCCTAAATTCATTACCATCTCTACGGCCCATCCATCTAAACCTCTTGCCTTTCTACTTTTCAATTTCTTCCCTGCCTCACTCAGCTCATTTTTTGTAAACCTAATATTCCCATTACTATATGCTTTCATGTTTTCTATCACTCTGTCCTTCACATCTAAATCTTTTCTATATCCATTATATATCTACTGCCACCTATAGTAAGATTGAGTAATCAATGACTTTCAGATTATAGTACATTTCCAGCCTAACTTCTGTCTTTATTAATAAGACTTGGAATTCAAAGCTAAAAAGTAACCAGTTATGCACCTAGCAACCATCTTTAGCTCCATTTTACTATTAAAGCTAAAAGACTGAAAATTAAAAACCATCCTAACTTTACATAAGATGCCAATGGAAAAGAGAGCTGTTCTTTTATTATATATTGCATATGGTAAATAATAAAGTGATTTGTTATTATTAACATCCCTAATCAGAAACTATAGATGCCTACAGTTGATAAAAAACTGAACGTATTAAAATGTATGGTTGCTGATCTGAATCTGATGTATACAATTATCCAAGCAGATTGGTTGGATTTACAATCTTAGTGTTTTGAAAATTCAGACTTTTAAAATAAACAGTAAAATGATATTAAAGATGGTCACTAAATATACAACTATGTTACTTCCAGCTTTGAATCCCAAGCCTCAATAATAAAGAAAAAAATCAAAAACTTGTCTAGGGATAAGAATTTAAATGTCTCTAATTTGGTAATCGCTGATTACTAAATCTTATTATAAATGACAACTCGTTTTAACATACATATTGTGTCAACCAAAATTTGGTGTTAGTATGTGGTGGAATGTCAAGTATAAAAAAAATATTTTTTTTTTTTGGTATTTCAATTAGTTTTAATAGGAAATGCTTTGATTTAAGAGAATTGAGATAGGTTGCTATGACAATGAATGTTAAAGCAAGAAATGAGTTATTACTGCAACATAAAATTATAAATTAAATTTATTAACTTAAAATGCACATGCAAATAATGAAGTTTACAACTTTGATGAAATTATTATTGTTTCTCTATTCTACATATTTTATTTATTTCATTCATAAGTAGTAGGTTATAAATAATCATCATCATCATCATTATCAACCATTATCAATCCACTGCAGGATGAAGGTCTCTCCAAGTTTAATCCATCTTCTCCGATCTTTAGCTTCTCTTCTCCACATCACCCCTACACATTTTCTTATTTCATCCATCCATCTTACATGTGGTCTCCTTCTGGGTCTTTTACAATCTCTTGGAATCCAGTTTAAAATTTCAATTGTCCATCTATTATCATCTCTTCTAGCAATATGTCCAGCCCAACTCCACTTCAATCTTTTAATTTTTTCAATGAGGTCAGTAACACCTGTTTGTTCTCTTACCCATACATTGCGTTTTCGATCTCTTCTTTTTACTCCCAACATACATCTCTCCATACTTCTTTGAGTGGTCTGAAGTCTCTGTATTGATCTTCTATTAAGTGTCCAAGTCTCAGATCCATAAGTAAGAACTGGTAAAACACATTTGTTAAAAACCTTTCTTTTCAAACACATAGGCATATTTCCTTTTAATATCAAGTTATTTCTACTAAAAGCACTCCAACCAAGTTTAATTCTATGATTAATTTCCTCTATTATGTTTCCATCTGTATTAATAATCTGACCAAGGTATTTGTAACTCTTAACTTCTTCTAATTCATCATAATCAATCTTTATTTTCATATTTTGAGCAAATCGATTAAACATTACTTTAGTCTTTTTAACATTTATCTTTAGTCCTACTTTCATCTGATAACTCCTGCAACATTTCCTGCAGCTCGGAAGCATTATTTGCAAAAACAACTACATCATCTGCGAAATCTAAATGACTTAAATAATCTCCATTTACTTTCACTCCTTTAGTTTCCCATTTTAATCCACAAAATACTTCTTGCAGCACTGCTGTAAAAGTTTTGGAGATATGGAGTCACCTTGTCTTACACCTTTCTCAATGTTGACTTTCCCAGTATCATTATGTAATCTAATTGTTGCTGTTGCATTTTTATAAATATTCTTTAAAATATGACAATATCCTGGATCTATACCTTGATGATCCAATGCTTTAATCACTGAAGAAATGTTTATAGAATCAAATGCCTTTTCATAATCTACAAATCCAAAACATAATGACAACTCATATTCATTTGTCCTTTCTATAACTTCTCTCAATACTTGAATATGATCTACTGTACAAAAACCACTTTTAAATCCAGCTTGTTCTCTTGGTTGGTGAAAATCCAAGGTTCTCTGTAGACGAGTTGTAATTATCTTGGTAAAAATTTTATATAAAACTGATAAAAGGCTGATAGGTCTGTAATTTCTAATATCTTCTTTATCACCTTTTTTAAATATTAATATTATTACTGCATTCTTCCAATCATCCGGTACATCTTTATCATTTAGACATTTGGTATATAACTTTGCTAATATTTTTTCTGTTTCTTCACCTGCTTCTTTTAATATATCAATTATAATTCCATCATTACCTGGAGCCTTTCCTTTTTTCATACATTTAATTGCATTTCTCACTTCTTCATTTAAAATTCTGGGCAATTCGGAAGATGTAATAGATATAGGAGGTACTTGTTCTTTATTACTATATAATTCTTGATAAAAATCTTCTACCAATTTCATAATGTCATCCCTCTTTTTAGTAATAATTCCATCTTTTTTCCTTATTGCAGATATAAATTTCCTACCAATACCAAAATGTTGTTTTACATTCTTAAGACTTTTATTTTCTTCTACAGCTTTTCTTGCTAGTTCACAGTTATACTTTCTTATATCATTTTCAACTCTTTTCCGCACCATTTTACAAAATTCGAGATATTCAATTCTTTTTAATGCATCATTCTTGCATATCTTCATATTCCTTCTTTTCTTCATAAGTTCTCTAGTCTCAGTAGAAATTTTATTAGTCAATTGCTGCTTTTTTCTACCAGCTATCTTTGTTGCAGTTTTTAAAAGTGTATCAGTTATTTTCATATTAATTTCATTCAAATCTGAATCATGTTCAAAATCTACTAATACTTGAAACCGATTTGTAAGTTCTAATTTAAATTCATTAGAATGTTTCTGAAGATTAGGAATATCAACTGTAAATATAGTTTTCCTTAATAATTTTTGTCTCTCCAGTTTTACATTAACATGTATCTTACCCCTTACTAATCGATGATCACTTCCTGTGTTAAATTTATTAAGAACATTACAATCTTGAAATATGTATTTCCTGTTAGTCAAAATATAATCCAATTCTGCTGTACCTTCATTTGGATGCTTCCATGTCCATTTCCTTCTAACATTTTTCTCAAAAAAAGAATTCATAATATAAAGTTTTTCCTTCTCTGCAAACTCCACAAGTCTATGTCCTCTCTCATTTCTATTACCATAACCAAAATTACCTACAACACTTTCATCTTTCATTTGTTTACCAATTCTAGCATTAAAATCTCCCATAACAATTTTAAAATGTTGTTTAGTCTGATCAAAAGCCTTTTGTACATCCATATAAAAATCTTCTACTACTTCATCACTGTGAGAACTTGTTGGGGCATAAACCTGAATTATCTGCATTTGATATCTGCTATTAAGTTGTATAACTAATCTTGCCACTCTGTCTGATACACCATCAATCTCCACAATATTGTTCTTCCACTTTTTATTTATAATGAATCCTACTCCACTTGTATTTCCAATATTTGTGCCTTTATAATAGAGAATATGTCCACTTTTTAAATCAATTGTCTCTTCACCTTTTCTTCTAACTTCACAAAGTCCAATAATATCCCATTTAATATAAGAGAGTTCTTCTTCTAATTCTTGCAATCTTCCTTCACTTGAAAGTGATCTGCAGTTGTAAGTACCTAAATAAAAAGTCGTCATCAAATGGCAGCCTGGGTCCGCCTCCAGGATATTCTTAGCACCCTCCGCCTTCGGCCACCAACCGCTGCCTTGGTTGGTGACTTTACAGCCTCCTGGGATTAAGGGCCATGCCTTATTTTTGTCTGTCATAATTGTATAATTGGGAAAAATCTTTATCATTTACACAAACATTCATTCTGCCTTATCAGGCACTGAGAAGAAAGACCATGGTGTTTCTTGATCTTAAACTCAGAGGTAAAAAGCCAATAAACTCACCACGCTGGCTAATGCGTGTTGGTGAGCAGCCCATCCATGTTCGTATACTATATGAATAAACATATAGTAATAACAGCTGCAACGACAAGAACGTATGGAGTGGACATTAGGAATTTGCCCTGCTCGGTTCCTTTAAGGCCTCCAAGAGGAATCAAAGGGTCTCCTTTCAGTTAATAGCAAACTCCTTTCTGCAGCCTTATAAATAATACCCACAAATATTTAATGTCTTAGATGTATCTGTTGTTAAGTTTATATGATATATGTAATATTTTACTGGAATAATGTATATAAAGTATAATTTCCAATGCTATATTGTGAGAAGATGGTATAAATTGTTGTAATTTGTGTTGAGTTCAAAGAATAAAAGTGTGAATATTATTTAGTATTTGTAATAATTATAAAATATTTTTTTATTTTATTATTATTATTGTAAAAGAAATTTTAAGTGTGGAATGCAGGATGATTTCAGTACAAGTAAATAAAGAGCATAACCTTAGTTTTGATGATATCAAATGTAAGAGGTTATAAATAAGACTGAATGATTCAAATTTGCTCTCTGACATTCTGACTTTCATAGAAACAAACCTAAGTTCTTTTATATAATTTTTTTTTATACTTTATTTTGAAAGTATTTTCTTGATAATCATAAAATAATGGAGTAGAAAATATTATATTTGTCCAGGAAACTGGATAGGATTATTAGAAACTTGTTAAAAGGAAAAAAATAATTTATATCATTCAAATTCAGCACGATATTTCCCTACTGAAAATAATTATCACATGCAAACAAACATTTTAATATTGAAATATAGAAGCTAACAACATACTGCTCTATATAAGAATTGTTCCCAATAGCAGATATAATTTTATAATACCATGAAGTACTTAAACATAGGATTTAAACCAGTTTAGTTTTATATTGTATTGCCATAAATAGAAACTGGTGTTTGTTTATTCGCGATGCCATTACAATATTAAATATTTGCTAAACAAAGGATAAAATTTAATACTTTGAAAATATTGGAATTTAATAAATACACATTGCTTTGGATAACTATTTATGATATTTTTACTATGTTTTGGATTAGTAAATGTCATTAAAATACAGCTTACAGAATAGATATTGCAATTACTGTGTTTCTTTGAAATGCCATATAGGAGGACAGTGATCAGCTTATATGTTAAGATGTACTTTATTATATATATATTAGTATAATATTTATAAATATTATCAATTATTACATCTTAAGTTAGTTAATTATTTGTTTATTTGAAAATAAAAGAAAGTTAAATTTAAATTTATATCCTAAATTTTAATAGTTAAATATACCTTTATCCGTTGACTGCAAATTACTTAATGAAAATCCGAAAGACTTGTATTGTAACAATTATTCATTGATATATTATTTGCAAAATAAAGTGAATAAATAAACAAATTTATAATTACTATATTTTATATTAAGATTATAGAAGTGTCATTAACTTTCTTGAATTTTAAATAGTATACATGTGCTACAACATTTTTGTTTCACATAAACTTTATATATCATACATTAAATATTATATAGGTGAATTTTTGATGCATAAACACCTATTTTATTCATATTAATTTATAAGAAAAATATCTTCCATGATATTTAATCAGTGTATGTCACAAACGTTAATTGTCCATTTGTCATTATTTTTTATATAGATATTTAATGATAATAAATTTTAAATTCATTTAAACAAATAAACTTGCTTTAGTTGTCATTCAATTAATAAAGTAAACCTATTGGCTAATAAAATTTTGATAAAGAGTGATCATGTATTGACTTACACCATATAGTTTATAATAATCATAAAATAATCCAGGAATTAAACGATTGGATTGGTAAGTGTATGTATTATTATCTTTATAGTAAATTCAATATATAATCATTTAAACCGGGTATATATTTTTATATAATAATATAATAATTAATTTGGTGTTGCTAGATGTTTAATGATTAATTAGAAGATCAAACACAATTATTTTAACAGATATATGCAATAGTTATTTTTGGATAAAATATATATCTGAGCCAGTTTGATAGTTTATAAAGTGTAAGTATATTAATTATTTAGGGTAAACAAAGGCGAATATAATTGGATGATTACACATTTTTTTAAACTATTATTTATTGGCATATATTATAGTAACTTAATAAATTTTATATTATAAAATTGGTAATCACATACATTGAAATTGGTATTTAAATTTCATTAAGAATGATCTCCTTTACTTATATATATTTAATTTAAATATTAAGCTTTTAATATTACCATTTGCTTATAATGAAGTATTAAAACTACGCATAAGTTTAATAACTTATTTAGTTTGAAGGATTTATGATTTGCTAACTGTATTTGTATAAGGGTCAAATAAGAATCTTTTATTTATTTTATGTCATTATGATTGGATATTGTAAATTATAAGGTTATGTGAAGTGTTGACTTTTATTTTGTATTATTATAAGTTAGCGTAAGTGGCGAAATATATTAAATAAATTGATCTTGTGTATTATAGTTTTGTATAGTAGACCCTTTATCCCATATTGTAAATTTATAAAGTTTTAAAAGAATTTTATATATTTTATTAAGGATAGATTAATGTACATGAATCTGTAAGATATCAATGTCTTTTACCACTATTAAGTATTTTATCCCATTACAATTGGTTTATCCAACAAGGGCATATTATTATTTATGAGACATAATTGTTCTGTTAATATTGTCTTTATTTTCATTTTTTATTAGCATTATTTTTATTTTATTCAATTATAATTGGTAATCAATTATTAAATTATACTTTACTTTGTTACAATTGGTGTCCAAAAGTCTTCATTTCCTATTCATCATTTTCATTCTATTGCAAATGGCTCTCAAATTCATAGAGCATACTAAGGTCATTCTTTCTATTCAGTTGATTATGTTATAAATGCTTCCCAAACCTGTGGGGCTATTAAATAAGAGCCTATCACACTCAATGTTTAACTCTAGGTTAATATTATTATAAACGGTATCTCAATTCGGGGGGCATATTGAAGTTTTCCTATTCTCATTCCTTATTCTCACTTTTAATCTGTTATTTTATATCTATAAATAAGTAAAAATTTGTTAAACAAATAATAATTTGTTACCTTTACAAAACAAACTTTTATATATTTCTAATGGAAGCTACTATTGATATTAATCAAAAAGCTTCCAAAGTAAGTATTTATGAATGGTCTTTTTTACCCCTTTAAATAAATTGTAGGCTTGGGATTTTTCTTGGCCATTAGAAATATTTATAGAAAACTGAATATAATATAGAATAGAGAATAAATTGCTAGAAACAGAATTTCATATAGAAATAGCAGGAAAAAAAAAATTGAATAGAATTTATAAGTATAGTATATCTAAATTTTACGTGGAATGTAACCTTACAAATAGCATAGACTTAAATGATTAAAAAAAGGAAAGATCAGGGAGCATTTTGAAAAATTTATTTGGAAAAAACAAATTGAAAAAATAAGCTAGAAATTTAGAAATGATAAAAAAGATTAAATAAGAAAGATTTACTAACAAAATTATGAAGAAGAATAAAAATTAGAACAGATATGTATTTTTAAAATAAAGAAATTGTGAAAGAAATCTAACAGAAACTGTGGAGAATAAAAGAGTGAGATATGGGGAAGAAAAAAATTGAAGGATGATTTTAAAAAGATGAGCATTCATAAATAATGAAATATAGAGCAAAGGAGAGAAAGATTTGGAGAAGGCTGTCCAGTTTAGTGTATGAGACATGGTTTTTTTTTTTTTTTGGCTTATATCTAATGATGACTATTAACCTTTTCTAAAAATGTATCTTATATATTTATATGTTAATAAAGTTTTTGATGCATCAGTGCATAAAGTTTTTCTACTGAGCCACTCTTACCATCCAAATAATAAATATTTGGTAAGATCCAGTCAAAATATTGATGCTATTATAATAAAAATAAGCAATTACACAAATGAATATGAAAACTCATTTTACATGTTTTGATGGTTATAATAGCTTTAATATTATAAACAGTTTATTTATAGAGGCAAAATGCAATTACTTACCTTGTCTTTTATTGGAGCAGAACAATGATCACTATCTTTAAATAAAAAAAAAACAAACATTAAAATATTTATCATGCAAAAAAGTGCATGGTACACAATAAATAAAGTATAAATAAAAGACATTAAATACATTTATTTCATGTATATATATATAATACTAAAAGTATTTATATTATGCTAATAGAAAAGTTAAAAATGAAAAATCAGAATTACTTTCGAGATAAAACCATTTTTTACCAGAAATGCCTGGCTTGAAATATCTATTTATTATTTCATAATTTCAATACGAATTTCTATTTATATAAAATTGATATATACATCAGATACAGTAAGTTCCACAATTTATTTGGACATAGATAAGAATATGATAATTTTACTTATCTATCAATTATTAATTATTATATTATAAAATATTTTCAGAAAATGATCTCATGTTAAAACTTCTGATGCAATTATAATATTATAATTAATACATATAAGTTAAATACATATTATTCATAGTGCATGGTATACACAAATTATTTTTTAACTTATTACTTAATTTATAAAATGGTTTATAAAAATTATTTAATAGTAATGTATTGTAGAACAAAGCATTATAAGATTCCTCCAGCTTATATTTAACTTGCATTTAATTTCTTTTCATCCACTTAAATGCCATTCTGGAAATATGAGTAGTCAATGAATAAAAAAAGATCTCCAAATCAGTTTCTAATTTATTAATCCTGATCAGAGGAAGTCTTTATTTTTATCCATTCGGGAACCATTTCATTCATAATATGTTATTCAGGATAATGATTTGAAAATTTATTGAAATTTTAATCTAAACAAACGTGTTTCATTAACTATATATCTACCACTATATCAGCACATAACTTGAATAGAGTATTATAAATATAATATAAATATAATTGTAGCATAAAAACAATACTTTTCATTGAAGAAAACCAATAATCCAAAAACTGGCTGGAAATCTATTTTAACAAATTTATTTGATATGCATTCATTTCTCATGTCTGATTAACTAATAAAAGAGCAAAAAAAAAAAAAATATTATAAATATTAAAAATTAGTTTTTCTTATAATTAAATCCATCAATCCAGATTTAAATTTAATAATTCAAAATTATGTATATCATAGAAACAAATACAACAAATATTAAGACTGTGAACAAATAAAAAAAGTAAATAATTTATCAAAAATGAAAAAAAAATGAAAAATTTTAGTTTCTGTAAAATTACGTGAAAGTCTATAATTATGTAGAGACTGAAGGAAATGTAAACTTTTTTTTATTCTTGATTCTAAGTCAATACTTCTTTACAATGCCTAAAGTTACTCACAGAATTACAAAGTTTTATAAATAGTAATATTGCAAATTGTCAACTTATGATCATCAATTGGGTGATTAATTGTTAGATAATAACAGATATTAATTTCACATTATAGTTATAAACAGATATTAAATAATTTTAAATACTGTATAATAAATTTAAAAATATTAGTAAATATATATATATATTCAAAATTATTTGGGTTAGAAGTAGCAGATAATTATGTAGTCCTTTTATAATAATAATATAGTAAAACATCAGTATTCTGAATAATTTATTATTTAAAATTCTTGAACTTATTTTTTGATTTTTTTTTTATGTAATAATAAGTTAACTGCAATTTTTATAAATTACAAACAACGACCTTAAATTTACTTATTATAGCATAATATTTCTTAAATATCAATTACTTTTCAATCTCAGGAATTATATAGACTATATTTGCATATATATGTAATACAAGTATATCATACATACTTTTATTGCTAGATACAATTAGAGGGGATTTTAACCCAGACTTTCAAGCTCCTTTAGTCATCCACTCCATCTTATACAACCGACACACATAACCACATACATGCAAAAAAGATAAATAATCTCCAATACCATATTTCATGCTAAAGCAGTACTCATCAGTTGGTCCAAACTATCATCTCCCACACACATATATGTAATCGGTGATCGGTTTATATTAAAATAACAAATCTTTAAAATTTAATGGACAGGCTTCAATCTTCTCCACTCTCTCTCTTTCTTCAGCTGTCTATATCATTAAAAATCTGAAAATGGCACATTCAAAGCCCTTGTTTGCCAATTTTGTTATCATACCCGTATTGTCAGTAAGTCATTCTGACTCCTCATATTAAGGATCTTAAACCTATTTAAATAAAAGGAAGATGTGTAGAATACAGACTAAATATGTAATACAAGTATATTATATATACTTTTTAAACTAGATAGAGGGGATTTGAACCCAGTTTTTTAAGCTCCCTTTAGTTATCCACTCCATCTTATACAACTAACACATAAAACCATATAAATGTAAAAAAGATAAATAATCTCCAAAATGTACGTATTTCTTGCTGAACCAGCACTCATCAATAAAAAGATAAATAATCTCCAAAATGTACGTATTTCGTGCTGGCACTCATCAGTTGGTGCAGATCATCACCTTCCACATATAAATATATAATCAATGCTCGGTTTATATTAAGATAGCAAATCTTTAAATTTTAATGGATAGGCTTCACTCTTCTTCACTCTCCCATACTTCAGCCATCAACGCCATTGAAAATCTGATGATGGTATTCTTGTATATGAGGTCAGACTGGCTTACGGTCAACATGGTTACGATGACAAAATTGGCAAACAAGGGCATTAAACATGCCAGCATCAGATTTTCAATGTGATATGGACAGCTGAAAATGGAGAAGATTAATGGACTAAATTTGAAAATTTGCTATCTTAATATAAACCGAGCACTCACTATATATGTGTGGAAGAGAAGATGAATGATCTGGACCAACTGATGAGTGCCTGTTCAGCACGAAAAAGATATTGAAGATTATTTATCTTTTTTCACATGTATGTGGTTGTGTAGATTGTATAAGATGGAGTGAATGACTAAAGAGAGCTTGAAACTCTGTACTTGTGTTACAAATTCAGCCTTTATTCTACCCATCCCTGTTCTGTGTATTTACTTGGGCTCTAGGCTCTGCATATGAGATGTCAGAATAACTTAAGGTCTACATGGGTATGACAACACCATTGGCAAACAAGGGCTTTGAACAATCCATTATCAGATTTTCAATGATATGGACAGCTGAAGAATGGGGAGAGTGGAGAAGACTGGTGCCTGTCCATTAAAGTTTGAAGATTTGCTATCTTAATATAAACCGAGCATCGATTATACATGTGTGAAAAATGATAAGCTGGACCAACTGATGAGTACTGATTCAGCATGAAATAAGTATATTGGAGATTATTTATCTTTTCACATATATATGGTTGTGTGTGTCAGTTGTACAAGATGAAGTGAATGACTAAAGGAAGCTTAAAATTCTGAGTTCAAATCTCCTCTAATTATATATATTAATTCTAATATTCTCATGAATAAAAGATGAATTAATAGTATTATTTTCGAGAGAAAAAGCTCTGAGGAAAGGACTTGTTATTCTACTGAAATGTCAGCTATTTAGCTATAATATTTTTATTACATGAACGCTCCCAGAAAAATATTATGAATTCATATACATATATATATCGTAATGGACATTTAATCTCCCATAAATTCAATAATACAGTTAACATTAAATTTTTATTGGCTTATTATAAAGATAATATAGATTTTAAGATTTTTGTACCATTTTTAAAAATCGCAATTTTCTATTGAATGTTAAAAGTACACACGGACATGGAGTTAAATTTTAAGAGACACTATATTGTGAAAACACATAATATTGTAAATATTTGAATGTGAATGTTATTTAAAATAATATTAATAAATAAATGATTACATTAGTTTATTAACATTAAATAATTTACAGTAGTAACTTAACTTTTAATATAATATTTCAATGTGTGTACATGAACGTTTGTTTCTTGATCTATTTTAAATTTAAAGGGGTACTATTTTAAAAGAGTATAATGTAAAATTATTTTAATTTTAAAATGGAATATCAATAATTGTGAGAATAATAAACAAAATAAAATGATTTGTTTTAATATTTGTAATTTAAATATTTATTTTTTAATATTATAATTTGTATATTTAATTTTATTGAAATAGATGTTTTATTTAAAGTTGTAAAATATTGTAATTTTAAAATAATTTTTTATTATGATGGACACTAAATTTTTCTTCAAAGACTTTATTATCATCTGCAAATATATGGTATCCATTTTTTTTATAAAAAAGGTAAGAAATTATATAATAATGAATATTTCTGTAGTGTAATTTTAAATGAGTAAGGATGATGATGAAATCAATCACATGGTATAAATCTATAAATAGAAATGCACGAGGGGAATCTTTCTCTTTCCTTGTTATTCATTAGCTAGCTAAAATTTAACGATGCCAGTATTTAAAATTAACCATATTGATTCATTGTTGTTTTAAACATGAAGAACTACATTTTTACAAATGATTTATCTTGTGGGCAAGTGTACTTTCCGAGATTGCAAAAATGAATAATAAGTACATTGGAAACATCATAATAAGTTTTAAAATACTCAGATAAACAGAATAAAAATATTTTCATGGAATCCAAAGTTTGACTGCTAATATTATTATTATTTATCAGCTAAAATTATAAAAATTATATAAACACTTGTGTACTGAATGTCTTGTTTTGACAAAATTTCTTCAAATTAATGAAATTTTTCTTAAAATATTTTCCTAAGGAAAATTGGTAATCTTTATAAAAAAAAATTAACTCAAGAAAAAGCTATTAATTATTTGCTAAAACACATTTAAAAATAGAAAAACTTGTTTCAACCTTATTTGTTTAAATTATGGCACTAATGGATTTATTAAAAAGGATAACTCTTTGCATCATACTTTGGGATTTCCATAATAGAAGTGCCAAAGGATTTAAAACAATTCTACATTATTTTATAATATATGCTTGTGGAAAATATATAAAAAGACTTTGAAAGAACTTTAGTAATAAAATTTATTATTATTATAAGTGTCTACTTTCTTTGTTCTTAATAAAAATGAAGTTCTCATAATAAAAAAACAGGATCAAACATGGATATACAGATAATTACTATTTAAATTATATAATATACTTTAAGATTAAGGCAATATATTTATGTGTGTGCAAACTTGCATTGGAGAGAAGTTGTTTGTAAAATTATATTAAAAGTAGTATTTAAAATATATCACTTTATATGTTATGTTTTATGAATCTTTAGAAAATTCCAGTCTCTTTATCATATCAAAAATGTTATGAGATATCTTCATGATACAGTAAAGGGATATAATTATCATTATTGCCTGAGCATTGGAATAACATGAGTTACACTTATGTTGTATAATTATAGGAAAGTTTGAAATTTTTATGTACATTTATATTATTGCTGTGGCGATGAGTTATACATGTAATATTATATGGTCATTTAAAAGAAAGGAATTCCTAACAACTTCCTTTATAATTTTTACTCTTATTTTTAGCCTGGGAAGGCATCTTTCATAATGTCACATATACTTAAATTGATTATATTTTAGTCTAGTCATAAATATTTGATATATTATTATATAATCATGCAGTTGAGGAAATCTCCTGTAATTTGTATTTCTAACCTGTGGAAAGCAATTAATTTATAATGCCATGTATATTCATACAGTTTTAGTCTATAGAGCAAAAATTTTATTATCTTTGCAAAGAAATGAGTTTATATAAAAGTGATTTAGGTTTTGAGAGACTGACAATATGATAATAAATAAAGATTATATAAAGCATTGTTTCCCATTAATTGTATAATAATTATTTAATATTGAAGTTTATTAAATATCGGCATAAAAAACCTTTAATGAATTGCCTGTCCAACAACACGTAGAGTTATAAGTATATTGAGATGGTTATGTGTATCATGGCATACAACATAGTAGTGTGTGCATATATCATGTATATACATAAAGATGAAAGGAAAAGTAGAAATAAACACAAACAAAATTTTTTGTAGATATTTTCTATATTATATTTGAATAACAGTTAAGAGTTAGATAAATTAAATATTTAAAAAGGTCTATTAAATGTTTTACTCTGATTTTGATAAGTAAAACAAACATATTTTTATGTTAAAATAGATAATTATAAAATTATACTATTTTTAATTAGATTAAAAAATTTTTTTTAAAAATTAAATACCTTGATAAAATCCTACAAAGTTGTTTTTCAAAGCACAGGCAAAACTCTCCATACAGTAGTGCCCCTCAGTGCCAACCAGAGTAATCAATGGATGCCAGAAGACTTGTGCATAAAATCCCCATCTAGTGCCTACTCATCCAATATCCCCAGACTAGTTTCTGGCTTGTGGCCTTCGTCAGTGAGGAGCTTTGGATCTGAGAGCACTCACCCTCCAGCAGACACCTTTTATCTCTATTTAACTACAAAACTATTAGAATAAAATTGAAAACACAATAATATTTTCAATCTAAACTCAATAGCTTATATAGTCATATGGGTCTGAACTCAGTTCAGTACCCATACATTTTGGTGTCTTTGGCTCTTTAACAACCATAGCCACCACTATCCTATTAGGCAGGATTGGTGTTAAACTACTAAATATCACATGATCACCATTTCTTATGCTAGCATATCTGTTATTAACACAGGCAAAACTCTTCATACAGTAGTGCTACTCAGTGCCAACCAGAGTAATCAATGGATGCCAGAAGTCTTGGTATAAAATCCCCATCTAGTGCCTACTCATCCAATATCCCCAGATCCAAAGCTCCTCACTGATGAAGGCCATAAGCCAGAAACTAGTCTGGAGATATTGGATGAGTAGGCACTAGAAGAGGATTTTATGAACAAGCCTTCTGGAATCCATTGATTACTCTGGTTGGCACTGAGTGGCACTACTGTATGGAGAGTTTTGCCTGTGTTAATAACAGATGTGCTAGCATAAGAAATGGTGATCATGTGATGTTTAATGGTTTAACACCAATCCTGCCTAATAGTGTCTATGGTTGTTAAAGAGCGAACGACACCAAAAGTATGGGTGCTGAACTGAGTTCAGACCCATATGACTATAAAAGCTATTGAGCTTAGATTGAAAATATTAATTTTATTCTCATAGTTTTGTAGTTAAGTAGAGATAAAAGGTGGCTGCTGGAGGGTTGCATTAGATCGTAACGTCTAGGTGCAGTGCTCTCAGATCCAAAGCTCCTCACTGACGAAGGCCACAAGCCAGAAACTAGTCTGGGGATATTGGATGAGTAGGCACTAGATGGGGATTTTATGCACAAGCCTTCTGGCATCTATTGATTACTCTGGTTGGCACTGAATGGCACTACTGTATGGAGAGTTTTGCCTGTGTTAATAACAAAAGTGCTAGCATAAGAAATGGTGATCATGTGTTATTTTTGAAAGGTGTAAAGTTAACTGAAAAGAATCATTAACATTTTTTTCAGTCAAGATAAAGAATTTACGTCACTGATCTGTTTTTTAAATTCCATCACTGTGTATAAAAAAGGTAGAAAAAAAATATTCAAGATTACATTACAAACCACATGACAGAACTATTATCATGAAGTTATAATGGAAGAGTTTGAATTCACATGGAAGCAAGGGCCAACTTTTTGGTTTCATAGCCCATATATGTGTATATTAGATGACATGCTTAAAATTGACTAAATTATGAATGCCAAAAAGTACAGGATTTATAGCTTTCCCAAAGATATCAATAAGCCAGTCTACTGTATTAGAATGGACCAGTTTAACAAGAGAATCCATTGGTTTGCTGAAGGTTACCTTGCTATGATTTTATACATATGCTGATTTATCTATATGTAAGGAAACACAGAGAAAGGTAACTGATATGTATATAAATACATACAGATATTAGCTGGTTTTAAAGGTAATTGGCTGAAATTTCAACTAAAACTAAAATAATGAAAGAAAATAATGATTGTTTCCAGTTTTATTTATTAAAAAAGAAATTCAGAAACTCTCTACACTGGAGATGAAAAACAAAAGAACTGTCTAGCAATTTTTTTAAAGACATTTACAATTAAAAGTAACTTGGAAAAAAAAGAAGTGAAACTTTTGTATAGGATTGTTTTTCAAAGAGAAAAAACTTTCTTTAATCTTTGAAAATATGTTCGGTAAAAGTAATTACAAATAGTAATAGAAATATTTTTAATGACATATCAGTGTGCATACAAATTAAAATGGCTACCCGACAATGGGCCCAATGATGATCAAGTACTGGTGGCCATTACTATAAAATTGCCAATCAACTTGATCTCAAATATAACTAATATGAAAGAGAAAAAGTATACATTTTATGCAAAATTAATACTAAAAAAAAATTACTGTAAAATATGTGACCAAGAATATTGATTATTATAAATTATATAATAGTTTTAACCCTTTTCCCGCCTCTTACGAGGCTCCTCGTAGACATCTGACATCACTCTAACTCTGCGAGTTTTTATACGAAAATATTCGTTCAATATGTTTTTAAATAGGTTTTTAAAAGCTCTATCAGATGGTGCCCTCTTCCGAATTCTTTTACAAGTAAAAAATAAAAAAAAACTGCATTTAAAGCTAAACAAAGAAAGAAGCTTATTGGTGATTGGCTCTCAGCCAGTTCTCAGCCGACAAAGACATTCTGATTGGCTGGAAAAAACAAAGAAACCGCCTGATCAAAGAAAATAAAGATAAACGCTGAGATTTTCATTTCGAATGTGATTTAAGTATTAAAAAAAGTATAATCTGACAAATTAAAAATAATTTTTAAAAAATAAACTAAAAAAACAAAATTATTTTCGAAAAATATCGAAGATTTTTGTAAAAATATTGAAGCTGTAGTAAAAAGAAATATTTACTTTTCTATAACGTAAAAGTCGATCTTTTTGTTTATATTATAGCTTTTATGTTGCCGAAATTGAATATTTTAGAATAAATAAATAGCAATTTATTTTTGAAAGAACTTTCGTTTTCTTCATAACCTGAAAAATTAATAATATACTTTTTATAAACGTATCTGAGTTGAATTTAATATTATAGGCGAATATGTTTTAACAATAGGCTTTGTCTTCAGTTTGTGAGTTGGCCAATTAAAAGATTTGATTTTTACCTCATACAACCAATAATATAATTAGCGGTTAAAAGGTTAATGTATATTTAAGAAGTTTATATTTGGAGTTGAATAGAAAATCTGTGACTTTGAATATTGGGTTGGGTTTTTGACGGTTGGAGTTCGTTTGCTATACTTTCAGTTTTGATAATGGATGGAAGATTTTGCCATTGGCTTGACGATACAATATTTTTATGCAATTCCAAGAAGTGTTCTATCTCAGGCATTTCTTATTGTTTATCATGGTGCAGTTAAGCTAGTCCTATCATTATCCTAGCCTCTAAATCTCCCAGAATAAAAGCAAGGCATAAATCTGTATTTTCCAGTCTCTAAGACTTAAAGGAGCTGGACTGATTTTTTACATTATTTTTATTTTGGTGTGTGGTAGCTTATTGGGTCTAAATTGAGGTAGCTCTCTTGGTGTTCATACTGCATTATGTACTTATAGTCCAGAGCTGAATTCTTTATCTCCGAATTGCAGGTCACCATTCTGCTAACTGTGAAATGGCTGTCAAGTCTTTGAAAAATTGATGAGTACATAGTTTGATATATGAACTTTCAGTTATACATGTATATTATGTAAAATATTGTTAGATGGATGTTTCGTTTCTCTTTTCCATTTCTCCATGAGAAGGATATGAGACAGTTATGTCTCACGGCACACAACATAGGAGTGTGTGTGTGCACGTATATATATATAAAGTTGAAAGTAAAAGGAAAAATAAACACAAACAAAACTGTCTCATGGCACACAACATAGGAGCGTGTATGCATGTATATATATAAAGTTGAAAGGAAAAGGAAAAATAAACACAAACAAAATTTTTTGCAGATATTTTCTACATTATACTGGAATAACAGTTAAGAGTTAAAAAATAATTTTGAATTTTAAAAAATTATTATAAATTAATATTTAAAAAATTGTATTTAATGTTTTACTGTGATTTTGATAAGTAAAACGAGTATGTTTTTATGTTAAAATAGATAATACTGGTAATTAGAGAATTTCCCTATCTACTTTTAATTCGATTAAAAACATTTTTTTAATTAAATACCTTGATAAAATCCTACAAAGTTGCTTTTCAAAAAATTAAAAACTGAAAAGAGTCATTAACTTTTTTTCAGACAAAATAAAGAAAGATTTTATACCACTGGTGTGTTTTTTTAAATTTCACCGAGTATAAAAAGTTGGAAAGAAATTGTTCAAGATTATAGAGCACATAACAGAACTATTATTATGAAGACAAGAGACAGTATATCCAGCTGCTGCTAATGTCACAACAGTAGAGTTTGTATCCGAGGCAAATTAAAGCTTTTTTGTTTCATAGCTCATATATATGTGTATTAGACAGCATGCCTGAATTCTACCAAGCTAAAGTCACTGAATGTCAACAGTTTCCGAATTTAACTTTCTCAAAAATGTCAAAAAGCAAGTCTCCTGTATTAGAATAGACCAGCTTATCAAGGGATACCAGTAAGTAGCCAGATTACTGAAAAAAATATCCTATAGTTTATATATATGCAATTTTTATCTAATATAAAAGGAAGCACAAAACAAAGTTATTACAGCCACATATATTATAGTATGCATACAGGAGATATACTTCATGAACAGAGATATTAGTTGGTGATTAGAAAAATAATTTGTTGAAATATTTTAAATTAACTTTGCAGTTAAAATCTCTAATTTACAAGTTTAAAAGTAAATAAATTTTGGCTTAAATTATATATCTCAGTACAGAGGATTGATTTATTTTGAAATTAAAAAGATAAACTTGGAAATCTTTCTTATTGTAAATGAAGAAACAAAAGCCTGAATTTTAAAAGAACTTTCCAAACTGAATCTAGCAATTTTTTTATTTAACTGGTTCAGGTTATTAAGCATCTTATTTGTTTGGTCGAAATGTTGCTTTTTTTTTTAACTGATGTAAAAACTATAAGCATGATGTCAACAGAAATAGTGGCATTTGATAGATTCCTGATGTAGCTTTCTAAAGATGTCTTTTAACAAAAAAAATCCGATGAAATTTGGATTTTTTATAAATTTTTTTCGTAACCACGCATTTAATTTTTTTTTTTATCAATTTTGTAATTTACACAAAGTTATAAAGATAGAAAACTTTTATCAGTCTAACTTTTATCGGAATAAAAATATGCTGCTTCACAAACAAGGCCTTCAATGGAGCAGAATATTGGGCTTGTAAGTATACAATTTTAATTTTTTGAATAATATTTTAAATTTTTTTTTAATTATTTGAAAAAATTATTTAATTTTTATTAATTTGAGTTTGTAGTGGTGTGTGGCTATATAAATTCTATATTTATTTATGCTCATATCAATTCATATGCATAGTAATTTTGTATATTCTAATCCACTTATTTTATAAAAATAATGATTTTCAAAAGTTTAATAATTCATTATTTGAAAAATGATTTATTGGGTTTATATTGGCGTGTGTGTATATAAATTCTATATTTATTTCTGCTCATATGAATTCATATGTACGTTAATTTTGTGTGTTCTAATCCACTTATTTTATAACAATAAACTTATTTTATAAAAATAATGATTCTCAAAAAGTTTAATAATTTATTATTTATTATGTTTATATGGTGTGTTTGTGTTTAGAAGTAATGATTTACAAAACTAATAATCAAATGTACTGAAAGATTGCATATGCAGGCAAATAATCAAATTCTGATTCTTGCCTATGCCATGATACTCATGCTGTGGAGTCACTCTAGTTTTGTTATATGTTTCATCACATTATTTTCAAGTCTATAGCTAACAAATGGACTAAATGCAAATAAATTATATCTATGTGATACAATAAATATAAAAAGATGGCATCACTGGGGTGCATAAAGAATATAAATACTGATGTACATAAAAAAAATATAAAATGAAGAGATAAAACTCACTTTATCTGTGATACAGACAGTAGCCTACAATTTCTAGTTTTAGATAGACAAGAAGCCAATTGCTATGATGACAAATGCATATCTATCTTCTGGAAATGATTTGTTTTGAATCTTTTATTAAGATGAATCTTTTTCTTATAGACACCCTTGACATTTGGTAACTTTTGGGGTACAAGATAAAAATAAAGAATTCATATGCAATTTATTTTGGAGATTCTGGTAAGACATATTATATATGGTTTGAAAGATAAATTTTGTGAGGAATACAATGAAATTATCACTGAAAATATAATTTAAACTTAGTTAATGGTGAATTAGAAATTATGAACAAACAATAAAGTAATAATTATGTCGGATGTTGAAATTTTTTTTTTCCCTATTTTTTAAATGGTTATCACTATTTGTCTTAGACTTACTGTTTTCCTTAGTTTTTCTAGTTTCTACTAATGTAAATTTTTTTGCCCTAACATATTAAAACTGAATTTATTGTGAAAATTTGTGACTCAGGTCAGTTTTTTAAAAATTTCAATATAGCGTTCTAGATTCAAGCAATTAAAAAGAGAAATATTGTAAAAGATTAATTAATAACTTTGATTTGCAGGGTAGTAATAATAATACACACGTATGTGTGCATTGATTTTATGTATTTTTCAACATGGAATTGTCTTGTGAAAATATAATATGGTTTAATAAGTTTATTTTTTGACAATATAAACGTCAATGTATACGTAGTGTCCATACGTAAACAAGTGTTAAAAGCAATCATTTATGTATTATTAAAATGAATTGATTCTTTATAACAATTCTAATATGTTACAGCACATCTGTGTGCTTATCCAGATGTGTGCCATGTAGACATATACATTAAAATCAGTCATCAACTAATTTATTGGTTTATGATAATTCAAAGATGTTAATTTCAAATATTATACAGCACATGTGAGTGCTTATATATAGGTGTGTTTTATGAAACCTATCGAGATATATGTAAATTACAATGTAATAGCACTTTTTTGTATTATTCTAATCAAAATCAGAATGCTGAATTTACAACATACTCAACAGATCTTAATTTTATTATTAATAAATTTATATTTCATTAAGTTATTCCAGTGAATTCATTCAATTCTAAAATAGGTTTGAAATATTATAAATTATTATCTGTTGGTATCAACTCTTATCGTAACAATTATAGAGCTC
This sequence comes from Epiperipatus broadwayi, assembly GCA_028023455.1. NCBI lineage: Eukaryota > Metazoa > Onychophora > Udeonychophora > Euonychophora > Peripatidae > Epiperipatus > Epiperipatus broadwayi. Next base: position 577,920 of record JAQFVV010000080.1, on the reverse strand, counting down.
TTGCTCAGTGAGCTGGATTCATGCATAACAATTAATTATATAGATTGGGGTTTATATGTAGTGTTTTTGCACATCCAAAAGTTTTCTTTTTCTGTAATCCTAGTTGGTGCAAAGGGATACCCTTTAATGTCCAGGGACTACATTTTACTTTGCATTTAATTTTGTTATTTCTTTAGAAATTAAGTTTATAGTTGGCCTGTATATCAATGATAACTAAGTGGTCAAACAGCATTGATGATGATCAGCATGTTTTAATATCCCAGCATTATTTTTTTTTATTGTTATAGTCTTACGAATTAGCACTTAAGTTTGTGCATCCCAATTATTGTTTATATAATCTGCCCCAAGCTTGGCAAAGGCTAAATAATTAGCCTGGTCTATAGTAGACCACTTAGAAAGTTAACTGTTGATTTATTTATTATTATTCTCTGTAATGCTAATGAATTCATAGTCTTTGTTTTTGCTGATCTCTCATTTTCTCATGTCCATTATATTCATTATCATTCCTTTTATATTCACATTTATAATTTGCTTTATTAACTGGGGATAATGATGTTTTACATCAACCCAGGTTAATCCCCTAATTTAGCATAGTTTAAATGTAGATAAAGTATCAACATTTAAAAGGTCATTCTACATTTTAGGATATGTAATTTATTAAGAACTTCATTTATTATTAATATATTCCTATTTTTATCCCTACAATGGAATTCATTCTCTCTTCCCTGTCTAATTAACTCATTACTATGAAATGACCAATTCAATATAAATAATTTACCTATTACCATGATGCATTCCTTTTTTATTATTAATATCTTTTTTTTAGTATTGATTCTGCATCTATATTTCTTTATTCGATAAAATTAAATAAAAGTAGTTAAGAAAATAAATAAAGTATTATATACTTTATATTAAGAAGTTTATGATATATATAATCAAAAGAGAATACAGACTTTTTTTTCACTTTGAAGACTTCTACAATTTAATATTATTATTTTTGAGTGAATAAATAATTTATTTATTTTTACTTACAACAAAATAAAACTCATGGAACTGTATGTAGCCAACATTATGAAAAAAAATTCCTTATTAAAAATAATTTACTAATCTTAGCTAATTTATAAATAAATTGTTTATATCTATAAATAAATAACATTTATAAATGATACATTTATTCTAATATCAAAAATTTTGAAATAATTCAGTACAGTGGAGCCACAATATCTGCTATATTTTATTCCAAGACCCCTTGTGTACATCATATATCACATATAATAGCTCATTTTGTTGATAAACTTTGATTAGAATAGAATATATATTGTTTATTAAACTGACAGTGTACAGTACTTTTTAACACACACACACACACTTTTAAGTGTATATAAGTTAAGATTATAGTATAAACAAAATTTTAAAATAAGTATAACAGTAAAATTATTAATATTAAATTAAGAACAAATTTACATATATTTTACTGACTGTATGTTCACCTATTCATTTACAGAAAAAATTTTTAAAAAATGTACTGTATTATATTTTTTAATTAAATGAATAGCAAAATGCTTGACTTTTATCACAATTAAATAACCTCTAGATGATATTCATCCCCCCAATAATTGTTTTTTTCTTATAGAAACAATAACCTTGTTGTTAAAAAACTATAATGTCTCTCATTATGTTGATGTTTTAAAGTCAGTATCAATTTTAAGAATGTTCTTAAATTTTGTGAAAATTTTAGTAATATGCTTAGAAAAGATTTTATTATGTAAAATACCCCACATCAAATTTGAAAAAAATAATAAAAGAAGATTAACATATATGTGCTTTCAACATAAACTGAATTTTTTTTATCAATAAACATCGTAGTTCCGAGACAGAAAAATGGCTACTGACATAAAAATTTATTTACAAATTTTAATTTTTTATAAGTGATTAGGTATGGTGCTCAGAAATGGAAAAACGACTGCTCACATATCATAAAATGTATTAAATTTATGAATTTTAATATGATTTTTTGTTTTTTTTTTTTTTTGCATAGCATTGATATAGCATAGTTTGCAACTTCACTGTAAAACTAAAATGTGTAAATAAAATGAGAGAACAATGTAATAAAGTCATTTCTAAATGGTAGACAAATGCAACAAAATTATTTATATACTTATTAAATAAATAAATAATACGCAATTTTATTATTAAGAAAGAGATAAAGTTTAAAATATTCACTAGTTCAATCATAAAATATCGTAATTATTTTTTATCTAATCATTATTTGTTTTTTTGATACCAAAATAATTTTATTATTATTTACATTCCATCTATCTATACTTATATTCACTTATTATTAATATATTCAAAGTTAATGTTAAAAAAAAAACTTTTAAAGAGTCATCTATATAAGTCATAGGTAATCATTCTGGAATAAATCAGCAATGTGTTAACTTATAATTGGTAGTCAGCATTTAAACATAACATATACATTTAATGTAAAATAAAATTAATTGTTTTCATGAATGCTCACTTTCTCTAATCTAATTATTTCTCAAAAAAAAAAAAGCTAAATTAATTTCATTAATTTATGGTGACAATGGCAAACAATGATCAAGTATTATTCTTTAATCAATATGCCTCATTGTTCAGAATCCAAATCTTTTTGATCAAAAAAAGTTGCACACTTAATCTCATTATGTATATTCATAAGAAGTTTAATTATTATCAATTTTACAAACATTTTGATTATTCAAATCATCTCTAATGCTTGGATGCATCCTGAATTAAATTCTTGCCTATATAATTTAGCACAGTAGTAGCACAATGAACTCTTCAGCTAAGAGTTCCTGAATTAAAAATCAATTTGTCAGTATGATGCTCATATATTATATGATCTCTCAAGCAATAACCATTCAATTATTTATTTTATTAAAGTTGTGTTTTTTTTTTGCAAAGTTTATATAAATTTTTAAAAACCAATTAGAAAATTACTGAAAAATAACAACAAAACTAACCATTTAAAATGGGCTGTGCATCTTCTTCAACATTTTCTTTCTTCTCCATTTGCTATAAGTATTATATCAAAGGGAAAAATTACACAATAGCAATTCACCATGAATTATGAACTTATACTATTTATAACATATTAAGATCATGGATTCCTAGAAATTACTTGCAACAAAGTATTAACAAAAAAAAGGGTTATCAGTTAAAAAAAAAAATCCAAATGACATAGATTTTTAGCTCTATAAAATAGAACTAATTTAGGGAAATCAAAAAGAAACAAAAAAAAAAAAAATTATGAAAAGTTTAATTATTATCAATTTCAATCACAAACATTTTATAAGTTTACAACATGTAAATAAATAGGCATAATATCAGGAATTAATTTTTAAAAAAAAACTCCATTTATTTCAAATAATTAATATTTTCAAAAGCATAGGATTATAATACAGATACTTAAATATTCAAGCAATTGCAATTTAATAAAAATTTATCCTAAAAGAAAACAACAATATTCCTTGCTAATAAAGATAATATATGTTTTAAGAAAGAAAATATTAAATTTTATATTTTGTTATAAAGATAGCAAACAGTTCACTGCTAAAACAGTTTACACAGATATGTATGTATATAAGAGTCACTTTTAAAATAAAACATTATTTTATAAGACATGATATTTCATCAAAATAGAGAAAACCAGATAAGAAATTAACAATTTTAGAATAAAATATGGCTACATTTAACCATTGATATTTAAACAATAAGAAAATGTTTTTAATTTTACTTGGATTGATTACTGCAATGAAATACAGGAATTTTTTTTTTTGATAATCATAACAGAAGACATTTTGCTACCCAATAATTATTTGAAAGAAAAAAAAATCAATTATAAAAAAAAAAATGCTATCATCTTAAACTGCTCAGTAAACAAAAAAATCAGAGATGCATTTAAATTGAATATTATTTTTTTTATTGTTACTAAAACATCATGTAGGCATGTAAATAAAGTATTGTGTTTACTCACAGACTCTCACAAAAACATTTTTCAGACTAAAAAAGTCATTGATATGGAATCAGATCTATTAGTAATATATATTGAACTGGAGGCCTTCTCCCTCTCAAAAGTCAACTATTTTAAAATAGAGAAAAAGAAAAAATATATACTTATAGGGATTTAAGAAAAAATTTTGTTATTTAAAATTTTGGATTTTTTTTTAGGCTGTATGCCATTATAAACATATATATATATCGCATACACCCGATTATATTTTGAAATCATAGAAATTGCTTTGAAAAGATTTTGATTGAGATATTTTTTTATTGTAATTAAAAAGCTGAATTCTTCCATCTAAAAGCTTGGAAGGGATTTTTCTAATTAATTAAGATTTAATTAATGTTTGACAAAAGAAAAGTAAAAAAGATAAAAACCCTGGTTAGATTTTTTTTAAATTAAGATCTAGCAGAAGACAGAGAATAAGAAAAAAGTTTTTTTTTTTTGGTTAAGGCCTTCAGTTTTAGCTTCTCTCAGTGTGGCCATCTGCATTCATTTGTTTTTTTTTTTTTGGACAAAAAAAAATTGCTAGAAAAACCTTTTTTTTTTTTAAAGAAAAAAAAAAGTTTGTCTAGTTATTATCATAGACTTTTCGACTTTCAAACCAATTTCCTAAAAAAGATACATATGCTGATTACTGGAGACTAGCGACCAACAATTCAAAATATAAAAACTACTGGCCTTGCAAAAAATATCAAAAGTATGCTGTGCTAAAATCTATCTAAGACAAACCTCAGAGCTTTAAAGACATTTCATCATTAACATGCTCTAATTTAAAAGTATTCAAGACTGATCTGTAACTTTGGCTTCATATTCCATGATCAATTTCATGGTTATCATAAAAAAGAAAAAAGAAAAACAAAGGAAAGGAAAACAACAGCAGTGTGCACTTGCTGGAACTGAACTTTGCATACGCCGTTGGGAAGAATTACAATGGAAAATTTAAGGTTCGAAGGTAACTGAATGTTATTATTATCTTAACCAGAGTTAAGTCTCTAAGCTTGATATATAACACAAAAAGGAGAAAAGTAAAACTAACTTATGATAGACTTATATTCTTTTAAATTTATTTATTTTTAATTGATTTATTATATTTTTTTTTATTATTCTTTACTATTATGATATCTGAATGGTAGAAAAAAAATAATTTACATCAAGAGTTTATTTATATCGTTTGGGAATCTGAGTGTATTGAAAGTCTTTTACCTTGTATTTATTTTTTTTTTGTATTGAAAGCTTTGGCAGATAACAGTGATTTTCCTTTCATCATATCTTTCCCATTTTGTTCAAAATCAATTTAGTTTAAAATGTGTCTGCGTATCTGGCAGACCATTGACCTTTTTGGCTAATGATTTATCAATTATGGTTTAATTGTTTTTCTTTTATGCCATATAGAGTGTGATTTTTTTTTATTATATTTAATATTACATAAATCATAATATTTTCTGCTTGCTTGTACAAAGTCAACCTTAAGGGCCGTATAATAAATGCGAGCTCTTATGAGTGTTTAAAGAGCATTTGGCCCGGATGTCTTTTCCCAGTTAAGGAGCCCCGCACTATTCGTTGACTTCTGTTCAAAGTAGCCTTTATTGAAGATCTCCAAAACAGGATATATAATGGATATTCATATGGCATGTAGCAAATGGGAATAAGAAAGGGATTTGTGTAGATAAACCGTTGACATGAAGATCATGGCAATTTCCAATTGAGATACCATAATATTCACTTGCACTCTCAGCCCAATCAGGTTAAGGGATTTGATTGAAACTTTTTTTTTAAGAACTAATATTTGTTTTGAATTTAATAAATCTAAGAATTAGTAATAATTATTTTTCTTTTGCAGACGTTTGTTTTTGTATTCTGTCACTCAATTGTCTGGATATTTTAGATCTCTTTCTCTCTCTGTGTCTAGCTGATGGCATTTATATTGGACATTCATCATCACTTAAATTCTGATCACTGTAAATCAAATTTTCTAAGTTGGCAGTGGCTTTGTGTGCTCTCAGTGATAAGAAGTGTGGAGTGTCCAGCACAATATATATATATATTCATATTTAACAAAATAAAAGTTTTACATTCAGAGACTACGTCATATTAATATAAAACAATTGCAATGTAAGACTTAAAATTCTACTGCTTAAAAATATGACTAATTGTTTCTTGAAGGTAAAATATGGTATACATTATTGACATTCATAAGCCTAGAATTGTTATTCTATACATATTTTTTTATTATGGGTAATTAAATGGCCTATAAGTATAACTTATATGATATTAAGGACAGCATAGCATGATATTTTTCCATATGATGGATACAGATATTTTAGATTACGTAAATAAAGCTCAATAAAATTTACTAAATAATAAAATCATTTACTAAATACTCTATTTAGACTTGAGAAAAGCAAATAAATTATTAAGAATGTGGTTGGAACAGTAATAATGCAGAAAAAAGTATTATTTTAGTTGCTAATTAATACCAATCAGAATTGCTTAATATATATGCTAAAAGTTTTTTAAATTTTCTCAAATATTATGAACACTTAAAATTATTACAGCACCGTCAGAAATTATAAAAATATTACTAACACAAAAAAAGTTTCAAAAACAGATTTGCATAAAATCATGTGATGTACTACCCTAATTAAAGATAAAAAGATGTACAATTAGCATAAAACTCAAGTCACTAAAATATACAATTATAGATTTAGAAGACTAGATCTAAGAAATTCAAATCTTTAAATTTTTTTGAATTTCAGGCCTATAGCTTGAATAGTATGAAAAAAGTTAAAAGTTGTTTATTGGATGCAATCAATGTGTTACATTTAAATTCCTCACAGTTCGAAGGTCATAAGACAGAAAGGTCTGGAAAGGTGGAAATAATAGCACCGCTAACTAATGTCTCATTGATTGTTCAATTTTATAATACATGGTTCTGAAATACAATGAAATATTCCTGAAAGCATATTTTAAATATAAGCAAAGAAAGTTTTGTCATGTTTTATTAGTAAACGGCACATAATGTCAGCAATTTCTTTTACTAACAATTTGCAGTACATAAAAATCAACTAGAAGAAAATTGAAGTTAAGATTTTGTTATTTAAGATTCTTATACCAATAATCCCACAAAGGATATGAATAAAGTAAAATTTTATCTTCATATTATTAAAAAAAATTGATGGAGAGATATGAGAAAAGACTTAAATATGCTTAAATTTGTAATACATTCTTAAAAATAGAAGAGTTAACTTGGAGAAAGAGTGTGGGCATATTGTAGGATTAAAAAAAAAAAAAAGTACATTACATAAATTATCAAAGTCTAACTAAGATGATACATGGGACATATTGTAGGATTTTTTTTTTTTAAAAAGTATATTACATAAAATATCAAAGTCTAACTAAGATGATACAATTATTGTTAATTTTTTAATATGGAAATCAAAAATATATAATATAAAAATAATATAAGTGATAAGGTCTAATCTAGATTTTATAAACATTCACTGATTGAAGTTAATCTATATCTTTTTTTTATAGCACTGAAAGCAACATTTGAACCCAAGAAATAGTGTAACAACTCTATAAAATCTAATAATGACATTCTCTGATGATATTTTGAATAGATGGAATATTTTGATCATTTTTTGAAAATACATGAATTGAGATAAATATTTTGATCATTTTTTGAAAATACATGAATTGAGATAATTTTTAATAAAATATTCATTTTATCTACTCATTTAGATTTGACAAAGATATCCAATTTAATGAAATCAAAACAGCTTTTTGTAGTGTTAAAAATGAAAAGACTGCAGATTTTGGTGAAATGTTTAGAATCTTAAAATATAATGGTAATATGTTAATTTCAAAAATATGGAATTTTTTAGACACTTTCAAGGATTTTTTACAAGTTGCTTCCAATCAGATGGAATGGTTACCAGAGACTTAATGTAGTTTTAGAGAATCAAGAAACACTATAGACATGATTTTTATTGCCAGGCAAATGCAAAAAAAGTGTAGGGAACAAAAAAGTTATTTATTTATTGCTTTGGTCAAGCCATTTGAATCTGTTAATAGGACAAATCTATGGCAGTGTTTGTATACCAAAATTTATTTGTATTATATAGCTTCTACATCATAGCATCTGAGGCATATTAAATGGAAATTGGGATTAAACAAGAATGTGTATTTATTCCAACATTGCTTTCAATTTTTATGACAGTGGCCTTTGAAACTATTTATAGGTGACTTAATGAAACAGGGATTTAGTTGCGATATAGGTTTGATAGTGGAATTTTTAATTTGAATTAATTAAAAGCAAAAACAAAAACTTCATCTTCTTGGATTCTGAATTTACTGTATGTTGATGAGTATGCTATTTTTGCCAGTTCAAGACTTTAATTTAATAATTAATATTCAAAAAAACTCAAGTAGTTTATCAGCAATAATGGAAATAAAATCCTCAGCAACTTTTAATATGGATGGTTAACAACTTGAAATTTTAAACCAATTTAGACACCTTCGTAGTTTTATATATAGAAAGGTGAACTTAGATGATGAGGTACAACACAGACACCAATGTATTTCTGATGTTTTTACCAAGTTAAAAGATCAGTATTTTATCACAAGGATATAAATAATTTATTGTATGAGACCGGAACATCTTATTGTAACAATATAGAGGCATTAGAAAAGTTACAAATTAGGAATGCTCTGGAAAATTTAAAAAATATAATTGCAAGATCAGTCCACTACTGTAAAATCACATTTTAGTTGGATTGAGCATATAACATGAATGAGTAATGCAAAACTTCATAAAAAATATTTTATGGTGAACATGAGCACGATTTTCATGGGAAATAATAGACCTCATCTACATTATACGAATTAACTCATAAAGACTTTTTAAAGAATTCTGATAGTGCTCGTTTCCATTCAGATATGATAGAGAATAGAATAAATTGGATAACTACAATCAGACACAGTGTCAAAGTATTTCAAGAAGAAAATTTTTCTGCTGAAGAAATTGAAAAACAGTATCATAAAATATCAACAGAAAAAATGGACTGACATGTCCTACATGTGGAGTATTTATGGTTCACAGATCAGTTTATATTATCGTTGCAAAATTACTTGCAGTTGAAATGATCATTAGAGTGGCTATTAAATATATATGTAACTAGCATTAAACTTCTCTTCAATAGCTGCAATAATTAGCTCATTTATCTTAGAATTATATCCTTTATCTTTGATCCAAGAGAAAAAGAACATTAGAAAAATCAGATATGGCACTTAGTGTAACAGATTATAAAAATATTAACTAAATGACAAATCGTAATCATCAATAGTACTGTCCCATGGACAGGTCCAGAGAGCAATTACATAATAAGTTCATCCATTTCTCCAGTTCAATCTTTTCATTATCCATATCTTCAATTCCACACATCTCTTATAACATCCAGCAGGGTCAATCTTCTCCATCTTTTCTTCTTGTGTCCATTCTTCATTCCTTCCAAACACTTTTCATTAAACTATTCTTCTTTCTTAATATAAGTCCAATCCAGTTTCTCTTCCTACTTCAAATTTCCTCAATCTTCTTTTATTCTTTACAAAATTTCTTCACATATTGTTTTATTCTAATTTTTTTTTCTCATTGTCTACATTTCACACATGGCATTTAAGTAATGTTTTCATTAATTCTCTCTTCAAATATCCATAAAATATTTTCTTTTTCTTGATAAATGCCTCCTTTGCCAATATTATTCTCCTTTTAATTTCAACTTTGCTTCTTCCATCCTCACTCAACCAATTATCCAAATATCTGAATTTATTTACCTATTGAATTTCAACTTGTAGTCTTTTTTGTATTCCTCTCAATCCATAAACATTTGGTCTTCTCGATGTTACATTTCATATTTCATACATTCTTATTCAAATTTATTATTCAACATAACTTGGAAGACTGTTTTCATCCTGTTTTATAAGCCATATCATTTGCAAATCTTATATATTTTATTAGTCTACCTCTAATATTAGCTATTCTATATTTGAAATATTTATTTAACATGTCAGCACAAGTCACATACAGCATCCTTGTCTCTCTTTATTCACTTCATCAGTTTCATTATTCTCAATCTAATTCTTATTCTTTGCCCAGTATAAATATTCCAAATCAATCTTCTCTCTTTCTATAATACTCCTTTATTTTTTAAGATAGTCATGAATTTATTCCAGGTTACTCTATCAAATGCTTTTTCCAAATTCACAAAACATATACCAATTCCTTTATTTATTTCAATATATTTGTCTGCAATTGTTTTAATAACACCAATAGCATATCTCTTGTATTTCTCCATAACCATTCTTTTCCAATATAATATTCTCCCTTCACATAAATTCTTTTGAGTTAAAATCCTCAATAATATTTTTGAAGCATAAGATAAACTGATTGTCGTATACTTTTCATAACTAACAGTTTTCTTCTTTTTAATAATTAAAATCATTACAGTTCTCAAGAAATCTTCAGGCTAAAACTCCATTATTGTATATCAAATTGTGAAGTCCAATTTTTTCCTTTATAGTTTTTCTCCCATTTCCTTCAAAAATTCTATAGACATTGTATTAAATCTAACAGCATTATCATTTTTCATTTAATTGACTTTATTACTTCATCTGCCAATATGTCCATACTTTACTATAATACTTGCAACATTTTCAAATTCATAATTGCATCATGTTCTTTTCTAAACAGATATGAAGACATTCATTCTATCCAGCTTTTCAATATATCACTGCTAACAGTTAACCTCTTTCCATTCTTATCAGGTGTTTCAATTGTTAACTATTTCTTTCTTTTTTTTTCCTTGTCCCAATCATTTTTATTTTACTAAACCAGTTTCTCTTTTTAATTCATTAATTATTGACATTCTTCCATCCTTTTAAACATACATTCCATTATCCAAGATTTAGTTTTCTTTGACAGAATAGTTCATATTTCATTTTTTACTGTTTTTAATATTCTTTAATCCTACATTTATCTGAACTATTCATATATTCCTCATCTTTATCAATTTTCTTTATTTTATTTTCACATATTAAACCAAATTTTTATTTTTTCAGTTTACCTAAGTCTCATCTTATATATCTCTTTTTTTAAATTCTTTTTAAATTCAACTTAAATTTAGTTATAACCAAATTATGACCAGAGTTTATATCAGTACCAGGCAAAGCATGCAAACATTAAGAGCATTCTTATATCTATCCTGCATCAATATATAGTTTGATACCATTCTCTATCACCTGGAGCTTTCCATGTAAACAATCTTCTTAGATGAATTTTAAATCAAGTGTTTGCAACTGGAAACTTATTCTCCTTACTAAATTTCCACATATCAACTATTTCTTTCATTCCTTTTTCCAATATCATAATTTCCAATATTATTTCTTTTAACTTTTCTCACAACAGTATTCCAATCATCCAATAGCAATATATATGTATTTTTACCCTCTCATTCACCTTTCATATTGCTCATCAATTTCAATATAATCATGACTAGTAGTTGGCATATACTTGTATGAATACCAAATCCCCAGGACTTGCAATTATCCTTATCATCATAAGTCTATTGTCCAACAAATCTACTTTTGCCGCACTATTCTAAATTTTCTATCCAACAGTAATGTCAACTCCATTTACTGCTCTATCAGTATCAGAATAAAATAATATATCCACTATTTAATTCTTCATATTCCTTCCACAGCACTTTATTTAATCCTATAACATCAATATTATTTATTTTTATTTCCTTTTTCAAATTTCCTAGCACTTCTCAATGATTCAACATTCCAAATAGCAATTCTCAATATGTCTTCTTTCAATGGATTATCTTTAAGAGGATCTCGCAAGTTTACAACCTAAGTAGCCTCATATCTGATCTTACTAGGCAAGACATCGAATAAGAAAATTATAAGGCAACGTGGTTTCCCATTGCCATCTTTGCCCAGCAGTAATCTTCATTATAGGTTTAGTACATTAGCCATTTCTCATAAAATAATTATTCATCTACCACTTTCCTCCTCATTATTGTTACCTATTGCGATTATTTGTCAACTTGGAAGAATGCTAAATAAAGTTTCTTGAATTCATTCTCTTTGTTATTGATATATCTATTAACAAAAGTCAGGATGACTTATTACTCAATTTTACAATTTATTTAATTTTAATCTTCTTTTTGAATATAACCTAATTTGTTTAAATAACAACCTGAAGCAAAAATTTGTTATTTAATGACAAATACAACTATTTGCATGTCTTATTTTGTAACTATTATGGTTCAGATCAAGAAAATGGTTTTGATCATATAAATTACTATATCTTAACCACATTCATTTGTAAGAATCTCTTCATATAACTAACCAACAGAGACATAGCCATTCTTCTCACTATTCCAGAGGTTGGGGCATAACCTATTAATTTTTACAAATACTTTTCATTAGCACAAAGAAGTCTTTCAAGTAAACTGGTAGTATTCTATTTTTATAAAAATTATGAACAGTTTAGTTTTTGATTCTGGAAAGACTAGCTACTAGTTATTCAGCACTTACAAGAATTATTAACACTTTCTAAATCTTTCAGTTGAACTTCTGGTACAGTCATCTTTGGCTACTATTTGACATCAACTGCTTATACATTGGCATCTATGTTTGGTTTGAAAATTATATTTTGTTCTAAAATTGGTACCATGTACTTCCAAAAATGATTAAGTATTGTTTAAACTTGGTTCCATCTTGTGTTTTAACTTTTTACTGTCTTGATAATAGGATATTAATTCCCTCTTTAATTTTTTTAAATTGTCCAATATTCAGATTGTTTTTCTATGGTAAATCTGAGTTTAGATTATCTTTTTTTTGTAAAATTGTAGGGAAAAGATACAATAGTGTTCTTGGGCAATTTCTCTTAAATAGTCCTACTGGGTAATTTCTCAGTGCCATTGAAGAAGTTATGTTGACACTATGTTGCTAAAAGTATTATGCCATATAAATTTAAAATGGTCATTCTGCACATTTGCTTAAAATTGTTGAATCATTCAAACCAAGATATCTCCAATCTTTGAGTAAAAAATTTCCCTGACAATGACAATCGTTTTCTCAATATTAGGATTTAGAACAAGTTCTGTATCTAGTTCATTATAAATACTCATCAACTCCAATGCCTTGCATGGTTTGTTGCAGTGGTAAAATGGCAAACTGTGGAATTTAAAGTCTAGGGATCATGCTCAGCTATTATTATGATCAGAACAATAAAGCCATTGAAATATTTATTTACCAGCTGCTATTAAAAATATTTTTCAATAATATGTCCTGCATGGGCTTTGGAATATATTTTACTCAGCAACCATACTTTATTTTAATAAATATCACTGTCTTGATCTTCAATAATTTTATTCAGCTTTGGCTACCATATGTAGTTACAATTAAAAGCTATTATCTGGACTTTTCATATGATCTTTATATACCATTTCAGGGATCTTAAGTAGTGATTTAATCACCCCCCAAAAATATATCTTCTTAATATAGAACATTCATATCATAAGTCAGCCTTGTTTGATTTCTTATATTAAAAGATTATTTGTCTTTTATTGTATCTTTATTTATATGAAATAAAAAAGAATGGAGAAATATAGTTGTCTAATCTATATATTAAAAGATATTGGCCTACAGCTTGCTATTAATGACAAATGATAGGAGTATTTACATATTTCATCTTAATCTTTTCTAGATGAAGTTCACATTTATTGGATTTTACTGATAAATCTCCACATGGGGTATCAACCTCCCCTCCCCTAAAGACTAATCATCCTTTTTTTTCTTATTGGATTGATCTTTTTAGGGTTTACATGAATTCTAGACTCTATGTTAATAGGTAATATCTGATGTAAGTTCAAATATTTAAGAGAATTAATACTATATCTAATACCTTGGATCATTCTGACTAATAAAGGAACTATTTTGTAATATATATTATTTAATTGTGATCAATGATTTGTAGATCAAAATTGGATTTTCATTTATCACCATTGTAAGATCTTTGTTAAATGCAAAGGGTTATAAAAGACTGCAATCAATTTGAACATTGTTTATTCTTCTGACATATACTACTTCTGCACTAATTTTTTCTTTGTCTTTCATAATCTCTCTATTATTTGGAGCAATTAGTTTTTCTTTTGTAATTATTAGAATGACTAGTTCTAGCTATATGGCCTTTCATTTGGGAATTGCACAAGTTTCTCTAAACCATCTGTACTTTATTGCTTTAAATCCAAATTATCCACAACAAAAACACATAATTAAAACAGGCAAAACTCTCATACAGTATTGCCACTCAGTGCAAGCCAGAGTAATCAATGGATCCCAGAAGGCTTGTGCATAAAATCCCCATCTAGTGTCTACTCATGGGGATTTTATGCACAAGCCTTCTGGACTAGATGGGGATTTTATGCACAAGTCTTCTGGGATCCATTGATTACTCTGGCCTGCACTGACTAGATGGGGATTTTATGCACAAGCCTTCTGGGATCCATTGATTACTCTGGCCTGCACTGAGTGGCAACTGTATGGAAAGTTTAGCCTGTTTTAATAACACTTATATGCAAGCATAAGAAATGGTGATCATGTGATGTTTATTGGCTTAAAAACACATAATGATGGTAAAAACTTTTCTTTCTTTCCAACTATAAAAACTTCCCTTATGGAACAAAGATCATAGTTTGAGTGGAGAAATTGTGGCTAATTTTCTTTAAATTTCTTCTTTGTTGTAAAATTATTTCATTAAGCCAAGAATATAAATGGCATCTTTGTAGTAAGGTCAAATTCTGGCAACTGCTGGTAGGGCCGATTGTCATCAAAAATTGTTCAAACAATATCTTTTCAAGGAAATTTCTATAACTTTTTTTAAAAAGCTCATAAAGCACTGAATTAAATCTATAAATCTTTCCTTTGACATGGTAAAATGCAGCTAAAAAAACATGACATGATAGAGCAAGTTTGAAATAATTCCTCAATTTTTTATTTACATATTGTGTGAAGCAAGGCTATCATTTTGATCCATTTTTTTATTTTACTGGCCAAAAATAACTTTACAATGTGGCTTTTGTAAAACAGCCATACACCAAGATTATTAATATCAAATTATCTTTCAACTCTAAAAATTTATTTTTTTGCTATAACTTATCAAACATATTGTTTTTTATTATGTATGGAAACTAAATTTATATTAATTCTAGGAATTTATAGCCTTGAAAATATTTGCTTTAGTAAATTAAAATATTTAATTGGAAAGTTGATTAGTTATAAACATTTAAAGATGGGTATTACATTATTAAAACGAATATATAGATTAACACTACTCAAGTATACTAGTTATATTTATAATTAGCCTATTGGCTTACTGAAATAATGATCTGTAGCATTCTTTAGGTACCTTTTGCTAACTGCAAAATCTCTAGGACAGATTAACTACTATCTTCTTAGTAGATTCCTTTTCCCACTCTCTCCTTTTACTTCTTGATCTCTCGGATTGTTAGTCTTTGCGATATAAAAGTTTTTCAACAATCTGAGTGCTAATTCGGATGTTGTTTACTCTCTATATTACAAATTAGCATACACGAGTAGCGTATTTATTAAATATTTATACATTTTATTATTCAGCCAATTGCTTCGTGAGAATTATTTCTGAAAAAGCAATAAAACCATTAAATTTCAACAAAAAAATATTTAAATTTCCGTATCACTAGAAATGAATAATTTTTCAAAAATTACTTTAAACTTATGAATGAGTTTTGCTAATAATTTTTACCCGATCTCTTTGAATAAAGTCATGTATATATTTTAGGTAAATAAATGTCAGAAAATACTTATATAAAGTTTAAAACGAAAGTTGACAAAGTTGACGACTTACTAGCAATTCAGCAATCTTCAAGTATACGTAATAACAATCGATAAGTCACTTTTTGTTAGAAAAATTTCCTGGTGAATAGATTTGTCATATTTCTCGCGAGATTTTCAGTGATATATTATAAGTGTGCTTTCTTGCGAGATTTGACTGTTGTGTAAAAATGGTGGATATCAATTTAATTTCCACCCTCAACATTGACAGAAAATTAATCGATCCAAAATTTGAAGGCTACAAATTAAGCCTAGATCCAATTCCTATTTATAAAACATCATTAAAAGGAGGTCAGTATATTTATAATAAATAGTTTTAGAAAAAAAAATGTATTTATAGCTTTATTTATATACTATATATTTTTGATATCAGAGAACTTAATGTTTATACATAATTTGTTCATGTATTGAAAAACTGAATTTCTTGGTCGGTTTTGCTCTTTATTGCGATTGTATGTGTTTAATAATATACGCGTGACATAGATAACTACCAATATAGTATCATCTATGTTCTTTATTACTTTTTACAACCCACTATTGACGTTTTCGATTGCCTCCGCAATCTTCAGAATTTCTATTTATATTTCTCAAATCTTAAGTAGAAGTTCTGAAGAAGATTGCTGGGACAATCGAAAGCGCCAATAGTGGGTTGTAAAAAAAGCATTGTAAAAATTAATAAAGAACATAGCTGATATTATTATATGGATTTTGCAATGCAATACGAAAATAGCATTAAAAATCCATATCTAGTGCCTACTCATCCAAAATCCCCAGACTAGATTCTAGCTCTTGCTTTCATCAGTGAGAAGCCTTGAATCTGAGAGCACTATACCTAAATATTAGGATCTAATGCAATCCTCCAGCAGCCACCTTTTACCTTATTACCTAACTATAAAACTTTGAGTCCAAAATGTAAGCACAATAATATTTTCAATTCAAGCTTATTAGCTTGTATATTGTATAGATCAACTCAATTCAGCATCCATACTTTTTGGTGTCTTGGTTTTTTTTAATAACAGTCACCGTAATCCTATTGGTCTGGACTGATTTTAAACTACCAAACATCACATGATCACCATTTCTTATGCTTACACAAGCTGTTTACATAGAAATTACAAGCTAATGAGCTTGAATTGGAAAATATTGTGTTTTCATTTTGGACTCAAAGCTTTATAGTTACCGAATAAAGTAAAAGTTGGCTGCTGGAGGGTTGCATAGGATCCTAGGGTCTATGTGCAGTACTCTCAGATCCAAGGTCCCTCACTGATGAAAGCCACAAGCTGGAAACTAGTCTGGGGATATTAGATGAGTAGGCAGTAGATAGGGATTTTATACAAAAATTTGCTTGCATCTATTGATTATTCTGGCTGGCACTGGTGGCACTACTGTATGGAGAGTTTAGCCTCAGTGTAAACAGCTTTTATAAGCATAAGAAATGTTGATCGTGTGATGTTTAGTGGTTTAAAACCAATCCTGCCCATTATGATGACTTATTAAAGAACCAAAGACACCAAAAAGTATGGATGCTGAACTGAGTTCAGATCTCAACAATTATACAAGCTAATGTGATTGAATTTAAAACATTACTGGGTTTTCATTTTGGACTCAAAGCTTTATAGTTAGCTAATAAGGTAAAAGGTGGCTTCTGGAGGGTTGCATTAGATCCTAAGATCTAGTTGCAGTACTCTCAGATCTAAGGCTCCTCACTATAAAAGCCACAAGCTTATGCAAAAATCTTTTTGCATCAATTGATTACTCTGGCTTGCACTGGTGGTGCTATTGTATGGAGACTTTACTCTCTGGATAAAGATTTGTGTAAGAGATTGTCATCTGGCCCAGATGAATGAAGCATGAAATATGCATCTCATGTCTTTGGCAATTATGCCCTTTCACGGGGTATTAAAAGCTGATAGAAACCAGTCCTTAGCTTGTATGAGAGTGGTGTAGTAAAAAATTACATTAAAGAAATATTCATTACGTGGATAATTTCTAGTCTAATGAATGACTAATAAAAAATTATTAATATATTAAGTAGTTTGTGTGAATTTTGTGAGGGTGGTAAGTATTACACATCAATTAAATTATAGTAATTGGTTATCTATGCTGAACAATGATAAAGATATTTGAGATTGTGATCTGGACCAACTGATGAGTGCTGGTTCAGCATGAAATGTGTATCTTGGGGATCATACATTTTTTTCACATGCGTTTGATCATGTTTTTGATTATTCCCTCCACAAGATGTTAAAAGCAGATAGAAACTAGTCCTCAAATTGCAAGCGAGTGTTGTAGTGAAAATTACACTACAGAAATATTCATTAAGCATTTATATTCAATATACTTTTTTTAAAAAGAAAATTTGAAAATTAATGACAAATGTGTTATTAAATTATACATTCTATGAAATCATTAAAGTTCTTTAACAATATTATTATACAGTATATACTTTAAAAAAAAAAAAAAATTGCATCGGCATACAAATCTCAAATGATGACTGCTAAAAAATAAAAATTTAGAATATTTAAAGATTCAGTTCTTTTCAATATGATATTTTAAATAAATCTACTTGTATTCATTTCAAAATTTGATATTATATATTTTTTTTTTTTACACCTCATGGTATCCTAGGGAATATTCATGGTATTCCAGGATACCACAGAAACCCAGTTGGGAATCACTGTTCTAGCTACAAGGCGAAGATAAATTTCAAATCAATTTATTTAATAAAATCACTTAACTTTTCCAAATAATATTTTAAATGAGTGAGTTTTCAGATCACATAATTCTGATTAGAAAATCATAATTACATAAATCCAATTTTTTTTGAAACTCATGATATGAATACTCGTAGAAGGCAGTTAAATTTAATTGGAGATTTACTGTCAAATTAATATATTCATAAAATGTAATATAATTAGAGTGTATATAAACAATCTTAGAATAAATTTTTTAAAAATTGACTATAATGTTATCAGAAATTATTAATTTTTGACTGCTACAGGAATATTCAAGTTGCTATTTAGAAATTTAATTGAAATATCACTTAAAATTGGTATCGGCTAACTTCAGATTTGCAGTTAGTATAGCAATTTATTTCATCAATAGAAAATTAATAGCCAAGAACTTTTATGAGGATTTTTTTGTTTATCTTTTTGTATCACTAAAAGATTATCATTATCACTAAAGTGCTTATAAATCTATTAATAGTTAAGTGGACATGTCAGAAAATATATTTTTTCATATGAGAAAGAAGTTCAAAGTCATTGTTTTTATAGATAACATGATAAGCAAATATCACAAAGTAACTTTACTTAATTTAAATGAAAAACAGATGATTAATTTCATGCAAGAGACCCAATCAGTTATATTAAACAATATGCTTCATGTTCACACAGGCTGGAAAAATTTATTGGTATTCCAATAAATAAATTATCTATAAAGAGGAATAAAAAATTATTAAATAAGTTTTATAAAAATTTGAGCCAAGATAAAGTTTTTTATGTTATTAATATGATCCATGTTACACAGGTACAATTATTAATAAGATTGCCAAAAATTGCATCTGAAATAATGGGATTCACTTTTTTTCATGGTCATCCTTAGAATTCCACTGGAATACTTATTCCCTTAATTCTCTTTTCTTTATTAGACAATATAATAGTGATAGGCTTTATATTATTATCACCAGGTAAATTGCATCTGGAACTCATTATTTATTATGAAATGGTTGAAAATTTTGAAAATGAAGATACACTCTTAACATTACTAATTTGAGTGAAACTAAATTTAAGACTGGCCAAATCCAAAATTTTCTTATTAATGTACTGATTACAATTTATTGTATTAAAGATTCTTTAATGTGTGAAAAATATTGTACTGGATATACTAATGAAATTTATTTCATGATAATTTTTCTTTACTAAAGATTTTTAAAATAAATTGTACTATTTTTACTATAATTACATATTATCTGTATGGCAATTTTAGAAAATATTGAATTCTATTCTCTTACTTGAATTACTATGAAAAGCTTACTGGAAGAAAGATGTATCTATTACTTTGATTTTAACAGATTGTTATATTGGATGATTATAAAATTTGTGCTATATTTTTTATTGTTCAGTGATGTTATGTTTTCAAGTTTATAGAAGTTTTAGCTTACGGAATTCAATATTCTACAAAGTTATTCTCTTTTAATGTTATTTTGCAGAACTTATTTGATTAAGTTGATGAAGTTCTAATAATGCCTCTCACAGTAATTCCCGATCTTATCATTTATAGAAATTTAATGCACAGGACAGTCTGTCCAAAAACTATTGATTGAACTGCATATTTAAGTTAAAAATTTGAAAGGATTAAATAAAAGCTATGCTCAAGAAACAAATCAAATCCATTTCAGATTAAGAATCTGGACTTTTCAATGCTTGATGAAATCTCCTTAATCTGTAACTAAAAAGATTATTTATTTGCCTGTTATGAACAGATATATGTTTTTAATTCTATTTTATATTAGCAATTCTGAAACAGTTTTATTTAATTGATAATTGTGTGAATTGTACAAACCATTTTGTTGATCATTCCATCTGTTTTATTTTATTATGCATTAAATATATGCCCTTACTATAATTTCCTGTTTTTATAGTCTTTTATAACAATCTTAACAAGCTTATCTTTTTAATTTATTGTTAAGTTTTTATATTATTTTCAACAGTAATTATCCTTATGATTTGATCATTCCATCTGTTTTATTTTATTATATATTAAATATATGCCCTTACTATAATTTCCTGTTTTTATAATCTTTTAGAACAATCTTAACCTGCTTATCTTTTTAATTTATTGTTAAGTTTTTATATTATTTTCAACAGTAATTATACTTATGATTTTTTTTCTTCTTTTTATCATCATCTCATTACTAATTCAAATTTTTTATCCCCCCTCCCTTTATGAAAATGAAATGCTTGCTCAAATACAGTTTGCACAACTTTTATTATTTAATCATTTCCAAATTTCCATTGAAATTTATTGTAGAATTTAACTTATCTATTATTTAAACTTGTTTATTGATTTAATTTTTATAAATATTTTTTTTTCTTCCAGTTTATCCATGGCTCATCTGATTTTAATTTCCCTTTTTATCATGGCAAATTATAATCTTAATTTAGCCAATGTTAATTTGAGAACAGGAGAAAAAGAATTTGTAAATAAAATAAAATAAGGGAAATAAAGACAAAACTCTCTCCATACAGTAGTGCCACTCTGTGCCAATCAGAGTAATCAATGGATGCCAGAAGGCTTGTGCATAAAATCCCTATCTAGTGCCTACTCATCCAGTATCCCCAGACTAATTTCTGGCTTATGGCAATCATCAGTGAGGAGCCTTGGATCTGAGAGCACTGCACCTAGATCTTAGGATCTAATGCAACCCTCCAGCAAACACCTTTTATCTCCACTTAACTACAAAACTAAGAGAATGAAATTGAAAACACAATAATATTTTCAATCTAAGCTCAATAGCCTATATAGTCATATGGGTCTGAACTCAATTCAGTACCCATACATTTTGGTGGCTTTGGCTCTTTAACAACTATAGCCACCACTATCGTATTAGGTAGGATTGGTGTTAAACCACTAAACATCACATGATCACTATCTCATACAAGCACATAATTGTTATTAAACAATGCAAAACTTCATACAGTAGTGGTGGCTATGGTTGTTAAAGCCAAAGCCACCAAAATGCATGGGTACTGAATTGAGTTCAGACCCATATGACTATATAGGCTATTGAGCTTAGATTGAAAATATTATTGTGTTTTCAATTTCATTCTCATAGTTTTGTAGTTAAATGGTGATAAAAGGTGTTTGCTGGAGGGTTGCATTAGATCCTAAGATCTAGGTGCAGTGCTCTCAGATCCAAGATTCCTCACTGATGATGGCCATAAGCCAGAAACTAGTCTGGGGATACTGGATGAGTAGGCACTAGATAGGGATTTTATGCACAAGCCTTCTGGCATCCATTGATTGCTCTGATTGGCACAGGGTGGCACTACTGTATGGAAAGAGTTTTGCCTTGTTTAATAACAATTATGTGCTCATATGAGATAGTGATCATGTGATGTTTAGTGGTTTAACACCAATCCTGCCTAATAGGATAGTGGTGGCTATGGTTGTTAAAGAACCAAAGCCACCAAAATATATGGGTACTGAATTGAGTTCAGACCCATATGATTATATAGGCTATTGAGCTTAGATTGAAAATATTACTGTGTTTTCAATTTCATTCTCATAGTTTTGTAGTTAAGTGGAGATAAAAGGTGTTTGCTGGAGGGTTGCATTAGATCCTAAGATCTAGGTGCAGTGCTCTCTGATCCAAGATTCCTCACTGATGATGGCCATAAGCCAGAAACTAGTCTGGGGATACTGGATGAGTAGGCACTAGATAGGGATTTTATGCACAAGCCTTCTGGCATCCATTGATTGCTCTGATTGGCACAGGGTGGCACTACTGTATGGAAAGAGTTTTGCCTTGTTTAATAACAATTATGTGCTCGTATGAGATAGTGATCATGTGATGTTTAGTGGTTTAACACCAATCCTGTCTAATAGGATAGTGGTGGCTATGGTTGTTAAAGAACCAAAGCCACCAAAATGTATGGGTACTGAATTGAGTTCAGACCCATATGACTATATAGGCTATTGAGTTTAGATTGAAAATATTACTGTGTTTTCAATTTCATTCTCATAGTTTTGTAGTTAAGTGGAGATAAAAGGTGTTTGCTGGAGGGTTGCATTAGATCCTAAGATCTAGGTGCAGTGCTCTCAGATCCAAGGGTCCTCACTGATGATGGCTATAAGCCAGAAACTAGTCTGGAGATACTGGATGAGTAGGCACTAGATAGGGATTTTATGCACAAGCCTTCTGGCATCTATTGATTACTCTGATTGGAACAGGGTGGCACTACTGTATGGAGAGAGTTTTGCCTTGTTTAATAACAATTATGTGCTAGTATGAGATAGTGATCATATGATGTTTAAGAGAAATAAAGTAAATAATTCACAGCATTAGTTAGAAAATTTAAAAGAATGAATATTTTATAATAAATTAAAACATTTATGAATAACTTTTTTATGTGCCATTAAAATTTGTCATTAGAATTACTGATGAAAATTCTTATTTTTTATGACTATTTTGTAGTTCCCAGAGTTCTTCAATTAAAAGATGATCAATATTCTTATCAGCATGTGAAAATTGCAAGTCGACATAATCATTTAGTTTTAGATCCTTGGAATCCAAGAACAGTATATTATGTAACAAATGATAAGACCATAATCCAGATTAACATAAATGAAGTAAGAAATGTATTATATACTTTGTTTTCTGTTATATATTTGTATAATGAGTACATCATGATATAGAGTTTAGTCCATTTGCTTGTCACACCCACATAAAAAAAAGTCAGCTAGGTAACCTAGGTGGCATCAAATTATTGATGGTAAACGAATATGTTTTCTAGGTAAAGATTTAAATGAGGTTGCTAAAATTTTCACCTCTTGGAAATTGTGAAGCCTAGTGAATATTTCTCTATGGAAAGCTGTTAAACATGTTTTTGCCATTGTGAGCTATTCAAATGCTTTTATATATATATAAACTTCTCCTTCCTACATTTAATATATTTGTTAGTACATTATTGATTATTATTTTAATAATTTTGAATAAGCTCATTCATAATTTACGACTATTAAATATATAATAATGAGAGTATAAATTTATTTACAGAGCAACTAAATCTGAATATGTTACTAATATTTCATGGGTCAGATTCCCAAAGAATCATTAATAAACCTGAAAATAATGCCCACTTTCATGTAACAATGCCAATTTATTCAAACAATGAACTATCTTTTTGTTTACCAATAAAATAACTGATAGAAAGATGATGTTATTTACAAGGTTGTTAATGATTTTTTGGAAATCTGACTTATGAATTATTATAATAACATATTCATACTTATTTGTTCTGCGAATAAGTTTATATGTAGTCTATATGCATGCTATGGCTTATCAAACTCTTAATAGCTACTTTTATTTAAAATTGTATTTGCTTTATATATATATAATTATTGTAAGATGAATTTAACACAATAATAAAACAATTTTTTTCTTTTCTTTTTTTTTCTAGTGGTTTTTTTTTTCCTTTTTAATCTTTGATCGATTACCAGTCTTTCAGAACTGAAATAATATATAAATAAAAAATCTGCTTTATAATTATTTTTAATGTAAGAAAGACGAAATAGAAAATGAAGGGGAAAAAGTGCAGAAAAGCAATTAGTTTATTAATACATCACTTGAAATTAACATGGGTATGGCAATAATGTTGGCATCAGCATGGGATTTGGGCTTTCCATCATCAGATTTTCAATGATATGGGTGGCTGAAAAGTTGGAGGTTGGAGTAGATTGAAGCTGGTCCATTAAAGTGTGAAGATTTGCTATCTTAATATAAACTGAACACTGATTATATATAGGTGTGTGAGAGATGATAGCCTGGACCAACTGATGAGTGCTGGTTTAGCATGAAATATGTATATTAGTGATTATTTATCGTTTCTACATGTGTGTGGACATGTGTATCAGTTGTATGAGATAGTGTGGATAGTTGAAGGGTGCTTGAAAGTCTGAGTTCAAATCCCTTACATTTACAATTAAGCTATTAGTCTGGTGCAATTACTGTCATGTATTAGAATTGCTACGCCTTTTCACATATGTATTCAGACTGCCGATAACTTTGTAAATCTTGCGAAAATTTCATGTACACGTTTTCTATTTTGATGAATTTAGCATTTTAAGTTTGTACAATTCAAGTGTACACGTTATTTGGTGACATCACAAGATTAGAAAATTATCAGGGGATTAGATACGAATGTGAAAAGGTGTAGGAGATCTATAGACCTTCGTAAGGGAACATGGTTGGAGGGTTCCAGAATTCCATTTTGACAGCATTCTAATTTATTTACAGCTGGGCTCATAAATTAACATCCATAGAATGAGGGAAAACAGAGCTTGGTTTAACAGAAAAAAATGTAAAAATTGGAGGCCTGACAAAATTGTTGAAATTGGCAAGAGCCTTATGCGCAAAAAGAAAAAACCAAGCCTGATGAATTATTCTGGAATAGGGAGACCGACGAGTATTTCATTATGAGAATTCATGGTAGGACAGTGGCAACTCTGATGGATGCCATCAAACAAAATGTGGAAGAGAAATCAATAATTTATTCGGACTGTTGGAAAGCCTATAAAACTGCGGAATTACGAGCTGTCAGTTAATGACTATTAAAAAAATTAGTACTTATATATTAATCCTGCGATGTAGGAGAGATAGTACACCTATTCACATTCATAATAAAGATCTAACCTTGCAATCCTGTCAAATTAATCCTGTGATCTCATCCGATCTCATTCAATAATGTGATAAATTTACACTTTCATTTATTATTCAGATTTCATTCAGACAAGTTACTTCAGTGCTGATTTATTTTTCCCAATTTTTCTGATTTTTTTTTAAAAAAAAAAACAGTACAAAACAATGAATATTTTACCTGCTACTGAAATCAATGCGGTCAAGTACTTCCACACTTTGGACAAGCAATAGCATTTTAATGTTTGAGGATGTAATAATAAAATAGGCTTTCATAAGGGAAGGTATTTGGAGGGTTCCAGAATTACATTTTGATGACATTCTAATTTATTTACAGCTAGGCTAGCAAATTAACATCCATAGAATGGGGGGAAGCAGAGCTTGGATTCGCAGAGAAAAACATAAAATTGGAGGCCCTAACAGAATTGTTGAAATTGACGAGAGCCTTTTGCACAAAAAGAAAAAAATCAAGCCAGAAGAATTCTTCTGGAACAGGGAGACCAATGAGTGTTTCATCATGAGAATTCATGGTAGAACAGCATCAAACAAAATGTGGAAGAGAAATCGATAATTTATTCGAACTTTTGGAATGCCTATAAAACTGCAGAATTATGAGCTGCCAGTTACCAACCATTTTTGTGTGAATCATACTGGACGACATCAAAAAAATTCGTCCATCACATTGAAAAAATAATAACTGTAGTAATTAAATTTTTTTTTTTTTTTGGTTTTGAAAAAAGTACATTTACTACTTACTAACATTTCTGCTCAAGATCCCATGCAGGCATTATATTGCACAATTATGTGTTAAGTAAGTGTCCATTTTGGGAAAAATAAAAAAATTTTATTTTTAATCTCCATTTTGAAGCCAAATTTTATTCACTTAAAATAAAGTAGAACAGACGAATTGATTATTTCATTTCCTGTTATATATTACATGGTAAGTACCATATGTGTATATTTTAAGTGTTTGTAATTTAGTGATTGTTTTTTCTGTATTTAAAGTAACATTTGGGAATTGCACAAAACTTTTTTAGATTTCTTTTTGTGTGAAATTTATATTTATAATATTGTTAAAAATGTACTTTTTCAAAATTATTTTTGTGCGAAATTTATATTTTTAGTATTGTTAGATTTAGTTTGGTGCAATTACTGTCACACATTGAACTGCTACTCCTTTTCACATACATATTCAGACTGCCGATCTTGCGAAAATATCATGTACGTATTTGTTTTGACAAATTTATCATTTTAAGTTTGTACAAGATCCAAGTGTATATGTTATTTGATGATATCACAAGATTAGAAAGTTATCAGTGGATTAGATACAAATGTAAAAAGGCATATCAGGTGTAATACATTGCAGATCTAATATGTAAGTACCAAAAAATTTTAACAAAGAAGAATTTTATATCTAACAGTACATATTAAAATTAACATTTATCCTTTTATTACTATATTAGAGGAAATGAAAAATTTAAGCGTAAACTTGAGCGTTTCATGAAATATAATATTCTAAATTATCCTATCTAAAAGCTAACTGTACCTATTATAAAATGGTTAAGCTAATTGATATGTATAAATACTCATCCTATTATTTTATATATATTTATTTTGTGTCTAAAATTCTAAACTACTCTTTAAATATTTAAATAAACGATTATATCTTTCGTTTTTTTGTTTTGTTTTTTTTTTTTTAATTAAAAAAAAATGTAGTTTTTGCATTGTCAGTAGCTTAAAAATATTTTATTTTTTTTTTTCAAAATTTGGTTAATATAAATATTATACCATTAAAATATTCTAATATTAACCAGATACTATTTTATATTTAATTATTTTATGTTAAATAGAAATAAATAATCACCTAAAAGATAAAAAATATTATCTTAGATAATACTGTTTTATTTTAAAAATTTTGTTGATTTTTTTTGTTTTGTTTTTCCATATAATAACTTCATCTGTGTTAAATCTTAGATTAAGTGCCTATATTTAAGATTTATCACTATATGGTAAACAATAATAATAATAATATTATAAAGTTAAAGGATGAGATTGTTTCAGTGCATTTTTATTTTCTTCAGCACAATTATTGACAAATTGTTTTAATGTTTGTATAATAGAGTTTTCTGATATAGATATTAAATATGCGTTTAAAGTGTCTTAACATTTTTATTACAAAAATATATATTATAAAAACATTAGTATCATAGGTTATTTATTTATAGTTCTGAAAAAGTTCAGGAGGCATTAGAAATAATAAAAATTTGGTATTTGGTGGTTTTTAATATTATATAAAGATATTCAGTGAAGAGTAAAATAATTTTATAGACCAGCCATTAAAAAAAAGCAATAAAATAATTACAGAATTTAATTTTGATGCAATATAACATGATATTGATAGCTTATTTAAGAATATTTCACTTTGATAATGTCAAAATAATTTGTGAATCCTCTTGAGAATAATTCTTTATTTCTAACTTATCAAGTAATGGAATTGAGCTTTTTTTTTTTTGTTAATTGATAAATCAGTTCTGCTAATAATATAATAATATATGCAAAAGGTAATAATGAGCATATGAAATTAATGTTGAGTAATAAACAATAGAAAATTTCAAATTCTACAATAAAATATAGATAAAAATAGCAGAAAATAAAAATTTTCAAGGTTTTTAATTTCATTTGCTCTACATATGACTTAAATACTTAAGTATTTAAGTGATGATAAATTAGATGTACTCATTTTTGCCCAGATTAATTTCTATGATAAAATTATATCTTATTCAGAGTATAGGCATTTTTTAATTTGTTGTAAATATTGTCATTACTGTATGATGTCAAACATGTTTTTGATTACAGTGGTCTAATAATTGTATTATCTTTTAAACAGGTTCCCATGATTTGTTGAGCCATGTCTATTTGCAAAGATTTACTGTGAAATGAGTTCTGGTTACTTCTGATGCCAAAATATTGTGAAAATTATAAGTTAAATGATTAAGAAAATTTTGCAGAGCAAAAACAGTAATTCTTTTTTAAAAAAAGTTAAGAGTAACCATATCCTATTTTTGTTAGTGTTCTTAAAGTCACACTTGAATTATATGTTTTTATAAATACAGAAAAGTAGACTTTTTCAATTAAAATTTTTGCAAGCCTTCACCACTGCATCTGAAAATAAAGAATCAAAAGAGCAAAAATTATGCTTTGCTTTTTACAAAAAATGAAAGATGATGCAAAATGGAGTATCATTAAATTGTCTATTGGTAGATATAATTCATAATCCTCTAACTGATAATTCAACACCTCTTTTAATCCAAAATAAAATTATAAAGTGTTACATCATATTTCTGCATCTGAAAGATTTCATTTTTTGAAATAAGATCTTCTCAAATAACATTTTTTATTTAATTTTGAATAAATTAATACTTAAACATTTTGGAGTAAAATTTAAAAACTCTGCATATTAATAAACACAATATAAAATAAGTTAATATTCCTGATTGACTGAGTAGTTTTTCTTTTGTTTTTTTTTAATTTATGAGAAAAAATTGTCCAACTATTCTCATAATTCATGATTTTCATTTTTTTACTACAAAATAGCTATTGTAAAGAAGAAAAAAAGGGAAATGGATCAAAAATAATTACTAAATTTTTTAAATACATTTCCATTGATTAAATTATATAGTTTATGTAAATAGTTTGAACAGGCACTAACCTGTATTCAATGCACTTTAAAATTCGCAATAATCAAGCATATTTTTCTGATAGAGGGATCTTCCAAACCATGACACAAGATAGCATAGGCGAATCTGAATCATCTTGATTCGGAAGGGTGAAGTAGTTGTTTAAATCCACTATTTCCTTTACAAATTGGCTTACGCGAAATCTTGCGATTTACAGTTTATGAAAAAATTATTAAAAATCTATTAAGAATGTTCTTCAAGTTTTAATCAAAAAAAGATAAACTTTATTATTAAAAAATTGACACAGAATTACTGAAAGACAATGAGGTACATTAAAAAAAGCTTGAATCATTAAAGTTTTTCATTTTTTATTCGTCAATAGGTCCAGAGGGTAGTCATATTGTTAATTCATCCATATTTTTCATTCCATTCTCTTCATTGCCCAACTCTTCAATTCCATGTAACTCTTCCAATCTTTTATATCTTCCAACAATGTCAATCTTTTCCTTTCTTTCTTCTTACTTCCACTCTTTTTTTTCTCTAAAACATCTTTCATTAAACTATACTTTCTTCTTAATATATGTCCAATCCAGTTTCACTTTCTGATGTTCTCAATTTTTTTTTTTCCATTTATTTTCAAAACTTTTTCATTTGTTATTTTATTCATTCAACTGATTTTTTTTTTTTTCATTCTTTGCTTTCAATCTGTTTTTAATTTTATTACTTATTGTCTAAGATTCATAACCATACAATAATATACTCCACACATAGTATTTAATTAATCTTTATTAATTCTCTTTTCAGTGGTCCACAAAATATTTTATTTTTCTTAATAAATGCCTCCTTTGCCAATTTTATCTTTTAATTTCGCTTCATTTCTTTCACTTAACCAATTACCCAAATATCTAAATCTATGAACTATATTATCATGAATTTCAATTTGCATTCCTCCCTATCCATAATTACTTAGTCTTCTCAACATTAATCTTCATTATATATTCCAAATATCCTTCTTCCAATTTATTCATCATATTCTGAAGTTACTTTTCATTCTTAACTATAAGAGCCATATTATCTGAAAATCTTATACATTTTATTATTCTACCTCCAACATTTACTTCTCCACAGTTTAAATAATTATTTAGTATATCTTCTAAATAAATATTAAAAAGAACAGGTGACATACTGCATTTAAACAGGCAAAACTCACTATACATATCATGTGATGTTTATTGACATACTGCATCCTTACCTAACTCTTTTTTCTATATTCACTTCATCAATCTTATTCCCCAGTCTAATTCTTATCTTTTATCCAGTATACATATTTCAAATCAATCTTTTCTCTTTCTAAAATGCTTCTTTATTCATAAGTTTATTCCAGATTTTTCTATCAAATGCTTTTTCCAAATCCACAAAACATATACCAATTCCTTTATCTATATTTTTGATTATAAAGAAATTATACAATTATAAATCTTTAAAATATCATTCTAAATGTATATCTTATAGATATTAAAGTTAATATTTATTATAATTGTTTGATATTTATATTTTTCGGCATCTTATGCTATTTTAAAAACAAGAGGGTGTACAATTTTGGATTGATAAATAGCTGAAATATTACTATATGATATTTAATTGGGAACAAGCATTAGTTTGGCAAGGCTCTGGATAAAGAAGCTATTAGGTTTTTAGTATTCCTCCATTACTGCCAATAAAGAAATGGGATAATAATATAGAAACTTCTAAGATGGTAATCAAGAAAATATAAATTTCATTGTTGAGAAAAATGATAATGCAATTAAAGTATATCTAAAATTTGATCTGAATGTGACAATACTGCAGTAGTAGTTAATATTAATCTGGATGGTAGAAGTTGTGAAACATTAATCTTTTATAATTAATCTAATTGAGAGTGCAAATGAGATTGGTGAGAGCTTACACTTTTGTCTAGAATGCTTATAAAGACTTGATGTCAATCAGAATATTGAAATATTTTCTGTAAAAGTTTTTGTAGCTAAAGATTACCATTTAAAAATGTAGTCTGAAATATCTGAATCTCTTGTTAAAGATATAAGTTTGTTCATTGTGTTTCAAAAGATGTAAATCCTTTATGAACATATAATATATTGTAATATTACAATAAATAATTTTTATAAATAATGAAGCAATTTATTTGAACTTAGTGCCCTGTTCAATGCCATGTAATTTGTGTTTAGCATTAAAATAATAAAGAATAAGTTATTTGAATAGTTACCATATAGAATAATAATGAATGGTACATCTGTTATTATAATCAAAGGTTGTAGCAAATGCTTCTATTGTGATTGTTTAGATTATGTTGCTGCTAAATGTTTTACAGAAAAGTATTAAAAAATTTCTTCTTGGTAGGATTGGCTATCTCTACATTATTTTGAATAATTGAAAACTTGAGCAGAAATGATAAATCTCCATTTACAAGAGTTAAATGAAGAGAAAGGTAATAATAATGAGTTTACGATATAGATGAAATTATTAGATTCCCGCCTAACAAATTACATCTTGTTGCATTGAAAGTAGTTCACCTGAACTCTCAAC
The DNA here is from genome assembly GCA_028023455.1 of Epiperipatus broadwayi. Taxonomy (NCBI): domain Eukaryota; kingdom Metazoa; phylum Onychophora; class Udeonychophora; order Euonychophora; family Peripatidae; genus Epiperipatus; species Epiperipatus broadwayi. The sequence continues at coordinate 546,260 of JAQFVV010000080.1, read as the reverse complement.
TTTTCAAAAATACTGCTTTATATAAAACAGATAAATTTACTTGATCTTTACTCTAGTATATTGGGTTTTCTCAAATCTTGATTTTTTATTCCAAGAAGAAAACAGGATTTCACTCAGTCTGTAATTGGTTTTATTGTTAATTCAGATGCAAGAATGTTGTTAACAAATGATATGCTAGATTTTTATTAAAAGACCAGAAATATACCCGGCTTATGGAAAGGCTGTAGTTTTTGAAATAGTTTTTTTTTTTAATTGGTTGCATTAACAAATTTCAATCATGCATGGGATTACTGTGGAGCTTTGAACTATGTGATATCAAACTACATGACTTCAATATATACGCTAACCAAAATCAAATGTAAATACAGTATTATAGTATCTATTTTTTTCTCTCACTAAATATCACATTTCAAACGAATGTATTTTTCTTGTGATTTAAATATTACATCTATTCAGTTCTGTATTGCAGTTAAAAGTACATATACTGATTTTTTTTCCGAGCATTTTTTCTTTCAAAAAGATTTATTCCAATACCATATTTTTTTAGAATCCAGGAATGTACCCGGCCTTTGTCGTTTTTGTATACTTTTTTCCTATCGGTTGCTTTAACAAATTACTTCTTTTGCATAAAATGTTTTGTAAAAAAAAATAGGATTTATTAATAGCGGAACAAAAAATTATTTTTTTCCTTGAAAAATACACCCTCTAATAAAGAAGTGTGGCTAACTTGTGATAACATTACAGACAAACATACATTCACAAGAATTTATATATATAAGATATAAAGCTAATAATGCTAAATTGCAATAGTATTTCAACTGATTCCTGCAATATTACAATTATGAATAGTGATATCATTTGTCATGAAGTTATGGTATATTTTACATTTTGCATATTTTAATGGATTCATTTTTAGAGCAAAAATCTTATTGTGAATGAAGGTATACTTTCTGGTTTCTCCTGTTGTCATTGTTTTGTTCTTTGCTTTGTTTTGTTTTGAAAATCTAGTGTTTAGTAATTTTTATTAGCCCTTTTTTTAATCTCTATTTTTTTTGTGTGTGTCTATGGTAAATTTGTTTTATGTTGTTTATTAAAAGCTTTCAAAGATACTATTAGGTAATAGTTGTTTCAAATTGTACTCTCTTGATTTAATTAATTAATTTAGCATTATATTTTTTTGTTGTTTGTTTTTAAAAATATTACTTAATCGCCACTAAATATTTACAATAAGTAGAAAATCATATGAAAATGAATATGTATATAGATGTGTAATGAATTATTATTGAACAGTGTATAGAATGCAACATATAATTGGAATTCTTACAAATCCTGATTTATAGGTACCTTCTTACTAATGGCAGCAGTTTTTCAGAAAATTGATTCCAATCATACTAAAATTATACTTGAATCTCATCTTAATTTCAAAGTTAAACATCTTTTAATTAAATTAATATAATGCACATTCTTGTTTTGTGTTATTTGATGCAATGATAAAATGACAAAACTCATGGTTCATTGAATTTCTTAATAAACTATGAAAAATTAGCCATTTGATTATTTTTGTATAGAAACATTTTTAATAAGCTAAATTTCACAGCTATTACTTTGATTACCTTTGCCACATATACTGTGTATAAAAATTTATCAGCAGATTTCTACTTTTAAAAAATTTGAAGCTGGATTTAATGCATTTATGTATCTAGCAACTACTTTTTGTTTCATTATACTTTTCAAATTAGTAGTCTGAAATTCAAAAAAGAAAAAAAAAACTATAGTTTTGAAGCCAGGCTAATTTGCCTGTATAGTTATATAGATCAGATGTCAGGTAAGTTTTTATAGAAATTTCATTTTTATATCAACTGTAAGCCTCTTCTATCCTTTAACTAAGAAAATTAACTCAACAACCATATTTTATAACTTTCATATGCTTCCAAAGAGCAATTTTTTTTCATCTTACTCTATATTATATTTTTTAAAAAATATTGCAAATAGTGAATTCTATTATATTGAATATGCACAAGTTTTTATATTTTAAATAATTCTTTTAGTGAGATATCATCACAAACATTTAAATGCGCAGTTTTATTTTTTATTCAATAGGTGATCAGAATCTAAACATATCTATTGATATTTTCATCTGTATATTAAATTTGATAATCTGAAAATTACCATTGTTTTTTACAAAGGTGTCTAAAATTGATCAGAGCTGTACATATAGCAGTGTTCCATCTGAAACACATCTTAAGATTTATGTATTTTAATTAAAAAACATTTATAATCAACAGTATAAATCTTTTCTGAATTTTATTTGGTTTTAAACTTTTAAAAACTTAAAAGATCTAATATATACTTTATTTGATGTATATTTACTTAAATTTTTTTTTTAATTAATGGAATCTAATTGTATCATTTTCTTCCTTAATGATTAATTAAATAATTAACCTTAACACCATGCAACTGAATTTTTCAACCGCATGGTCTTAAGGTTGTGTGGCCTTAATATATATATTCCTTAGTAATTACAATTTTTTTTTTTCGTTTTAATATTTCTGTTCTACATAAGTAAATTATTTAATAATTTATAAATAATTTATTATGAAATCACTATTTCTTGGTGCCTAAAATCATTAGGATTGATAATCTGATAATCTAGAAAAGTAAGAAACAATTATTAATATATAATTGACTTTTTTTTGTTTTTAGTATTATTAGAAAAATTTTTTTTTGAAAACTGTTTTTTATATAAATTCACTTTATGAATATAATGTGAAGCCTTTATAGAATCTTATTTTTATTTAATTGATGAATTTTTATCATCAATAATATTGATTAAAATCAATACCTTTTTGCATCATTTTATTCTTCAGTATGTATGATTCATTATTTTACAGTATATATATATTTTTACAGTATATATTTTAAGATTTTAAATATGTTTTAATCATTTTTATGTATATCTCATACATAATTTTTTTTAAAAAAATATTGTTTATTTTTATGATTTTACATAATTTTCTAGGTAGTAAAACCATTTCAATATATATATTATTTTATTAGGATAATCATTTGATTGAAACCACAGTTTTTAAAATTCCATCAATTTTTGAAAATGCACCTGATACCTGCAATATTTCATTTTATTTCATAGCTGCCAACTGGCTTGTTTTAAGTGATGGTATTAACAAACTGTATATTATTTATACTGGTTGTAGAACAGAAGGATTAAATTGGGAGGTAAACTTAAAATTCTTTTTTTTTTTTTAAGATATTGCTAAGAAATTCATATTTTTATTTGTGTATGAGTATTAGATTACAAATGAGTTAATGTATATACAAGTTGTGACAATTAAATTTCCAGAATAGCTGTGTGGTATCATCCATGACTAACTATATCGAAATAACACAAGTATTTGTGTTTAAACACCTTTAAGCTAACACATGTAAATTTTAAACTTATAGCACTAGTTATTAGTTAGCTATTCAGAAAATAAGTACAGTATCTGTAAAATAAATATCTGTGCATACACTTGGGCACAAAAATGGGGATTGAAATTTTGAACAATATATTATCAAATTTTGTGTGAAAATCAGCAAATGTGCTACTGAAATGTTACAATTGGTGCAAATGGCATATGATGAAGATGCTATGAAGAAATCGAGTATGTTTGAGTGGCATAAAAGATTCAAAGGTGGGTGAGAAAATGTAACTGATGATCCAGAAGTGGACAGCCAAAAACAATGACTGACATTAATATTAATTAAGTACAAGATGCTATATAGTCCGACAAATGGTTAAGTGTGAGATTGATAGCTGAAGAATTGCAGATTAATCAAGAAACAGAGCCTAATTTTAAATAAAGAATTGGACATAAAAAAAGATTTCTGCCAAGTTTAGCCTCAGATGTTGATGGCTGAACAGACTTTTTGGAAAAAAATCAATTACATAACTAGACTATCCTGCCTATTCACCTGACTTAACTCCCTGTAATTTTTAGTTATTTCTTATTATTTCCAAAATTAAAAACTGCACCGAAAGGATGAAGATTTTCTACTATAATTGATATCCAAAAGAATATGAGAAGGCTGTTCAACAAAATGAGTTCCAGGTATGCTTTTCAGAAATGGAACCCTGTTTTAATTGATGTACAGATGTACAAGGGGATTACTTTGAAAGTGACAGTAGCTACTAATATACACTTTCACTTGTATATTTTACAAAGGTGCATTCCAGGAATTAAATTGTCATACCTCATATATATATATTCTAGTGTAAAAATGATTAGTAATGAGGGGATTTATCTGGATAGAATGGTGTCATAATTATTGTCTACAATAAGTTTGGCACCTTCAAAATAAATTGTATAATATATACATATGGTTTAAAACTATCTTAATTAGGCTTACAAATGCCTGAAAAAAATGGTCTGCTTTATTTCTCTGCTCTGGAGATCTGTTGCAATCACACAAAATTAATTACATTTTGATATTTTCTATGGAACTTTTGTTTGATTGTCATCATACACTTTAATAAAAAAAAGTTGTTGGTTTAGCTCAAGTGGCTGAGAGGGAAATAAAGAAAACTAACCTTTTTTTAGCCATTTGGTAAATCTAATCAAAATAGTTTTAAAATATATATATATGAAGTTTTGCTGAAAATAATCATTAACAACCATGTTTATCTATGAAAATATTAGAACTAATGTATATATATATATAGAGAGAGAGCTACTGAGGCACCAATGCAGCAATTGATAGAATCAAATCAAAGTGTCAGTTCTATAATGATAAGTAACCACGCACAGATAAAAACTATATTTGACGCATATAAATATATGTGTGTATGTATATTGACATTTAACCATTCTCCAATAATAAATAATAAATCATATAAGCCCACATTTTTAAATAAGACCAAAAATAATTTAAACATATCAATTAACATTCATAATTAAAGCATTCACTTTTATAAACATAATCTTGCTAGTAACATTAATGAGAAATCAAAATGGTCTTAATTTACCAACCAGATTAAAACATAGCATTAGTAATTATTAAAATATAAAATATAGATGAATTTATTCTATTCTTGGCCCTTTGTTAATATACATAGTTTTAGTTATTCATTATCTGAAAGAAAGTGATTTATTTGTTCCTCTTAATTATTATATGTACACATACATTTTTTTAAAAAAAAATAAGCCTAAGCAAATATGTACATGGATCTTTTGGTATTAATAGTGAAATTGATTTTATTTTTTTAAAGAATAATTTATTTATTTTTGCAATAATACTCAACCATTTTAATACTAATAATGATCTTGATTGTAAAATTCAATTTTAATTTTATTATTAAGCATGTAACAACAGACTAGTAACAATCCAATGCTTTTACAAACCAAGAATTAGTTTACATCAATTTAAGAAATCATGAATATTCAAAAATGTCTTCTTATAGAACATGAGCATTCTAATCATGGTAGAATTTCTATATCAATTATGATTATATTTTTTTAATATAAAATAACTCTTTATTTCTAGTTATATTAGGGATTCTATCATTTATATTATGAATAAATTCTGTTCATCATATTTACATAAAACATTTTTTTTTAAAAAACACTTCATTATTCGACATACTTTTTTTTATATGATATGTTTCACTAACCACAAGTAATTATAAACCTATGTACTTAAAGTATCTTTTTATTATATTCTGCAGTTGTTTCTTATAACATTTTGTGTTAGAATTCCAAACAACAGAACAATAATTAATTGTAGGAACAAGTATTACATAAAATAAATAAATGCATGATTGCTTATGTAAATTTTTTTTTTTTTTTACCTTGCTATAATCCCAATAATTCTATTACATTTAAGAATAATTTCATTAATGTGGATTAAAAAAAGACCATTATTATTAAACAGGTGCCTAAATCTTTTTCTTTCTAGGAATAACAATCTTAACAGAATATTAAAAAAACTAGGTAATGTTTTATTACAAAAGAAAATAACAAATGTTTTTTTAATATTAACAATCATCTGATTTTTTAACACCAAATCACAAAGCTATTTATAGAACTCTGTAACCTTAAATGATCGGATAAATTATCAATTTTAATAAATAACTATATTATTAGCAAATTGTAAAATATTACAATTATTACCAGTTTCAGATATATCATAAGGATATAATGAAAATAAAAATGATGCTTTTTTTTTTACTAAATATTTTTCTTTATTTTTAGCTATCTTGTTTATTTGAATGTTTTTGATTCTATAAATATCATCTATAATTAATGCAGAAAATTAACTACTATTAACATAACTTACAGGAAATATCTAACAACTTTAAGACAAAGATATATATTTCAATTTGCTATTCTGCTTCTTCACTACTTTTAGAATCTATAACTTTATTTAAAGTTTTAAAATTTACTTTAATACATTTAATATCTAAACTTTAGTAAGCTTATTATTAAGCTCAATACATAAATTCTTGATAATTATCTTTAATACTATGGGAACAGACTGGCCCTTCAAGCAGAGGGGAGAATACCATTGATAGCATAGTCATCAATGATACCCATAGCCAGGTGGGACTATGCAAAGCATAACGATCACATTTCCAGACCATGACTTACCTCGACTGTTGGATTCAAACTCTATCATCCAAAGCATTTTATTTGTTTTGAGAATCAAACTCAGCCGCCAGCCAACCATATAATCTAGCCGGCATGTTAAGGATGACAGGCACACAATACAGTGCTTGAAATATCCCAAGCTAGCTCATACTCTTAAATCAGGGTCCAGCACATTCATTTAAGACATCAAAAATTTATAACTTGAAATTAATAATGACGCAGTGATGAGAGAGAGAAAGAGAATAGACCAAATAATATGTAAGCAAACACTAATATTTATTCAAACACGCACATATCTAATATAATATAACAATATAATATTTTACATACAGAAATATAAATGATTAGTTCCAGGCTAAATTTTATAATAATCCATCGTTAATTAAAGTTCATTTAAAATAAATATAAAGTGTCTATAGACAAGTATCAAAATATCTTTACCTAGGTTTTTATAATTGTCATTTTCCAATCGGTTGGCCTTTTGGTCTCCATCGATGGTTTCAGGGCTTGTTTCCATTTCTCTGTCTTGACAATGGGAGAGAGAGAGTAGTAGTGTCATCTATTTTATGATTTCAAAATTGGTTCTGGATGGTGGTTCCAGGCAAAGATAGTTAACTTTAGCAGAGAACCTTGGGGACCTATAGCCAACTTGAATACTTCAAATTGGTCTAGTAATGCATATTGCTAATTCTATGGATTTTGCATTGATGTTGATCGCAGCAGTAATTGATTAGCTTACTACTGCGTTTACAGTTTCCGAATATCTGAATCTCTGATTGTTTGGATTCTCAATGAAAAACTCTGTCTACATTCTGTCTAAACTGACTTACAGATTGAAGACCAGACTGAATTATAGATTGAAGACTAGACTAATTCTATCACCAAATGAAGAGCAGAATAATTCAATCACAAAATGCAGACCTGACTGAACAACAATAGAGAGTTCCGATTTTTTTATACCTTTTTCTCTCTCATTGTTTTAACTTCTTATCAATATTTTTAATTTTGACTGCAACTCGAATCTGTTTTTTCCTTAATTAATTTTTACTTTTCATTACTCTAATTTCAATTATCTAATCTTTTTCTTAGATTAATCTACTATCGCTTTTATGAGATAGTTTACATGTTTTTTTTTTAATTAATTCAATCAGTACTCTTTTAACTAATTACATTTTTGAAAGTTTTCTTTTACAAATTCTAACTTTTCACTAATATTTATTTTTATTTTATAAAACAATGAGAGTTTTCTTTTAAAAGGAGAGAGTTTTTCTAATTCTTCCCTATTTCGTTCTCTTTTTTTAAAAAAGTATAACGCAATTTTTTTTTATTTTACAAGGTTGCATTTTAAAATCTACTTCAATAATTGTGTTTTTAACTATTCTTTCAAATAAATTTGATCATAATTTTTTTTTTTTTATAATTATAAAACCTGTAATGCAAGATATCTCTAGCTAGTGTCACAATATATTGGGAATATCAAAAGGAGATTGGGAAATGAAATTAGTGGATTTAAGCCCAAATTGACATCAGAAATAAAACAATTATCAAAATAAAAAATCTTAAATAAAGACTTTTTGAATATATAAAGAAGATAATTGATAACCCTAAGGCAATCCCAAAATAATAAGCAATCTAGAAAAAAGTAATATGAGAAGATATAGATCGATCACTGGAGCAAAGAAAAGCTCATTGTAGACATTAGTGTAAGGGCATTCATTGTCTTACAATGAATTTAAAATATACTGAATTTATGTGAATACTAATCATAAATGTTTATTTTATATGAAAAATTCAGTCAGCCTTTAAAATGTTTGCTTCATTCAAAAAGTGATATATAGTAATATTTTTCAAATATAATTGGTTAAAAGCAGTTAAAGATTTATTTACGTATAAAATATTATGTAAGTTAATAAATTTCTCATAAGGAAATATTTGTACACATTTATATGTATAATACAGATTATTGAAATCAAACTAGAGATGGCATCTATGGGTTGGAAAATACTGAAATGCTCTTTAGATGTTAGAATCAACTGCAAATAGTCAATAATCAGCACTTGAATAATACCATCATCTGTTATCTTGTAAGATATGATATCAACTCATCAAAGACTAGTTTCCGTTAGAAGTTGTTTTGTTACTCTTTTCTGAGCTCTGTTTCTATTCTTTCTTATTTTTTCATTTTATCTTACAATCTTTAGTCATTTAAATTAATAGAGTCCAGAAATTATGAGCATCTCATATCTGCTCATTTCTCTACAATTATTGTGGCATTTCCATCTTTTAATTACATATACAATAATTTTGGCCTCTTTCTTTTTTTTTTTTTACAAGTATGTAAAGTATACAAAATCTTCAGCATTGTGGAAACATCAATGATAGTAATCTTAGCAGATTTAGATTTTGCACGAGATAATAAATTGATTGGAATTAAATTTGGGACTGTAATTTCACTCAGTTATGTATGTTTCATTCAGTGTATGTAGAAAATGATCAAATCAATTCAGTATGTTCAGCAGAGTATTCATTCAAGTCCTAGAAATAAAAATAATATTAGTAAAGGTAACAGCTGCAAATCAGAAGGTAATATTTTAATTTATTTTTTAGTTATGGATATATAGAATATGTAATATAATTTGTTATGGATTTATCAAAATTTAAGACTGATATAACTGTTCTTAATGAAATTCATCTTATGCTATAAAAAATACTGCTGCATAATGTTGAATTAAATCTAACTTACTATTTTCTATTTATTAAATTACCATATTAATCACCAAAAGATTAATGATGTAAAACTGTATCCATTTGATCTGAGAACTAGAGCTTATTTCCATTTTATGAATGCTTATTCGGAAAGTTAAGAAAAATAGTTTTTATTCATTGTTAGGTAGTGATGATGTTCAATTGGATATACGATAAATTTTCAAACTTCACATATCTTTTATTATAACCAATAAAAAACTCAATCTATCATTTCATAGATTAATAAAGTAACAAGTATTGAATGTGCAAATTTTAATGGTCTGTTGATATTTAATTTTTGCACAACATATCAAGAACATTTTGTTTAGGTAAAAAAAATCACTGTAATGGAATTTAAGTATATCCATACCCAGAACAATGCTCTCTTATTATTATAGTTAGGAGTCCAAATATAAAAGAAATTAATATTACATGATCACTTGTAGGCACAAATTTCTGGGCTGATCATAGATTATTGGTGTCTTCCAAGATTAAAATGATAGATGCCTTAAAAAATACATCTTAATCCCAAACATACTGGTTGTTAGGAAATTCGATGACCATTCTTTAAAAGTAACTTTTACTCATACTAAGTAGCTGTTAAATGCTAACATTTCTTCAACAATTTTGTAGATTGAATTTTTCCAAACTATTTTAAAAAATGTATCTTTTTTTTTTTTTACAAATGGGATTTTGTAAAAATTTATAAAATATGATGTTGTTCTTTCTACTGTTAATAGTGTGGAATAATCTCAGCTCAGATACTCAATGATTATTTGAAAAGACTCTAATATAATTAATAATGTTTCAGCCATATTCACATAATCTTACTTTCACTTATGTTCCATATTCAATTCAGTTAGTATCAATTTTACCAGCTTTTTAATTTGTAAAAAATAAAAAATGCTTGATTACAATCTCCATGATATTCCATTTTGTTTATACTTTCTATCTATTTGTACAAATTATTACATTTTGAATTGCAAGTTTCAAACTAATTCAACCCTCATCTGACACCATCAAAAATAATATGTGGTAGTATTGAGGTTAGTTCCTATTTTTGTTAGAATAATTTTTTGAATATTTTTACAATTTTACATATATTTTCTATAACATTTTACATTTGCAGCTCTCCATTTTTCACTGATTAAATTCAAAATTTGAATCATATTCTGGGAAGCAACTTTCATCTTCACTATGTTCTTCAAATTTTTCTCAAAATAAAATTTTCAAAATAGATAAAAAAACCATGTATATAGCATAGTTGCTGATTTGCAGGAGACAATCTTTCCAGATTTCTACATAATGGCAGATAAAATATTTTTTCCAAAAGAAATATCAAAACCTTCTAATTTTATGTTAGCATCTCTAATTTTTTGGCTGATCAACTACCATTAATTGCAACCAATCCAAAAATGAATGAATTTTTAGAATTTTTATATATGTGAATACCCATATATCTTATTTTTAATACTAGTTCATTCATCAATAGATTATTTATTTTTTTATCTTTTAGTTTCCTTATACTGTAGTCTAGATTAACTTCTTTTTACAATAATTTTTTTTATCATCAGTTGTCTCACTTCAGCAGGATTTCATAGCAGATTAGATCCTCTTGCAGTCATGCTAAATTATAAATTCATTTTTAGTAATTTTAATAACTGAGACTCCATTCACTATGGCCAATTTAGATATTTACTTCTGCCACAGTTGTATGTTTTATAAACATTAAAATTGTTTTTTCATTGCTACTGGATACTTTCAAATCGTTGTTGGGTTTGTTAGGAATTCTTTGACCTGATATTTGATGCTTGCCATAGATCCCTTCAAGGTGCCTGCAAAGACCTTGTTGTTCAACCTTTAAAAGGTAGTCTTAGTACAAAGATACAAATTGCCAAATCTTTATTATTATTATTATTGAAATGTGAACAAGAATTTTTACAAAATTTGCTCATCTTTATATTCTAAAAACACAAAACAAAATGTATTAAATTTAGATATTTAAAAAAGAACTATAGAACAAAAACAATGTTACAAATAACATTTCTATTTCGATGATATATCAGAAAGTAAAATAGTAGAGTGATACAAATAAACATACTAAAAAGAATATAAGTTGCAACATATCTAAAATCTTGAAAAATTTTAATTACATAATCCATTAAGTAATAAAATTGTGAACTACTATGAACATTTTTAGTGATATTTTATACGCTTAAAAGTGTGTTGTGGGTAGCATGCCTATTTTCCCAATAGTTTACAAACAAAATCAGTGATATGTGTGGTTGAGATTTCCACAGAATTAGCACAGTATGGACTGGCCTCTTCTCTCCCTTCATCTTATGCCATCATAATTTGCAACATCAAGATATATAATTTGCTAGTATAAGAAACTACATACATGACTTAAAGATGTGGAGTAAATTTTATTGGTGGTAGAAGAATTAGGTATTTCACTGGAAAAGCTAACGGGTGCAATTTTAAAATTATCTACAAATTTTTCATTCTAATAAAATTTCAAAAATAATGAAACAGTTTTTAATAAATTTTACTTTTAAGCATTATATAAAAAATATGTTATTACTTAAGAAGTTGTAAATAAAATTATATTTTTAAAATTTTTTAGGTATTGCAATAAAAACAGAAAACATGGGCCATTACAAGTTATTGATAAAGATAGTAATAATTTTGATACCCAAGAAACAAATTTCTGGATAAATAAGAAAACATTTTTTTTTTCTTGTGAAGAAATACTATAATTCTTGAGAAAAGAGAAAAACTTTTTTTTTTTAGAAGGAATTCTCAAGAAGAAACACTAGTAGCAATGATTTAAAGTTCATTTCCATATTTATTTCGCAACTCTGCCAATATCTAAATACCTATTTCTGGCAAATAATTGGTTGATTAACTAAGTTGGCAGTGAAGAAATATCCTAAATCTATTTGAAATTGAAAAAAAAAATTTTAACTGGTTCAGATTCAAATCATGTATTGAAGGGATGGCAGGCACCTCAAGATCCTTCTTAATTTAGATCATATCAAATTCAAAATAGATTTGTACTACTAATCATTTCCATTATTATTCATATGAATGCATTATGAATGTAATTATAGTTGGTTTTTTTTTTTACAAATAGATTAAAACTTGAGTTAAATGATAAATCATTTTAGAAATTGATGAAAAACATAAATTTTTGATGAAGTCTGATTGTATGTATTTAATAAAAGGTAGGATATTAAAACCTGAATTTACCATTCAAACGTGTTAAATTTAGGAACATGTTTATAGCTCTCTGCCTGAAGATTGATGAAATAACTAAACAAGGTAATATAACTCAAGTAATAATGATCATATTTGTCATTGGTTGACCATTCTTTAATAACTTTGTAATATAATTTATGCTAACACCTTAATATTTATAGCCACCTTTAAATTTTAAGAAGCCCTTTATATCATTTAGATACATAAAGATTTAATTTATATTAATCAAATGTTGTTTGTTTTTTCATTTAATGTAATAAGTCACTTTTAAATTGTAATAAAAATTTGAATATATTTATTGAATTTCAGGTTAAATTTGTTACAGAACCATGTGAAAACAAACCATTTGTTTTAGTTTATGCAAATTACAGGGAAACACCTGATCAACAACAATTTTTAAATTGTCTTATAATTCATATTGATGAAAAAAGTAATATTATTGCAGAAGATTATTTACACAGTAATTTTCTTTCTACACTTGAATGGATCAATTTGTCACTTGGTAAGAATATTCTTGAAGAAGATTAAATTATATTTTAGTTATGGCATTTTTGCATGAGTGTATATGTTTTCTGTATGTGTTTGTTTATGTATTCCTGGATATATAGTTTTGAACCAAATTTTAATACTTTTTGTCTGCTTTTGTGTGCGTTTGTATGCTTGTTTATACATGTGTGCGTGCATGCTTGTTTGTGTGTGTGTGTGCATGCACGCGCAAACATATATAAATTGTAGATTAAGATAATGCTACTGATTTCAGAAAACGTACAGATATCACTTTTTTTTTTGTTTGGATCTTCAGACTTATTATCATGCTTACATTTGTACTTTAGATAAAAATTCAGTTTGAATGTAATCAAGTTCAAAGGCTTAGATTTAAGTGTTGAGGGGTTTTTTATTATGATGCCCAGTTTAAAAAATATTATAAATTACATATCAAATCATGTATTTATTTATTTATTTGATTGTCTATCTTTATATATATAAAATCTTAAAGAATAGGTTTCTTGTTTGTTATTGAAATTAAATCTTTAAATATAAAATCATTTTTGAATTGTTCATCTTTTATTATCCAACTAACTAATTAATATATTGAGATTTTTATTGTTATTAACTTTTAATAAAATAAAATTAAACTATAGTTCTAAAAATCAACTGTCATTTTCTATATAACAATGTTTAGCTTTACAATTACATATGAATTTATATTTTTATTCTTATTCTTAATTTTTTTATTTTTAGTTAACCATGAGCAAATTAATCTGCAGTTATTTTTACCCAATTAGTCTTTCTATCAATAATTGTGGTGATATCATATAATTTTATTTCAGGTTTTTTTTTTATTTCTTAATATAAATTCCAGCATAGAGGAAAAATAAGGCAATGGATTTTTTTTTTTCTAGTGATACTTCTTAATTTTATATTAACAATTGTTTTGTTGTAACTAACATACTGCATATGGATTTCTTTCTAATATTAATATTTTAGTTAGCGAGTTTAGATCCTTTTCTTAGCCCTTTCTTATTTTATTATATATACTTGAAAGCTATCAGTTTATGATTGTATTATTATTATCATGTGATGTAAAGGAAATGTAGAATATTAATTACATTCATTTATTCTATAGATAGTTAAGGAATTTTCAAAAAATTGTTTTCTTATTTCCTGGTAATAGATCATTGATTTCCTTGATCTAATCTGGCTTCAATTATTCAATATTCTTTTTTGTTTCAAAGATTATTCAAAAGATTTTAGCTATTACTGATTGAGACTAAAAGTTCGTTTGTATACTTTTTCTTGTTTGCCTCATTTCTGTTAACTAATTTATACTTTTTATAGCATAATTTTATTTGCAATATCCACTCAAACTTGAACAACTTGTTTTTGATCAGCTCTTCTTTTTTTTTTTTCTGTGCTTATAATTCTCATTTTTTTAGCTTGCTTTTAAAACTCAATTTAGATCCCTCCATTTTTAATTTTGACCATATTTTTCTTATGTTCATGTTTGATAGTTTATTTTTTTTATATAAAGTTTTATTACCAATAATATCTATTGCAATAAATTGCATGTACTTTTTTAAATCTTAAGAAATTGTTGCATAATTTTAGTTTGAAAATAACTTTTGTATACATGTATGTGCACTTAACACAAATGTATGTGAATATATAGATTTGTAAAATGTATAATTATACACATCAGCATCTGTACTCACAATGTAGTCATCTTTACAGCATCTTTTCAGAGTATATACAGCTTGTACTTTAAGAATTATCTTTCATATTTTTAAGTCTTGTTAAATTTAGACAGGTTTTGTAACTATAAGAATAAGCTGAAAAATATATAGATTTCATAATTAAATGATTAAAAAGCACATTTCAAGTTTGTAAATTAAAAAAGTATTTTTCACCAAGAATTACTATGATTTAAATGAAAATTTGCAAAACTGATTACATATAAAAAATTTCTAGTATATTTTGAACTCATTTTTTCAAAAGTATAAAATGCTAAGAATATATTTTTATTTTGGAACTGATTTAGCAAACAATTAGGTACATATATATATATATTGTTTTTAACAGAATCAAATAGGAAATAAATTTTAAAATTTTTGAAAATTTCAAGCCAATTTTTATGCAGCTGTGGCAATTAGCAATAAGTATCAGGGTTAAATTTGGGTGATGACTTGGTTAACATCTTTAATAATGATAACCAAGCATTTATTTACTTCTTTCTTTATTTCCTTTCATAGATGATGTAATGAGATTTGACCATTTGCTTACTTCATTCACATTTAAATGCTTTTCAGTAAGTACAAGAAATAACTTATTTTTGTTACTTATTATGCTTAATATAAGTAACTCTTATTTGCTTAGGCATGTTGGGTTATTTTAACATGAGCTATGACAACATTCCATATAATGCAGAACAAATCTTTAAAGATTGAATTATTTTTTATTATTATAGCTAGAATCTATATGTAGGTATTTAAAATCTTAATACTAATTGAGTATTTTGTTTCACGGGGAGTCATGATATTTGAACATGGTAGGTTGAACTTCAGTCTAGAAATTTGTAACTCCCAAGTCTCATTCTACCATTTATACTATATTGTACAGGGCATTTAAGTCTTAAATTTGTACTGCTCTTTGGCTTAGATTTTATTCTGGCTTCAATTGATATGAAATTTTTTATGGTATTTTGGCAGTTTTTTGATCTCTTATTGCTTTAGTCAGTGACAGTTTTTATTTAATTAGTTTCATAACTGATCAAAAAGGAAAATTTTATATATATTGCAATTGGTTCTATAATTAACATTTAAAAACATAATGCATAATATATGTATAGATAAATTGATAGATAATACTGTATTACACAACAGATGTAAGCACAGACAGATATGTCTTAGATATTTTTTTTTTATAAACTTATTTTTGTAAAATTATTTTAAATTATTATTTAATTAAAATAATGCATTTTTAATGTATGTCTTTATAGATGGAAATGGCATGTGGAACATTACTAGAATAAGAAAATTCCAAGGAAGTGATATTCCAGATTATGCAGCAGTTGATTTTCTGGGAGAGGCATTAGTTATTGCAGCAGATAAACCTTTTAAAATGATATATGATTCTATCAAATCCATTGAAGAAACAAAAAAAGAAAAAAATGGTATGTTGTCCTATGATAATTGCTTTAAATATGATTAAAATATTAATTTGAATTTATTCTAGAAATTTATTGATAAATTTGTATTTATTCATAAGATTTTTTTTTTTTTTTATAGATAGTTATTTTATTATTTCAACTCGGGAATAGTAATAATAATAATATATATTTATGTTATTAACGTGTTTGGCGAGTTCTTATTATGACAATGCTGAGTTTAAGTACAACTTTCCAAAGTTACAAAAAAGTAACTATTTTTTTTTTATTTATGAATTTATTTCTAAAATAGATTAAAATATTGATAAAAAAAAAAAAAGCATTGAAAAATGGCATTAAATACCTTAGAGAAAAAGTGAACTTTTTTTTTATTTTAGTTTCATTTCTTTTTGTTTTACTTATAAACAGCTTTGGAAAATTCTACTGTTATTTTTTTTTTATTTTCTGCACACTACCCAATTCTGTTTTTAAAATACTGTATTTTTATCTGTTTTTATTGATCTTTTTTATGGTTGTATTTTAATGCATTTTGTTTTGAAAAATTAAATAGATGAATCTCAAAAAAGAAAAATAGGAAATAAATAAGAAAAATAAAATTGTAGTAAAGTTGATTAAAATTTATGATGAATTATTATTATTAATATTATTTGTTCTTAAATTTTTTTTTAAAAATTAAATGGAGTAATAAAAGAACCTATATTAAAATTAAACTTTATTAACTATAAGTGAAGTAAATATGTATTAATGAAAAATAAGACATCATTTTCAACTATTTTCAAACCACTACAGAGTGAAGATTTTTCCAAATTTAATTTAATTTCTTTGATCCATAGCTCTCTTCTTATTCCATCAAATTTCACTATTTTATTCAGTCATCTTATAATCTCTTATGATACACTCATCTATCCATTGCCATTTTTTCTAGCAACATGTTCAACACAAATTCATTTAAGTTGCTTAATTCTTTCAATTATGTTAGTGTTATCTCTTTGTTCTATCACCTGTTCTGACATTCATCTTTTTATATTTCACTATATGGTCTACAATCTTTGTATAACTTTTGTTAAATGTCCACATACTGGATCTATAAGTAAAAAAAATATTTATTAAAAATCTTCCTCTTTATATATTGGTATATTTACTATTAGTGTTATAGCATTTCTATCAAAATCACTCTATTTTAATTCTGTAATTAATTTTACCCATTGTGCTTCAAATCTATATTAATAATTTTATCAAGATATTTATAATTAATAGCTTTATTTAATTCACTGCTATTAGTTTTTATATTCTTTATTTTTAATATTACTTTTTTTTTTTTTTGAAATTCATTTTTAGTTCTATTTTCTTGCTTTTATCTGGTAGCTTTTGTAAAACTTTTTCTAAAAAATTCTAAAGTTTTGTTTATAAAAAGAATCACATCATTTGAAAAATTTAGATAACTGAAATAATTTTACTTTTGTTGCATCCCATTTTAATTCACAAAATGTTTTTATAAGTGCTATTAAAAGTTATAAGAAAATGGAATCACTGTAATGTTAATCTTTTTAGTAATTATCAATACATTCTCTTAATTTCTAATTTTAATGTAGGTAACTTATTAGTTCTTCTGATAACTATTTTTGATATTTCAATATGATCTACTATTCTATAATTTTTAAAAATCCATATTATTCTGTTCCTTGACTGTAATGATCTTAGTAATGTATAGAAATGAAATGATTGGTAAATATATAATTTTTAATAATTTCTACTTGTTTTTTCTTAAATTATAAGTGAAGGTATGTACAGTGGAATGTGTGTGTGGCTTGGCTAATGATTTTTGTTTCTTCATTCACTTCTGAAATATCTATAATAATTCATTGATTTTTTAGGACATTTCCATTTTTCATTGAGTTTTAATTGCATATCCTATCTCTTCATTTAAAATAACAGTACTGTTCTATTAGCATGGTGAAACTGCTTGATGGTGTTGTTTCTAGGAAAACGCACATAAATATAATATTACCAGGCCCACCAAGTTATTTGTGAAATAATAATAGTAAGAATAATCATACACAGGTTAATGTAATTCATTTATTTTTCTTAATAAATTACTGTAATTCTTTTTACAATTTTTTTTTGTCTCTGGATATAACTGGGAATTTTTTTACACTCAGACATTTTATCATACGGGTTAACGTAATTCATTGATTGATTTCCTTAATAAATTACTGCCAAATTTATTCAATTAACAATTTTACGATGATCAATTTAAACCTTTGACAAATGCCTACAAATTTCATCTTAACCCTGCAATGTAGGGAGGAGGGGGAGATGGTATGCCTTTTCACATCCACAAGAATTAAAACTTATCAATTAACAGACATTATTGCAAATATTCTATTCTAGTAGAATTTTCTGTGTATGCCAGTGCTTTGCAGCATTAGGAAAAATTCCCCTCCCCCTCGCTCCCCGCAAACTTTAAAAAGTCTACTATCATTTCTTGACAGATAACTAACTACATCATGGTGGAAGAAATGAGAATGCTTTAATTACTGAACTGTATTTGACTCTTTTTTTTTTTTTTGGTCATTTTTGAAAAGGAAAATTAATCTTTATTTATTTCAATAACTATCTTTGAAAGAATATGTGATTAAGGTATGGTGAATAACATTAATGACACACCTATTAATAACAATTAATAATTTTCCAACTCGATTGTTTTTTTTTTTAAGATTAAGAAATGTATTCTTTTTACAATTTCTTTTTGTCTCTGGGTATAACTACAGAAATTTTACAGTCAGATATTTTAATTCTCGTGTTCTCATAAAACTTTTTTTGGGAGAACAGTGAAATTGTAGTTTCCCCTAACCTTTTCTAATTATTTACACCTTACATGTTGTGTTCAGAAGTGGGGTAATGGGCTTATAATTATTACTTTTTAATACTATGTTAGGTAAGTTGTACCATAATTACTTTTGAATGCAGATTGCAATAGTTCTGCATACTTTAAATCCACCCACCCTGAAATAGTACGGTAGCGAAGTGTTAATTTTCCTAAAAGATAGTATTATGTGTACTCAAGACAAAGCAAGCCATTAGTTACAATCGAAAAAAAAAAAAAGTTGTAGCTATTTGGTTTGACTGCAGCCCACTAAACAACATATTTATATGCATTTGGATGGGATCATCAAGCAGTTTCAACATGCTAATAGAACAGTACCAAAATATTATTTTAAATGACATAATTATGTGAGCTACTGTGTTTTCTTGTTTTTTATTACTATGTCACTTCTTGTAAAAATTCTTTCACACTTAGGATTGTCATTCCTATTTTAATAATTAATAGTGCCATTATTTTTCCATATTGCTGAAATATTTTTTTTTCAATATCAAAATATTATTTTGTATTTTTGCAATTTTTAGTCTTTACTTGTCATTTCAAGTTATGTTTTTTTATATTGTCAATAACTATTTCCTAAATGATTTTACAGAATTTCATATAATTCATTTTTCTAAATGAGTCGTTTTTATATATTTTTGTGTCTTCCTTTTTTTCTATTTTGTATACAATATTTTATCATTGAAAATTTACTGATTTGGTGCTTTTTAATTCTATTTATCTGTGTGTTGTTAGTAAAATAATAGTTTTTTTTTTTTTTTTTACTGATCTCATTAAAGTCTGAACTATATTCAAAGTCTTAAAGATTTTAAATAATTAATAAGTTATAGCTTAAAGTTACTAGAATATTTCTAAAGGCTGCAAGTATTAACTGATGGTACTATTTTTCTTAATAGTTTATATTTCTAACTTTGCTTTAATATATATATCTTACTTCTTATTAATTGATGATTATTTTCTAAAATGGATCTGTTAATTACATTACAGTCTTAAACATATGTTTTTTATTTGTTAAACCAAAATTAATCTCTGCTATGCTTTTGGGTATTTCCGTGTCCATTTCCTTAAAATTTTTCTCAAAAAAAAAAAATATCTCTTTTGTCTTTTTCCACAAATTCAACAAATCTGTCCTTTCTCGCCTAAATTTACAGCACTTACATCTTTCAATCATTTTTCTATTTTAATATTAAAATCTTCTTTGATAATTTTAGAATGTTATTTGATATGTTTAAAAGCATTCTGTCTTATACTTCGTCAGAATGAAAACTTGTTTGAAGCTTAAAACTGAATTATCTGCATTTAATATTTTCCATTAAATTGAATAATTAATCTTGCTATTGCTGTTTGATAAACCATTGATTTCCATTGTTGTTTCATATTTATAATGATTTACTTAATTTGTGCTTCCAATATTGGTATCTTTATTATATAATAAAGTTTTTTTTCACCTTCATATCAGTTATCTTTTCATCTTTTATTCAAACTTTATAAAGTCTGACATTGTCCTTTTTAATATTAGATAGCTTTCCCTTATAATGCTATTTTCTTTCATTTGAAAGTGATCTATAGTTTTAGATAGCGAAATGAAGGATTATTGTCAGTAATGCCTAGATCCATCTCATTTATTTTTAGTGTTCATCTTCATTGACTGATTACTTTTTAGTCTCTAGAGTGAGAGTGATATTTTTTTGTCTATCATAAATTCAAGTATATAAAAAAGAGTGTTCACACTCACATAAACAAACTTACATTCTGCTCTCAAGAAAACATATCTCAGTTAAGAACAAGCATCTAAAAAGGATGTTCATAGTGTTTTTTTCTGGTCTTAAACTCTGAGATAAAAGTGAATAAATTCATTCGTTGACGGATGCATGTCAATGAGAAGACAATTCATAATTGTATACTATATGCACAATCAAATAGTAATAATTTATATAATGAATATTAGAAATATGTTGGGCTCATTTTTTTAAAGCTTTGGAGAAGAATTAAAGAATCTCCTTTCATTTAATAGTAAATGTATACTCTAAATTCAGGATAATCAAGATATTTATTGCAATTCACTGGTAAATCACCTAGAAATTTTCGATTGACTATATGAATTACAAGAAAATAGTAATAACTGACAATTCATTATGCTAGATTACATTGTTATACTTAAATACATTTTTTGCACACATATGGCTATTACAGGCAAGAATTGCTCTTCACAATGGAGATAGCTATGTATAGTCAGATAAACTAATAATGAGTCAGACAACACATAAGTTCAAACACGTTGACTTGTGCAACACAAAGCACAACATAGCATTGACTACATTAATTTGGTTGCAAAGTTTCTAACTATGTTTCTTGATATGACAAATGTACAGATTTAAGTAGCTTATAAAAAAATAATATTTTATCATATTTTAAAAAAAGAGTATAATGTCTGAAAGGAAATTCAATGAAAAGAAAGATACAGTTTTAATACAAATAGAAGAACAGTTTTTCTTCATAATGGTAAGTGCAAAATGTGTTTGTTATATCTATTAAGTAATTGTGTTGCATCCAAAAAATGGAAATGCCATTAAAAAGAAAAATATGCAAACAAAAGTTAAAGCAACTAACAATCATATTTTATTAAACCTATTATTAAATCTAAAGCTGCCACAATTGCATTATTTTATGTAAGTTATCTATTAACAAAACATAAAAAATTTTTGTAGACAGAGAAATGATAAAAGATACATTTCTAGAAGCCAGCAATTCATTATTTGATTCATTTAAGAACAAAGATGAAATTATTTCTGCAATTAAAAACAAAACTTTCTTGTAGAACTGTCACACATCTTGCAGAAATGATAAATTCTGATCTGATTGAGTACTAACCAAAGATATGAGTAACTGCATTTGTTGTAAATTGATAATATAATTTATATTCTTCAGCTTTCTATTTTTATAAAAATAGTTTTCAAGGATATTTAACAATATTACCTTTAAAGAAGAAAACATGGTCAAGCATTGTTAGCTGAGAGGTCATAGCAACAGCCTTGCAAGCAAGTAGTTGGTTGCAGACGGTTGTGGGTTCGCCTCCCAGCCGATACTATGACATATGAAAAAAAAAAAAAGAAGAAGAAAACATGAAGGAAGATGCTTGCTGCATTTACAAAAAATATATAACGGAGAAAAAAGTTCCAAAGTTGTTTCGATGGCAATTGATGGGACAATATCAGTGACCATAATAATCAATGAATTTTTGACTGTATGATTTCCCAGATGTCTTTTCATATTATTGCATTATTTACCAGTAGGTTCTCTGTTGTAAAATTCTAGAAGTGTCACATTATGGAAATCTGCATGAAAATTGTGAACTCCATTTATATAAAAATAATCAGAGAAGAATACTTCAGAATCAATTAGAAAAAAAGGAATCTGAATATGGTGAATTGTTATAGCATGCAGATGTTTGTTAATTAAGTCACATATTTTTACAAAGATTTAGGGACCTATTACAAAAGATAGAATATTTTTTAATGTCAAATGAGAGATGAAATGAATGATTCTTTAAAGTCAAGAGATGAAATGAATGTTTGGTTAATGGATTTAGCTTTCATTGTTGTCATAACTAACTATTTTATTGAAGTGAATTTACAATTTTAGGGAAGAAACAGAACAATAGCTGAAGTGATTGAATATGTTAATACTTTTAAAAATAAGTTGAGGCTGTTTTTCGCCAATTGATGAAGAATGAATTGAAAAATTTCAAAAATATTTCTGATTAACTGTCAAAAAATTGAAAGTATATTTGAAAAATATAAATATGAGGAAAAAGTAATTCTTCACCTCAAATTTGAAAATTTTCCAATAATTTAGTTACCTTTATGAGTTAGCCATTTAGCAATGTCATTGTGGAGCAAATAACTGAAAATATAAATAATATATTTTGTTTATCCATGAAGGGAAATGAAATTCTCCTCCTGCAAAACAATATAATTTTAAAAGTACATAATTTTTAACCTAAAAATCACTTTTGAAGTCTAATGCACAAAGAAAAGTATCCAAATTCAAAAAAGGTTATATTTCATTTAACATCATTTTTTAGTTCTACCTACCTATGAGTGTCTACATTTTCGACAATGAATTTAGTTAAGTCATAATCCCGTTTTTATCTCACAGACTTCTTAGAATCCTATGCAAGAATAATATTTAATAGTTATATTCCCAGATATTCAAGGTTAGGGAATAAAATGCAGTGCAAATCATCAACATTTTAATGAATTTTCATGTTTCTATTTGGAATTTATATTTTTATTGATGTTTTGTTGTATATTGGATATTTTAATAATAAATTAATATTATTTTTAATAGTTTATATTATTTATAATTATTATTACATTATAATATGCATGTGTTGGACTCTGACACTTGGGAGAAAATTGGAAGTAGTCCTTGCTCTATAAAAATCTACCCACTTCTGGTTTAACTATACTGTATTATATAAATAGATTGCTGAAACTGCAATTACAAAAATATAAATAATTTACAAGCTTACCAGTTAAATGGATAACTTAACAAAATGATTGCTATATCTTAATCAGTGAGTACAATATTTATTGGTTTAAAAAAAAAATTCTATTAGTCTGTGTTGTGATTTCTGAAAATGATAACATCTTTTGTAAAAAAAAATATCTAAAAATTATTTTATTACATTTGTCCTAGTAGGCAAGCAAGATTTAAATATATATATATATAGGATGATTCATTTGAAAGTTTGAAAATAAGTTATTTAAAAATATGGACTAGATTATGAAATTATGTTTAGATTATTGCAGAGTAAAGAAATGTATTTCTTTCAAAATTTAATGAATTAATTTAAACATTGTATGTACATAAATAGATGTTTAATATGCCTATATGAGAATGTATTTAATATTTAAAAAAATTATGAAAAATAGCATCTTTGTTAAGCTATTAAATAACATTGAAAGAGATATTTGAACAGAGAAAAGAATTCTGATTTGAATTGAAAAATATTTTTAATATAAATTAAAATAAATTTGTATTTATATAATTTGCATTTTATGGTAAATTGTTTTTTATGTTCTTTACTTTAAATTGAATATACTGAATGAATAAACAGGATGCTTTTGCATGATTGTATTGATTAATGAATATATGCTTACTTTTTCCAATTTCATTCATTTGTGAGGTTTTCTGTTAACCATTATCTCTAGTAACTCTTAACTGCTAATGAAATACTCATATTGTCTAGGTGATGTCCAGTTATAACATACTAAAAAAATAAAAATATACTCCCATATATATTTAATAAAAAAATGTATAGTAGTGTGTATATAAATATGTGCATGTTTTCTTAGATTCTGAAAGTGAAACATCTTATACTTGGGGTCAAACTTCAGAAGATGTTGTAGTCAGCTATCCTGTTAAACAACCTTTTACCAAATTGGATGTTACCTGGCATTTAACTTCCTCACATATAGAGTTAGGCTTAAAGGATGGTACTTCCCTATTGAAGGGTCAACTCTCCAATTGTGTGAATACAGAAGGAAGTGTGTGGATCATGTACGATAATATGTGAGTGCTAATTTTAAAAGTGCTTAAATTTTTAATTATGGTTGTATAATTCTTTAATAATAATGATGTAAAGTAGCATGCCAAAATTTTTATTTCATAATTTTTTTCTTTACTGAATTAAAACTTTTTCCCATTTTTTTAAACCTCTTTAATGGATATTATTAGATTCTGTAAAGCTTAGAACTATTCTTTTCATCATATTGTATAATATGATAATATAATAGCCAAAGATCAATTAAAACAATGCAATCCAATAAAATAGGTATCTAAATAGTTTCAACCAGTTCTTCAGGGAATGACTCTTATATTTCTAACTTTTTTTTTTTGAGGCCTGATTTATAGAAATTTTAATGCAGAACTTCAGAATACTAAGTTTTCTATATGTTTTCTACAATATCCCATCAAACATATAGCAACTCCATTTGAAACTATATCCTAATAATATGCTTCACTGTGTGATCAAAAATTGTGTTGCTTGGTCATTTTTATTAGTGAAAACTATTGATGTATTTTAGATGACAAAGGTTATGGTACCAAATTGCTGTCTGAAAAATATAATTTTATTGATAGATTGGCCATATTTGCCTCTCATATTTGCAGAAATAAAATTATTTCAAGTTGCATCGCTTTGGAATGTGTTTACTAGCTCATCCACAAGTATATTGTGAGTCACTCAGCTGATTGTAATTTCCTCTTTTGTGATCATTGCAATAATTTCTGGACCTAATGGAGTTTAGCAAATCATTTGATTTTCAATTTGTACAAATGGGATTCCAGTTTAATGAAAGAATTACTTCAGATGAAAATTTTCCATTTATTAAATAAAAAGTACTATTCAGTGTTCTAAAAATACTGACCTCTAAACTAAGCAAAACATTTTTTTATATCTGTTATAGGCACTGTAATATTATAAAGCTATTAATTTTCATAAATATTAGCCTATTTGATATTTTTGTTATTGTTATGTAATTATTTATATGGATGATTATGTAAACGATTTTATATTGCCGATATCTACCATTTTGTCCAATAAGAATGCTGCAGAACAGTTATCTTCTGGAAAAAAAATTATTGATGTTCCTAGGACTTCAGTAAGTTTTTAGATATTTCTGTTTAATAAGTGCAATATAAAATTTGAAGTCTACATAAACATTAACATGTGGATAATTGAAATTTTTTGAAACTAAGATAAAGATAATGAATGCCATTTTATAAATTTAATTTATTTTATGAGCCATGGTGTAGGGTTATTTGTATTATGAAAATGTGTACAATATTTATAGAAATAATTTATGAATTTATGCATAATTTTTTTTATCAGTTATCAGATGCCATCTAAGACTAATGGCTGAACTTATTTAACAATGTTTTTTTGTAACTACATAGAAATCAGATCATACATATTTATACATAATAATAAACTTTAAAATTATATTAAGCACATTGATAGAATGGTGAATTCAAGAGCTAAAAGTTTCTGAAGTTCAACCTGACACTTATGCTTGAATATCATCACAGACTTCGTGGGTAATTAATTATTCTGAATCTTTTTGTTTTTGCAATAGATGGTGAGATTCATTAAGTTTTTAGATTGCAGAATATTTAAAATATAATATTTAATGAAATGTCAATTGATATGTTAATATAGTAGGATTTGAGATTAAGAAACACAATGAAAATGTTCAGAAAGGCAATTTATGAATTGTTATGGGATACCATACTTTCTATCTGGGAAATTTGGTGTATATGTTCTTTATTTTACTAATATATTAATTTTTAGATGGATTTCTGGTTGGGAGGGGATCAATCCCTATTTTGTTCTCACAATAATGTTTCAGCTCTTAATAAAAATATTTTAAAAAATCATATTCGAATTTTTATGCTTTTGTCAATTTTCCAAGTTGTAAGAATATGATCATTAATGATGCAACATTTTATAAATTTCACTTAAGATAAACGCCACTCATAAGTTCACCAGTTTATTGTACATAATAATCTTTTTCACTATTTCTTTTTAAAGGGATTAGAAAAGCCACTTTCTTCAATAGGGTATTTAAAGATTGATTTATTTTTCTTTTTACCCACACATATAAGTATTGCTACAATTATTAAGAAATCTCTAATCAAGATAACTCTGAAATATGGCTGATATGTTTTAAGATTGTCTTCTGTGAAAAAATGTTTGGAAGTTCTATAAAAATTTAGTGAAATATATTTTACAGTTATGTATGTTGTAGAAATTTTAGGAGCCTTGTAAAATTATTTAGTCATTTTATATTCTGAAATAACCTTGTTTTGTGCATATGTTACTTTATGAAAAACCAATTAACGTAGAAATTTGAATTTTTATATTTCTGAATTGATTTTTTTGATTACTGAATTCTAACTATCTCTGCCAGTACATGTTTGAGCATGCACATACACATAAAAAAAAAAAGTTACGACAAAATGAATAAGCCATTAAATTTAGCTTTTCCCTGGCTTTCAGTGCATTTCTTTATTACTGAAACAAAGTAAAGTTAATTTTTATATTATAAACTTACAATTATTAGAGCAGTCTTTTAACTCTAGAAGTAAGCAAAAAAAATATTTAAAGCTCAATAATTATCTTATTCTAATAATTTATATTAAGTGATAGCCAGAGATAAAATTTCATACTTAACAGGATGCTATGAGTATGAGGGAGGACATAGAAAGCCCTTAGCTGCCTTTGTATTATTGTCATTTAAATATACCTTTTCCTTTGATTGTGTTTCAGTGCATAATTTATATTATATTACATTCGTCTGGGAAAGTTGTGTATCTTTTATAATTACAAACATTAATATGCTGAAATGGGAAAATAACTGTAATATTTCATTCTTCTTGGGTAATTTTTCTTTTATCGTTACTAAATATATTAAAAAAAATAATAATTTGGAAGTAGTTAGGATTTTATAATAATGTATGTAATATAAACTTTTAATGCTTATATTATTTAATAAATGTATAGAATCTGCTATTGTAAAATATCTTTTATTATTAATTTATTGTTTAAAAATAGATTTAAAATTGTCTCACTTGTAAAAATTGATTCTATTTGCAGCATTGAAGTTTTTCTTTTAAAACAAGATAATTCAATATCATGGAAGGAATTAATTAAAGGTGATTCCAGAGGCAGATTAATTCTAGATGATGATCAAATTTTACAAATGCACAAGCGTCTTGAACATTTAACTTCAGAAACAGGGGTAAAAAATATATTAAATAAAGTTTGAAATTTTATATTATTAAATCGAAAAATTGTAAAAGAGAATATGTTCAGAGAAATATTTATTAGACAAAATTCAATTTGTTTGTTTGAGCATTCTCAAATGTATATTCATGATTTATGTGATTAAAAAAATAGTTTAATTTTTCCCATTAAAGTAAATTTAGTATATATTTACCATAAAATCTTAAAAATTGCATATCTCACTAATAGTGATATGGCAAAAGATGAAACACGCTGTTCTTAAAAGAATTATATATTGTATCTTACTTTATGTACTTTGTTGTTGTTGTTGTTGTTTTTTTTTTTGAGATTTCTTATCCATTCTAATAATAATATTCTTAGGCTAAGGGCCAGTGATAATTTCATTTTGAAAAAAAAAAACTAGATGAGACTACAAATTGATTAATTCTCAATAGACTAAAATTAATGCAGATTAATTGCATATTATTGTGGAAAATGTTCATTACATTGCAATATTAAATATTTGAATGAAGAACATATTAAAGCAGATCAGTAATTTGTAACAAAAGAAAATTGTATTTTATTTATTTTTTCCTACTGTTTTATCCATCATTTTTAATGTGATGTGATAAAAGATATTCTAATCATTTGCATTTTT
Organism: Epiperipatus broadwayi; assembly: GCA_028023455.1. NCBI lineage: Eukaryota > Metazoa > Onychophora > Udeonychophora > Euonychophora > Peripatidae > Epiperipatus > Epiperipatus broadwayi. The sequence goes on along the minus strand of JAQFVV010000080.1, from coordinate 517,616 downwards.
TTTTTTACCATAGTCTTTCATTATATGTATTCCTCAATCTCATCATTTCTCTATTTTTTTAATATGTTTTTTTAGTTTCTAGTTTCTCCACTCTCATCTTGAATTATAAATCATTTCCTCAACTCTAATTCTAAATATCTTCAGTTTCAATTTTTATCGTGCTTTGATGCAGTATTATTTGGGATGGGATGGGATGGGGGGGGACATTTTTAATTTCTGTAATATTTTTTCTTTTTTACTTAATTAAATTTTTAATCCTTCTATCCCATTCTCCAATACAAATTAAGTCTAATATTTTCTAGGTATATTCAGCATAATTTTTGTATAGATATATTGAAATGTATTTGCCATCTAATTCTTTTGTGTATCTTAATTCTTTAACTCCACATTTTATATGAAGGAAAAAAATGAACTGAATTCTTTTTTCCTTTAAATAACATCCATTTAGAAGAATATTTATATCAAATTTGATTGTGCTTTATTTAGGCTTCTGAATATCTTCTAAATTGTAATTTTCCTTTATAATAAAATATAAATAGTAATCTGTTCATTGATATATTATTAAAATTCTCATCGCAACATATAATCTTGATTTTTTTTATTAAAAACAGTATTGGTTGGATGAAAATAATAATTATAGATAATGTTAATGTTTTAAATATTAAACATTTTTAAATTTATAAAGTTGATAAATTCTTTTGCATAATAGAACTTCTAAATCTTCTCTCTCCCTCAAAAAAATATAGTTGAAAAATTAAACAAAAAAAAAAATGAAGCAATAGATTTTTTTTTTTTGCAATTAATGAATGAAAAAGAAAGTATTTTAACATATTTTCCACAATAAAAGACTTTCAAAGGCACTCAATGAACCTAAGTTAAATATATATAGCACCACCTGATCACTTTTGCTTGATTTTTGGATTATAACAAGGCTTTTGAATTTTTGAAACATTATTATCTCTTTGAAATTCAATAGAATTGAAAATCTTAAAATTTCTTAATATGAAAGTAATAATTTTAATACAGAAAGAAGTCTAATTAGAACAAAATAAAAACGAGAATTAATCTAAATTGTTATAATTTTATATAATTTACAATTGAGAAAAAAGTCATGAAAGTATTACTATAAGTAAGGAAGTTATTAATAATTTAAAATTATGTTGGCAATATTGTCTTTATTATTGAACAAATGATCTCTGGATACATTTGAGTAGATTTATTATCATTGGTTGATGATGGAATTAAATGCAAAAAAAACTAAACTATGATTTTTGAAGGAATAAATAAAAATATAATAATTTTGATATCAAACAAATGAGAAATGTTAGATATCTTGGCAAAATTTTTGTCCAAATTAATAATCAAAAGGAAGTAATTTAAAACTAAAATTAGAATGGGCATTGAGATATCTAGAAATTTTAAAACTGTTTGTAATTAGAGAATACATTTGACAATAAGATTTAGAAAAGCATTTTTTTATATGAATACAAAATATGAATCTTAAGGAAGAAAGATAATTGTAAACTGGTCATACAGTTTGGAAAGAAAAATTTTATCTGGTCTTTATTTTGCCAAACAATAACTTCCTTACAAAATATACCATAATAAACAAAGATAATTATATTAAATTATAAATATTTCTAAAAATGCATATAAATATATATTTTTTAAAAAATCTAACACAAAGCAAATCTTGCAAACAACATACTTATTAGGTGTAAATGATGGGATATGTAAAACAAATAATTATCAATAATTTAACGTGCATGCAAGCTATGATTTGGTTGCTACTAATATAGATCAAATATGTTAAATTGTTAAATACATTTACTAATATGTTTGTTTGTTTTATTTAATTTAGTTTGTTCATCCAAACTTAGATCAGCCACCTCCATTTAATGCTCAAGAACTTGAAGAATGTGATTCATATCCTGAAGATACAGCTGTGTTGCAGAGGTTTTCTGGAGAATCACATCAAGTGACTCATGAGGTTTTTTTAATTATCTTCTTGTCTTTCTTCATTTTTGTTTTGTTTTATATTTTTAAAAGTTTATATTTTAACTTTATTGAAATTAGGAATTTACTTACAGCTTTATGTATGATAATGAATTGTTGCTAGAAATGGAAATTTTGTATCATGTATGAGGTATAGCAAAAGTTTACATTACATGTGTTTAACATTAGAAGAAAATATCTACTGACAGGTATCTGGAAAAAAAAAACAGGCCTGGGAGATGTGCAGTGTTATAGAGATTATCAATCTGGTGTTAACACATTAAACTCTCCCATAGTGAATAACAATTCTTTGATAGATATTTTGGAATAAAATTACTATCAGATGTACACCCTGAGATATTGGAGTTTTTAATTACAGTTGCAAAATTTCAGAAAGATATTTATTCTATACACAAAAATGTTGACAGAATTAATCATGGATTTATTTATTTAGCAAATTTGTGTAGTTCTTGTAAAAATGAAGTTTTGCTATTTAAAGACAAAAGTTAAGGTGGATTGTTTTCAATTGAATTATGAAATTGAAATGCAAGGAATTCCCTATTATGAAAATGAGATTTACTGACAATTATTACAAAAATAAAGACTTGATATTAAAAAATGTTTCTGCTAATAACCTTGAAAACCTTTCTCATATGAAACACAATTATATACTAAGTTTTTATAGCTATTTGCTTTAATTCATAAAATTTAGCCAAATCATTTTTGATTAAAAAAATTAATTATATTGGTTTCTGACATTTTATTAAGTTACACTTCCTGAATGAGTTTGGAAAAACAGAATCAATTAGAATAATGTATTGCAATTTTTCTCACTATTTCAAATGTTATTTTTTCTCTTGCTACAATCTTTAAGTAAAGTAATGGTTATCTTGTGACTTTTCTGAATACAACACTTATTAGATAAGCTGGTACAGCATGATAAATCTTCATCTGATTTAGTGTGTAATGTAAAACAAAACAGAAAGGAACACTAAAGCAAGTAAATTAATATAATAAAAGACAAAAATGTAACTCATATTTTATGTCATTAATAATTAGCATACTATACTCCATAATCTAGTATTCAAATATGGATTAGAAGATAATTATTGGATTCAAGCAAATACAAGATGTTTTTTTTTTTTTTTTGGATCTAGAAATTAATTTATTAGTTAACCATGTATTATTGATTAGTAAAGATTATCTGAAGAGTATGATCTGCAATAATCTGAAAGAAATGCACAAATGTGATAATACAAAGTTTATTATTAGTAAAGCAAGAGGAATAGATCATATACCTTAAGACATTTTTCTCATAGTTTATTTACCATTACTGATTCTCACAATTTAAATTACCATTATAAGTTGTTCTCATTCACTAAATTTATTTAAATTATAATAATTCATATTTTATTATTGAAATAAGTTGTACTACTGATACTAATACAATTTTTTTTACACATTTCTTAGAATTTAGAATTGCTTTTTCTGAGCAAGCATTATTTCATGTTCAGTCCATGTTGTTTTATTTCTATAACTAAAAAAGTATAGACGTGTACCATAGATAACCTTCCAGAGTTTAATGGGATAGAAAAAAAATAATTATCAGAATAGTTTAAAAATAAAATTCAAAACTAGAAATTAAAAAAAATTTAATTGCAGAAAATAACCACTTTCTCCTGTCAGTTATATGTCACAAAATAGAAAATTGCTATAGAATTATATATTAAAGAATATTTTAATAAAATAATATTCCTTAGGATGTCAATAACATAGTTATCAAAAGAAGAAAAAAACTATTCATTGACTTGAAGAATTAAGGAAATGAAAAACAAAAAAGAAATTAAAATTAAGATAGATAAACTCATATGTGTATTTTTTTTTTAAAAAAAAAGACTAATGATAGAAGTATTGGGTCTAACAATTGAGAGACCGTCTATTTTTTTAAAGTGTGGGATATTTTATATATATATTAGATGAAGAAGTGTCAGACATGCAAGTTGCTTTTAATAAACTAAATGATCAGTAATGCATTTTGGAATTTATATAAATAAAAAATGACTATTGGTTTATTCCTGTAAGTAATATTAAATGTTGGGAAATGGCAAAATAATTTTTAATTTCAAATAATTTTCCATTAGGAAATATATATTGGATACTGAAAGGAAAAAAAGCATTGTGTATCTGAAATTCATACTTAAATCATTTAAATGTCATATTATAATCAGTGACCCTATGAAAATACACTTTGTGTATTTGACCTGTATTTTATCACAATGGATAAATGATATTCATATTGATACAAATAATTTTACATATAACAGTTTAAATCTTGTTTATTTGATTAAAAAACTAAAAAATCATGTCCATTATAGGTTGACCATCAATTATCTGGAACGTTTGGTTCTCATCTTTCCAGATGAATGATTTTTTGAGAGATTTAGGTGATTACTTTATGTTAAAAGTGAATTGTTGAAGCGTAAAAATATGTATTAGTGTCCAATACTATAATAATTAAACAAAAAATAAAATGCTAATCTATTAAAGAATATTGCTTTAAAAAGGTAACAATTAAAGAAAAATTAAATTTATTGTATTAATGGAAAATATTGTTTCTCTTTCATCTTTCAAATGCTTTGATCAAATCACACAAATTCCTTCATATTAATAGCTATTTAATTCTCAAAAGTTTATACTCTTTTCATACAATTATATAATTCTAACAAACTTGTAATCTGTTTGGATGCATTCAGAGTTAGCTTCAGATCACCCTCTCACTTAGCAACCTTTTAAACAACACAAAAGACAGAATACCTGTTGAATACGTTTCTCAGGTCATATATAAAATTTCATGCCCTGTTTCATCCTGTAGTTCTGTTTATTACAGTGAATCTCATGTTAACAAATCAAGAATCGCCCAGCACACATATGCATACAATACAACTAAATTAAATCATGAATACAGATAAAGTTTTTTCAATCATGATCTTAAATGTGACACATTTTTTCTACCTCCAATGTAAGAACAATATGTGCTGAGAGGGATGATAGGAAAAGAAAATATACAGAGACTTAAGCTATTGCAAAGGATCCTCATTCCATTAATGGGGAAAATTCCCGTGTGCCATTATCAAAAAAATGGAACATCTAATTTACATACTGTGCCTGATTTACGTATTGGATTTCACTACTATATGCATATTTCTAACAGCACAGTTCTATTCAGCATTATGATTCTGGAGCTATTTGTCGAAAGCTGGCTCAATGCATTTAAGAGTTTCTTATTAGTTTTATTTTATCTTTTCAGATTAACTTAAACATTACAAGTTTATTAGAATTAATAACCATTTAGTTATTTCTTTGTAAACATTTTTTGTTTTTCTTTCAAATTGACAAGCAAATTTAAAATGTCAAATCACCCCCCCCCCCATGTCATGTTTTTTCAGCAATGCTACCTTGTGAATAAAACGTCTAAATTTTAAACAGCATGACCAAGCTATTACAAAATGTCAAATTACTCCCCCAAATATTATGTTTTTTCAGCAATGCTACCTTGTAAATAAAGTATTACCTCTTGGTTGTGCTATTTAAAATTTAGACTTTATTTTTTATTCACAAGATAGCATTGCTGAAAAAATATAATATTTGAGGGAGTGATTTAACATCTTATATTTGAATTTTCAGGTAGTGATATGTAGATCTATTTCTTATGTATATGTAATTAACATTTTATTAATATTTAAACATGCTTTCTAATGATAGTAGCCTTCTTTAAATGAAGAAATGAAAAATTACTATCCATTCGAAATTAAGTTTCCATAGATATCTGTCTTAGTACACTGTTGCAATATTTGCTAAGTAAATATTGTTGTAGTTTATATATTTTAAATCATAATTTTCAAAGAAATATAACAAAATTATTATTAAAAACTATAATTTAAAATATTTCTAAGTAAACCTCAAATTGTATGTACAAACATAATAATTTTTTAATAATGGTATCTGTTGTTTTAGTTTTATTACTTTTCTTGATATTTAAATTTCAAATAATATGTGATATATTACAATTTTTTCAGATGAAGTTATTCTGAAAATTATATTTTAAATTCAAATCACCCATTCCAATAAATGAGAGTGGTTGTAATTTAATATGGAATGTAGATTGTGATTTTTCTGATAATAGATAAATAATAGTCAATCTGTATTATTAAACAAATAATATAATAGTGAATATATTTACTAATGATGTTTGTGCCAAAGAATAATTAATTTCAAACAGTAGTGGAGTGAGTTATTTCAACACAATACTATTTGTATTTGATTATATTTTAAAAAAATACAAATATTATCCAAACATGGATAAATATAAATTCAAAATTAATATTTAAAAAAAAAAAAACAACAGCCTAATTCTAAGTAAGAAGTTGAAGCAATAAAATTAATAGTTAAAACTCTTATATGTTATGCTAATGAATTAAATAAAATAAAATTTATAATGATTTGATATAACCACATTATCTATAAATGATCTATCATAACTAATGGTTAATAATTTAAAAAGTCTCAACTTTTTATGAACTAAAAATCAACTAGGCAATTAAAAATGTTTTTTTTATCTTTGAAATGGCTTTAAGTGTTTTTTTTTCTTAACTTGAAATTGAGAATTATATGATAAAATATGTGAATCAAATTATAAGTAATAAGATTTAGCCATGTATATATGTAAGAGCTTATAATGAGTCAATTATTCTTTATTATTAATTACAAAATGCTATACAAATTATTAATTAGTGATTATAGTTATTAGTAATACATGCACTTTGGTTGCAGAATTTTCTATATGACATTATCATTCACTGAGGTTTTGATTCTTAAAGTAATTAAGTGAATGTTAATGGGTTCGCTTCCCGGCCATTGCTATGATACATGAAAAAAAAATTAAGTGAATGTTTATTTTAAGATATATATTTGTCTAATAATTGTTTTATTGTCATTCTTGTAAACAGTAGTCCTTATCTTTGATTTATAATACCATCCAAAGCTAATTGTTTTACTTAAGTATTTGATATAAAATTAATTCATTTGTAGATTTATTCCAAAGTGTCCCACTGAAGTTTTATCTCTTTTATTTAGTGATACCTTTTGTAATGAAATTTATACTGAGTTTCATCTCCCTTCATCTCATAGTTTTCATAAGGATTGTATAATTTGTCTTATCCTAATTATCTTAGTTCTGTTTTCATAGTCTTTTTTGTATTTATTTTATTAGTTGTTAATATCTTATTACTAATATCCATATTGGGCAACAGCTATTATAAGATGATGATAGGAAAACATTGTTTCAAAATATTGAGGAGAAAACAATTGTGTGTACTCCTTATGTTGAAATTTTATGACAAGACAAAAATAAAATGGTTCAAAATGACAACAGTTGATAGGTTATTCTGGAGAAATTTCTTTCATGAAATTATCAGTAATCAATGTCACAGTAAAACATTTCAAATCATTTATCAATATCTCATAATATGAGATGGTGTTTTCTGTCATCTCATATGTAAATACATGTATATTTAATTTTTTACTTATTTCATTAATTTATAAATAGAATTTTATAAAATTATTTAATGTATTATCTTGTAATTAATCTATTAAGCTTTTTTAATCTCACTAAGAAATCAGACTTTCAAGTTTGATTTTTTTTTAAAAATTATTTAAGTTGATTATAATTCAAGATAAAGTAGTTGTCTTGAGTTATAAGTTTTTTTTGTTGTTGTTTTGTTCAAATTCATGGAAAAAGGTGGGTTGGGGGAAATTAGAAATGGTTGCAAATTGTTGAAACCAAAGCTAAATACCGATTATAATTAAAAGTATTATAAGAGTCTATGCATTGTAAATTTCATTAATTAATCAAGAACTTTTTTAAAATTAAAAATTCCAAAAAAGAAAAGGACAGAAATTTAAGTGACAAATTTTTACTAAAAATAAACCAAAAAGGTGAGAATCCTGTTTGGAAAATAAAATTAAGTGCAGAGAGGGGGTTTGAAGAAAGTATAAATTATGGAGTCTTCTTTTGTTCAAGAATTGATTGTCAAAACTTTTTATTGAAAGTTATTGCTGCAAGTTGCTATGAAAATGTTCTCCAGCTAGAAAGAATCAAGGATGTCTCTCCTGGGGGAAACTGTCTTCTGAGCCAAATCTAAAGTATGCCAAAGAATTTCCATCTCTGGGAAAGTATGAAGCCAGCCAGCTCGCTAGCTGAGGGTTTTTTCAGAAGGATTTGCACAAGAATTTATTGAAAAATGCCAACCCATAGATGGTATCCTTCTGATTAAATTTGACAGTCTGATAGCCACCCAGTATTTCAGGAAATGGATGGTCGATGCCAATTTAATCCAGATTAACGAGTAATTGTAAACTGTTTATAAAGTGAACTTTACTATCGTAATATTAGCACAATACAATTATAGACTCAATCAGTTGTGTTTTATGTTATGTTTGACATAATTTTGGAGGTAGATTTTTATATGGATTTCATTTTATATATATTTTGGTGCTTGTCTTATAGCTAAAGATGCCGTTGGATGGCGCCGTTTTCACTCTAAAACTATAAAATATGAACATTCATGGGCCGTTGATTTTAATAATTTTTCTGTGCTTTTTTGTAATGCGAAAATAAAAACAAAACAAAATTGTCTTTTTTTAATATTATTTTTTATTAACGTATACAATTTAAATAATAATAATAAATGTAAAATAAAATAAACAAATTACTATTTGATACATCTTTTTTATGTTTCTTTATTAGAAAAATAAATTTTGTATCGTATATTTTTTTACTTGTGTTACGGCTTTTTTTTATCAATTTTCTATCGGATATTTTTTTACTTGTGTTACGACTTTTTTTGTTGTTGTTGTTGTTTAAAAAATAATAATCATAATAAAAATTTAAATTTCTTAGTCTATTTTTTATTTTCTTAGTCTTCGTTTTACATTTTTTTTTTATTAACAGATAAACATATATTACGACTATTTTTTAATTAAAATAAAAAGTAACAGTTGTTACTGTTAGTTTTAAGTTTAGGGTTAGTTTTTGGGTTAGGTTTAGTAATATATGTCGTAAAGCTTGCAAATAGGACACAGCATTATATTCTGTTGTTAGTAAATCACCGAATCTAACATGTGTGATTTCCTGTGCCATATTGTTTATCTCTTGGAATGTTACGAATACTACGTTACTTGATGCATTTCCGAATTGCAACTCACTAAAAACATAGATCTTTAACATTTTCACAATTAAAACTTAAATACAGTATGTTTTACAAAGTCTTAGAATTATTACTTTACAAAATCTGAACATTTTAATCCTTTAAAATTATAAAAAAAAAACAAAAGTACATTTCCATACAATTCAAATACACACTCTTTCATCAAGTCGTAACTGTTTTATAAACTGTGCAAATTTGGGAAATATATTTGCTTCCATGCAACATACATGCTGTGCTGCGACTCGACATAGCGGCCTGCATTCTGTAGCACAACAATAAAGTTGTATTATAGAAAACGTGGGTTTGAACTTGTCGGCCGCAGAAACAGCATTTTTATTACTTTTAGCCGAAAACAGCATCATAGAACGGCATCTTTAGCTATAAGATGAGTACCTATATTTTATTTTATTATCTTTGATATACCATGCATATGTAGATTTTGGTTACACAAATGTGAATGGCTCTATCATGAAGAGAAAAAAAGTAGGTTAAAGTCAGTTTAAATTCCGATCATAATAAACATGACACTTATGTCGTAATAAGTGGATGTAAAAGCAAAATCGACAGACATAAGAAAAAAAAAGATACTTATGCAGTCATTTAGTGGTTAAGATTAAATTATTTAACATTAGCAATGAAGAAGTTTTGAGTTAAACTATATACAGTTAACTCACTATTATCTAATACTCCTGGACTATCACCCCTATTTGGACAGGATGCTAACAATAAAGTTGGAACTTTGTCAGTCATAGGTTAGTGATAGGCATATTTCCTTGGGAAAGATTATGGAAAGCATTTTATTTTAAAACAGATAGAGTCAGTTCAGAGTGCAGTTAGATGGTATTGGGAAGGGAAATAAAAAAAAGAAAAGGTTTAATAAAGATTATTGTATATTCATACTTGCTTCTCTCTTGTTATTTTAGTATATAACTATAGTATTCATAACAATTGCGCCTCTGGAGTCTGAAAAATTACACTATAAAAGATTATGTGGCTGTGTTATGTATATAAATAAAAATTACGATTATAGAATAATCTCGGTCTAGTGATAGGCTATCTGCCTGTGGCGCCCTCATATTGGCTACTATGTCTGTGTAATCTTGGTAATTTTACAGCTCTAAACCATTTTGTACCAGCACAATACTGTTAGAAAAAAAAGACATATTGTATAATGTAGAAAAAGTCATGAGATGATATCTTGTTTTTAATATATATACACATATTTATTATTTGCATTATTTTTGATTTCTTTAAAATTATTTATCACATGATCACCATCTCATACTAGCACATAATTGTTTATAAACAAGGCAAAACTCTCTCCATACAGTAGTGCCAACCAGAGTAATCAATGGATGCCAGAAGGCTTGTGCATAAAATCCCTATCTAATGCCTGCTCATCCAATATCCCCAGACTAGTTTCTGGCTTGTGGCCTTCGTCAGTGAGGAGCTTTGGATCTGAGAGAGATCTTAGGATCTAATGCAACTCTCCAGCAAACACCTTTTATCTCTATTTAACTATAAAACTATGAGAATGAAATTGAAAACACAAAAATATTTTCAATCTAAGCTCAATAGCTTATATAGTCATATGGGTCTGAACTCAGTTCAGCACCCATACATTTTGGTGTCTTTGGCTCCTTAACAACCATAGCCACCACTATCCTATTAGGCAGGATTGGTGTTAAACCATTAAGCATCACATGATCACCATCTCATACTAGCACATTGCTTATAAACAAGGCAAAACTCTCTCCATACAGTAGTGCCACCATATGCCTTGTTTATAAATGATTATGTGCTAGTATGAGATGGTGATCATGTGATGCTTAATGGTTTAACACTAATCCTGCCTAATATGATAGTGGTGGCTATGGTTGTTAAAGAGCCAAAGTCATCAAAATGTATGGGTGCTGAACTGAGTTCAGACCCATATGACTATATAAGCTATCGAGCTTAGATTGAAAATATTTTTGTGCTTTAAATTTTATTCTCATAGTTTTATAGTTAAGTAGAGATAAAAGGTGTTTGCTGAGGGTTGCATTAGATCCTAAGATCTAGGTGCAGTGCTCTCAGATCCAAAGCTCCTCACTGACGAAGGCCACAAGCCAAAAACTAGTCTGGGGATATTGGATGAGTAGGCATTAGATAGGGATTTTATGCACAAGCCTTCTGGCATCCATTGATTACTCTGGTTGGCACATGGTGGAACTACTGTATGGAGAGAGTTTTGCCTTGTTTAAAATTATTTAATAACTCAATTTATTAATATCTGTAAAATTAATAATATATTTCACATAATTGCATTTTAATATTCAAAATGTGATTGAGATTTCCAATTATTGGTTTTGATAATATATTAAGTATATCCATAAGTGAATTAAATATTCTATCATCTTGGTTCTATAATTATCTTAAAGAATGAAAGCTAAACTTTAAGAAATCATTCAGATGAATATGCAAGATTGATTGCATTCTAATTATAAGACTATTTTTAATTTTTAGCAAACTGAGAAAATATAGATTGTAATATATATATATATATATGAATATAGTTTTGGGTTTACATGTATGTTTGATGCTTGTAGTACTATTAGAACACTAATATTTTTAACTGGTCTCTTACTTGATATTTGGGTAGTAAAGGTGGTGAATGAATCAATTGAAATTTAAGTACTATAGCAAGCAACTACATATATAGATGAATCTGAAAACTGTATTCATATTTTTTGCCTGAAAAAATTCTTGTTTTAATATATGTAAATAATCTGTTTTAGGTTAGTCTATCTAGTCACCAGTGGTTATTCAATGTTTTAGTAGATCCAACTCAGATACCTTTTATTTGCTTACGACATGATGTAGACGGCCTAATTTGGTTTCCCCACACTCCCACAGAAGATGAACAAAGACCTTGGATTCATGTTTCAACATTTAATGCATTTGGATATGTTCAAGCTTCAAAGCAGAATCGTAAATTTGCATCATGTTCTCCCAGTTATTCATACTGTTGCTTATGTGATTGCAATCGACATATCTACATCTATTGGAAACCATTACCTATCTTGACTAATCTAAGAAATAGAAGAAATGGACAGGAAGTCAGTAAAATAGCAAAACAACAAGTAGTTAGTCTGGATTCTTCAGCAAACATTTTAGGTTTTGCAGCAACTGATAAACATATATTTGTTTTAACTTCTCAAACTGTTTATGTTATTGACATAAGTCAGTGTAGTATTACATAAAATGTATATAAATTTATAATAAATATTTTTATATAAAAAAGTGTCTTTTTAGATTGTGTTTTTGATGGATATAATTCTAGAAATGAATGTGAGTAATAAGATATTTAAATTTTATTTTGTATTTGTTTTTATTTATTTTATTAAACTTTTTTTTATTACAGATTGATAAATATTTAATTTAAATTTCCCAAATGCATTAAAAAATTAGGTACCGATACATTTGACAATCCATCCTGCTTGATGGTGTTGTTCCTCCACTTGTATCAGACAGAACTGATACAGTTGGCTAAGTGTGAATTGCGAGAGTAATTTATCGCAAAACACGCTGCAGGCCGACATTAACCAAAAGACTCAATTGCTGAGATCAATTGAGAAGTTGTGCCTGATAAACAGTATTTTGACCTACTTTTGGCTAGCAACATCGCTATCAAGCGGGATGGATGGTTAAATGTATCAGTACCAAAAATTTTATAAAAATTTTTCTTTTACATTATAATTAATCAAGGACATTGACATAAAATAATTATTGCAATTCACTACTTCTTTAAACTTACTGAAATTAAATAATTAATTACAATATAAAAAGAATTTATTTTGATATAATTTATATATATATTGACAATAATTTAATTATATATATATTTTTTAGAAAGTGCTTACAACAACTGGAAAAAAATCTTAATTCATAAAAATACAATTTGGAAACCATTAATTTAATCCAGTTTCTCCAATCCCTGGTCTCTCTTCACATCATACCAATGAACTTTTCTATTTTATCCGTTTATCTCGCATATGAATTAAAAGATTTGTTTTATTAACTTTAGTTATGTAATATTTTGATAAGTACATGGCTAAAATATTGATTTAAAGGTTGTTGGGAAAGAAGATTAAAAAGAAATAATTGATGATTTAATTTTTTTTTCTTTTTGTTCAAATATTCACAACTTGATTATCTGTAGATATGATAAAAGATACCTTTTATCACTGTTTATAAACACAATTCACACAACTAGGAACAGGTTAAATCCAAGGGAATGTAACTGGAAATTTCAAAATGCTATTTTTAAAATGTGAAGTCTCTGAACTAAAGAAATTTCTGGGAAAATTAAAGTTTATCATTTTACAATGGATTCTAATATACCTTGAAAATGAAACTAATTTACCCTTAGAACTATGAAAAATATCTTTCTATGATTAAATTCATAACAGAAAACAAATTATTAATGATAGATAATCAATTTCAATTCTGTCAAGGCAATCATATACATAAGCATTGCAGATGAGTCATCATGATTATCTTATATCAGTTTCCAATCCACTATATGCTTTTTCCTTTTCCATCTTAAAAGACTGGGAGGGGAGATCATCAGATCCTTCCATCATGTGTAATAAGGTTGTTATAGCATTACGATTTCATTCTGATTTCCTGACATCTTAATAGTATTTAGCAATCAAAAACATGAATGCATAGTGATGAGCAGGAAACATTTCCATTCTATTAATTTTTATTGAGTTATAAGTCAACATTCTGACAATGTTTTCATTTCAAGTGATTATAAATCTATGCTATCAAACTATCTTTTTCCTGCGAGATTGATTACTCATTACTGTATGTAGGTTAACTTGCAATGCTTACAACATCATTTGTGTAACTTAAAGCCTACAGCTGTATGATGCTGCTCTTAAGAAAAATTATTTTATGATATTAAGGTTCCAAATTTGATTTTTTTTAAAAAAAATTATAAGCAGTCTTTACAGTAAATATAATATTTGAATTAAAAAAAGTAAAAAATATATAACCACAGATAGTAAAAAAATAGAGAAATAAAATTCTATACTACTTCTAACTAGGATCAGTCTTTTAGTAAAATTACAATCAATTATTAAAATGAAATAAATTTTATTTTATTACAAGCATTACTTACAAAAAAATATATTTATATTTAAAAAAATCGAGAAAAAAAAATACTTCCGTTTAGAATACAATGATATTGCTTCTAATTGGTTTAGAAAAATAACAGTTATTATGATGAAATAAATTTGATTTTTATTATTGTAAGCATTACTTACAAAAAATATAAAATTTGTATTAAAAAATAGAAAAATAACTGTAGATTACAAAAAACCATATTATTTATGCTTAGACTACAGTGATATGAGATATCATTACACACCCCCACCCCAAATAGCAGAAAACATATACAATACAGATGAAATTTAAACTAATTGTTTTTTGCAAAATACAAAAACTCCTAAAAAAGCACCCAGAAGGATACCTGTTAAATTTATAAAATTAAGGCGTGTGAAAATTTCTAGCAGCATCATATATCATTTGTAGCTGTTAGAAATTAATATAATTAATTAAGTTTTCATAATATAATCATCATTCTCATAATAATATCAGTTTTGTGCAGTTCAGTCAGGTTATACCAAGCTTTTCAGTTGACTCTATTTACAGACAAGGCATTAATAAGGTTTTTCCAATCTAAATTTTTGATAGTCACATGTAAATAAATGTATCCCTAACATTTTCTCTATTTTTTTCTTTTTAAACCTTTAGTTATAATAGCACATTCAAAAGAAAATAATGAATCATCTCCACTTGGCCTTTCCCTTTTTAAAAGCTGAATATCAGATAGATATTCTACTTAATGAATAATTTGTTTTCCCTTTAATTAGCTCATTTCTTTTAATTAATTTTGTCTTTAAAAGATATTAAAAAGTAAAGATGAAACTTCATTTTCACACTTAAGACACACATAAAATAAAACAGAAGAAAATAGAAATATTCTCCATTTATATTTCAATAAAAAAAATTATTACAAGTTTTTTTACTGTTAATACAAATTTAGATAGCACAAGTATACACATATTGGGTCTATATATGTATTTCTATTCCCTTTTATTCTATGATTTATATTTGGTTAAATCAATATATTTATTGCTTGCTCATATAGAGGTTTACAAAGTGAGATGACATCTATTGATGGGTTTTGATTTTCCCCATCACAATATATATATATACTGTACCTAAAACAAACAAAACTCCATATAGTAGTGCCACTCAGTGTAAGCCAGAGCAATCAATGGATGTCAGAAAGCTTGTGCATAAAATCCCTTTCTAGTGCCTACTCATCCAATATCCCCAGTCTAGTTTCTAGCTTGTAGGCACTAGATAGGATTTTATGCACAAGCCTTCTGGCATCCGTTGATTGATTTTAATAACAGTTATGAGCAAGCATAAGAAATGGTGATTATGTGATACACTGCCCATAAGGTGTCTGTGATCCCTTTTAATCAAAGTATAAAATACTTTTTTTTTTCTTATTCACCTAAAATAACTTTATTTAGTAGTTGATAACTACAAGCAACACGTATGCATGGTCACACACAAATCCCAACATGATTACTGTGAATAAATGAGAAATTAATTTTATATATAAATTCAAAATGTGTAAAATGATCAGTGTTTTAAAACAATATTTGAAACAATAAGAAATTGCTTGATAAGAATCTTGTAAGGAAAATCCTGAGGTCACACATAGCCATAGCAATGGATGATCTGATATTATTATTATTAAGAAATGATAGAAGATAGATATAAAAAAAACGGTGGGCAAGCGAATATTAAAACAAATTAAAATATAACTTTTGATTCCATTTTATATATATATATGTGCTCATCACAGAAGAAATTAGATTTTAGCAATCTTCATTTTATTACAAGAAGAAACAATGTATATATTTATTAAGTTCCATATGAAGATTCATGAACATTTAAGGACTCTTATCACTGAATCTCCAAAAAAACAAAAGTAATGGCCTGACAACAGATGATTATTTAAACCTGTGTTTTAAAACGATCTGTTAATTCGTCGTAATATTTATGGAAAATATATTTGATTTCCACTAAATATAAACAAACATTTTATATCAAATGTTGATTTTTAAAGTTAATGAGAAAATTTGATCAGCTGCACTAATAAATATGTATTATCATGAAATTATTCATAGAGAATATCTATACATCATTCTAGGTAACTTTATACTAAACCGCTGGATCTTATGGATAGCTCCTCAACTTACGTGTATTATTTTAGTACAAAAGAGAATCATGTGATATAGGAATAAAACAGTATGTTGTTGTAAAGAAATCAAAGTAAACAAGATCACATGGATATACATATATACTAAAATTATAACTCAACTGCATTCAACCCAACATATGATTGTGCATTACAAATAATAAATGGAGGCTTAATGTTTGAGACATATAATAGGATCTAAACTATTTAGCAACAAATAATAACAATATTTCATATTATCATATCCTATATTTGCATAACACTTGATTCAGTATAGGAGTACATAATAAATGATCACCTATTAACAATTTATGTAGAACATGGACTTCTTAATCATATTTAGAAAATTATGCATGTTTAGTATAATCATGATTGTTTTTATTTTAGAATAGCTATATTTAAACAGATATAATTAAGAGAAAATATCCATCATTATTCTAAATTTTAATGCCATAAATTTATGCAAGTATTAACAATTTATTTAAGTTTTCTTAAACTCATTAAACAGATTAAGCCATAATAAGTTAAACAACCAGTGGCATTCTATAAAGTGCCATTACACATGTATATATTGTAACGTTTAATTATATACGTTGCAAATATATTGGCATTTGGTAAAAGTTAAAAAATAAAAGTAAATTTAGATTTTTTTTTGACTAATTTTTTTTTTAAAAAAAAATAACGTACAATGAAAGTTAAATTATTCTTTCGGTTTTTTTTTTATGTAATTAGAAATAAAAGTTAGAATTGGAGAGAACAAAAGACACAAATTACCAATTTAGATAAGAGAAAGTAAAAATATTTCAACTAATTAAAGATGGCAGAATTATGCTGAAAAAAATAAATACTTTGTAACATAAATTTTATAAAGAATATATAAGATTATCAATATATATTTTGACAAACAAAAGATATGCGCAGAAGTCTGAAAACTGGACCTCTATTATAAAAAGGAGGGATTCGGTTGGAGGAAGGTCTTGTTCGTTGGTTTCTCTAGTTGGTCTTGGATAACAATAATATATCCAAGATCGCTCTACACTGAAGTAATTCGGCATGTTGGAGTGAACCGGAGCTTCTGAAGACATCGTGCCTGAAGATGTATACCAGAAAAGCTTTCGTGACCAACTAGGAGAATGGACCGCAAGATCAACTAATAATCAAAGGCCGTGAGCTCATTTTAACCCTGAAAAACTATGCATAGTTATTGCCGTGTATTAACAAAATCTTTACTCCGTGTTATTATTTATAATACCATAATGCTTTATTTAAACACAAACTTCTACAGTACACTCTACTTTTAAAACTAATTACTACTGAAATATATACATGAAAAAGTCTTTTTATTTGCTGTGTGTTGAAAAGTTCACACCTTTCCGGATTTATCTGTTCATTGGTTCAATTATCTCATTATTTCAATTCGTCTGTTCTTCTGCATTTCTACCAATCAAATTGTACTAATTTCTCTGTGGTCCGGCTTGTTATCAATTTCTCTAAACGTAATCCTTTGTCTTCTATAATCCGTTTTATATTCCGCCATTCCAAAAAAACAAAATATATGTTGTAATTTCACTTCTGAAATATTTCTTTTTCTTTAATCAAACACTTCACTTATCTCCAACCATCGTGAATTCACTAAAACTTACCGGTAAGTAATGCTTCATTACTCCTGATTGTGACCAAATTAAACGTTTTCAAACAATTTCTAAAAGTATGTTTAAACAATCCCGATAGAGACATTAAATTTCTTGTGCAAGAGACATTCATTATTTAGTAACTTTCTAGAAGAAATTTGGAAGTGAGCTGTAATTGTAAAATTGTTTTTTATTAATTGATTCACGTCTGAATTGTGTTCTCTCCAATTTATTTGATAAATAATTGCCTTTCAAATTTTATTTTTTAATCTATTATAATAAAAAATATTTCTAATACCAATTTTCATTTGTGTGTTATTAATAATAGTTATTATTTTTTATTATTAAATTTATTATTAGTTTAAGAAGATTTAAGAATGTAATTTACCTTTGCCAATATGTTTGAATAAGCCCAGGAATAATAATCTTAAAAAAATAATTCTCGTTACGGTATGATGTAATACCGATTAGTTTAAAAATATCTTTTCTTTTTAATTTTCGAGATGCTATGTGACGGTTCAGTGGGTTCTTGCAGAACTCTGGCGCCTTTCAAATAAATTAAAAGCTGATGTCGTCAATAGCATAATTCTCAACAATTACAAGGCCGAGTTGATCAGGAAATATAGCTATGTTTTTAATAGAAATCAAATACAACTTTCTTCTTTTTAACATAGCTTGATCAACTCGCGCGCAATTTATATTAGCGTGTAGAGGCCTAGCAAAACGGAAAACGTTATAATATTTTCTCTTAGTTGTAGATCGATGTTTATTGTTTCACATCATCATAAGTCCCAACACTCAATATTAATACAATACTAGGAAATTATTTGATTATAACACCCTTTATATATACATATTTATAGTTCATCTATCAACTGTAAATATATCATAATCATATTGCTGTTAAATATGATTGAGTCAGAGATTAAGTATCCTACCAAACAAATCTCTTGTAAATAATCTTTAAGAAATATAAGTTACTTAATATATAAATTAATTAAATTTATTATTAGTTTAAGAAGATTTAAGAATGTAATTTACCTTTGCCAATATGTTTGAATAAGCCCAGGAATAATAATCTTAAAAAAATAATTCTCGTTACGGTATGATGTAATACCGATTAGTTTAAAAATATCTTTTCTTTTTAATTTTCGAGATGCTATGTGACGGTTCAGTGGGTTCTTGCAGAACTCTGGCGCCTTTCAAATAAATTAAAAGCTGATGTCGTCAATAGCATAATTCTCAACAATTACAAGGCCGAGTTGATCAGGAAATATAGCTATGTTTTTAATAGAAATCAAATACAACTTTCTTCTTTTTAACATAGCTTGATCAACTCGCGCGCAATTTATATTAGCGTGTAGAGGCCTAGCAAAACGGAAAACGTTATAATATTTTCTCTTAGTTGTAGATAGATGTTTATTGTTTCACATCATCATAAGTCCCAACACTCAATATTAATACAATACTAGGAAATTATTTGATTATAACACCCTTTATATATACATATTTATAGTTCATCTATCAACTGTAAATATATCATAATCATATTGCTGTTAAATATGATTGAGTCAGAGATTAAGTATCCTACCAAACAAATCTCTTGTAAATAATCTTTAAGAAATATAAGTTACTTAATATATAAATTAATTGTTTTGCATTTCTTTTATATTTTAGAGCTAGCACTTATTACTAAATAACTTATTTCTAATTATGTAATGGTATAATTGTGTGGGAAATAGGATAAGATTCATACAGTCTCTTATTTTATTTAGATCAATGTTACATTTAGTGAAACTATTAACTTAATTTCAATAGAGTCTCTACCTCATGGGCAATCCATCCCACTGTCCATACTTCGTACTCGTACAATATAGATAGATAGATAGATAGATAGATGCACACAATCACACAATATGTTCCTGATTGAAATTTTACTTTAATAATAAAAGTATATTTCTTTAAAATAGTAAATATATTTACTTTCAATAGTTATAATTCATAGGATTATCACAAATTGAAAATATATCAGTTTAAAATAGTAATCCAATTTACTTTTAGTATTCATAATTCATAGGATCATCACAAATTGATGAAGCAATATCATGTTGACCAATTTTTTGTAGCAGAAGTGCAAGTTCATGTGCATTTGCATCGTCTGGTTGAGCCATTTGCCATTTATGTAATAATTGATAAGCCATTTCTGAAATATCATTTTTACACTCATATTCTATGTGATCTAAGTCCCAATTTTCAAATCCCATTAAACGGCCCAAGTTTTTCCAGTGATGATTAATCCGCCTGGATACAAACACAAAGTCATTTGGTGTTAATTCTCGAGTACTCTCTAAAAACAATAAAAAGCATGGAATTAGAAATGGTAGAATTAATTAATATTAATTCATTTAAATAATAAATAACTCAGATTATATGTAACTGAAAAGGAAGTAACTGAAGCTTCCAATGAGTTATATTATGCTTTGCAACCTTATCATAACCAGCCATCGGCCCAGAAGTCAGACCAATCTCTCACATCAGATACCTTAGAAACACACAGTTTATCAAGTAATATACATTAATTCTAAAGAAACCCAAACAATATTTTTTTATTAAATACAATTCTACCAATAATGTGTGTATAGTAATTTGCTATTTATATATATACACTGAACAAATGATGAAGATATATGTAAGAGATTGGGATCTGGGCCAACTGATGAGTGCTGGTTCACCATTAAATGCACATTTTGAAAATCATTTATTTTTTTCATATGTCTTTAATCATATGTTTTAGTAATGTCTAATGTAATTGTATTTAATAATATATATATATTTTAAAGACAAGTATGTTTTATATACCTAGAGTCTAGATGTAATATATAAAAATTAAGTTTGGTGTTTCTCTAGAAATAATGTGTATTGCTTGACAAAGTGTATGTTTCTAATGTATATGTTTTGAAAGGTTGGTCTGACTTTTGGGCTGATGGATGGTTGTGATTGCAATCATAATATAACTCATTCGAAGCTTCAGTTACTTCCTGTTCATTTATATTTTAATTTATTTGTAACTGTAATGGTGTGCTTTTCGCTTTTAGAAATAAGTGCAGTAATCTAATATTGAGATTACATAATGATAAATGAGTTTATTTAAATAAATTACTTTAATACTAAAAAAAAACTGATATTGTTTTCATTTCCAAATCAATGCATGAATTAATTTAAATACTGTCCAAAGTTCAACTGGATTTTGACAAATCAATGATTTTGATTCCATCAATTTGTGAAATATATAGATATAATGTTTAAATACAAGTATAGTATACATACTCAAAGTAGGTATATTTAGAGGGGATTTGAATCCAGACTTTCAAGCTCACTTCAGTCATCCACTCCATCTTATACAACTGATACACATGACCACATACATGTAAAAAAGATAAATGAACTCCAATATTCATATTTCGTGCTGAACCAACACATCATTTGATCCGGATCATTATCTCCCACATATATATATAATCAGTGCTCAGTTTATATTAAGATACCAAATCTTCAAGCTTTAATGGACAGTTTTCAATCTTTTCCATTCTCCAACTCTTCAGCCATCCATATCATCGAAAATCTGATGATGGTTGGATCAAAATCCTTGTTTGCCAATTTTGTTGTCATACCCGTGTTGACTATAAGTCATTCTGACCTTTCATGTAGAACCT
The DNA here is from genome assembly GCA_028023455.1 of Epiperipatus broadwayi. Lineage (NCBI taxonomy): Eukaryota > Metazoa > Onychophora > Udeonychophora > Euonychophora > Peripatidae > Epiperipatus > Epiperipatus broadwayi. The sequence continues at coordinate 495,685 of JAQFVV010000080.1, read as the reverse complement.
TAAGACTGTTTAAATACACAGAAGAGGGATGAGAATGGAGAAGATTAAAACCTGTCAAACTGATTACATATATGTGTGGGAGATAATGATCCGGACCAACTGATGAGTGCTGGTTCAGCATGAAATACATGTATTGGAGATCATTTATCTTTTTCACATGTATGTGGTCATGTGTATTGGTTGTATAAGATGGAATGGATGACTGAAGGGAGCTCGAAAGTGTGGGTTAAAATCCCCTCTAATTACATCTAGCTTAAATATATATACTATACTGTATTTGAATATTACACATTCATGTCTTAAAGCAGTGTCTGCCAAACTGTGCTGCGGCATAGTAGTGCACCATAAGAAGATTTCAGGTGTGCCACAAAAAATTTAAAAATATAGTTAAATAATGTGCAAAGACACCATGGACCATTTGACTGTCAGTCACCCTGTGGTAGTTTCAGGAAACAAAGATCTGAGAACATTCGCAAAGTTCGAGCATGTTCTGTAACAATACTATGTCGAGTATATATAATGGCAGCGGACAGTAGGGCAGTAATCATCTCAGTAAAATTCATACTGTGATTAAAATAAACTGAACGATTTGTTACATAAATATTACTGATAGTGATTAGTTAGGAATTGGTTAATTTAAAATAATTGTAAATATAAAGTAAAATACTGTAAATATAAATTAATTACATTAAACAACAAGCAGCAGTTTTGCTACAATATATTAAATTTCTGCATTAATAAAGTTAAACCAAGATTGTCTGTAAATAAATTGTTTAGTAGTTTTTTAGTTTATGATTTATTTATAACTTACATTAAAATGTTAGTTTTAATTGTTTTTTAGTGAAGAGAAAATATTTTAAACATGGACAAATTTTTATTGAGTCCTCAGAAAAATGAGAAAGAGAATCATATCATAGAAAACAAGATGAACATCAGAATAAAAAGTCCACCTCATCAAAATGAAATTATAATGAAAATTACATCCAATATGGTTTTATACCATAGGAAAATGATAACTTGGTTCCTTTTGTATGATTTGTTTAACAACACTCTCAAATGAAGCAATGGTTCTCAATAAACTACAACATCATTTAATAACAAATCCACAACATAAGGACAAACCAAAAGAATACTTTGAGATGCTACAAAATAATTTACAAATTCAATCAAAAAGGTTGAAGAAATTTCATCTGATTCCCAAGAAAGCTGAAATTGTTGATTACAAGATTTCCCAGCTTTTGGGAAAAAAGAAAAAAACTACATTCTGATACTAAAAACATTATTTTCCCAGCCTTGGAGATCACCAAACAAATTAAGACCATTCCTTTGTCAGCCCACACAATTTCTTGTAAAATTCAAGACATTAATGATCAGCTCCACAAACATTTCATTAAAGCAAAAAATGAACTTGAAAACTTGTGGGCCTTACAAATCAATGAAAGTACAGACATCAGCAACAAAATTTCAACTAATTTCATTTCCATGAATCATTGGAGGTGGTAAAATCATAGAACAGTTTTTCTTTTATTGTGAATTGAGGAAAGAATGACAGGAGATGTCTTTCACCTGATAAACCAAAATGTCATACTGAGAGGGATGCAGTGGCAAACTTGTATTAGCATTTGCACTGATGGCACTCCATCCATGCAAAACTTAAAAAAAGACTTCATGGCTCATGTATTACAAAAAAATTCACAAATTAAAATTGCACACCACATAATACAGCACGAAGTTTTGATATCAAAATCTCTACCTGATGGTCTTCTGAAGACAATGGACAATATTCTTAAAATGACGAATTACATAAAATCGTATTCCCTATGTTGCAGACTTTTGCATCACTATGTAAAACTATGGATTTTGATTATAAGTGTTTACTGCTTCATACAGAAGTGTGATAACTCTTGAAAAGAGAAATGCCCACACAATTTATCTTTTAGCGAACTAAAATAATATGTTTCTTCGATGCTGAAAATTCTGGATTTGAATTTCTTAATGATGATAATCGGTGGTTGGAAGTAGCATTTCTTAATGATTTTTTTTAAGAAGTTGAACATTTTAAATCTGAGTCTGCAAGGAGCAAAAGAAAATATCATTACAATTATAGGCAAGTTAAAGTTTTTCACTGACAAGTTAGAACTAGATCAGGAAAGTTAAAAATTCATAGCTTGATTGCTTCCCAGGCGTAGAGGTTTTTCCAAATAAATTTAAAATTTTGTCAGAAATGCAGAAGATAGTAGAAAACCTCTCTGTATAATTTTCTAAGTATTTTCCATCACTTGATTATCAAATGTACCAATGAGTCATCAATCCTTTCACAAAGTACGACTGTACTTCCCTGCCTTTAACATTAAAAAAAAAAGAAAATTTAATAGACTTGAAAAACAATCCTGTGCACAAAATCTCATTGTGCTAGAATTGTGTCAGATTTTGCTTTGGAATCAATATCTTTGATTAGCTACTACAGATGTTAAATCTCTGTTGCCCTTTGGATCATCGTTTCTTTGCAAATTACATTTCTCGGCACTTATGGAAATGAAATATAAAAAACCGCCGAATGATTACAAATGGTATATGAAGAGTTATGTGTTTGTGTATCTAATTTAGAGTTGCATTTTGACAAAATTCTTTCTCAAAATCAATTGCATCTTTCTCACTAATAATACTGTTATTGTATTGTATTATCTATATATATTATACATTCATAAAACAGTAGTCAAATATGTTTAAAAATACATATATACAAGCAACAAAGATTACAAATTATAAAATTATTATATAAAAGCCTTTTTCAACAAATTATGTTTTTTTGCACTTTTCAATATGTCTCCACGATTTAAAGCACATACAGCGACATCTATATCAACACATGAGAGAAGATAGATAAACAAATGGATATTTGACATGATCTATTATGTGATTTTTTCCCCCTCAATTCTACTACAAAATTACTCTGTTATATATATTGAATGGATATATATCCACATATATTAATTAATTAACTATCCATTCTTTATCCATTAACCACTTATTATTTAACTTAATGGATGTTTTGTATATATTCATACAGTTGTTTTTATTATACATGATGTAGTTTGTTTCATATATTTTACGTCTATTAACATTTTTAATATAATCAAGAACACTTATATTATCAATACAATTTATTTTATGTCCATACTGCAAATAATAAACATATAACGCAGATCTATCATCTTTCCTAGCAATAGCATCATTGTGTTCTTTAGCTCTTTCTCCCAATTGCTTTGATGTCTGGCCATAGTAAATCATATTACAAAAATTACATCTAATTTTATAAACCATTCCTCTCTTATATTTTATATCATCTTTCATTCTACAATTAGTTATCAATTTATCCAAATTTTTGCTATTAGCCCATCCCACGTTAATGTTTTTATCTATATAATTTTTACTTTTTTTATTTAATATATTATATAATTTTTTAAATTTATTATCCACTTCTTTTATTTATTAGTCCTACATCTATTATTATTCGTGCTATTTACTCCATGTTGTGAAAATATATCGTCAATACTATGCGCTGCATATCCATATCCCATATATGTTTGTTTAAATTTATCCTTCTGTAACATAGAAATATTTCTATCTATATTAAATCTATCGTTCTTATATTTAAAATTCTTAATTACACTCATCCTTTGTATCCATGGTTGTTTTGAATCAATTGATATAATTTTCCTTAATTTATAATCTTTAATAAAATGCTTAATTATAATATCATTATTTTGATTTAAAATAATTTCAATATCTAAATACCTTATTTCATTATCAATTTCTTTCATAGTAAACCTAATATTATCAACATTATTATTAAATTGTTTATATAATTTATATATTGCCCTCTTATTACCAATTATCAAACTATCATCTACGTATCTAAAATAATGTAGTACTTCTTTTTTAATTATACTGCCTTTTATAATATTGATTTCCATGTCATTAATGAACATAGATGCCATAAGCCCACTAATCATGCATCCCATTACCCATCCCTTATTTATACTCCAATATTCATTATTATATTTAAAATATAAACTATTATTTATTAGGTTCAATGCTTCATTTATAATACTAATTATGCTATTATCATTGATATATAGAGATAAAGCCTTTATGACGATACTAATGCTTTTAATTCTAGGGATACTAGGGTACATCGATTCTATGTCCATCACAAAGATACTGTGGTTTCTATTTATATTCATCATATTTAATTTATCAATAATAGCCTCTGTATTTTTTATACAATATTGTCCATAACCAATAATATCAGCTATCCATTTGTTTAAATATTTACAAAATTTATGTAAAATGAAATTGCTAAAATTAAACAATAATCTTAAAGGGTTATCTTCCTTATGTGTTTTTACCTTAGAAAATATATATGGGTTCTCATATGAATTAGGATATAAAGAATAATATTGATTATCACTTATAATGTTATTCATAAAACAATGTTATTTTATTGTTACTATAATAATGATTTATTTATTTTTATTCATATTAATAAAGTATATTTAATTTCATTGCCATTTTTATTTAGTGTGCACAAAATTCCTTGCCCAGTGGGCCATAAGGTAAAAAAGATGGCAGACACTATCTTAAAGGAACTGAGCATGACAAATTTCTAATGTCCACTCCATATGTTCTTGTTATTATAGCTATTATTACTATGTGATTATTCCTATAACATACAAACATGCTGCTCACCAACATGCATTAGCCAGCATGGTGAATTTATTGGCTTTTTACCTCAGAATTTAAGATCAAGAACCACTATGATTTTTCTTCTCAGTTGCCTGAGAAGGCAGTATGAATGGAAATTTGTTCTAATAGATATACACGTCATGATAGATAAAAATAAATCATGGCCCTTATTCCCAGAAGGCTCTAACATCACCAGCTAAAGCAGCAGTTGGTGGCCAAAGACAGAGGTGATAAGAATCCTATGATTGAAGACCCAGGCTTCAGTTTGATAATGACTTTTTATTTACATATATACAATTGCAGTTCACATTCAAGTGAAGAAAGATTGGAAGAAGAACTGTTTCACATCAAATGGGACATTATTGGACTTTGTGAGGTTAGAAGAAAAGGTGAAGGGACAATTGATTTAAAAAGTGGACAAGTATTCTACTACAAACAGACAAATATTGGAAGTAATAAGTGGAGTAGGATTCATTATAAATAAAAAATGAAAGAACATTGTGAAGATTGATGGTGTATCGGATGGAGTAGTAAGATTAGTTATTCAACTTAATAGCAGATACCAAATGCAGATAATTCGGGTTTATGCCTCAACAAGTTCTCATAGTGATGAAGTAGTAGAAGATTTTTATATAGATGTGCAAAAGGTTTTTGATCAGAGTAAACAACATTTTACAATTGTTATGGGAGACTTTAATGCTAGAATTGGCAAACAAACGAAAGATTAAAATACTATAAGTAAATTTGGTTACAGTAATAGAAATGAGAGAGGACATAGACTTGTAAAGTTTGCAGAAAAAGAAAAACTTTATGCTATGAATTCTTTTTTTGAGAAAAATATTAAAAGGAAATGGACATGGAAGCATCCAAATGAAGGTACAGCAGAATTGGATTATATTTTGACTAATAGAAAATACATATTTCATAATTGTAATGTTCTTAACAAATTTAATACAGGAAGTGATCATTGATTAGTAAAATGTAAGTTACGTGTTAATGCAAAACTAGAAAGACAAAAATTATTAAGAAAAACAATATTTATAGTTGATCTTCCTATTCTTCAGAAACATTCTAATGGATTTAAATTAGAACTTGCAAATCTGTTTCAAGTATTAGTAGATTTTGAACATGATTCAGATTTGAATGAAATTAACAGGAAAATAACTGATACAGATAACTGGTAAAAAAAAAAAAAGCAGCAATCGACCAATAACATTTCGGTTGTTTTACAATAGCGTGTTGAAACCATCGGATGGTGGTGTTTGTTTGTAAACAAAGATAAATATACTGTTTGTGGGGCCGCCGCCGGCAGGTTTGTTTATTATCACATTTCAAAGTAAAGTTAATATCAAATACATTTTTGAACACGCAACAACAACAAAAAAAAAAAAAAATATGCAGAAATCAAAAAATTGAATTTAAAAAAGTACTTAATTTTTTTTTTTTTTTGTTATTCTTTTCATTACTTAGATTTTTTGGGGGCCGGGAATTCTTTTTTTTTTTTTGTTATATGTATGCTTTTGATTTTGTTGATCACATTTAAAACTTACTACTATCTATCAAATAAAATTTTTGGAACGAAAACAACAACAACAACAAAAAAAGGGTACATCGATCAAAATGAATTTTAAAAAGTAGTTACTTTTGATTCTTCTCATTATTTACATTTTTTTTTTTTTTTTGGCGGTGGTTGGGTATTCTACAACAAAATCAGCTTCTTTTCTTTTTGATATTTTTGTTGTTTTATAATTACAAATACCAAATCGATTTCCATTTAACGCTACCAAATATTTAGAACCGAAAAGTCCAACTTTGGGAGAGGGGGTGGGTAGTTACAATTCCTAAGCGAATGTAACGCTCCGACTTGAAGGTTGACCAACTTTTTACCCGTAATTACCAAAAACTACATAAATATATTTACGGCAATTCAAAGCAACTTTTAGGGCTGTTCAGAAACAACACCACGCATGCAGCTTCAAAGCTCTTTGGTTTGATAACCTGGTTCCAGCAGCAACAGTCAGAGAATCTTTGACATTTGCAGCAAGTTTCCCATTTCAGCCATTCGATGAAGCTTGCCGTTGTTCTCGCAGAAATGGGACTTAGAGCGTGATTTCATCCGGATCGTGCTTGTACCTACACTTGCCAAATTTTTTGAGCAGGAAATGGGGGCTAGGGAAGCATAAGACTCTGCTGATAATTGTTAGTAGACATTCCTAAAAGATGGCAGATAGAGGGGGAGGTGGTCTTAATGAAGATTAAAATAGTTTTGACACTCGGAATTCCAGACACCCTCACCCGATACTGTAGCCAAAAGTGAAATGTGATCGCACATCGAAAATGCTTAGCACAAATCTGAGCTGTAAGCTGACACGATAGCTTCTGCGGCAGATTCAATGTCATGTTTCTGTGCATTAGCATAGAAATAGACACTTAGCAGCCATCCCGTACCAGAACGAGCTATTTCTAGGCTTACACATTAGAAATAGAATGTTCGCTAGTGGTGGTAGGCCGCTGAAATGGCATATTTCTGTGCGCTATCACAGAAATAACGCCCTCCGGCGGTTTCAACATGCTATTGTAAAACAATCAAAATTTCTACTAAGACTAGAGAATTTATCAAGAAAAAAAGAAATATGAAGATATATAAAAATGATGCATTAAGGAGGATTGAATATCTCAAATTTTGTAAAATGATGCGAAAAAGAGTTGAAAATGATATAAGAAAGTATAACTGTGAACTAGCAAGGAAAGTTGTAGAAAAAAATAAAAGTCTCAAGAATGTAAAACAACAATTTGGTATTGGTATGAAATTTATATGGAACTATTACTAAAAAAAAGAGATGACATCATGAACAGGGTAGAAGAGTTCTATCAAGAATTATATAGTAATAAAGAATAAGTACCTTCTACACCTGTTATATCTTCTAAATTGCCCAGGATCTTAAATGAAGAAATGAGACATGCAATTGAATTTGTGAAGAAGAAAAAAGCTCCAGGTAATGATGGAATTTTAATCAATACATTAAAAGAAGCAGGTAAAGAAATATAAAATTTTTTGGCAAAGTCATATATCAAATATCTAAATGATAAAGATGTACCAGATGATTGGAAGAATGCAGTATTAATATTTTTAAGATAAATAAGATATTTGAAATTATAGAACTATCAGTCTTTTATCAGTTCTATACAAAATTTTTACCAAAATAATTACAATTCATCTACAGCGAACTTTGAATTTCAACCAACCAAAAGAACAAACTGGATTTAAAAATGATTTTAATACAGTAGATCATATCCAAGTATTGAGAAAAGTTATAAAAAAAACAATGAATATGAGTTGCCATTATTGGATTTGTAGATTACGAAAAAGCACTTGATTCTATAAGCATTTCTTCAGTGATTAAAGCATTGGATCATCAAGGTATAGACCCAGGATATTGTCGTTTTCTGAAGAGTATTTATAAAAATGCAACAATTGGATTACATAATGATACTAGGAACATTAACACTGAGAAGGCTGTAAGACAGGGTGACTCCATATCTCCAAAATCTTTTACAGCAGTACTACAAGAAGTATTTTGTGGATTAAAATGGGAAGCTAAAAGAATAGAAGTAAAAATCATTTAGATTTTGAAGATGATGTAGTTTGTTTTTTTTGCAAATAATGCTTCAGAGCTTCAAGAAATGTTGCAAGAGTTATCGGATGAAAGTAGGATTAAAGGTAAATGTTAAAAAGATTAAATGAATTATTTATTTTTATATAGCGTGATGTTTATGAATTGTAATAAACTAATGATCAGCTTTTCAAGCAAATGCACATGCGCTTTATGAATCTTAATAATAAATTAATACTCCCACTTCCAACACAAGATAAAGTCTTTGTGAAAGAATAAAAATGAATCCACCTATTCCTTCAACCCTAAACGCTTAAGTATGGGCAAATCTTAAGTACTGGAAATGAGAGCATAAAGATATTAACCAATCACTTTAAATTACTTTTACTATGTCTGAATGAATGACGTAGGTAGATTCATTCTATTCTTTCACAAAGACTTTATCTTGTGTTGGAAGTAGGAGTATTCATTTATTATTAAGATTCATAAAGTGCATGTGCATTAGCTTGAAAAGCTGATCATTTGTTTATTAAAAAGATTAAAGTAATGTTAATGGATTTTCTCAAAAAATGAAAATAAAGATTAATTATGATGAGTTAGAAGTTAAAAACTACAAATGAAATTAATCATAGAATTAAACTTTTTTGGAGTACTTTTGTTAGAAATACCTTAATATTAAAAAGAAATATGTCTATATGTTTAAAAAAATGTTTTTGATAAATGTGTTTTATCAGTTCTTACTTATGGATCTGAGACTTGGACATTTAATAGAAGAGCAATAGAGACTTTAGACCACCCAAAGAAGAAGTATGGAGAAATGCATGTTAGGAGTAACAGGAAAAGATCGAAAATGCAATACACGGATAAGAGAACAAACTGATGTTACTGACATATTGCTAAAAGAGATGATAATAAATGGATAACTGAAATCTTAAACTGGATTCCAAGAGATTGTAAAAGATTCAGAAAGAGACCACATGTGAGATGGATGGATGTTAATAAGAAAGTGTGCAGGGGTGAAGTGGAGAAGAAAAGCTAGAAATCGGAAAAGATGGATTGAACTTGGAGATACCATCATCCTGCAGTAGATTGATAATGGTTGATGATGAAAAAACAGCATAATGGATTAAACTTCTTTCAATTTTTGCTGAATTTATATATGATGTTTATAGGAAATTAATTTTCATAAATAAAGATTAAATGAAGTATTAAAGATAGAAAAATATCCATGGTCTAATGAACATTTTTATTATAAAAGTTTGCATTATCTTTATTGGCCAAATATCTAAAAATTGAAATTTTTAACATAATCACACATTATTTCAGACAGTTTGGAATCTTCATAATGATTGAGTAAGGTGAGGTATGGTACTTTAGGTAGGTAACACTTTAGATAAAATATATTTTACAAACTGGAGTTTTAAAAAAAAAAACCTTTCTCTAACAAATTATTTTTATAGTAGTGATTAATATCACATTCAATTTATTGTAATTTAACGTCAAACATAAATATTTATTTACTGAAGAAAAAACTATTCCACTTCATTTGAAAATGTTGTTATTTAAGGTTAGACAAACATTTTTTTTAAAAAAAAAAAAATTCTAAAAAAAACAAATAATTAAAAGTTACTTTTGGAGGGGGGAGAGTCATGATTATTTACATACTAACAAAACAAATGATCTCATGTATGCTAACAGTAAGAGTTGCTGAAATATTTGAAATATTATAGTATCATAATTTAAGTAGATAATTGATAGTTTAGTAGAAAACATTTTAAAATGACTGGGTTTTTTGCTACAATAACATACTTGGATAGTATTAATATTTATAATACTTACCATATCCATATAATGTAAAGGATTTTAGACCTTCTTTGGAAATAATAATTCCCATAATGATATATCATAAAGAACAGAAAGCATGATTAATATAACACAACAGATAAAGTAAACATGGCAAAAGGAAGCAATGGTTGAGGGAGTACTAGAGATCTTCAATGCTATAGTTATTAATTGTCAGCCAAAATGCCAATCCCATCCATTTACAATATTTGGAAGAGGAAAACAAATTTGACAATAGATAGTAAATTGCATATACAGAGTCACAAGAAATCAATGTTAACTTAATGAAACATAATAACAAAATTAAATTTATACCAAAATGAATTTACTTACTATTAGAAAAAATTGAATGATATGATTATAAACTTAATGTGAAACATATTTTTAAATAAATATACCTATTCTGACTGCGGTGATTTAACTATAGAAAAATAAATTATCAAAGATATCTAAGTTGAAAATTAAATATTATAAAATAGTAATGAAATAATAAACAACTAGTTGTAAATGAGTATGGTTATTTTGATTCCAAAAAAGAGGAAAAACTATTCTAGAAATGAGTTTTGCAATGATTATATAAACCAATCCGTGAAACACAAATTCTTTCATATATAGAATATTCTAGTTCATTTTTCTGTTTACTTGATATTTTATATTGTCTTTTAATTTCTTCAACAGCAATGTTTTCTTTTTAAAATACTTCAATGTCATATTTGATTATAGCTCTCCAACGTATTATCTTCCCAATAAAAACAACTGGCTTCACACTTCTTTAGAATGTTCTTGGGATAATCCTTATAATGTAGGCAGGATCTACCTCTTACATGAAAACCATGCTCAAAATCACCATAAAATACAGAAAGTCTTGCACTGTTCATTTACTTTATATGTCCAATCCAATGAAAATGTGATTTATAATAATGGACTCCATACTATCATCACATCCAATAAGTTTAAAAAACATGTTAATTTGTTTTATAATCAAGCAATTTTATTTTTTAAATTTTATGGAACATTCTTAAATAAAACTTTTCTAATGACTTTATATTGCACTGACAGGATGTTCAAGTTTCACCTCCATACAATAAATTAGATAAAACAACTGTTCTACATACAATTATTTTCTTGTGAAGAAATACACTCTTTTAACTTATTAAAAACTGCAGTCTCTGTTGTATGGAGTGTCTATATCAAAGCATAACTAAGAGATAATTGGAAGATGGTGACAGTGTTTCCAATTATAAAAGATTGAACAGTGGATGTTAAGAAATTTGCATTGAATGTATAATAGATGGGTTAAAGATATTCAAATATGGTTTAGATTCCCAAGTTGATAACAATTCAACCTAAAAGTTGCTGAGGATTTTTCTTCCGTCACTGATTGATAATGAACTTGAGTTTTTTAAACATTAATTAATAAACCAAAATATTTATATGTTGTGTTCAAAGCACTAGGTACAGTCTGTAAATCATCTTTAAAATTGGCAAAACTAGTATAATTGTCAGCATACTGTAAATCCAGAATCCCAAAACTTGTTTTCACTTTTAATAGATTGAAAAAAAAAAATTCCACCATCAAATCTAAATTGTATTTTGATTCTTATTTAATTAAGCCACCTATAAACAAGTCCAAAAACCAATGTCATAAAAATTAAAAACAGCGTTGAAGCAAGTATACATCTTTGTTTAGCAGTTTTCATTTCAAATGCCTGATTTTCCACTTATAGTAAAAACACTTCCTCTCAGAACATCATTTAAAAGCTGTATAATATAAATAAATTTTGGTGGTGAACCAATTAATTTTAACAATGCCTAAGAAAATTGTCCTATTAACTAAATCAAATAATTTGACTAAATCAATAAAAGCAATACATAAAGCACTTCTTTGTTCCTGATACTTTTTTTGTATTTTCCTGACAACAAAAACTATGTCTATATTGCTTCTTGAGTCTCTAAAACCATAATGACTCTCTGGAATCATTCATCTATGATTAGAAACAACTTATTCCACAATATTCTTGAAATAAAATTTGCTGTAGTAAATAATTATGACAATCTTTTAAATTCCCTTTTGTTTTTATAAATTGGAGCAATAAGAGAATCCTTGAGATTTGATGACATAAATTTCATGAGTATTATATATTCCTAAATAAGTTCAATATTTTTGAAACTAACATAACACCTTATTTTAAAATCTCAGGTATTTTATCGGGGCTTGCAACCTTCCCATTTTTAAGATTAAAAAACTTTCTTGACTTCATGCTGAATATCTTTGTCCAAATCTAAAAATGTAGATAGAATGGATATATCATTAGAAGCCATAATCTCAATAATTCTTGTACCATTATTATCTATTCAAAATATCATCATTATATAATAGATTGTCATTTCTGAATTTAACAGAATTGTGATATCATTTCTTAGATCCATATTTCACTGCATCAAAAAAAAATCTAGTGACCATAATCAGTGAATATCTGTATCTTCTTTGCAGATTTAATCCACCAATCATTTTAAAGCCTTCTTTCATATTTGTTTTTTTTTTTTATGTACATGCATTTCACAGGGAAGAAATGCTAATCCATGTATGTGTAATTTCCATGATTTTTATTATTATTATTATTACTTTGTTTCTTTTTCTTCATTAGTTGTTAAATAATTTTTATTAAAAAAATAGTAAAAACATTTGTTTTCTACTCTGGTTCTCTATCTCATTCCACAAATTGGTTTATCATTCAAATATATCATGCGCATTATCTGGATTGTAAATGAGTCCATCCTCTAAATTGTGCTATTGTTGGAATGTTAACTGGGATGTTAAGATTGTAGAGGTGAGGTCTGTCTTGATTAGATTGTATTTATTGATAACTCTTCTAAGATGAAAGATTGTGCCATGATGTCATGATTATTGCTGTGAGTTTCTAAATAAAATTATCAATGGTAAGCGATCTTAGAGCTAACCATTAGCAAAGTGATGATGATCAGGAAAAGAAGTGATAGAATATATTCTTGCTTAATCACATCAACCCTAAATGTGGCCTTTGGAATATTCCAATAATAAATGTGATTTGGTTAATCTTGGTAGTTTCTTTGACACATCCGGCACATTAACAATGTGTTAAAGGCATTTCCTGATACATAAATAGTATCCAAAGTATGGCATAATTATGTCCATTTTATGTGAATTTTCCACTACATAAAACAGACTGTTTCACTAATATATATATATATATATGTATGTATATATTCCCAGTGATTAATATTATGTAACACATTGAAATTAATACTCTAAAGCTGGTTTATAAAGTAAATGAAATATTCTCAATCCAAAGCACAAGATAAAACTTTTTTTAAAAAAATAACATACTGTCTTCTCTCTTTACCTCAATTCATTTATAGAGGCTTATCTCTAAAGCACTTTGAAAAGAAATCATGAATATTAACATATAAATATTCCCAGTGATTAATATTATGTAATACATTGAGATACCATCTCTCTTTACCTCAATTCATTTAAAGAGGCTTATCTCAATGTATTACATAATATTAATCACTGGGAATATTTATATTTATATATTAATATTCATACTTTTCTTCCAAGATCCTTTACGCATTCAGGTAGAGAGAGAAGACAGTCTGTGCTTTGAATTGAGAGTATTTCATTTACTTTATAAGCTAGTTTCAGAAAATTAATCTCAATGTATTATATACATAATATCAAAAGTCAAAAGCTAAACTAATCAATAAAATAACTAAATAACACCAATTCAGGATTTAAAAAACTATTCAAAATTAAAACTTCATAATCAATGATTTCACTGCCAAGGCAGACTTCATAATTACAAAACAACACAAACACAACATAAATCTATACTAACCTAATTTCCTATAATTTCCACATTCCCATTACCTTTACTCTCAAAAATACTGTTAAATCATTTAATAGCTTTAGAATCACAAATTTTTAATAAGAAACATTCTTTAATTCTTCTCTTTATTTCAATATTTTCAAAAAAAAAAAAAACCTTAGCTTGTTCAAACATAATCTTATGGCCTGTATTTCATTTGCAGATATATAATGCAGAACTAGGATATTTAGTTTTTATTCTAATTTTATAAACTTTTACTATTTAATTTAAGTTTAAACAACTTTAACTTATATATTTCTTACAAAGTAAGGAATAATATAAACTTCTCCAACAATAGTATTCTATCATCTTTCTCTTTTGTGTTATTTAATAAATTATTTAAAATAATATCCTTTGTGTGTGCTATTTTTTTATTGCCAAACAAATTATAAATATTTTTAGAACATTATAAGAAGACAACTAAAATCATATTTTTCATTTACTTTTCCATTTTTTAAATTATTATCAGTAATATAATTCCTATTAAACAAAATATTTATTAGAATAGCCAATACTAAAGGTAATCTTTATAAAATTGTCTTTTTAGAACCATGATAGCTACCAAATCTAATAAAAATGTGAAAATAAGTGGAAAACATAATTTTACTTTCATGGCTTTTAAATTGTCTTATTCGATTTTAAAAAATATTTATAATTCATTTTGGGAATAAAAAAAATAGAATGGAGAAAGAATACTACCTTAAATAATTCACTGAGTAGCAAAAGAGAAAAATGATAGCAATACCATTCCTGGAGTTTATATTATTCCTTGTTTTTGTAAAAAATTATATATAGGTCAAAGTAATTTAACCTTAAAATGAAAGAGTAGAAGTTCATAAAATAGAATAAAATCTTAGCTCTGCATTATATATCTATGAAAGAGATATAGAATATAAGATTAAAATTAAATATGAACAGGTTTAAGATTGTCTTCTTTGAAAAGTTGTAATAAAGAGAAGAATTAAAGAATCTCTATTATTGAAAATTTGTGATTTCAAATATATTAACTTATTTGAAAGTTCTTTAGAATGTGAATTTTGGCTAAATTGAATAAATTAGGAAATTTACTGATTCTAAGTGAATTCTTTAATTTTTTAATAATAAGAGCTTGAAATTATCTCATTTTCTTAGAACAGTTTATGAGTCTATTGTAAAAGATAATGAACTAAGGAGTTCCCAAATTATGATGCACAGGTTGAATTTGGCCTCAAAAAAGGGTTTTCTCAGTCCTCTCCGACATTTATTTTCTTATATAAGCATGATTGGTTTAACAATCTACTAAGTAATACTAGTATTAAATGATTTGAAAATATTTGAATATAACTTAAACAACATTTCATATACCAATTGTTTACATTAAATTGTGAGCATTGAATTACTATTTGAGGAAATATGTATTCATATATGTTTTTTCTTTCCAATCAATTAAATATTGGCTAATGTGCATTAAAATAAAGTGTGCATAATGTTTAACAGATGATAAAGTTAAAATGTTAATAAGTATTGTTCTGTCAAAAGAGCTAAAACAATGGCTGATCTCATACTTATCACAATCGTATTTTATCTAAATAATTACAATTGCAATTCTTCATTATTTATAAATTTTATTATTTTATTCCATAATTTCAAAATATTCAGAATTTAAAAATTTTTGCTTTAAAAAAAATATTGATTTTTTAAAAAAATAATATATATCTCAATCAATACATTAACTGTTTGTTTGCTGTTTCTTTTTTGTAATATAGCAAAACAATTTTTCTTAATAGCATCTTTGTTTTAAAAAAAAAAAATTGTAAAAATAATTATTCATAATAAATATTGGTATATGAACTATTGCATACATTGTTTTAGATTTTAAGTACTATATATCATTTATTGTTGGATAACTCACACATAACTCACGCATGATTTTTCAGTTTTATTTTCTGTAGCCTATTATTTCTTACAAAAAAATTTTTGTTCTCTCCCCAAAAGAAAATGGAAATATTGATTTGGTGCAATAAATTAATTCCATGCAAAGATTAATGTGTTAAGACTTGATACATATATTCCTATTACATCAAAAGTTTTTTCATATAATAAATTATATGGATTTGTAAATGGAAATGACTAAACTACAATTGAAGATCTACTGTTGAGTAATCTTTAGAACTAGAGAAGAGTTAATATTTATTTTATTAATTTTAAAAAGCATTCATTTAAATGAGATGATTATTTTGTTAAATATAGAGAACAAAAACTATAGATGCTGGAAATAAAAAGACTTTAAAAATTTAAAAAGATGTAGAAGATATTTGAAAAACTAAATAGAAAGAAATTCATTTAATAGTCAGATTTTAAATGAGTCTTGTTTTAAAAAAAATGAAAGTGGCATTGAAAGGAAGCTATTGCAGTATATTTGATTTGTTCATTCATTTGCAAAACTTGTACCTATATGTTTGAAAGAAATAGATCAAAATGGTATATATATTCATTTTACAAATTATTAAACAAGACAAAACTCTCCATACAGTAGTGCCATCCTATGCCAACCAGAGTAATCAATGGATGCCAGAAGGCTTGTGCATAAGATCCCTATCTAGTGCCTACCCATCCAATATCGCCAGACTAGTTTCTGGCTTGTGGTCTTCATCAGTGAGGAGCTTTGGATCTGACAGCACTGCACCTAGATCTTAGGATCTAATGCAACCCTCCAGCAGCCACCTTTTATCTCTACTTAACTACAAAACTATGAGAATGAAATTGAAAACACAATAATATTTTCAATCTAAGCTCAATAGCTTATATAGTCATATGGGTCTGAACTCAGTTCAGCACCCATACATTATGGTGTCTTTGGCTCTTTAACAACCATAGCCACGACTATCCTATTAGGCAGGATTGGTTAAACCACTAAACATCACATGATCACTATCTCTTATACCAGTGGTCTTCAACCTTTTCACACCTGCGGACCGGCAAAAATAAGGATAAGATTTTGCGGACCGGCAAAAGTTTAGATAAATTTTCTTAAAGATGTAACCTGCTTAGCCCTTAGATAAGCATAATTGTTATAACTGACCAAAACAGCACACTATTTATTGTGTATTGTAATGGTGTTGCTTACCTTCACATGCTGAACACTCTTTCTCGAGTTGCACAGTCATACTGCTACAGAAAACAGTACAATAACAATTATTCTCATTAATGTGCTTGCATTTCTACGTTCATTATTTCATTGTTAAAAAATGCAAGAGTAAAATGTTATTCACCTGAATGTTGGGAAATATCACAGCTAGTGTGTATATATATATGGAGGTTGTCTTTTGACAGTAGTAAAGGCAAAATAGAAATCGTGTAATTAAAATTACCATACAGCCAAAAAAAAGTTGCCGTATTTTAAATCTGAAAAAATAAAACGAAACATGTAAAAGTCTGAAGTTTTGATCTTATTTTAATTTTTTTTTGGGGGGTGGGGGGGGGGTGGATTGAGAAATACTTTGTCTTCACTGAGACAAAAGATAGAGACCAAAGTTATTTTTTGTTTTTATTTTTAAAAAAAGATAACAGAAATTGGTTTTTAAAATAAAAGTTTTATTTTAGCAGTATACAAATAAAGCCAAAAAAAATATCGCCTTATAGGCCAAAAAAAAGTGGGCGTATTTTTAAACAAAAAGAAAACGAAACTTGAAAAAGTCAAAAGTTTTGATCTTATTTTAATTTGGGGAGGGGGGGATTGAGAAATACTTTGTAAAAGTTAGAGACAGAAATTTTTTGGTTGTTTTTCTTTTTAAAAAAAGGTGATAAAAATTGATTTCAAAAATAAAAGTTAAAGCCAAAAAAGATCTTATTTTAAGTTTTTGGGGGGAATGGGTTGAGAAATACTTTGTCTTCACTGAGACAAAAGTTATTTTTGGTTTGTTTTTATTTTTTAAAAAAGGTAATAAAAATTGGTTTTAAAAATAAAAGTTTTAGTATATCAGTGGTATACAAATAAAGGCAAAAAAGATATCACCTTATAGGACAAAAAAAAAGTGGCTGTATTTTTAAACAAAAAAAAACCCCTGACACTTGAAAAAGTCAAAAGTTTTGATCTTACTTTATTTTGGGGTGGTGGGAGAGTATTGAGAAATGCTTTGTAGAAGTTAGTCAGAACTTATTTTTTGGTTTTTATTTTTTAAAAAAGGTAATAAAAATTGATTTCAAAAATAAAAATTAAAGCCAAAAAAAAAAAATCGCCATGTAGCCAAAAAAAAAAAAAAAACACTAAAATTAAATATTAAGAGGGAATAGAAAAAATTTAAGAGATCAAAAAAAGTCACATTATATTTTATTGTTTTAACAATGCCAACAAGCGGCCATGATCGGAGTTTGTATAATAAAAAACTTTTTTCTACCCCCCCCCCCAAATAAACATCTGTGATAAATAGAAAAACAAATTAATTTATGTACGATTGATTAGATTTTGTTTTTGTTCTGTTTATTTTTTTTTTAATCGGGTAAAAATGCGATGAAAAAATAAAGAAAAATTGTTTATATTAATTAAAAGTTTAAAATCTTATTATTTTGTTATTACAAACTTTCTTTCCAGTCTAGCTCTGAGATCACTGCACCTAGATCTTAGGATCTAATGCAACTCTCCAGCAGCTACAAAACTATGACAATGAAATTGAAAACACAATAATATTTTCAATATAAGCTCAATAGCTTATATAGTCATATGGTCTGAACTCAGTTCAGCACCCACACATTTTGGTGTCTTTGGCTCTTTAACAACCATAGCCACCACTAACTTATTAGTCAAGATTGGTGTTAAACCACTAAACATCACATGATCACCATCTCTTATACTAGGACATGATCATTATTAAACAAGGCAAAACTCTCCATACAGTAGTGCCACCTTGTACTAACCAGGGCTTGTGCATAAAATCTCTGTCTAGTGCATACTCATCCAATATCACATCATTCTCATAGTTTTGTAGTTATGTAAAGATAAAAGGTGGCTGCTGGAGGGTTGCATTAGATCCTAAGATCTAGGTGCAGTGCTCTCAGATCCAAAACTCCTCACTGACGAAGGCCATAAGCCAGAAACTAGTCTGGGGATATTGGATGAGTAGGCACTAGATAGGAATTTTATGCAGAAGCCTTCTGGCATCCATTGATTACTCTGGTTGGCACAGGGTGGCACTAATGTAGGGAGAGTTTTGCCTTGTTTAATAACAATTATGTGCTAGTATAAGAGATGGTGATCATGTGATGTTTAGTGGTTTAACACCAATCCTGCTTAATAGGATAGTGGTGCCTGTAGTTGTTAAAGAGTCAAAGACCCCAAAATGTATGGGTGCTAAACTGAGTTCAGACCCATATGACTATATAACCTATTAAGCTTAGATTGAAAATATTGTGTTTTCAATTTCATTCTCATAGTTTTGTAGTTAAGTAGAGATAAAAGGTGGCTGCTGGAGGGTTGCATTAGATCCTAAGATCTAGGTGCAGTGCTCTCAGATCCAATGCTCCTCACTGATGAAGGCCACAAGCCAGAAATTAGTCTGGGGATATTGGATGAGTAGGCACTAGATAGGGATTTTATGCACAAGCCTTCTGGCATCCATTGATTACTCTGGTTGGCACAGGGTGGTACTACTGTATGGAGAGTTTTGCCTTGTTTAATAACAATTATGTGCTAGTATAAGAGATGGTGATCATGTGAAGTTTAGTGGTTTATAAATTATTACAAAGTTACCTTCATGAATATTTAAATAAAACTATTCTTGCTAATAGATATGTGTAATATGTTACCATTTTAAAAATTATGAACAATGTGTACATCTATCTACATTTATAAATGACTAACTAATCAGAATAGATTTTCAATCAATCTTTAATCTTTGTGGATGGATAAATTCTTTTTGAATTTAAACCATTATGGAAAACATTCTATGAAAGATTTTGTAGTACATGTTTTAGCAGTTTTCTTCTTATTCAATTTTAAAATGAAAAACAATGTTAAAGAAGCTAAATATTATTCTCTAAATGATTGTACAATATATCACATATATAAATGATGATTAATTAAAATAGTAAGTTTAGTTATGGAAGAAGAACAACTATTTGAAAATTTTAAAGTTATCAAGTTAGTAATAGCATCCAATGCTGGGAAAAAAACTTTCTGTTAGTATATAATTCTTTTTTAAGTTTTTAGGACTTTCTAATGATTTAATTTGAGAAAAATTGAACAGAAAAATATACCACATAAAATTAATAAAAAAAAAAATTAATATATATATAATCAGAAAAGATACCTGTAATAGGATAATTGGACGAATTTTTAGAATGTGGTGTTTCTTCATTTTGATGTGATATATTTGTTATTACTTTATTTTTATTTCCAATAAGTAAATTTCCAATATTAACATTTACTGTTTGTTGTGAATCTGTATAAAAATAAAAATGTACATAAATCAATCATAATTTATAAAAGATTTTTATAAAACTAATTTATAATTTATGGAAGCAAAGAATTTTGTTTAGTTAATTTGCCTCCAAATAGAATGAAAGAAGGCAGTGATGTAATATGAATATCATTCAAATTTGGAAATGATTTACATAAAAAACAAATTAAGTAAAAACTTGATCAAGTATAAAATTAATGTTGAATCATTAAATTACAAAAAAATTTTATTGCTTTAAAATGCTACTCATATTACCAATTGAAGATCGTATTAACTGATTTATTGAAATAATACTTTTCCAATAGGTTAAATTGCTTTTGAAATGTAATAGTCACAAAGTGATCCCGATAATTATAATGATTCCAATTGATGACAATTATTCAAATACCATGATATAATCTTTTTCACTTTTGTGCCTTTCATTTTTTGGAATTCCACAGCCAGCATTTTAAAATTCAAACAGATAAACCTAGCATCATATTTATCTTAACTATAAATGAACAATCAAAAATTATTTTAAGCATAATATGAGAAAATCAATTTTAAAGTAAAGGTTTTATAATGCTAAGAGAAGTAAAAATAAAAAATTATAACAATTATGAATAGGAACGATGGATTTAATTATCAAAACAAAAATTGAGTCAGTAAACAAGCTAAAATCCAATTTAAAGGGAATAGAGGTCATAAAAAAACAACAGTAGCATGGTCATTAAAAATCAATACCTTGTTTGATTGTTATTAGTTTCACAGAATTCTGATAAGAACTGGCACACAATAGTGATTATATTTTTGTTACAAATCTAACTAACATCATTATTATTACAATAACATTTTAACAAGTTTGAAACTATTTGATTTTTTTTTTTTTTTACCTCTCTTGTTATTCTGAGCATACTTTAATATAAGCTATTTCAGTTCCTTTCGACATTGTCATACGATAATCAAGCAAATTGAAAATAAAAATATAATTTGATATTTTTATTTTTAATATATATAGCCAGAAAAGATATGTCAAATAAAAATCAAAAATTTCTATAAAGAGATTAGAAGAGTATACAATCAAGAATTAATAAAAATGTCAATGCTAGTCATTGAAAAGTTGATTATTTATATGAATGTGGGTAAAAGTATAAACAAAAATGAATGTGGAAATAAAAAATGTTTAAAGATATATATGTGAGACCACAGAATAAATTAACAAATAGCAAGCGGGCCTTGTCACTAATTTAAAAATTATATAGATGTGCTAACTGTAAATGGGATCATTATTGGTTAGCTTTTCTCACAAACTAAAATATCAGTAAATGAATTACTGAAAAAAAAAAATAGTAAAGCAAAATGACAGCAAACCAAATTGAAAATGTTTAAAATTCTACTGGAATCTACGATTATCAGGCAGCTGAAATAATTTGAATATACAGTATATTAGAAAGAAAAGGGTCTTTAAATAAATGTTAATAACATGATGTTAAAGTAGTCCTTACATATCATGAAGATATTATATATAAACTTATTGTCAAACAGACATTAAAAGTAGGAGATCTTGCAAATTGTAATTAAATCTTTGATAAAAAGTAAAAGTAATGAAAATAAAATGTAAATTCAATATATATACATAAATAAAAAAAAATCTTAAAGATTTACCTTTAAAGAAGGCAGATATAAGGTGAAACAATTTCTAGACAAAATAATTGCAGTGAGATCTATTTAATATTATAATGATGATGAATAAAACAGAATATGAATAGAGAAGCTACAAGTGTTCTTTTTGATAATTCATATGTGTAATAAAATTAACATATGTCTTTGATGATAACATGTTCTTTCGTTCCCAATATTGTAAAAAAAAAAAAGATCTTTAAACAATAAAGCAACATTGGAGAAAGGGGAAAAAAAAGCATACCATATAAAAAATATATGTGGGCAATAAACTATTTTAAAGATTTAAAAAAAAAGATTTAAAATGATCTACATACTAAAAAGAAAATAAATGAAAAGATATAAAATAATGATAAAAATTTTAAAATGCTTTGATATGGAAATGTAAGTCTGTCGTTATACAAAAGTATTGCAAAGAACAAAATATTTATAATTATATTAAAGAATTTTGCTTTAAAAGGGAAATAAAAACAGATTAATTTTAAAATAGCATTTTTTTCATGGTTTTATGTAAGTTCTTGCTATAAATGGATTGTTTTTTGAAATTTAAAATCTTATGGATTTGCAGTTGGCCTCCTAAAGAATACTTCATTCTTATGAATTGCCTATATTTAATATATTTATTGCTGTGAATTATTTTCTTATAAATTACATGAATTATTTCTTAGTATTGTCATTATTATAACATTATTTAGATTCATTCTATATTGATTTGGCTATTAAATGAAATTGTTTTCATGTTTTTGTTAATTACACTTCTTCCATGGGAAAGTTTTTGCTGCTAAAATAAAACATTATTTTCATTTTACCATAAATGAAATATGTTTTACTAGAAGTGGCATCTCTTTATTAAATAAATCATTTCCATGCATTTTAATTCTTATTGATTAGTTTTTTTCTTTAGTTATTAATCTAATGAATAACTCAAATACTCTCCCAGTACTATTATTCTCTAACTAATAGCTTTGCTTATTATAAGCCTTTTAAATCCATTAAATTTATTTGCCTCCACAGAATCCAATTAAATAATGCTTTTATTCAACTATTTTCATTCACATATTGCAATTTTTCAAATATTTTAAAATTGCTTTTAATTCTTCTCTTTTAAAAATATATTTATCCTCATTTTCCCTTGAATAGTCTCATTTACAATCATTATTAACTATCCAATAAGTACTTCTTGTTAAATTCTGTCTAAAAAAATTTTCAATCCCCTGGTTAATACAAAGTTCCTTATTTCCAAATATTAAAACAGATATCATTAGCTTTTTCCAAACTATTCTATATATCACTTGTTTGTTATATCAGAAACATATAAGACATTATTTTTTCTATACTAGATTTTTCACTTTGTCTTAACTCTAAATGTCAATTATCCATATAATTCCTTTTTTATATATTTAACTTAATATGGATTTCCTGGTGTAGTGTTTGGTGTGTCAACTGCTATTTCCATGATTGGATTTGAATCCTGTTTGAATAAACCTTGAAACTTTTTTTTCAGATTACAAATAGGTCTGGGATATTTCTTTCAGATTGGTTATTTTTTGATAATGAATAAAAGTCTCAATTAATATGCATTGGTCATTATGGACATTAATATGCAGATTATAAATTTAAAATATAAGGTTATATAATATGATGATGCTTTAAATAATGGTGGGGAAGATGTTATGATATTATTGAGAACACACGATTATTTTTAGTTTAAATATGTTATTTAACTTATGTTACTAAATTTTGTTTCTATTTTTCATCCTCTGAGTCTTATCCTTTTCTATTAGTTATTAAAATCTCATATTTTATTGAATTGAATTTTCATATTTCTTAGGATGTCTACACACTTGTTTAATAATGGTGCTGTATTTTTTACACCACTTTAAAAATATTCCATTTCCACAAAAAAATCATGCATGCTAAAATCTTAATACCAATCTTGAATCTTTCTATCTTAACTTCCTACTTCATTAAACTAATAATAAAGGAAATTTCTACTTCAATATGATTTTTCATTTTAATTTCTACTGATTCTATATCTGATAGATGGAAAAAGTGGAAATTTTTATGTTTACTTAAGTAAACAATAACTTAATTATTAGCTGTGACTAAAAGCAAAGATTCCACTATGTAAAAAATAAGTTAAGAAATGTATAGTACAGATTTGTTTTAATACAAATATCACAATATACTTTGAAATAAGATTTGTACAAATAAATTCTTACCAGTAGTTTCACCATCTTTAGAAGTTTCAGGAATATACTATAAATGAAAAGACCAATCAATATACAGTATAAAAAAAATAATCAAAACATTCTTAATAATATAAGAAATTTTGTTTTATGTATATAAATTGTAATGGGATGGGGTGGGTGATAAGGTGAAATGAATCTGGGTGATGGGAAAACATCATCAACCCCAAGTAAATACAAAATCAATAATTTATATAAGTATAATATAGTATTTTATAAGAAAATGAGATTATGGAATCTCTGGACATTGAGAGATCAGCCAGCTAACTCATAAGAGCAACTATGATTAATTATAAATCAATTATGTATCAAACAGCATTATAATTTTTTTAAAAATATGTACAAGTAAATACTCCAGAGAAATAACCATCCATCATCATCTTTAATGGGAATAAACAAATCATTACAATAAATCAGAATAAAATCAACAGTCCATCTTGTGGCTGGATTTGAACCATAAAAATATAAATCAACAGTCAACCTTGTGATTGGATTGGAAATGGGTCTTCTTTAGACCAGGCTAACTACTGAGCCTTTTGCCAGCTTGGGCAATTATATAAACATGACTTGGATGCACCAGCTTAGTGCCCATTTATTAAAATACACAACTAGAAAATCTAAACAATAATGCTGGGACATTTAAAACATGCTGATCATCATCAATGCTCTGGCCACTTGTATTGGCCAACTATAAACTTAAATTTTTTTAACAAGACTAAACTAAAAGAAAATATAGTGCATGGGCTTTAAAGAGTATCCTCTTTTGCACCAACCAGGATGATGACTGATCATCTCTGGATGCCCCAAAGCACTAAGTGCACATCCCCATTTATCCATGTCCGAATCTAGCACAGAGAACAAACAAGATCTATTATTGTATGTGACCAAGAGATGATGGAAACCATTTTTAACAATACAGGTTTATTAGTAACAAAAAAAAAAATAATTAAGGTCTTATAAGTTCTGATTTTGAAAAGTAGACAATAAATAAGTTATTACATGGTTTTACAATATTTCTCAATTAGATTCTATAAACGCATATATATATATATACGTACACAGACTAGCGTTTTATAACATATGATGAAGACATTTCAATTAAACATAAAATAATTATTACATTTGTAATTTACATAATTACTATTCAAAATTTAAATTGTTACATTAATATATTCAAATTATTACTATGGTTTACATATATATGCGCACAGACGTGCGATTTATAATATATAATGAATATTCAATAACATAAATGATTAAAATTTGCATATATGTCCTATTTGACAAGCATTGACATATGTGCGCACAGATTATTTATAAATTTAATTTTGTCAAACAATAAATAACAATAATTTCTACAATTACAAATTCCATTTGCAATATACATAAAATTTACATATTTGATCAATATTAAAAAAAATCACTTTATCAAATTCTATTACAGCTTTCTTTATTCTTTTTTTTTTAAAAAAAAGTATAGTCAATTTTTTTGAGAGATTAGAAAGCTTTTTATCAGGTTATCCCTTAACTAATTATAAATGTCTTTAATTTTAAAAATATAGATTTAAAATGTCTTTCCAAATGAATTATTTAAAAACAACTCACTTTTGTATACACGTTTATCTGTGCTTCTCTTCGCATATGTAGACACAGCAGCATATATATAACTACTTCTTTATTCAGCTGGTGTTTCTCTTGGGCAAATTGTTTTTTTTTTTTTTTGGTCAATCCTGGCAATTGTCATGCTGTCTTCTAGAACATATTTAAGCAGCTAGTTGATCATTTGAAGTGACCCTGGCTTCATGCATCAAAACTCTGCAGTAAACTATAAGGCAGTGGACTGTCCTTAGATCTTCATAGGAGCTTTGTATAACTCTGCTAGTTATTTTGTCTTTTTTTTTTCAGGCTATTGATTTAGAAGTGACCCAGCTTCAAATAAATCAAAACTCCTGTGAAGGAAAATATTAGCAGCTCTGGATCTGCTGTCCTGTCTTCAGCTATATTAATTCATGGTAGATGGATTGCTAACTCTACAGTCAGCTAAAACTAACTGATGCAAACTTCAACAAGCTGCAACAAAATATTATAACCAACTTTGCAGACTGCTCTCTTAAAAATCATTACCCAGACTGGCTATTCTTTTATCAGCCCTTTTTATAAAATCATCTGAGGTGTTATAACAATACCTTGATTAAAAACAGAATTTTTATTTTTAGCTCTCTAATCCCTTTAAAAACATATACATGTTTTAAATAATTAAAACAAAATTTTGAAAAAAATATTGTGTTTTTACATTTCACTATCATCATCATCATCATCATAATAATAATAATAATAATAATAATAATAATAATAATAATAATAATAATAATAATAATAATAATAATAATAATAATAATAGTACAATATTTATATTTATTCAGACCTTTTAAAAGTTTAATTTATTTACAATATTTTAAATCAGAGTTATTTATTTATTTTTTTATTTCAATGAATGTAGAAAATATCTACTATAATTTTTGTATGTGTTTATTTCTAGTTTTCCTTTCAACTTTACATATATATTCATGCACACACACTATATTAGTGTGTCTATGTAATCCAACTGGTTACAATATATTAAAACAGTTTAATTGTCATGGCACATGAAATAAGCAGGAATAATAATAATAATAATAGAAATTTGAAACATTCATGTCAAATCAAAGCACATAAGGAAAGAGCTGTTAAATTAGTAGATTAAAATATTAAAAAGTAGATTTAATATACATTTGTGTATGTGTGCATGAAAAATATTTGGTACAGGTACTGACTTTAGAAGAAATAAACAAATAAAATACTCATATATTCAAATTATATTTAGTCATTATTTAAAAGAAAATATATTTCATGTTTTTTCTTACTAAATATTTAATAATAAAAGTAAAAAGTTTATTTTTATGGAATGTCTTTTTTAAATTGATTAAAATGTAAATTACTCCGTTTAAAGATGGGTTTTTTCCTAAATGTAATCAAAAAATTTAGAAATTAAGATATTTACATATTAAAGAAAAAAATGTTTTAATTAGATTAATTATATAATTATACAAGATTAAATGAAAAGAATTATCTTATGATATTGGTTTGATTAATTAAAAAAATATCTTCTGTACTTATTTCTATTTACAGAATTTAATTAGACTAATTAGTAAAATTAAGTTAATCACAGAACTAATAAAATTCTAGAAAAATTTAGATAAAGAGGACATAATTAAAAAGTATAAAAGGACTTAAATAAGCAAAAAGTTCAGTAGTTCTATCTTGTGAGAGAAAGTGAGATTGTGTGGTCTTAAGAAAGTTCACCAGTTTATTGTATTTTCAAATTATTAATGTACAAAAATCACATTCTAACAGCAGCCTATTCTATATAAAAGAGTAGAAGAAAAGTTTGATTTGATGAATGCCATGAAACAAATTCTAAATATTATCAGTATATAAGATAGGATAGAAAGTTAAATTTCCACTAGATGAACACTATATTTAAATACAACTTCAAGAAAATATTGAAATTAAAATTTCTTATGACTATAATAAATATAAAAATGGACAATTTAATTCTACATAATCTGAAGCTTCACCATTATTCAAAAAGGAAAAGAAAAAATATCAAGAAAAATTACTAGCAAATCAACTATAGTTATACACTATATGCACACACAAGGATGTAAAAGTATTTATAATTAATTCAAACAATCAGACTCTTTAATTAAAGTAAAGTTAATGAAGTGTTCTATCTAAAATAAATAATAAAAATGTTATTTTTAAAATATTTATTTTATGTATTTATATATACTTTATGTTTAGATAATGATTTCTTTATATAGTTTTTTAATATCAAGGAACATTAATGTAGAATGAAGAAAAATTTGTTTTTTTATCAATGTTGCTATAACAAATTCAGAAGCATCTGTCATTAACATCATTTCTTGTTCATTTTTAAAATGTCATGGGTCATGCTATTTATGCGTTCTCCTATCCTACCTGTGATTCTTCTTCAGCATTGTGCAAGTTATATGAGTATTAGCATTAATCAAAATTTCAAAAATGTTTATTAATTCAAAAAATGCTGAAGCTGTTTACATTTCAAGGTCAAAGTGCACTTTTAATAACATTAACTTTCCTAGGGCTAGCAACTTTTCCCCACTGCATTTTATAATCTAATTTTATTATATCCGAGATTCATATGATCTAACTAGCATTTATCTATGCATACAATTTTTAGTGCTCATAGAGCTTATCAACTTATTTGCAGTTCTACTTCTGATATAACTTTAATAAAAAATATCACTGAAATAGAATAATTACTCCAAAAGGAAGTCTGTGATATCTAAATAGATTTATTAGTTGTGATGACAAGTAATTCTACTATTTTGAGGCAAGGCTCATTTATATCAGACTAAGGTGCTTCATTTAAAATTTATCACTCTTTAAACTGGTATACTCCTATTACTCTTGTTTATTAAAAGTTAAATAATTACCCAAATAGATGTGGCATAATTTTTTTCTTCCATTGATGTTTTCATGACTAGTTCATTCAGTTTCCTTCACCTCTAGTCTGTGTTAATGGTACCTCCCTTGGTTTCCATATTGTCAGCATTATCATTGATCAGATGCACCTGCCTTGAATAGTTGTGAATGCAATTGATAGAGCTTTGTCTGTTATAAATATTTTATATTTATATATTCAAAAGTTTAAATCATTCTCTGCTAATGATAGTTTATATTTCTTTTTACAATATATACTGTCAAAATTATTTTTTAATTTACTTATTCATATGATTAATTATGCTTTGCTTTCAAGCTTATTGTATATAAAACTAAAGGACACTGAAAAATTAAATGACAAAACCAATGCTTTAGCTACACTATACTTACAATGTATACTCATAAAATGTGTTTAGTCATTAATATAATATTAAAGATTAATGACTTTCATATACTTTTTTGTGCTTCATGTTTTACAAAAGCTTTATCTGTTTTAGTGCTGATTTCATTATATAAAAAGCACTTTCTATCTCCAATTTTAATTAAATATTGAATCTGATTTTTTTTTTAAAAAAAAAGATATATATGAACAATAGTCTTGCATCTTCCATATTCATGACATTTCCATTCAAACCTGGTCATAATATCAAAATTTATGGATACCAACACATTTAAATATTAACAAATATTTATAATACAAACTTTTCAACATTTATATATATTGAGATCATTGTGTCTTGACATACAAACACATAGTGCTATGTGTGCACATATACCTGTAAAGTTGAAAGTAAAAATAGAAATAAACAAGTTGTTTTACATACTTTGTATATTACACTGGAATAATGGTTAAAAATTAAATAATTTTGAATTTAAAAAAAAATTATCATAAATTAAATATTTAAAAAAGTCTAATTAATATTTTAATAATTCTGATTTTAAAATTATAACAATTATGTTTTTATGTTATAATAAATATATTGGTAATTATAATATTCCGCTATCTACATTGATTAGCAAATTTTTTAAATTAAAGCTTGTATAACATATATTAATAAAATTCAACCAGGTTGTTTTTCAAACAATTAAGGTAGATTGAAGAGTCATTAACTTTTCTTCAATCAAGATAAAAAAATATTTTAATTACTTTACCCCCCCCCTATCCTGACTATAAAAAGGTTGAAAAAAGATTAGGAGTTTTTTAGTTTTTTAGATTATGAGTTACCATGAAGTTATAACTGAAGGCAGGAGAGTGCAAGTCCAGCTGCTGTTATTAGTTCACTATGGTGGTTTGGATTCACATGCAAGTGTTGTCCATAGCCCATATATGTATGCTAGACAGGATAGAAACTGAAGGGAGCTCACTGCAGGCCACCAGTTACCTGGATTATGCCTTTCTTGATGACAAGAGTCTACTGGTTAGAAGTTGCCCAGCTTACCCAGAGTCACCTTGCTGAATAACATTTATATGTATATTGTTTTATTTATATGCAGAAACAGATAAAGGTCCTGCATGATATATATAAAGTACAGCTGGTGAGTAATGTTATATATATTGACAATGATAGTATTTTAAATAATTTCTTGAAATGACATTTAAAATTTCTAATTAACAAATTTTAAAAGTAAATAAGTTTTGTCAACAAGAAATAAAGCAGCAAAAGAAAGTAATAAATGACATTCATGTCTAGAAGACTTAGTTTCCGATATTGTTTATAAAAAAGAGAAAAACTTTGAATATCTTTTTTTTAAAAATATTGAAAAAAAAAACTGAATTTTAAATGTAACTTTCCAAATGATGTTTTTTTTCCTTTTTAAAAGAAACTTTTATTTTCCATTAAAAAATTAGGCTAATTAACAGCTTTAATTCATATCATCTATTTTTGTCATACCTACACACATGTGCATTTATATATTATTAAAAATGAATTTTTTTTATAATTCTTAGACAAGTTGAACATGTAATTTTTAAATTATTATACAGCACATCGGAATACTTGTATATATATATATGTGCATTTTGTTTTCTTTTGACATTGAATTGTGTATGGAGAAAATATATGGTTTATTAAACGGTTGTTTTTATTATAAACACCAGCAGCTACACACATTTACATGTACACACATTAAATCAGCCTTATTTAAGTATCATTAAAATGTGATCTTATTTTTTATTCAAAATTCCCATGTTATGGCACATCTGTGCTTATATGGATGTGTGTCAGATAGACACATGTTAAAATTCATATTTTTTAATTACATAACAATTCAAATATATTCATAAATTATTATACCATATGTTTTTGCTTATATATGTTTTATGTAAACCTAGTGAGGTATTTGTAAATCACAATGTGATAGCTTATATATTAATCAAAATCAGAATGCCAAGTTTATATTTATGGTATACTCAAAAGACCTTAATTTCATTTTGTTATTAATAAATTGATGTTTCATTGCTAAAATTATTCCAATGAATTTATTTAATCCTAAAATATAAATTATATGCTGTATTATATCTATTGTTCAAAATAAGTTATAGAGCTTTTGTTTTTGAGCTAGATATGTGCATAAAGGTGTTATATAAAAGTTTTATATTTAGTATTTGTGGATATCCAGATGATGATCCTGGATTGATGCAATGAGGATATCCATTAAAGACTGCACATTTTATTTAGTTTAGTATTTATTACAAATTAAGATTATAGTTAACTAGTACCTTAAAGGTACTAAGTGGCCAGAGCATTGATGATGATCAGCATGTTTTTTGTAGCTCAGCATCATTTTTGTTACATTTTTATGGATTAGCACTTAAGATTGTGAATCAAAATTCTTGCTTAAATAATCTGCTCCAAGCTGACAAGGCTAAATAATTAGCCTGGTCTATAACAGACCCATTTCAAATTCAATCTCAGGATTAACTTATTTTATTGTTGATCATTTATGATAAATGATTATTGCTTTTCTGTAATGCTGGGTGAACTCATAGGTACTTAGTAGTGCAGTAATCTCTCATGTTCACATATGCTCATTTCTTTTATTTTAAATATATTTTGCTTATTTGAGGATGGTGATGGGTTCCCATCACCCCATAATTCAGCCTTAATATGGTGTAGTTACAATTGTTATCCTACTTGACTATTATTTCCATACTGTTATAAATGCCTACTCAACTATGGGATGATGATCACATACTGATATCCATCATGAGAAAATTGCCACTCAATGTGATCTCAAATACCATATTTGAGAAAGAAAAAAGTATGCATTTTATGCAGAATTAATTTTAAAGTATTATTGTGAAATATGTGGCAGGAATATTGATGATTATAAATTATAAAATAGTTTTCATGTATATTTGAAAAGTTCATGTTTAGAGCTGAAAAAAAATCTATAATTTTGGAGATTGGATTGGATATTTGACTGTTGAAGTTTGTTTAGTTATATTTTCAGTTTTGATGGATGGAGGGTTTTGTTACTGGCTTGAGGAGTGTTTTCATGCAACTCTGAGATGTTTTATCTCAGGTATTGCTCCATCTCATTTTCTGATTTCCTATTGTTTATCATGATGCAATTAATGTAGTCCTGACATGATTCCAGTCCCCGGTATCCAAGAAAAGGAGTAAAACAGTTCTATATTTTCCATACCCTGACACTCAATGAAGCAAGGCATTTTTGTATTTTCCAGCCTCTAAGACTCAAACAATGGCAGGGCTTTGCAAAGATTTTTGCATTTTTATTTCATATCAAGGACTGTGGTAGCTTATGTTTAAATTGAGGTAGGCCTCTTGATGTTCATGATGTATTGTGTACTTATAGTCAGTGGCTGAATTCTTTATCTATCTCAGAATTGCAGATCATTAATCATTCTGTTAGCTGTCAGATGCCTATCAAATCTCTAAAAAAATTGATCAGTACATAGTTTCAGGTTTGAACTTTGTTTTGATTATATGTTTATTATGTAAAATAGTTAGATGGATAGTTCATTTCTATTTTCCCCATGAGGTGGGTTATGACACCGTTGTCTCATGGTTTCATGGCATACAACAATAGTAGTGTGGGTGTACCTATATATGTAAAGTTGAAAGGAAAAGTAGAAATAAACACAATTTTTGAGGATATTTTCTGTATTACATTGGGATAACAGTTAAGAATTAAATAATTTTAAATTTAAAAAAAAATATAAATTAAACATTTAAAAAGGTCTAATTAATATTTTATTAATTCTGATTTTAAAATTAAAACAAGCATGTTTTTTAATGTTATAATATATGCTGGTATATAAAATTCCACTATCTATTTTAATTAGCAATTTTTTAAAATTAAAGCTTGTATAACACATATTGATAAAATTCCACAAAGTTGTTTTTCAAAGGATTAAGGTAGATTGAAGAATCATTAACTTTTTTCAATCAAGATCAAAACTTATTTAGAATTATTATATCCCCCCTACTCTGACTATAAAAAAGGTTGGTGAAAAGATTTTTTTATAATTTTACAGATTATGTTACCATTTAGTTATAACTGAAGGCAGGAGAATATAAGCCCAGCTGCTGCTACAAGTTCACTAAGGTAATTTGGATTCACAGAATTAAAGGGTCTACCTTCTGTTCTCCATAGCCTGTATATGTGTATTAGCCAAGACTGAATGGAGCTTACTTGTACCACCAGTTACCTGGATTAAACCTTTCTCAATGATGACAAGAAGTCAGTCTACTGGTTAGAAGGGGACAGCTTGTCCAGAATCTATCAGCTTGCTGAAGAATTAGTTTATACATATACTGTTTATCTATATGCAGAAAGGCACAAATAGTTACTGCATAATATATGTAAAGTATAGCTGGTGAGTAGTGTTATTATATTGAAAATAATATTTTAAATAATTTCTTGAAATAATATTTAAATTTCTAATTAACAAATTTTAAAAATAAATGACTTTTTTCAACTAGAAATAAAGCAGTTAAAAAGTAATAAATGACATTTATGTGTAGAAAAGTATTTGTTCCTGATATTGTTTATAAAAAGAGAAAAACTTCAAATATCTTTTTTCAAAATACTGAAAATGAGGCCACAATGACATGAATTTTAAATGTAACTTTCCAAATAACATTTTTTTTTCTTTTTTAAAAGGAAAACTTTTACTTACCATAAAAAAGAGGCTTCATATCATCTATTTTTTCATACTTACACACATCATACATGTCCATTTATATATTATTAAAAACAAATTGATTTTTTTATGTAAGTCTTTGACAATTAAACATGTTAATTTTTAAATTATTATACAGCACATCTGAGTGCTTGCATATATATGTGCATTTTGTTTTTTTAACATTAAATTGTGTATGAAAAAAATATATGGTTTGTTTTTTATAAACACCATGGGTACACACATTTCCATGCACACACATATATATGTTAAATCAACCATTATTTATATATCATTAAAATGTGATAACTTTTTTTTATTATATGACAATTCCCATATGTGATGTCTGTGTGCTTACATGGATGTTTCAGGTAGATACATATGTTCAAATTAATCATATTTTTATTATTATATGACAAATCAAATATGTTCATAAATTATTATACCACATGTATGTTTATATATGTTTTATGAAAACCTATTGAGGTATTTGTAAATCACAATATGATAGCTAATTGTATATTAGTCAAAATCAGAACGCTGAATTTATATTTAAGCATATTCAACAGACCTTAATTTCATTTTAATTATTAATTAATTGATTACATTGTTAAAATTATTCAATTGAATTTATTTAATCCTAAAATATTATAAATTATTATATACTGTATTATATCTCTTGATCACAATAACAGTTATAGAGCTTTTGATTCTGAGCTACATTCATGCATAGTGGTCTGTTATATAAAAGGAGTTTATATTTAGTGTTTATGGGTATCCAGTTGATGATACTGGATTGACACAATGGAGATATCCTTTAAAGTCCATGCACTGCATTTTAGTTTAGTATTTATTAGAAATTAAGTTTATAGTTGGCCATTACATTAAAGGTACTAAGTTGCCACAGCATTGATGATCAGCATGTTTTAGTATCCCAGCATTTTTTATTGTTATATTCTTATGGATTAGCACAAAATTATGCATACAAATTATTGCTTAAATAATCTGCCCCAAGCTAGTAAGGATTAAATAATTAACCTGATCTAGAATAGCTCCATTTCAAATCAAGTCACAAAGTTGACTATTGATTTTATTGTTTATCATTCATGATGATGAATGATTATTGCTTCTCTGTAATGCTGGGAGAATTCATAGGTATTTAGTTATTAGGGTAATAATATTTCATGTTCGTGCACTCAAATTCCTTTTATATTAAATTTTATATTTTGTTTATTTGGGGATGATGATGGTTTCCCATCACCCCAGCTTAACTCATATTCTTCATATCATTATAATATATATATTCAATTTTATTAAATAATAATAAACATCAACAATAATTAATAAACAATAGATGGTAATAGTATCAATGACCGTATACATCGCTGGATGGCACTGGTGCTAATGAAAAACACTGAAATATGTTACATGGCCACGACCTTTTGATAAGTAACTGACCTTTTTTAAGAAGCATTACGACAATAACAAAGTCGTGACCTTTTTAAGAAGTGATTTTTAAGTCAATGACTGATTTTTTTCTTCTTTAAAATAAGCATATGTGTTTTTTTGTTGTTTTTTTTAAATAATGAAAAATATGAAGCGTTTTTAAAAAATAAGTAAATGTATTTTTTTTTAATAATGACAATAACAAAGCTATTATTTAGGACCTTTTTTATCATTTTATTGCAGAAAATATATTGAAAAAATATTTAACATGTCATTTTAAGAACTAATTATCTTTAAAATAAATCACTGAATGACCTTTTTTAAGAAGTAAATCCAAAATATCTTTCAAATAAGTATATGCGTTTTTAATTTTTTCATTTATTTTAATAACGAAAAATACGGCCACATTTTTGAAAAATAAATAAATGTATTCTTTTTTAATAATGACAATAACAAAGCCATTATTTGTAATCTTTTAAATAATTTATTCTAGAAAATATCTTTACAAAATCAATTCCTTTGCTTTAATTTAACAAAGGGAAATGTCTTTGATACTCCACCCCCCATCCCCTATCCCCATTTCCAGAACCTTATTAAACAAAAAACTCACTCGTTATGACCTTTTTTAGTGATGAAATATTAAACAACATCCTGTTTCTTGTTTTTTTTTTGCTATTCAATAACTAAATCACAATTTTAGAATTATACAAAAAAAAAAACATTTTTCCCGTAACATTTTAAACTTCACATAAGCGATAAAACAACTACATGTACTCATATTGAACATTTTTTGTTGGTCTCATGGAAATATCGTGACTAGCATATTTCTGAAGTCACACTTATAACAAAACTTTCCCAAATTTTAAAACCTTCCAAAGTCAGTTCACAACCACTGCGATGGTTTTAAAATTTGTTGGACCTCATACTACATACTTTGAATGTAATATAATACTTTATTAAATAACATTGCAAATGTTATGTTGACTTCAAATCTACACACCCTCAAATTATACGATAGTACAAGCTCAATAGCGATCACTAATAAAGTAAGAACAGGGCATTTAAACCAAGTGTGAATTGCAAGAAATGAGCATAACACACTACAGGACAATACAGGATGCCTCAGAAATGGCATATTTACTGTATTTTAGTGGCACCAGCACCATCCAGTGACATGGATGGTCGTTGATACTAGTACCCAATAGATAAACCATGATTAGCAGTTTAGAAATAAAGTTAATACAGTATCTTTTTTTTAAAAAAAAAGATGAAATTCTTTATTTTCTTTTTGTAATAAATGAAAAGGTACAAATAACTAAAGGCTAAACATCTTTATCTTCTTTTCTTTTTTCTTTTAGAAGATAAGACATTGTGGTATAATGAAAAAGATGCTGTTATCCTTTTACTGCTATTCCCATACACAGCCTGTGAATTCTTTTTTTTTCCTTTCTGATTTTTTTAATTCACAAAGTGACTCATGTAAAACCAATATATTTTAATTATATTTTTGATCAATGATTGAAACTGATTGTACTGCAAATTGTATGTATATGGTAGCAAAGTTGAATATATGTGGAAAAACTGTAATTTCAATGGGTACTATTGTATGTAAAAGAAGTCATTTAAAATTTTAATACATAAATAATACTATATATGCTTAAATTTAAATTGTTTTTTATACTTAATTTGAGATGAGAAGCATACAAATACTATATAGAATTATTTTGATTCACATAAATAATTTTTAAAATAATAAAATATATTTTAATACTAAAATTGTAATAATATTAATCAGTTTTTTGATTATAACATTTTAAAAGCTTTATTATTTTTAAAATTATTTTGTATTATTTCTAAAATTGCATGTTGATGAAATTAATTTATTACAGATCTATATCTTATAATATTAAGAATAAATACATTTAGATACCCTTTTAATTCAATACTTCAAAATGTTATATAAGAACTAATTATGAAATATGAAATGTGGCTATACACGGATTACAATACTGGTTCCAAGAAAACTTCTTTCATTAGCTCTGTCAAGTTACATCATAACTAACCATAATTTAGATAGATTCAAATCCTATTTATATTAAGCAGGTTTTACTTTCTTAATTTCAAAGTGTGAATGATTTAACACACGAAACATGTTTTCACATCATATTCATTAATATTTAAAATGGCAGAGTATGGAAATGTTATTAAATATATATATACTATCATTATATTATCTGTCCAGAATGTAAATACATATGTATTTGTTAACTAAAGATATCATATTTAATAGTTACATGAGCATATCATTTTTTACACTTTGAAATAAAACAAACAAAATATGCTTAATATAAATAATTCAAACCTATTCTAGCTTGGGGTTAGTAATGCTGGGGCTTGGCACAGATAATGAAACGGATTCATTTGAAACCAATCAGATAGTCTTTTATTGTCATAGCTTACAATTCAGAATTTGGCTATTATATAAACATTTTAGTTAAATAATAAACTACCAGAAGATGCCTAAATGCTATCATTCATAGTATATACATATGTATTAAATTTAAATTTCTAGTTCTGTTTAATATTTCCTTGGCAATGCTTTTGAACAATCATTATAATTTACTCTTTTCTATCTTTAACAAATATTATTATACATAAAAAAAAAAAAAAAATTCCATATCACAAAAACTTTGGAATAAAAATGTTTTTATCTAATCAAAACAGTAAAAACATTAAATTTTATATCATTACATGAAACATGCAAATAATATATATTATTTTATGCTATGTTAATGAGAAAACAACACACACTTTATTATAAATATATACATAAAATATTATTTTAATTTTTTTGATTAAATTCCAGAATGTGTTGATAGCATACATTATAAGTTTACAGAAAATAATTTCTAATTAATTAAATTATTTAAATCTTCTTTTAAATGTTTTTTATCCCTCATATTTGGCTGAACACTTTTTCAACTGAAAATCCATCAACATATACATAATCCTTACCGCATTATATATATATAATTCAAATTACTGTATTAACTAAAACAGTATGTCAAATATATATCATCATCATCAACCATTATCAATCCACTGCAGGATGAAGGTCTCTCCGAGTTCAATCCATCTTTTCCTATCTTTAGCTTCTCTTCTCCACATCACCCCTGCACACTTTATTTCATCCATCTCACATGTGGTCTCTTTCTGGGTCTTTAACAATCTCTTGGAATCCAGTTTAAAATTTCAATTGTCTATCTGTTATCATCTCTTCTAACAATATGTCCAGCCCAACTCCACTTCAGTCTTTTAATTTTGTCAATGAGGTCAGTAACACCTGTTTGTTCTCTTACCCATACATTGCGCTTTCGATCCCTTCTTGTTACTCCCAACATGCATCTCTCCATACTTCTTTGAGTGGTCTGAAGTCTCTGTATTGCTCTTCTATTAAGTGTCCAAGTCTCAGATCCATAAGTAAGAATTGGCAAAACACATTTATTAAAAACCTTCCTTTTTAAACACATAGGCTTATTTCCTTTTAGTATCAAGTTATTTCTACCAAAAGAACTCCAACCAAGTTTAATTCTATGATTAATTTCATCATTATATTTCCATCTGTATTAATAATCTGACCAAGGTATTTGTAACTGTTAACTTCTTCTAACTCATCATAATCAATCTTTATTTTCATATTTTGAGAAAATCTATTAAACATTACTTTAGTCTTTTTAACATTTATCTTTAGTCCTACTTTCATCTGATAACTCCTGCAACATTTCCTGTAGCTCTAAAGTATTATTTGCAAAAACATCTACATCATCTGCAAAATCTAAATAACTTAAATAATCTCCATTTACTTTCACTCCTTTAGCTTCCCATTTTAATCAACAAAATACTTCTTGCAGCAAATATATATATATTCTAACCTGTAATTATGCATCTTCACTTCCGGATAGTATATGGTATAAAATAAAACGGGTTCTATCTCAGTTAGTAATTAATAACTAAAATATTCAGTATTAAAATTAAAATATTTCACTAACTCAAATTTAAAATATGAATAAGGTTCAGTTTATAAAATAAATTAAATAAATATTTAATATTTTCATGAGACTTGAAGTGAAAATACAGGTGACAAGATAGATTACATTGAGCCAATATCCTACAGGATACTACCTCAATGGCATAAGAACACTATCCCCCCTTATTACGATTTCAAATAACAAACTCATAGTATTCTTACGACTTTAATAACTTCTACTCACTAAGATTAAACTAATAATTAAATCTTAATCTTCTATTTAATAATAATCTAGCTCAATAAAATAATCTCAGGTTCATAAAATTTATTCTAAGTTAATTTTAAAATACGGTAGCAAAATATGAGAAGGGATTTTATGTCATAATCTACTACACTTAAGCTAAGAATAATAAATAACAATAATAATATTCTTCATGTAATGATATAATAAATACGTGGTAGCATTTTAATAATCTGACAAACAAAATATGTGTGGCAACAGATAGCATATAATTTAATATAATATTGTGATAACTGATTTATGACCAATAAATAATGTAAGATTATGATTATTTAATTATAATGAATACCAATAAAATATTTAAATTCTTAAATAATTCTCTATTTATCTTTTTGTGCAAAATTATATATTTGTTTCAGTTATTATGCATATATCGTGTTCTCATGCAGCGATGTGGAGAAATAAATAACTCTGACACAAAATTTTTTAAATAACAAAATTTAACAAAGTTTATTACTAACAATAAATAACCAAACAATTTATTTACATTATTTACAGTGGATATCCTTAACCTTTTTTTTTTTTTTTGCTTTACAGTTTGATTTACGAGTTATAAAAAAAATAATTTATATTTCAATCATGTCTTTATTTAGATTTAGGACAAAATTTTAAAAAAATGTTATTATTTGGTTTCTCATCATGGTTAACTTATTACAAGTATATTTATCTACTTTATTAGCAACAGCATTTTATCCTTAATATTATTAAACTATTTTATTTTTTAAAAAAATTCATATTTAGAACAAACATTCTATAGAAAACAAAATTTTATAATGAGTATGGATTTCTCAAAATATAAAAAAAAAAAATTCATCTTGCAAAGTCAAAGATGTTACACAAACTATTATCCAAAATTCAGTACTAGATTTTAGTATTTATCACACAATGTTTACTAATCATAATATATTCTTCTTTAAGCCTTACTTTAGTATGATATAAGTTTAATCATTAATAGATTTCTGTTAATCAATAAACAAAAATATACTCTGCATATTGTTTACATAATCTACTTTGTACTATTGTATTTTAAAAAAATATGCAATACTTATTTTTCTCTTAAAAAAAAATAATACTAAAGCATTTAAAATTATTATCACTTTAAAAAAAATATCTTTGTTTAGATACCCTATTTTAAAAATTTTATATTTCATTTCCGAAATAAAATTCAAAATATATTTTATGATTCTTTTCTTTCCCTAGGACACTTTGGATCTTCAATTTTAAGTTATAACATTCTGCTCCTTATAAGCAAATAAACTAATCTTATCCAAAAAACGATAGCACAACCTTAGTTATAAATTATTTATCATTTCTCTTAAACATATCTTACTAAACGATGTAGTTACATGAAATAAAGATAGCGAAAACAGATGC
The DNA here is from genome assembly GCA_028023455.1 of Epiperipatus broadwayi. Classification (NCBI taxonomy): domain Eukaryota; kingdom Metazoa; phylum Onychophora; class Udeonychophora; order Euonychophora; family Peripatidae; genus Epiperipatus; species Epiperipatus broadwayi. The sequence continues at coordinate 454,409 of JAQFVV010000080.1, read as the reverse complement.
ATAGGATTAAGGAAGAAAGCTAGAGTATTATTCTTAACATATCTCAAAATCATGGCACAGTGCGAAGAGGTAGGACATTTATCTGCCTAATATCCTCTAGTGCAGGGACGATGTTAAAGCTATTTCTTCAGCTTTATTAGAACATCAATATTTAAAGTAATATAAACACTGTCCAAATAAAATGTGTATCAGTCATAGGGCTATGTTAACTATGCTGATAACCACATAAAGACTAAATATTATTCCCATTCCTTATCATATCCTATTTTAAATATACATCATCTTGGTTTCCTGCTAACTATAGTACTTCCAAGCCACTATCTCAACATTATTTCTCAAGATTTTTCTACATCTTACATCGATAAAATAACTATCTGCATTTACAAAACAATAAATAAAATTCATTAATAGTTAAACAATCTTACTATCCCAAAAGAAAAGTTGCTTACTTCATTGCTCTGTATGTTTAATCATATACGATCTACTTAGACAAGATTTGAATATCCAATGACATGAAAATTTTAAAAGAATCACATAATTATTTGTTATGTTGGATTATATTACTAATAAAAAAAATAAAAATAAAAAAATTGTCGTATGCATATTTCCAAATCAATCCTATCTCATAATGTTTTTTTTTTAAATGTTGTATGAAATGCGGTACATTTATAATAAAAAAAAAACTTTTACACTTCATTCTTCCAATTTATAGATGATCTAAAGAAAACAAAAATATATATATACATTATAAATTATCAATAGTGATTATTATTACCAATAACCTTTATCTAGTCATCGTGTTCAGTAGGCTTTTCTTTATCCACTTGAGCATTGCAGATATAAAAAAAATTCACACCCATACACTTTATATTAAAATATTTTTAGCTAAATTATTAGATTGTTATATTATAAAATTTTAATATTAATAAATTAATGTTTTTATGTTTTTTCCTAATCTTATATCAAATTTTAGATTTAAACTAGGTTAACAAAATAAAAGAATCAAAACTATAGTTACATATTTTCTTGACGATAGTTCCTGATAAATCCAAAATGTTTATTATTTTCTCTAGAGTTTTTAAAATGTTCTCCAAGCGCGTTAAAGTTTAAAATAAAAATAATTATTAATCCATATAGTAAAATTTAGAAAATAATCCTTGGTTTTAATTTTTAGGACGATAATATTAATTAATCCCATGAAGTTTTTTTTTTAAGTATTTTCTCTGCCAATATTCTCTGTGTATCCGATGCATCAATCCATCTAATTTAACTTTAAAAATATTCGATAAACTTTTAAGTACTATTTGTATTTCCATGGATCCATCTTTTTATTCATCTATGTGTTCACTTTTTATCTATGTTTCCTTCTTGATACATTTAAAACTTTCGTTTGGTATTTTATAAATCTCTTTTAAAATAAAAACTTCAAGTATTTTTGAACAAATCTTTTCCAAGTACATTAAAATAATTCGAAGAACGGATATTTTAATACCAAAACGCTTCTGTAACATATTTTCCTGGGTTCTTTCTTTAATTCTTGAAAACACTTTTAAAAATGCCACCTTCAGAAAGTATATAACACTTTACTCCTTTGAACATAATATTATATAAAATAATTCCGGCAATATATAATTATCTTATTACCATTTAAAAATAAAATCTTGAATAAGCTTATACATAATACGTTCCAATACATTTTTTGGACTCCGTATAATGTCCGAGCTGTGGTTTTTATGTACCAAAAAAGTTCTCCGGTTATGCATAAATAAAGCTGTATCAATAAATATTTCAAATATTTTTTCAGTATTACAATTTATATCCATTTTATTTCGTAGTATATCCATTTTTTTATTGCGTAGTTTAGGTTAAACTTTTAGATAAAATACGACTGATAAATAACTTTAAAAAATTTAACAAAGCATGTTGAACGAAATTATTAAAATATTTTTTAGTTTATACTCTCTTTTGCAAAAAATATTTTTTAAAATTATCAATTAGTTTTTTGCAGATAAAGTTATAAGAAAGTATTAAAAAAAATTGACTAAAATAAAAGATTTTTTTAAAATACTATCTTTTGATAGTTATAATTTACCTTTCTTCGGTTTCAATACATTATTAATCTCCCGCTATAACTTAGTTACAACGATATTTATCATCTGTAAGGATACCTATTCTTATTGGCCAATTCTTACTTTAGCTTGAGAAAAAAAAAATTTACATATTTCCAATTTATAGTAGAATTATATTTGAAAATAAAAAATGATGACGTAATGAACCTAAAATATTATTTTAAAATATTACCTTTAAATAAATTATTATTTTATTAAAACTATTTAAACATTTAAAATAACTTTTAAAACAACATTTAATAACTTATTCCATTTATCTATTCAATTTATCTATTTTTATTTAAATAAAATATTTAATTTTTATTATATCTGTATTCGTCTTTATTACATTACTTAAACATTACATATGATAGTTAACTTAGTGTTTAATACTATTTACTTTTATGATAGGCAATAATTCTATCCAATTCTATAATATAACTTTTAAAATATTTTAAACTTTGTTATTAATTCAAACAAGCAGTGTGTGATAGTATACATTAAAAAATCACGTGATTAATAATTTTGACAGACGATTTTCAATCTATTTCTCTGCCTAGACTAATAAAATTGATACACTTATCATATTATATAATATAATTATAAAATTTGAAAGAACAATTTAGAAAATATAGAATTAAATACAATTCTCACCATCATAAAGTTTATTTTTAAAATGTACGATATTAATCTTGACTATTTAAATATGATTACAAATTTAAACATAGCATTTATTAACTATAAGTTTTAAACTATTAAAATCAAATTTTTTAAATATACTTTTAATTATTTACAGCTGTGTTATTTAATATGGCCAGCTTTTACAACCATATGCAACAATATTTAAAGCTTTATATAACTATTTTTAAATTATTTTATATACTACGTATTCTCTTTAGCTTCAAATTGTACTTTAAAGATAAAATTGATTTAATATAATTAATGTATTAAAAGAACATATTCTAAATTTAAAATTTTTTAGTAATTGACTGTTATAAACTATTACTGGCCTATAGAAAATGGCACAATATACTCTAATAAAGTTTATCCAAACAAATGAAACATTTGTGTATCTTAATATATTATGTATGTTTGATTATTTATTGCTTTATTTGAAGTTGTAATTTGTAAAATATTTGAGCAGTTTAATTCAGAGATGAAAGTGGGGATGGAGATGAAGATATCTGAACCATCTCTCAATTAAGGGAAGTAAAAAAAAATTTTGTTTACTTAATTTTGATCAATGGTCAGCATTTTACAATTATACTGTCAATAAATTATAAGAGAATATTCATGTGTTGTTATTTTCTCAATTTGTTGTATGAAAATGAGATGATACTTATCAACATAATATAAAAATACTGGGGGGGGGGGGGTTAAAGATGTCCTGAGAAATTTAAAATATAATGACAAGATCATAAGTCAACTCAGTATTTTTTTCAGCTTTTTGGATGAAAAGCTGCTAAATCTATTATTGTAAAATTGCATCTTCATTGGATTGAATATGCAAAATGAGAAGAGAACAACAACTTACTTTTTATAAAAGTATTTTATGGTGGACTTGAGCACAAATTTCATGGAAGCTATTAAAGTTATAAAAAAATATCTCAAAGAGTCTAAGAATTGCAATTTTTTTCTGCTCTCACTGGAAAATATAATTGAAGATGGCAATACAACGTAGACGTGCAATTAGGCAAGATGTTGAAGATTTTCAAAAAATAGTCAGTTAAAAGACAGCATACATTTGTATTTTACATTTTTATTCTTGATCTTTATACTGTTTATTTATTTATTTATTTTTGGGGGAGTTAGAATGGCCATGTTCACTTATAATGAAAAATAAACGTGTAATACAAATTATTTATGATTGGAAAAAAGCAAATTTTAATAAATATAATTTAATTCATAAGCATGTTCAAGAAAACTCATATATGCTTTCTTTTGTATTAATATGTGAAGCTAAAGTAACTGCAGAAATCTAATTAATTTATTCAATCTAAAAAAAATTTCAAAAAGGTGTGAAGAAACGTGCTTTGCTACTTATTGTTAGGAATATAAAGGAAGAAAGATTCTTAAATTTGACGTATGTGTGATTAAATTAATGACTTAAAAATAGATTTATTTAGGGTGTATAATTACAGTTGGCTTATCCCCAAAAATTGACAATTCTTAAATATTTATGATCAATAAATAAAAATAATGCATAACACTAGCTGAAATCTATATAAAACATTTGAAATACCCCATGGCTATATTGTTTCAGCCACACTCCCCCTTTAAATAAAAAATAATCTGAATTTTTGAGCTACAAAAATTGAGAGAGTGTGGTTGAAACAATATAGCTATGGGGTATTTCAAATATTTTATAATCAATAATTGTTATTCAATACTCAAATGAAATAATAAATCCGACATCAATATTTTAATTCAGTTATTTTTTAATCCAAACCCAAACAAAGGCAAAAGGGAGTTTTTCTAAACTTAAACCTGTTAAAAATTATTTATATTTGGTTATGTCATAAGAAGATTAGATAGTTTAGTTGTCTTGTTCATTGAAAATGATATGTTATAAGTTAGGTTTGGTTGAAATAAAATAACAAATCAAACTTTTGTAAGCATAACTATTTTAACTAGTTGAAGAGACTATTTCTACATATAGAAGCATATTTATATTTTTTATCAATGTTAATGGTAATTTATAATAATAATACTTAGCGCAGGAGTCCCCAACCCTATGCCCGTGGGTACCATACCATTTTACATGTGCCCGCCGCTATCCGAACACGATAAAAAATTATTTATCTGATCCAAATAAATTTAATTTTTAAAATTTCTTATAAATTATTGTATTATATTGCAATCAAATTGTAGGGCATACTATATTTTTACAGTGTAAAAATATAAACGTTAATTATATGTCAAAATTTTAATTTTGAAATAAATATTTTTTTGTACATTATGTGCATTATTAACAATATCCAACTATAAATTTACATTGAAAAAATAAATGGTGCCCGCAATCTGGTTGAAAAAAATAAATGGTGCCCGCCACCTGGCCGGTATTATAGAATGTGCTCTTAAGTGCAAAAAGGTTGGGGACCCCTACCTTAGCGTGTTGAACTCCGAATATGCTTATTTAATTAAAATAAGTATATATAATTTTTGTAAAGGTATAATGCAATTCTTCGTAACTGTAATGAAATTTTTTTTTTTCAGATTCTATAATACTGAAAATAAACCATTGAAAAACCAGTCATGAATAGTAGTTGGGAAAAAAATTAGCTCAGATATAAAAATTCTCTCAAACTAATACTGCTCATAGCAAGTGTACACTTCAGTCTGGAAGACTTGGTCCATTAGTATGATATAAATATTAACAATATTAAAATTTTTATAAATACTAATACTATGATATACTATTTAACTAAAATTGCAATGTTTCTAGTTACTGTTTCAATTACAATAATATTTTTTTATATTAAAGTTATGAACTCTAATTGTGTGTGTGTGTTGTTTTTTAATGCAAAAATGAATTCATTTAGGTTTTTTTTTTTAAAACTAATATAATAAAATATCAAAGGAAATAGTAAAGATCTCAGCCTTTGACATTTTAATCATATTCAAAATATATTTGACCAAATAATCAAATACACTGCTCTGCATCATTTGGTGCAGTGTTAAAATGACAGATTCTGGAGCCTAAGATCTACAGGTCATACTGTGCCACTATAAATCAACACTCTGTCTGAAAAATTTGTAAGATTACCAAAATTACGGTGAGGGTACCACTAAACATATAGCCTAGCACTACATCGAGAAGAATCTTCAATGATCATAGTGATAATTTGTTTATGTACTGTGGTCACATAATAAACTTTAAATCGTAATCTTACACAAACTCTACTAAATTTTTATGTTTGAACCAGATGGACATTTAATTGTTAACGTTATAAAATAAATTAAAGACAGAGGCACTTAAGTATGGGTTAAATATTTATTACATACATTTTTTTAATACTAACTGCTTTCCCAATTCCCTTTTTCAGAGCACTCCAACTGACTTGATCCAAAATTTAAGACAAAAGAGAAACTTAAATTTTAATTCCATTTCTTTTTCTTTTTAATACACTTTATTATTAAATGTTTTATTATCTGTTTTCTGAGTGAACATGCACTGCACAAAATCTACTAACAACAGCAATCCAGGTTTATTTTGGAGGCCTGTCCAAATAGGTATGACTTTAGATCAACTTACTAATAAGAATAGGCAGCATCATGCACCACTCAAACCCTTTACATTTCATGTTAAATAATTATATTCAATCCCTTAATGGGCGGTGCAAGTGTCCACTGTTTGCTTACAGCCCTCGAGCATTTCTTTTACGAACACCAGGTTCCAACATAAAGTTCCTGTGTTTGCTTGTAGTCAGAACTGTTAACTGATCCTTACTCCCCACTCCTGTTAGTTTGTCCAGATTGAGCAGTTAACATTTTTGGGACTCAAAACTGTACACGCATTGAACGTAATAATATGAATTAAAATTATCCATAATTTTAATTAATAAAAAATTAGTAAAATAACACCATATACCCTACCTCCATTTTTTTGTCAATTCATCCAAAATAACATGAAAAACAATTCCTCTTAAAAACTCCACACTTTATTGTCGAAACTTTTATTCTATTATGCTAATCAGAATAAAAGTTATTTAAGTATTAAGTTCATATTTACCCTGCTTGATCAGCTGTTTCATTTTCATCATATGGGTAATGTCCTTATATGATTTCAGTTCTGAAACTGCTGGTGTGAATCCTTTGTTTTGTCCATTGGCTTTTTGACATATCCATTTGCTGAATCCATCCTTTCCATAGTTGACAATTGCTCAGGTGGCTCCAGGTATGGCTGTGAGATATATTTCCCCAAGGGGGAAGTTTTCGATGTTTTCTAATCAGAGAACATTCTTGGCACTGGTTAATATTATGTTTTTAGCAATAGTTCTGGAGATTTTCTCTCTTTTTACTTTATTCCCTCCTTTTTCAAACAAATGCAAACTCTGCAATTTATATGTTTTTCATGAACTGGATTCACATATTTCAGTTTATTTTTAGATACATTTTTTCACTTCTAATTTCTGTCCTTTTATTCTCACTGCATTTTTAATTAATGGAAAAGTTCTTGTTCAATTAGTACAATAGATCAACTCTAGTAATATATTTGATTACAAATACTTTTTTTTTATCTCAAATTTCAACAATAGAGTTAATTCCAAAAATCTATAATTTCCCCCTCATCCATGTTTTTCCATGAATTACAATAAATAAATAAAAACTTTTAAGGAAAACAAAATCTCAAGATCTTATTTTATCTTGAGTTATAATGTAAGATTTAAATAAATTAATAAAATCAAGAAATCCTAATTTCTTCGAGATAAAAAAAAACTTTAAAAAGATTTCAAAAATTTTTATTTTAAATATTTTAATAATTACAAACACTATGTACACATGCACATATATATATGAGATGGCAGAAAATACCATCTCAATATCTAGATCTATCACTTCCAATGCTCAAATGTCTTATGAACTTCCAAGAAATAAAGCTATTTGATTGTCTTTTTTAATCAAATACACATTTCAAAAGGTGTTCATGTGTTTTAGCACATTTTATATTTTATACTTTAGAATAATTAGCCACAAAGTTTAAACTTTTTGCTCATTTCAAAAGGTGATGAAATAAAAAAAATATGTATTAAATTATTATAAAACAATATCAAGTAAAATTATGTATTAAACCACTAAACATCACATGATCATCATTTCTTATACTTGATCAAGTTGTTAAACAGGCAAAACTCTCCATACATCACTCAATGCAAGCCAGAGTAATCAATGGATGTCAGAAGACTTGTGCATAAAATCCACATCTAATGTCTACTCATGCAATACCCCAAGACTAGTTTCTAGCTTGTTGCTTTCATCAGTGAGGAGCCTTGGACCTGAGAGCACTGCACCTAGATCTTAAGATCTAATGCAACCTCCAGCAGCCATCTTTTATCTCTACTTAACAACAAAACTATGGGTCTAAAATTGAAAACATAATATTTTCAATCCAAGCTCATTGGCTTATATAATCATATAGGTCTGAACTCAGTTCAGTATCCATACATTTTGGTGTCTTCAATTCTTTAATAACCATAGCCACCACTATCCTATTTAGGCAAGTTTGGTATTAAACCACTAAACATCACATGAGCACCATTTCTTATGCTTGACTCAAGCTGTTAAAACAGGCAAAATTCTCCATACAGTAGTAACACTTAGTTTTGAAAAAATTAGGTTTTCAATTTTAGACTCATAGTTTTATATTTAAGTAGAGATAAAAAGGTGGCTGCTGAAAGGTTGCATTAGATCCTAAGATCTAGATGCAGTGCTCACAGAATCAAGGCTCTTCACTGATGAAAGCCATAAGTTAGAAACTAATCTGGGGATATTGAATGAGTAGGCACTAGATAGGGATTTTATGCACAAATCTTCTTGCATCCATTGATTACTCTGGCTTGCACTTTTGCCTGTTTTAAAATTATGTATTAACAATCAAAACAAAATTATTTTAAAATAAATCAAATCTGGTTTCCTAATTATAGTATTTTTAAAAAAATGTTATATAGCATTTACTTTATATCTAAAATAAAAAGAATATATAATAAACACTTTTGTACATCTAGATAAATTAAAAATAGAATTATGCATGCACAGTAAGCAGTCAGAATAATATGCTACAGCTTGAATCAAACAATAAATGATCAAATACATTATAAAAAAAAAAAAAAAGGGGGGGGGGGCATTTATATATTTAAAAAGTGCTATACAATATTTATCATTAAAATCAAAACTCATTTGTTAACTTATATTCTATGAAAAAGTAAATTCACAGTAACATTTTTTTCATCACCTAAAGTCAAAGAAGCAGTTGAAAAAAGAATAAACTATAATTGAAATTTAATTGCAATTATTGATTATCACTAATTTAAAATTTAATGTATTATGCTATGCATGATTTTAATCATAATTCATGTTATAAATATTTTTAAGAAATAATTATTTTATTATTTTTCAATCTATAAATTTAAAAAAATATTTTTTTAAATTTATTGTTTTAATATTAACTTGGATTTTGGTAATTTTAGGAAGAATATATGTGTAAATATGGATATTCCAATTGAATTTTGGGTAATAATATTTTTAATATTCATATAAAAACAAGATTTAAAAAGACGTTGGTGTAATGAATTATATTTTTCAATCTATATATAAACTTTATTTTAAATGACCTAGTTCTCTTGTGAAATATTAAGGTAACCATATCAATATATAAATAGCATCTTTTCAAAAAAAAAATTTCCTGAAGCAGGAACTAAAAATCAGAGTTCCAAGATGCAGATAAACAGACTAAAGTATTAGCACGTATATATGAATTACTTGAGTTATTAAAACTCATTTTTAACTTTTTCTTCCTCTTTGTCTCTCTTCTTTTTTTCTTTTAGAAGTTAAAAAGGTTATATTCATTTATGATTAATTAGTAAAATAAAAAAATAATCAAATGATTTATTAGTTGACAATTCACATGAAGTTTGAACACCAGAAATGATAGCATTAAGTCATTTCTCTGCCTCAGACACATGATTTGACTATTGATAGAACAATAGACTTTAAAACTCAAGATCCAAGAATAATAGCTTAACTTTGTTATTTCTAATGTTCAAACTTATATCCTGAGCAACAACCATTCAATTATTATCAGTAGCTAGGTAATAAAATAATGGAACACCCTAAGACTTTCTTTCTTTATATATATACAGCATAGTAATAAAAACTGATGAATCATTATCTAAACATTTTATCGTGGTTACAGAGTAATTAATGCAGTGAAGTTAATAATTAGTTTAAACAAATACTCTGCAACTTATCATTCCATAAATCCCATTAAAATAAATAAATATAGGTTTTAAAAAATAGCTTTTTAAAAAAAATAAACAAACAAAGAGAACTGATTACATTTCACTGCTTTTCATAAAAAAATTTGTAATCACAACCAAGCATTCCATTTCATAAAGATTATATACTATTCACAATGTTATGCATTATTAACTACATTACAGAACAATATATATATATATATGTGTGTGTATCACAAAAACAAAGTAAAAATGCTAATGCATTTAAAATTTAAAAAAAGCAATAAATGCAAAAATTGAAAATGTAATACCTTTTTTGCTATTCCTGCAAGTACTAAAATGAAAATTAAAATATATATACATATTTACTTTATTAAAAAAGGGAATAAAAAACACAATTTTAATTTTTTTAATACTTAATATTTTTTTTTTTTTATTCTCACCTTCTCCGAGTTTAAAATCACTATTTTCATCATATGTCTCAGAATATTTTATGTCTGTTTCATTCTAAAATAAAACAATATAAAGCACAACTGGAACTTTAAATAAAACAGTAAAAATTACATCTCATCTTACTATATTAATGAAATTATATTAACAAATTTTAATTGAAGTTCTTTGCCTGCAAAAAACAATTCCAGATGAAACTAAAATAATGGTAAAATAAAACTAATTAGTTCCAAATGTTTGCTTACCTATTTTTAAATTCTTCATGCAAAGAGATCAAACATTACATATATTGAATTAAAAATTCTTTCATACAAATTTTTCATTAAGATCCAAAACACATACAATATTCCACAAATAATAGTAGCATTGATTTTATAAAGAATGTTTCAAAACAGTACAAAAAAAAAGTTATTTTATTGCAGCAGTACTAGATTGGAATCACATGATAAAAGAATTTTGACTATTAGATATTACAATAATTTTTGTTATGGATTAGATAAAAAACAATGGCAAACTACCATTTAATAATGCTGAATTTTTTTTTATAACTGTCTAATCTGCATATTCAGTGATAGAATGATAGATATGATATGTTGGACTATTTCCATCATTTATGAGTGAATGTTGAAAGTATAAAAAATTTTAAACTTTATTTAAACTTTCCAAATGCAAACAACTTGCTAGTAATAACACACAATTAGATAACACGTTAGTAATTATACAACATTTCAAGTAGTAGTATTTTCAACTCTTCTTCAGGTGTTGCTGGCTTGATATGCACAGTGACAGTATTCGCTTAGAAGTTGAACTAACACCCTTAGATTCTTGAGTATCGAATTTAAGGCAAACGCTCTACTAACTGAGGTATTCTGTCATAATATACCATTATTACAAACCTTCAGACAAATAGAATGATAGACTCTTGAGAGCTAAATATCTCCATGTTGCAGCTCACATATAACTTGCTTATAGTGGATGTTTCTTATATATGTAAGTAGAGGATTTGAACTCAGAATTTTTCAGTCTACTCATCCTCCACTCCATCTCAAGCAACTAATATACATAACCACACACACATGAAAAAGATACATGATCTCCAATAGAAGTATTTCATGCAGAACCAGCACACATCAGTTAAATCATATCATAATCTCACACACATATATACAATCAGTGCTTGGTTTATATTAAGATAGCAATTCCTCAAACTTTAATGGGCAGCCTTTAACCCTTCTCACCCTGTGCATCAGTTGCTTAAGATGGAGTGAAGGGCAAATAGACTGAAAAATCCTGAATTCAAATCCCTCTACTTACATATAATTGTTTTTGTAAAATAATTGTTCAAATAATAAAGAAACCTTTTTTCCTCAAGTGAATGTCCAATTTTTTTTTTTTTTATGTGTACCATTTTTGTTCAAATAAAAAAAGTCAATAGTTTATCTTTTTAAAATTTTTAAAATAATTTTCTTGATATATTATGCAAAATCTAAGGAAATAAATCAAAAAATTTTAAGAGGATTGATTGAAAAAAGTAGTTTTTATATGGTCATCAATTCAAGACTTGTTGTGACTTGTATGTATATTTTTTAAAAAAAGTTTAATTTTTAAATGTAGATAGCTTTGTATGGAATATTTATAAAAAAATGGATTGGTATAGTTCAGATTAATTACCAAATATTTGATATTTTATAAGCACTTTTTCATCATAGTATCAAATTCTTAAAGAATATTTATCAAAATGCAATAACAGTATTTAGACCATATTAACATTGGTAAAAGTGTATGGTAAAATAATTCCATCCATCTTACATTTTAAACAGCAGTTTTATCAGAAATATGATTAAAAAGAAAGGCTAAAAAAATTAAAATAAATGGAAATTACTTAAAGCATCTAGATTTTGTAAAGGATGGAATTGTTTCCACAAATAATATTTCAGAGATTCAAAAAAATGTTACCAGACATATCAGTAAAAGCAAAAAATATGACTTTAAATGAAAAAAAGAAAAATTGCTAATAATAAAATAGAAGTTAACAACTATAAATATTGTGGTCAGATTATCATTGCTGAAGCTAATATAATATAATTAATCATAGAATTAAGTTTGAATGGATTGCTTTCAATAAAAACACTTTAATATTAAAAAGAAAAATGTATATATTTCTAATAAATGTGTTTAACCAGTATTTAATTATAATTGGATTTTGTACACGTAATATAAAATACAAAATATTTTACATCACACAATGAAATACGAGCGATATTGTTGGGATTAACAAGAAGGGATCAAAAGTAAAATACGTGAATGAGAAACAAACAGAGATTACTATCATCATTGGAAAAAAAAAAACGGAATGGATCTGTCCATATCGCTATAAGTAAAAAAGGATATAGAAAACTGAAGTTCTTAACTGAAACGCAAAAATCTGCAAAAGACATTTTAAAAGCCTACGTGTGAAATGCATGTTTGCAGCAGTTATATGGAGAAGCTATAGATAATTCAAATCGGATTAAATTTGCGAAAACATCCTGCCGCGGGCTTATAATGATAAAAACTTATCATATATATATTCTTCGATTTAGTTAATCTTACGCTAAGCAATTGTAAATTTATATATGTATGTGTGTGTCGATTCAAAGTTCTGCGGACGAACATTAGTTTTTTTAAAAAAAATGTTTACCATATATTTCTCGACACATTTTTTCTTTTTCTTTCTGTCACAAATTTATTTAAATTGATAAATTTCATGATCCCTTACATTTATCCATATAGGATTCAATCGGTAAAGTTTTTTTTTTTAAGCCACACTTGACGTAAAATCGCATTATCAGAAAAATGGAAACGCTTCTTTATTTAAAACAGTTTTAAATTGGAAAACAGCGTTAAAAAATTAAACAAAGCCTTAACAATAATAAAGATTACAGAGTGCAATATTGTTAAAAGAGTGCTAATTCGAAACAATTGTGATAATCTTACAAAGAAATCTATAAGAAAACTTTAAATAGTTCTATAATTACCTCCATTATTAATGACAATTATAGGACACATAAATTGGCCAGCATATAATTTATATAAAGTATCAAAGTGCTAAAATGGATTTAACGTTAGTCGGTATCCAGCGTGATGTTGTAGAATCACATGATCAACTTCTTTTCGTTTTTTTTTGTTTTTGCTATATTATGTTGTCTACTGTTTAATATTTTTTTCTTAAGAAATTATTTGCTATCGGCAGCCGCCTATTGAGTATGGGCAATAATCTTTTTTAAAAAAATTGGTCATAATAATTTGTTCGTAATTTTATTTTATTTTAAACAGTTGCTTATTACTATATTTAAAGCTCCTACCGATTTTTAAATTGATAGGATAATAAATAATGTAAATCTAATTAAAATGTTTACGATATATAAATAATAAGGTTTATATATAAATGTTACATTGTTTTTAATAAATAGTATTTTATATATACAGTAATTTTAAATGTGTGGCACTTTAGGAGAAAACAAGTTTACTAAATTGTCTTAGAGAATATTTGTCTGAAGATTTGTGCTGATAGTATATTATTAGATGTGATATATTGAACTATTTCCATCATCTATGAGTGAATGTTGAATGTATAGAAAATTTTAAACTTTCCAAATACAAACAACTTGTTAGTAATAACACACAAATAGATAACTCAGGTTAGTAATTACACTCAATTTTAGACCAAATTTTTCATAATATCTCATAGATGATGGAAATAGTCCAACATATCTGTCTCAGAGAATATTTTAATTCTCGATTCTTAACTTGCAGTCGTAAATCTAGAGAGAGACCGCAGTATCTTCAATGGATAAACAAGGCTTAAAGAAATGCTGCGAGCTTTCATGCAAGGAACAATTTCACATTTTTTGAGTTTGCAATCAAACCGTTATTCATTGAAGAAGTTTATGTGGATATTTATGTGAAAAAAATATTTTCTGCTTTTATTTTTCTTAAAAAAATAAGAGACATTTTTAAAAATGTGTAGAATCAAAATAGTTTTATTTATTGCGTCAGATATACATGCGATGCACTGTGGCTTCTTTTTCGGAGTCAGGAATCTCTCAGCCACTATACACAGAGAAACTCGTTAGCCACCTTCCCTTTCTATTCCCACCCTAAATTTTTCCCATATTCTCTATCCTGCTTCATCCCATTTCCACGATATACTCTTTATCAACTCCATGGCTTTATATCTAAATTCCCCTTATCTTTTCCCAAACCCAGCACAAAAACCAATAACCCACTTTCTGTATTATTCTCCAATAACTGCATTATTTGTACCCTTTCTGCTTTCAGGCATTTACATTCAATTAACAGATGCTAATATTTTCTATGCTTTCCCTACATAACTTGCAGACTAAATCACTCATATTTTTCCATTTGTGTGTATATTCCCTTGTTACTAAAGATCCTGATCGAGCCTTAAACAGTAAACTAATTTCCTTGCTATTACATAAATTAACTCTCAATCAATATTCTGTTTACTTTTATATATATTTAAACCAATAAATAATACAAAAACTCTGTCAGATAATAAAAATTATTTTTCAAATATAAACTGTGATAAGCAGAGTAGCTAAAATTCAAAAACATTAATCACAAAAGACTATTTGCCAAGCGCTTACCATGTACCAGAATCATGGCATCATATTGGAACTGAATGGTTAACATTCCAATGCATATGCAGCATAATTACTAGGCTGAGCATGCACTAGCATATTAACTGTTGAGTTCCATATGTCGCCATTATTTTGGTACAAAGCACCAAAAGCACTTGGCAAATAGTTTTTTGTGATTAATGTTTTTTAATTTTAGCTACTCTGTTTATCACACTTTATTCATGAAGAATACATTTAAACGCTTTTTTCTCTCCATACTAGTTTTCCAATTCCCTATTTTTTTATTAATGCATCTATCCTTCTATCCCATTCTTTGCCACTATAACACCCACTAATTCTAACACAATCATCCCACCTTTTGTATAAGTATATTGATATCGATTCTTTATCCAAATCTTGTGCATATTATACTACCTTTCTCACCCATCTTATTGCTTGTCCTTTACTCATAATCCAAAAAAATACTATTTTGGCTATTCTCTTATTATCCATAAATAGCAATCTACTGAACATTTTCATTTTGCTTTTTGCATCTCTCATATAAAAACTTGACCATTCCATCTTACCTTGAATTTCCTTCTTTGCCATTTATAAATCTGCATCTAATGCATGTCTGACCACTTCTCTTTGTGCTTTTTCTAAGTAATCTAACATCTCTTTACTAACACATAAAGCATTATTACCATATACTAACCCTGCTACTGTCATTCCTTTCCATACAATTCTAGCTACATTATATTTATTATATGAAAACACTGTTAATTTCTTTATTAGTCCCTTTCTTTTATTGCTTCAGTTATCAATTTTTTCTCCCATTCATTCAAGAAATTTCTCTGATTACTTATGATGATTCCCAAATAGTTATACCTATTCACCACACTTAACCTTATATCCCCCAATAAAAATTCTTTCTCTTCTCTTTCCCCATTATTAATCATCATTACTTTTGATTTTTCTTCACTAAATTTAATCCCCATCTCATACTATACACTTATACATGTCTTCAGCATAACTTCCATATCTTCCCTACTTTCTGTGCCCAAGAAGACATCATCTGCAAATAAAAGACTTAATAAGGTATATACTCTTACCACCTATTAATGATATATCTACCCTCTTTCTAATCTTTCTATTGCTCTTTTCATTTCTCTGAAATACAACAAAAACAAAATAGATGACATAGGGCATCCTTGGCATAGTCCCACTCCATTTTTAACTTTAACCGATTCTATATTTCCTAATTGATAAATATAGAAATTATTTTCATACAATCTCTTAATAAGATCCACTAAAGCTTCATCCATTCCCAAATTTATTAAACTTACCCATAATCTATTTCTAAATACTCTATCATATGTCTTCTCTATATCTATAAAAACCATATATATATATATATATCTGTCTACCTGTTTTTCTACTCATATCTATAAGTTATATAATTACAAATAAACTATTTCCTATACGCTTATCTGATAAAAAACCTTCTTGCATTTCTCCCACTATATTATTTTCTTCCATCCATTTTGCTGCCCTTCCAGCCACAATATATGCGAAAACTTTATATAACACTGACTTTATCATTATCGGTCTATAACTGCTTAACTTTCTATGATCCTTACCCTTTCCTTTAAATAATAGCCTTACTCTTATATTATTTCAACTATCTGGAAATTCTCTCTTCTATGCCATCTTATTAAACATGACAATAGGTTTAATTTTGCCCTATTTTCTAAATTCATTACCAGCTTTGCTGCCCATCCATCTAAACCTTTTGCCTTTCCGCTTTTCAATTTCTTCCCTGCCTCATTCATTTCTTTCTGGAAACCTAATAATTCCATTATTATATGCTTTCATGTTTGTTATCTCTCTGTTGTTCACATCTAACATCTTTTCTATATCCATTATATAATTATTTAAAATTGTCTCTAATTCTTCTCTAGAGCTACACTCTATTCCCTCATCATCTTCTTCTCTTAGATGTGTTTCCACTATTGCTAGTATTTCAAGCTGTTCATTTTTAACTGCTTTGTTTAATTCTAGCCACTTTTCTGGTCTCCTACCACCTTGCATATTCAAATATACAATTTTAATAATTTCTTCTTTCCTAACTACTCATTTATAAATTCTTTTTGATTCTTTTTTCTCCATTATATTTGTAAGTAACTTGCTTACCATTAATTTTACAGACCCATTCCCTCTCTCCACATCTATATTAATATCCAAATCAGTTAGCCTTTGCTTATTTCTTACAACCTGTCCATTCTTCTTTTTTTATATAATAGATATATATATATATCCAAATCAGTTACCCTTTGCTTATTTCTTACAATCCGTCCATTCTTTTTTTATATATATAATATTACAATTTAACCCCCCACCCCCATTTATAAGTTTCCTGAACTATAATATTCTTTATAAATCAAACTTCCTAAAACTTCACTTCTTTGTTTTGCTAAGTGAAATCCATCTTTACTATATAACTCCCTCTTACTAATAAAAAAATCCCACACATCCACAAACATAATATCATTTCTCTCACACAATTTTTTTAATCTCTCATTTTAGAATATGCCCTATCTAACATATACCTATTGTGAAATCTTGGTAATTATCCAACCTACTCTTCCTTTAATCTTACTCAAATTACTAATCAATTCTGAGCACTCATCCATTACTCTCTCTGTTGGCTCTGACAAATTATTTGTCCCTATTACAACATACACATCACCACACCACACCCTTGTTTTATTACCTTAACTGCAACATCTCTAATTCCATCTCTAGGAAAACATATTCTTATATACCTGTTTCTAATTTTCTTTGCAATTACATCCTCTAATTAGTGAATCCCCTATCAATACTGTCTCATAGTTTACTTTCGCTACCTCATCCATAATCTTCTCTTCCATCTTCTGGACTTCCTTATCATTTCTATTCAATAATTCTAGTATCTGCTCATACTTTATCTCTAACAATTTTAATCTTGCTTCTATATCTTTTACCTCTTCCTCTATCTTACTTATTCTTTGGCTAACCATGTCCATTGCACTACTTATTTGTCATCCATATCTCTTGTCACTCCACTAAAAACATATTCTATTCTTCTTCCTCAACTAGAATTTGATCCATTTCTCCTGACTTTCTCTTCAAACTATCTACACTTAAAAATCATTCTTTAACCTTTTTTATCACATTTACACATGGTCTACATAACCATACACCTGTTACATCCCTCCGAACCTTATTTAAGCATTTCAAATGATAAAATGAAGTGAAATGCCTCACCAGCATTCTTTATAATTAAAATTAATGGATGATATGATCGGCTGGTCTTTGTGTTTAGCATTCAAAATACAGCATTGTTTCGTTTACATGAAGTGGTGATAGGATTTTTTTTTATTACATTTTTTAAATTTTGTGTAGAATCAATAAAATAAAATAAAAAGAGTTATCTCTTTTAAATAAATATATTTGATGAATTTTAGGATTTTAATCAGCCTTCCACTTAAGCTTTCTTAGGTTATAATCCCAGTAGCCCATAATATTAAGTCAACCATAAGCATATAATCTCATTTAAAAGTAATCTAATTTTAAATTATAAACATTTAAAAGGGTTCAATTCAAAAACAATATGACAAAAAAAATACATACCATGAAAATGCAAACTATTGTTCTAATGCAGATTTATTACAAACAAAAGCATTGATTTTGGCTGATAATTTCAAACTTTACAGACTTTTTGGTTTATTTATGTAATACAAACTCTTCACTGTTAAAATTTTTAATATTGATTGACTTTTTTTTTTATAATCCATCCTTTTTTTACAGAGATTTAGTTCCAACTAAGAAAGCAGCATCAATATCTTTGAAAGCTAAACTTTTTTTAGCAACTGGAATTACTTTTTGTGATATAGGTAAAGCACACTCTCCAAGATCCTCTTGTGTTTGGTCTTAATCAAAACATACCCTTTGATTATAGAATAAAATAAAAAATAGATAAGATGCTTGACAGTCACAATTACAAATATTTGAAGTGGTGACATCTTAACTATGCTCAAACTTTAAAAAATGTCAAAATAATTATATTTTATCCCAGAGAATCTCAAAATATAAACTAAGTTACTAGGGATGATTTGTTATGCAGATGAAATTTCCTCCTCTCTTTTATTCTCAGGTTAGGGGTGAAAGGTAGTTAATTTCAAATATTTTAGAACTACAATAAATATATATAAAACTCATATAGTCTGAGGCAGTCATCATTATGTGTTTCACTGGTGGTGATACTGTCATCAATAAAATATATAACTTAGTATTTTCATTATTGGCATGATATAGTTTAATTTATTTCATTGTTATTCATTCATCTCTTCTTACATTATTAAGCTTTCATAACATTATAAAAAGTTAATGAATTAGATTGTCTTATAACATGTTCAATATAAGACATTCTAACATAGTCATAAAATTCTGATCTTATTTCATCAAGTATTCATTTGTTTATTGTGATGATATACTTTTCAACCATTTTTGTTTACAAAAAATTATTAAACTTCTGTATAATTATTTAATGAATTAGATTGTCTCATAATATGGTCAAAATTAGACACTTTCAATCTAGACATTTGTGTTTCTAATGCAAGTTCAGATATAATATGGAGAAATATTTATTTGTCTTTTTTATTGTTGCCTAAAGTATTCTTAAAAATCTTCAATTGCACCACAGTTCAACAACAATATTTTTTCTATCCTTCTTTAGTTCTTCTTGATTGGAGATATTTTAAAGTTACATATACGTATTTATTTCTAGGCCTCTGTAGTGTTGTGCTTATATATAAAAGTAGTCAAATAATAATTGGAAACTATAAAAGAAAACTTTATAATGTTTAGCAAATTCAGTCACTTCCTGTCTCCAAATAGCAAAGTCTAATATGAACAGAAAGGCTCCTTTTTTTACTTTTTTTCATATTAAACTTTAATATCAGATAGTGGGATATGATTCGATTAGATAAAGATTATGATAGTAAATAATGTAAAGATTTTCGTAATTTTCTAGATATAAATAATTTTAATATGAATTATTTATAAATTTTTAATATAAATTTCACCTATGATGTAATCAGTCAAAGTATTAATTAAAAACTAGCATTACCAACTCATATTATCTAGTAACTCCATTAATCTGCTCAACTTTTAAATCAAAAGTGGAGCCCATTTTTAACATATATCTAAATAAATTTGAAGATGATGTCATTTCTAAGTATTTAATTCAAACCCATCCCTACTATACATGTGATATGTCCCTATTTGTGTCCCAAAAGCCCAAATTAAGGAAGTGCAGCATGATCTTATAAAAGTCTTCATTAAAATGAATTATTGAAAAATAATATAAAACACATACGGTTTTTAGACTTGTACATTAAAGCGTGAAAGTACTCTATCAAATTATAAAATATTGTTTAAACCTGTCCAAATGTGAGGGTTTATATATCTTGAATCATTAATACCAACTGCTTCAGGTCTCATAGTATTTTTACATAGAAGCTATAATCTTTGTAAATTCAAATCCAACTGGAAAATTAATATTAAAATGGACATTAATGTTTTTTATAACTGAAACACACAAGCTTATTATATACCTTTGTCTATATATGTAATATAGGGTATATGAGCACAGACTTTCACATGACCCACCACTCTCCACACTATCTCATAACACTTATTCACTTAAACACATATATGTCGAAAAGATAAATAATCACCAATACACGTATTTCATGCTAAACCAGTAATCATCAGTTGATCCAGATTACCATATATACACATATATGTTATAAGTGCTCATAAATATTAAGATAGTCAATCCTCATACTTTAATGGACAGGCTTCAATCTACTCCACACTCCAACTCTTCAACCATCCATCCAATTGAAAATCTGATGATGGAATGCTCAAAGGCCACCCTAAGGCAGAGATTCTTGTCACAGCCATGTTAATCTAAGATCACTCTGACTCCTCGTGTGCAGAACATAATCCACTTAATACATTGCAAGGGATGGGTAGATATCTCTATTATGTAATAACTGAAACATACAATCTTATTATATACCTGTGGCTATATATGTAATATATATGGTATATGAGCACACATGACCCACCACTCTCCACACTATCTCATAATACTGATACACTTGAACACATATATGTTGAAAAGATAAATAATCACCAATATACATATTTCATGCTAAATCAGCAATCATCAGTTGGTCCAGATTACCATTTCTACACATATATGCTATAAGTGCTCAGATATATATTAAGATAGTCAATCCTCATACTTTAATGAACAGGCTTCAATCTATTCCACACTCCAATTCTTCAACTGCCCATCCAATTGAAAATCTGATGATGGAATACTCAAAGGTCACCCTAAAGCTGAGATTCTTGTCACACCCATGTTGACCTAAGATCAATCTGATCCCTCATGTACAGGACATAATCCATTTAATACATATACAAGGGATGGTAATCTGGACCAACTGATGATTGCTGGATTAGCATGAAATACGTATATTGGTGATTATTTATCTTTTCAACATATATTTGTTCAAGTATATCAGTGTTATAAGATAGTGCGGAGAGTGGTGGGTCATGTGAAAGGCTGTGCTCATATACCCTATATATTACATATATAGGCACAGGTATATAATAAGCTTGTGTGTTTCAGTTATTACATAGTAGAGATGTCTGCCCATCCCTTGTATATGTATTTTATGGATTATGTTCTGTACATGAGGGGTCAGTTGATCTTAGGTCAACATGGGTGTGACAAGAATCTCAGCCTTTTCAATTGGCTGGATGGTTGAAGAGTTGGAATGTGGAGTAGACTGAAGCCTGTCCATTAAAGTATGAAGATTGACTATCTTAATATATATCTGAGTACTTATAGTATATATGTGTAGAGATAGTAATCTGGACCAACTGCTGATTACTGGTTTAACATGAAATATGGATATTGGTGATTATTTATCTTTTTGACATATATGTGTTCAAGTGTATCAGTGTTATGAGATAGTGTGGAGAGTGGTGGGTCATGTGAAAGTTTGTGCTCATATATTCAGTTCTTATTCACAGTGTCAAAATATCCTATGCTAAAATTAGGAACAGATCTACTTATGCTGATGAAAAACTCTGGATATCACTACCACATATATTGGGGCAATCCACAGTATAAATAAAATATGCCGTGAAACATACAGAGTTAGTCTATGAACTCCTCATGCCCTAAAATGCCTGATTAACAATAAGAAAAATAATTTGTCACCAGAGCAGGTTTCCCTTGTGGTGTTTAAAATTACATGCAATAAGACATATTGCAACACAGTTTAGTTTGGAAAATATTGTGCCAATCTCTCTGTAAGAATTGCATAACAACAAATTATTTATTTTTTCTAATTCCCATAACATATGATAAGTAAGAGCATCACTACTCCAGTTCCAAGTAAGGTTGAGGAATCAGTGGTTACCAAATATTATTGCATTTCAATCTTCATTATTAAACATATTTCTGGCAGTTGCCTTTATCAATAAAAAAGTAAAAAATATTTTCAGTTAAGAAAAAATTGATGGTACTAATATATATATCTGACTTTTTATTATTACTATTATTATTTTGCTGTTGGGGCTTTGGCTAAATTAAATGGCTAAGCCTATTAATATATATATATTGTAACCAAAAAAAGTGAGAGAGCAAGGAGGAGGGTGTGGAAGGAAAAGAAAAAAAAAATTACGAAAATAAGAAAGGAATAAAATTAGAGAGAGAAAGATGATATGTGGTGTAGAGAAATGGAATTATAGAGAGATGGAAGGAGAAGAAAAAATGCAATGAATAGAAATGATATGTGGTGGTGAAAGGAAGGTGAAAGAGAGATGAAAAATGTTATGAAAAGAAATGAAATGAGATGAAATGATACATGGAGAAAAGAAACTGAAATGAGAATTTAAAGAAAAGAGATGATGATCCAGAGATATGTAATCAGATAGAAATCAAATCCAATACTGATGAACTATAACTATTATGGTATATTAATAATCTACTACTAAACCATATAAAAGATAAATTTAAAATCACTAATTAATAGTTACCATATTAATCCTACCAATAGATTACACATTCTCTGAATAAGAATAATGATACTTTGATTGAGAAAGATTATCTTACTAAATTCTATTTAATAAGACAACAAGAGTAAATAACCTCAGGGATTCTAAAACTAAAACTCTGGTGCAAAATTAAAGTTTACATTAAGTTGCCTACTAAAGAATTGCTGGGATTAATAAACAAATGAGTGATATCTTAGCTGACCATAAAATAACTATATTATGTTCAATCTTAAAATAATAAACAATCCAAATATTAATTCACAAATTTAATGAATCAATTTAAATTTAAACTAATAATGGCCTATTATCTAAGATATTACTGGAGCAAAGAAAAGGACAAGGGTACTTTTTATGCCTTCCCCATACTAACAGACAACTTATTAAAGACCTCAAATGCAGATGGATTATAATTCTTTAGACCTATAAGACCTAAGATGATGATAGATGATGTGCAGTGACTATAAGATAATGTGTAGTTTTAAAATAATAGTAAATAAAATATTCTTCTGAAGTAGTTATGTTCTGAATATCATATTGCATAATCTTTAGTCTGAGAAGATATACTGATAATTTAAAAATAAACTTCTAACTAAACATTTAGTTAAGTATCTGCTATAATGACATTATCTGTTATTGTGATTCAATATGAGAATCACTTACTTTAACATAGCTTTCTAATTTTCAAACCAATATCAAATATCTTTAATTAACTTTATGATATATTTGTGAACTTCTGAATTAAAGATTTAATAAACTTTAAAAAAAAACTTAAGATTTTGTGAACTTGGAACCCAAGACAATAATATATTTTCATATAAAAGTAAAACAAACAAGACAAAACCTTTTGAAATAATACTAATTTGATTTATTAAGAATAATAAGAAATGCTTACAAATTAAATGGAATACAAACATTGCTAATATCGCACTGAGACTTAATACAAGTATTTTGACTTTTAACAATTCTATTTAGTTTACATTAGTATACATAATAGCAGGCAAACGCTATTCAATTTTAATCTCTTATAACAATTAGAGATTTTTTAAAAGAAAACTTTAAACTTTAGTTATAATGTCTGTATCTAATAAGCACACTACTATTTTTTTTAAAACTAGAATAATTTATAACATTATGGTGTCATCTAGTAATCAGAATAACACACAAAACTAGGTTTGTATTTAAAATTTTAACTTAATTTTATAATCCTAAACTTAACAAACGCTAAGCTGGAAAAGCATATATTTTGAACACTATAACTAGTTATACTGATATAACTAATATTAAAAAAAAAACACTAATGATATATTTTTAAATTAGACTAAGCTAATCTTAAAATAAAACTAAGTTAAGTGTATGGGACATTCATTCATCAGAGATCAGTTATACTCTTTTAAATAAATTTAATCCACATAAAATTATTCCCTCAATGTTTTAAAGTTAATGATGTAACAGACTTACAAATCCAATGGTGAAACTCTGGATGAAAATATTAAATTAGTATGTGTGAATTGCCACTTACACCATATGCATATTTAACATACTTTAAAATAAATATAACTTATTGTTGGTTAGCTTGTGCATGATAAAACTATCATAGCAACACAATTCAAACATTGATATACCTATGAGCCTTAAATTAGCTACAACTACTTGAAGAAATAAAGTTCCTCAAACCAACATATCTTGTCATCACAAATCTAAAACAAATGCAACATCACCTACTGTGATGGAATTAGCATTAAATCATCATGAATGTTAGGCTAAAATATAAGAAACATACAAGCTCCTCAGAGCTGGAAAAGAATATGGTGGCTTTCAAAAATACCTAACTTTGAGGTAAAAACTAAGATGTCTGGAACTCATCTACAGTACATCTGGGAACAGGAAAACACACCAGAAAAGCATGATCCTCTTTCATGGGATTTCCAATGCTTATAAATGTGATCATCATCACTGAAAAATACAATATAATAACCCTCTTTTGGGGACAAGCACTATCAAATCATGGAAATACAATACAATAAGGATGGAGGATTTTATCTACTCCATAAAGCATATTCAAAAATTATTAACTAAGTCTAACTCTATGAGGCTAACAAATACTAACTAATGGCAAGATATATACTTCACCTGAATTAACTAAGTTATTCCTAAGAAGTTTAAAAATACAAAACCTATATTCAATGTTCAAAACAACAAAATACACTGTCAAGTGATTACTATGAGAAATACTTTAAAATTAAATGCATATAAAATTCTAGGCAAGGCACAATACACACATAATAAAATATTCAATACTAAAATATATAACTAGTGGACTTTTAAAAAAATTGCAAATTAAATGAGAGAATATTAATTCTCAATGCATATAAAAAATATTTACAGTTATTATTACGATAGCACTCATAAAACAAATGAATGGAAACTCTCTGATAAATTTCCTTGGCTGGTTTTAAAATAAAACAGTGAAAAATCCCATTTATAATAAACTAAGACTGTGATATTTAAATCTCCATAAATGAAATTATTAAATAGAAACTAGCTGGTGTAATGCTTAATAAATAAACTAAATCTACTTGAGAATGGCAAAACATTTGCTCATTCTAATAAACCCATTAAATTTTAAAATTATAACCCCAGTTTACTTGTATATTTATGCAAAAAGTGTTACACAAAATATATACATAAATATTTTTATGGTTTCATTTTTTAAAAAAAAAACAACAATAAAACAGACAATAAAAAAATAACAATAATACAGTAACTAAAGTTCATATTTCAGGTCCGTAATGATTTTTCCATTTAAAATATGTAGATAATTTATTCAGGCTAATTTATCTATCCGAGTTCGAAGCTTCAGTCAAAATATTTATAACATGGCAATGATTTCCAAAACAAAAATATCCAATAGTTCTTTAAATAAACACTTTCACTTTCTTTTATCTTTAAAGATAATTTTAAATATTAAAATAATAAAATAGCATAAGCATAAGCTGGCATTGGAAAATAAATTCTTCAGCTGAGTATATTTTTATATTTTATAATCCTGGGTTCAAATGCAGAATAATTATAATGTATAGTTTTAATTAACTTTCACTGTTCTCCGTTAGATAAATGCATTTTTTTAAAATAGAGCTATTTTTTTTAAACATTATTTTTTTTTAATATTTCAAAATGTATTTCTCTTTTAAACAAATTTCCTTTTATTTTTTTTTAAACATAAGAGTAGATTTCTTTTATAATTAAAGACATTCCACGGATTATGAGCTAAGTGTAGTGTTTTGTAAAAATGGCAGACATGTTAGTGCACTCCAGAAAAACTAGAATTTATTCGAGAGGTTATTTTAGATCGCACGCTGATAACTGTGGAATTTAATTAAGGCATTGACATAATGGCGATCGATAATTCCAAGAAATATTTGCTGATTGCAAGTATTTCTAGATAAGAGACTATACCTTATTGGACAATGTAATTGATTGTTGCAGTTGTTAAAAAGCGATAAGAAGACTGGGTAACATCTATGCAGGGCAGTTATTAGAGGACAACTCCAGTAGAGAGCAGTTATTTGAGTACAACTCCAGTAGAGATATCTCGTGTCAGTGCTTGCAGTAAATGACCAGTGCCCAGTGGAAATGTAGTCCACGGGTGTAGCTGAAAGAGCCCACATAGATGGGGAGACCGCAGTGGAGATATTGTAAAGCATTCATTGCAGACCATTCGTTGGAGAGCATCCGAGCATCCATTTGCAGAGCATCCGTTGCAGAGCATTCGTTGCAGAGCATTCATTGCAGAGCATTCATTGCAGAGCATCTGTTGCAGAGCATTCATTGCAGAGCATCTGTTGCAGAGCATTCATTACAGAGCATTTGTTGCCAGGGAATACAGAGTGTATTCAGAGCATTCGCTACAGAGCATCCGATGCAGAGCATTTGTTGCAGAGCATCCATTGCAAGAGAACAGCATGGGAATTGATCATTAGCAAACTATGGAGATAGAGTTGTTGCGGACTATTCGCTATTCTGATAATGTAAAATATTGTGAGTCTTATTGTGTATATTTATTTGCTGGCCACACAGTCAGACTTGTGGATATAACATTGGCACAGTCAGACTGGCGGATATAACACTTAGATCAACAGTCATAAAGTTACTTATAAGTACTAGCAACTACAAAAAAACATGTATTTGACAGAGACAAGTTCATTAATAATATTTTTAGATTCTTTTAAAGTTTTACTTCCAAACAAATTCTTTTCATACTACTGGCATAAATGAGAATGAGTATTTTAAAATATATATTTTCCTCATAAACATTATTCTGTTAAGAGCATATTTACATGTATATATCATGTATTAATAATGCAGCATTAAATTTAATATCAATTTTAATTTATGAAGACGCTGATGCATTTTCATCATAATATTTTAGAATTTTGAATGTCTTTTAATTTCATCTTCATGTATATTTTTTAATTTAATAAGATATATACTATAGTTTAGTGCAATAAATTGTTTAGCCATAACAATAATTAATAATTTGTGTTTTAATTTTACTTTTACTTCTAAATAAAGAAAAACAAATAGATAAAATGCTGAGATAAGAGACGCTAACTTTTCTTCAAACATTCTTACTGTAATTTTATGTTTCAACTGGAATTTAAATTGTCAGAAAATGGATTACCTTTTAAGTTCAGCTGTTCATTTCTGCAAGACGATTTTAAGTAGTTGTTTTAAAAATCATACTTTTACTTTTAAAATAATAAAGTATTTAAATAAAATAACAACTTTTATTAAAGAAAAATTTCAAGATCCAGCTACAGGTAGAATTTAAAACAATATCAGTCCCTGAATGACACCTGGATCCCTGTTTTGTATAATAATTTTTAATATCCCCACTTTTGATCAATTGGCTTGTAAACCAATTAAATTATTTTTTTATTACATTTTACTATTCTTGACAATTCAGCTGTGAAATCGATTTACTGAAGTAATTAATTTTATTATACTAAACCACGTGACTCACAGCTGCAAAATCAAAATTCATTATTAACAAATGCTATGTAATATTCTTACACAACATTTGATAAAACATAATAATAAATATAAAATTTAAAGCTATCTCTTTTATTAAACCATTAAATATTTCATTCTAATAATTCTACTCATTCATTTGTTTTATTTTTTTAATCAATATTGGAATTAAATAATTTTTTATTCTTATGTTTACATATCATTCTTGCATGCCCAATACATATTCTCACATGTGATCTTACATTAATTGTTTAAAAGTTATTTTTAAAACTACAACAATAAAAATATTAATGAATATCTAATTCCATATAACTTTCATAAATGAAATGCTAATCTAACTTACATCTAACAAATATTGTTACACTGTTTAAATAAAACTTACAAATTATTTTTTTAAAATTTATTATTATTTATTCCAATTTA
Organism: Epiperipatus broadwayi; assembly: GCA_028023455.1. NCBI lineage: Eukaryota > Metazoa > Onychophora > Udeonychophora > Euonychophora > Peripatidae > Epiperipatus > Epiperipatus broadwayi. The sequence continues at coordinate 425,639 of JAQFVV010000080.1, read as the reverse complement.
TTTACAATATCTAATTATTATAATTTAGACTTTAAAATGAATTACACAATAGTTACTTTTAAATACATTTAATATTACTTATCAGCTCACAACTATTTCTGATATTTCTTTTAATTCTAATTATTATCTAGCATCCCTTATCAAACCAACTCATGTATATTATCGAAACATTTAGACAAAATTCCATAATATACAATAATTATTACAATCAATACAAGATTATCCTATTTTAGTCAATAACTAAGTTAATTTCCATTTTTATCATTATTATTTTTTTTAAAAATTCGAAATTTTAAACCTTGGGCACTTATTGGAACTAAATAAAATTTCAGTTAGGTACAATATATATATATAAAGGCAAAAAGTAGTTTATATTTATTTTACAAATGAACACACATAATGTTTTTGTTTTCTTTCTTCTTATCATTCCAAACAAATCCTTAATCTTTAAACGTATATAATGCTTATAGTAAAATAATTATGTCATCATATGCAAATACTATTATGGTTTTGACAAAAATCCTGGTAGCACAACCTTGTAACCTCCAACCCAAAGTAATAATCAATATAAAAAGAAGCGGACACTGAATATATAAAACAAATAATTAAACATCTATAATAAAGGGGTTCGGAATACCCTAGCATGTTATATAATAATTGGTGCATGTAAAACATAATTCATAATATATAAAAGATCATATAATGTCCTATATGAAAATTGGCTGGGCAGCATACGCAAATTTAGGGGAAAGTCATAAAGTGTACTATGTATCATACAATATGTCCACCTTACATCTCCTATATCTAATATTAATTAAATTACGTTAATTAAACTAATTACTAGAGTCTAAAATAAAATACTAAAAGATGGATTTAATTTATATTTCTATTAAGTAGTTAATAATCAAAAATGTATCTAATTATGTAAGCGTTGATTAAAATGAAATAAAATATTTAATTTCCAAATTTAAATAAATTATGAATTTTAAATTAAAGAAAAAAATTACATCTTAAAGTTTTACTGAATCAATAAAACAGTGAAGATAGACATAAAAACTCAAATCAAAACCTAATAAATAACTTAAGAGATGAAAACTAACAATATCATTAAAACTGAAATTATTAATTAATAAATTAATTCTCTCAGGGTTCAAATGCTTAAACATTGCTATTTTAAAGATATATTTAGATTAGTGAGAGAGATTTTGTCACTACCAAATATAACAAGCAGAGTTGGCTCATAAAACAAAGATGAAATTACTAATAAATGGGCTTTAAATTTCATGAGATTTTCATATATTCTTAATAAAGTCAATATAATAATCTACACATTGCATTTGATTTAATATCTATGGACTATATGATCAAAATTAGTGAATGGTGTATCTAATGATTTAGATAAACATATTATTCCTAAACCAATAGATCATTAAAATATTATTTAAAGTAAGACATGTGCTTAAGATCAACAATGTCTTGATCAATAAGCCATAAATTCTAAATGTACTTTAAGTGTAAGAGCTTATCAAAACTCATTGTAATATATTAATGCGTAATAAAATCTACTAGATTGATTGATGATAAATTTAAGACAATAAGATAATGTGTTGAATAATAATATGGATGATGATTAGCATCAAGGCCACAGATAACTAAATATATTTTCAAACAACAAGATTTATTTATACTATTTACAATTTTATACAATAATAATAAATAGTCAATAAAACATATATTTCAGAAACAACATAAAACAAGGTATATTCATTTGGTTACAGGTATATTCTCTTTAGATTTATTAACAATTTTGATGCATTGATGTGTCTAATAACTGTTATTCATAATATCTATCTATAGTGTGCTATTGACAACATTAAAGTATAACTGAACTTTACTAACAAGTAATATGATAATGACAATTATCATATGAAGCATAAATGCAACAATTACTATTTAGCATGAAACAATTAATTATATAAATATGGGAACAAACTTCAGAAGTCAAATTATACAGGATACTAAACTTTGCCTATGTTCATAGAATAATCATTTTAACTATTGAAATGTCTTACTGATTCATCGGCAAACTACTGTTTGATGGAAATGAAATGATATTACATATGTGTCTCTTATTATGCCATACACAAGATAAGTTTGAAAATTTACTAATAAATATTGTTGGTTTGCTTTAAACTGTTGACAAGGTACAACAGCATAATACATACACTATTTTCATTTAGCTAAACATTATAGATAAACAATTGTCCCTTAAGCTAACTCTACCTTATCATTGCCATACAATTTTAAAACACTCAGAAATTGACCATATATGGTGGAAAATAACTGAACATCATCATGAGGGATCAGACAATAAAGGAAGGCTCATCAGAACATTATATAATTGTATAACAATATGGCAGATTCCAATATCTTTTTCCTAGGTACAAAATGTGTGGACATCATCTCACCAGAGGGAAATGGAATGCTTACCATGAAAATAATCCTCTCTAGGGATTAAACTTATTATTTAAGCATAAAATAATTATAAGCCTCAACAATATAATTCTCTCATGGAATAAGAAATGGGAGAGTGTACTCCATCTACCAATGCATAATATCAATAATACAATATTTAATAAAATTATATGTTTCTCACACTTATCAAATGGAAACAAGCACTCATCCTCATCAAAACAATGGCAAGATAAAATAATTCTTACATTAAAAGCTAAAAAGATAAATATCCCACTTCAAACAATGCATATATTAAATAATGCATGAAACCAACAAAGATACTGTAAATCAAATGACTATAAAATATTTTAAAAGCATAATAAAATTTGCAATAATAAGAAACACACACAGTCAATGAAAAGTAGTATATATTCTATAAACTAAAGTGGCCATACTAAAATTATAGGCAAAATATACTAAGATATAAAATGAATGTATACCTGGTTATATGAGAAACTCCATATAATAAAATAATTGTCATCATAAGTGAATACTATTATGCTTCTGACAAATTATTCTGTCTGTTTACCCATAGATAGAACATCAATAGACAATTCTCATGAACATAAGATATGTGTATCTTTCTCTATCTAGATAGGCCTAATTTAATATTAACTTCAAGTAATAATTGAAAGGTTGCTAGTCTTTCACATGTGCCTACCATTGTCTCTCAGACATCCAATCAGATTTTAAACAGCTGTCTTAAGAATTATCAGGCCTTGACACATGACAGAGTTAACCAGGACAAATATATATATATATATAATTTTACTTCAATCTGTTTTCAGAGTCATTGCATATTTATACCATAAATAGAAGAAAATATATATATACCTTAATAACATAACTAAAACTAATATAAGATAATAATAAACATGAACAATAATAAAAAATCATTATTATTATTATACTTTATTTTATTCCCATAGTCTGTAATTTAAATTCTTCACTATAAGCTGATTGACAAGGGAGAACAATGTCATTGTCAGCCGGCAAACTATTTTACAAGGCGACAGATCCATATCTTCATATTTTATCATGGTAAAGTAAATAAAACATTTAAGAGTTTTTGGCAAACAAAACAACCATACAGTAATGTTCATAAATATTTTTTTCAGAATTTTGGATCTGTTTTTTTTTTTTTAACTAGCTTAAATAATATCTTCAATTTTGACCGCAAAAGAAAAATTTTCTCAAAGCATTGTTATTATTTTTCCATCTCTGGTAATATATTGGAATAAATAAGAATAATTCCTGCATTTTAATGTTGTTTAAAATCTTCTTCTTAGTATTTAAGACTAGTGTCAACTCCAACATTTCACAATAGTAATTAAGAAGTTGCTATTTACTTTTTTTTATATCCGTAATTTTAAACATTTTCTTTCATAATGCTATTATAAATTATTGTTTTCTTATTATCAAGATTTGCATTAAGTCTATTCAATTAATCTATAAGTTAAATATCTTTTACATTTACCAATATGGTAAACGTATTCTAATATTCATTTTTAACGATGAAGTAAACAAGCATTTTTAGAAAGAAAAATTTACCAACTGATGAATGCTGGTTCAATACGAAATGCATCTTGATGGTCATTTGTATTTTATTGTCTCTTTATTTATAAGAATTTAAAAAGAATGGGAAAGTATGAATGTTTTTTAATATATCTATAAAAATATTACACATGGGAAAGATTACTGATAAATAAGAAAATAAATATAGATGCTAACCTGGAAAAAGAAGCTATAAATAGCTAAGGAAACTGAAAATCAATTCAAGAAACTATTCATAAGCAGAAGTGATCACTCCAAAAAATCTATAGTCAAACTTAGGTTAGTGTAAGAAAAAAACAAAGTCTAAATTTAAACTGAAATATGATGGGTGATTTATATTTTCTTTATAAACTTTCTTAAAAGTAGAAATGCATAAATTCTTATTTTTTAATTTAAATTGAATTAACTATGCTAAAATAATTTTGTAATTAGTCCAATTTTATTTTATTCTTGTTGTTATTATAATATGATTTATAAATAAATATGTTGTTTAATTGAATTCTCTCTCTACATATCTCACCATATAACATTTAGTCAAGATAAAATTTGTCAATTATATTGTTTTGTGTTTTAAATATGCATTATCTGATGGCCTAAATGAAGGGAGTTTTCTAATTTATTTGAGCTAGCTGTGTAATCAAGTGCTAGGAGAATTTAAGATCTCTTGTGAATATTCCAATTAATTCTCTGAATGGCACCTAGAATTTTATTCCCAGTATAAGTAAAAAATGTTTACAGGAAATATGTTTTGCTTTTAGCAGTTATAAAGTAGATGTAATGGTCTTGAAAGATGGCTATGGTTTATGCATTTATATACAATCATTGTCTGACCATTAGTATAGGTAATATATAAATATTGGCTATATTTCCCCCCTCTACTTTGTAGCAGTTTGGATATAAAGTTATTAAAAATAAAAAGTGGACATTCTGTTATAATATAAATTAATATTCAGATTGATTTCAAAACATTAAGGTATTTTTAACTTTCAGATTTTTAGCTTGAATATTAAAATAGAGTTAAATGTTGTTGCTAAATGCATTAGTATGTTAATTTTTTTAAATCCCTAGCCTCATTTCTAGAAGAAAACATCAGAAAACAATCTGGAGATGATGATTTCAATGCACTACCATCTGGTAAACACTGATTCTCAAATTTATAATGGATAGCACTAGAATAGAAAAAAGAGAACTTGTTTATAATGCTGTAACAAACTAAATAAATTAAGAGAGGTTGTACTGGTGTTAAGATTTCTAGCTAGGAAAAAAAGTTGCATACAGTTAGAATAAAACAGGCTGCAAAATTTTTTAGTTACAGATCATTATCAGACATATATAATTATTCTAGTAGGTTGGCTTGGATTCAACAGTTGTTGTTTTTTCAAGCTATTATTTTTATTATAAAAAGAAGAAAAGATTAAAGATGAATTCTGTAAGCATATTTGCATTGTTTTCAGCATTGAATCTCAAGTCCTCATTAAAAAAGTCAGAAATTGGTCTAGTCTTAGGATTAAGTTGCATTACCATCTAATGAACACTAATTCCTTAAGTTTATAATAGATAGGGCTATAGAGAAAGGGGAATTGCTCTTAATATTAGCAGAAAATAATTTCACTTAATAAATAAAAAAAGGTTATTCACCAAAATATATAGAAAAGGTATTAATTTTATTAATTATAAAATTGTTAATTATAGAATATCCATTATTTTATGTAATATTTAAAATGTGTTTCAGATAACATGTTGTTTTAAAATATAATGATAGTATAAACAACTTATTATTCAAAGAAGTTATGTTTTAAAATATCATAGTAATAAATATTTGTAATTTTTTTCACATAAATAAGACCGTAGACTATTTACTGTAATATCAGTCACTCATTTTTAATTGCGCTCCAATGATAGCTGAACAAACAAATCATTTTGATTCATTGCTAATCAGTTTAAGTTGGCTTAATGATAGAAATTTTTTGGGATAGTATTGTTTTTCAAATTTTGTTTATAAATACATAATTAATTATGTTAACAATAATTAATGAAATGTGATTGTCAATAAAATTAATGTAAAGTAACTTTTCCCCATCCTGTATAATCCTTCTATGTAAAAACAAAAAAATTCTAATTCATTTAAAGGTGAATTTTCTTTAATAGTAAGGATCCCAACCCCTTTTTGCCATTAACATGAAGTGCTGCAATATTCAGTCTGCAACTAATGTACACAGTGAGTATTTTATTCACATAAATAAGTAGATTACATTTGGTTATATTGAATAGAGGGACTGGGAATTTGAAAGTCTGGGTTCAAATTTCCTTTAATTAAATTTGTTTCTAAAACTGATATCATTTTAATAAATAAAATACAGATTTCATCATAAGTAAAATATAACTGTTAACCTGTATATTATATATCCAAACATTTTCAGATTATTCTCTGTGCCTTCTGATCACGTAAACAATCCATACAAAAATATAAAAATATTCTTAAGAGTTATATTTTAATAATGTTTATGTCAATTCTAAATAACTTATAGATTCTAGCTAGTGATAATTTTTATTGATAACAATGTCTGCATTCAGTTTATATTTGTTTAAAACAAAACATTTGACTCTTCTAGCTTATATTTAAAATCTAAATTGACAATAATTGTTCACTCATGCTTATATAAAAGGTACTATACTATAGATTATTGTAAAATGCTGATAATATATACTGTTGCAATGCTAAAACTTCATTTCTTGCTGACTCATTATATTAATAATATTAAGAAATCTTATCTTTATTATTTAATTAGTGCATAATTATTCAAATTTCACTCTTGGTTTTATCTTATGTTTAGTCACTCTTTTATTTTTTTATTTTTTTTCATATACATCATTTATTATACCAAAGCATTTCAATAATCAGACAACTCAAGCTCATTAACTCCAAATAACAACAATTATTTCTTTTTGTTACAAAAGAAAAAAAAAAGAACTTGCAAATCAGCTATAGATTTTTTTTTAACGAATGTCATCTATCATAGAAGGCATAAAACCTCTTAGACTTCTCTTAACAAAATGGATATATGCAAACAACAATGCATAATTGTTTATTTTAAACGTTCATTTACAAATTTAAATGTATATATTCATTTAATTGTAATTACAATGTTTTCCAAAAATTCTTGAATAATCTTTCAATTTGAATAGTGAAAGAAAAAAAAATTTAAAAAAAAGATTAAAACAAAGAGGAAAACAAAAAATTAAATGTATAGACAATCTTTCCTTTGATATGAGACTTTTGAATGTTTTAGAAATGTAAAGTAAATATATAGAAAAAGTGAATAGGCAGAGCTTTTTCATTAATTTATATAATGATTTCAAAGAAGGGATCATAACTGGCTATGAATATGAGAAGCACATTTTCTTGAAAGCGCTCAGCCATTTAATTTAATTTTCAATTTGCTGTTATAGCTTTACGTTAGAAGTGTGAAAGCACGATTTAATAGTATTATATTAATCTCTTATAAATAAAATTATCATTTTCCATTACCGTGTAAGTGTTAACATAGATCCTTACTCGTCTTTTTTTTATGGAGGCATTGATATGGCTTTTTATTATCATTGTCATGCATTCATTTTGATATGGAAAATTATACTAAATCTTATTTCTGCTATATAATATGTAGTTCTATTTTCTATATTGAAGATGTTCGCCATTTTATTATAATAGGCAATAGAAATATATATCTTTTGATAGAAAACGTCTAATAGGATTGAACAATTTAGATATGACATTTATAAAGATAAAGTTCCCTTCATTTCCAACTTTTAGTTTTTATAAATAGAACGACTTTTTAAAAAAAAAAAAAAAAAAAATGCATTTCAAATTTTAGTACCTGCTGTGAAATATTACAGCTGTGTAGGGTTAGGGTTAAGTTTAGGGATAGCTTTAAGATTAGGGTTAGAATTGAGGTCAAATTTCACCACGGCATGTCTAATACTAAAGTACCCAAAAAAATTTTGAACAAAACGAATAAATGATACCTTCATTTTCTCATATAAAAACAGCAAAACAATACTATTAATCTAAGACTATCTGCAAAAATAAACTTACATTTTAATCACTCAGGTTTTTTCTCTTTTGCTAAATTTATTGAATAAATTTGCATTGAATAGATAACGTGTAAATGTTAAAAAAGATAGTCTATTGATGGTCTTTGGATAAAAATGCAGAAAACAGAAAGTGAATGTTACATTCCACAGTAATTTATCTACTCAAATAATGAGTAGGCAAATACAATGATGAACAGTTTTCTTTGTGAATTAAAATAATATTTGTACAAAGAGACTTTGTTTTATTATAATTTCTCAATCTCATATTTTTGTCAACTATTTTTCTGTCTCTTAGAATGGAAAGGATATAGTTTTGCATAAAACAGTTGTTATTTATTAATTTATTGGTTTGTATATTTTTATATAATATCAGAATTAACTAAAAATATTTTTTGAAAGTCTTTGAGTAAGTGATATAATTTATTTTTCTCACTGCCCGACAGATTTCTAAGTTTTAAATATAACAGATTCATTAATAAACTCCCTGCTTCACTGATGTATCTTTTTAAATAATTAATTATAAAATTATTTTCAGGGAAAAAAACTGGTGGCAAAAATTATAGGTAAAGCATAATTAAAATATGCATAGTTTATGTTCAGTTACTGATTTCAATTTCATACCATATCTAAAATTTTACTTATATATATATAGATTTGCTAACGTAAATATTTTAATATTTGATAAGCAAAAGGTGTTTGAATTATTTTTGGATATAATTAAATCTTTTATTTATAAATGAAGGCATCTAAAAACAAAAGCATCCACTAAGTAGCCTAATACATAATTAGTAATAATCATCAATGTATTTATTTAAAATAAATAGTGTCAAATAAGTGCTTACAAAAATGTGGTGCTATAGATGAATAGATGAAATTGTAAACTTATTTTGTAATATTTTTTTCAAAAATTTAAAAATTATAGAGTGCAATCTCCTAGCTTAATTTTTTTTTTTTACATATTTATCTGATCTGTATCATTTTTATATCATAATTTAAAAATAGAATATTTGTTATCAAATGAGATATTTTTACCAATATATTGTTTCTCATCAGGGGCAATTGCTTTTAGGTAAAACCCATTTCCTATTATTGTTTTGATTAAGGTTTTCTTGGCTATTATTATCTGTCTTTCAATTTTTTTGCTCATGAATGAAACTATTGTTCCCATATTCTTATTAGTAGATATTGAGACTACTTATGAAAAAGTTATCATTTTGAATGAATCTCTTCTATGTCCATATTTAAATCAAGAATGTCTTTTCCATAGTTAGTTTCCTAATGTTCTAATTCTTGGACATGAATCCCAAATTTACTACAATCTTTTTTCTTCTCCTTTCTTTCTTTTCTTCCTCCTCCCCCCTTTCAATATAAAAGTCATTAACTTCAATAGTTATTGTTATTTTTACATCTTCTATTACAATTTTTAACCAAATAAATAATTAGTAATAAAAACTTTTACTTATCTAAAAATTATAATTATCAATAAGATTGCATAGGAATTGCATGTTTGTAGATTAAATTATAAATAATAAAATAGATAAATAATGAATGATGATGAAGAACTTTGAGAAGATATGATGATCAGGCCAATTGATAAAAATGAATCAGTAGAAGTGGGAGTTATATGCTTTTTTTGGAGTCTTTATTCATTTATTTGAAATATTACAATGTTATGCAAAAGTTTTCAAAATATTTATAGTAAAATCTGTCTCTATCACTTATTGGAACACATCAGTGAATTATGTCTCATTATTCTTATCTGAGATTATAATAAGACAAATGCTGTGAGTTTTTTAAATACTGAATTTTGTTGATTGATGAAGTGTGTTAATTTTTCTCATGGACTCTTGGCTGATCTATTATATGAAGGAAAGAAATGTCTGCCTTAAACATTAAGATATGAATTAGGCACAAAAATAAGATATTTTTTAAAAAATATGTTTTATTAAATTCGTAATTGAAAATATCTAAATAAAATATTTAAAAAAAGGTTTGGGAATTTTTACTGTAAAGAATGACTCCTCCCTCACTTCCATCTTTTTAATAAAAAAAATTGTTTATTCTTTAAAATAAATATTTCATACACTTTTAAATTTTCTGATTAATGTTTTAACAAACAATTATGTAATAACAAAAATGTAAACACAAGAGGGGGGGGGAAATGTGGGACTGAAAATAATACAATAAAAAATAATGTGAGGATTTCCATTCACTTTCTTTATTCTTATGCTGCAAAAGTTTGTATTTGACAATTCATTGAAGGCATGACATCTTCCTGCTCGCAACATTAACCATTTTATGTCTTTTTCTTTTTTAAAAAGTTTATTCTTACTGTTTTATATCTGATAATTTTTTTTGGTAAGTATGTAGATGAAATAAAATTTAAAAGAAATTTATTTTGTATTAAATATATATTTGCTATGTTTAAAAATGATTACACTTAAATAAAAAAAGATATCTATAAGTAGATTTGTGAAAGTAAATTGACTTTTAATCAATTTACTTAACTAAAATAAATGAAAAAATTAATGATTAAATAGTTGTGAATAATGTTATAAAATATAAGATTGATGATAAATCATCATCATTTTTGAACATTTATCTAAATATATTTCCAAATTTAATTCAGTTTCTTTTAATCACAGCTTCTATTCTTTGCATTATATCAGCAAACTTTAATTCATTTATTCATCTCATATATGGTCTCTTTTTAATTCTTTTACAATATTCTGAGATTGCATTTAAGGTTTTAATTGCTCATTTTTTATCATTTCTTCTAGAAACATGTCCTGACCAGCTCCATTTCAATCTCTTAATTCTTTCAATTATATCAATAATATTTATTTGATCCATCATCCATGTATTTTGATTTCTTTCTTTTCCGTTCTTAATTCCCAACATAAATTTATCCAATACTTCATTTTGATCACCTGAAGTTTCTGCATTGTTTTTCAGTTAAGTATTCAAGTCCTAGATCCATATGTAAAAACTGATGACATATTTACTACCTCCCCCCCCAATACATTGTCTATAGGCATATTTTATTTTAATATTAAATTATTTCAACCAAAATCATTTGATCCAAATATGTTTTCATCTGTATTAAAATTCTGATCAAGGTATTTATAATTAATTAACATCTTTTAATTCATGACTATTAACTTTATTTTCTCTTTCTGAAAAAAACCCCCTGAACATTATTTTTTTAGTATTTATTCTTATTTTCATATGGTAATTCTTGAAATATTTCACAAAGCTCTAAAGTATTATTTGCAAAATTAGTCATATCATTTATGGTTTAAATAAGATCTGCATACTTTCATTCTCTTAGCTTTTTATTTTAATTCACAAAAATTGCTGAAAATAGTTTTAGAGATATAAAGTCACTCTACTATACATCCTTATTGTACCAGTCAAAACATGTTTATCCATCTAACATGAGCTGGAACTCACAAAATGTACTTCAAACCCAGTCAAGCCTGAGATTTAGGTCAGGGACCAGCCTGGATTCGAACCCACTCTCTAAGCCCCAGATCAAACACCTAATGAATAACATAATAGTGATGGCACATGAGAATTAATTTTAATCCGGCCCACTAGCAAAGCGGAGCAAAACAATGAGACATCTATCAACTATGACTAAACTAAAATATATATCAGTATGGCTGTACATTTGGAAGTGGAGAAAAGAAGAATTCAAACTAATAAGTTAGACAATAAAATATAGTTTAATATACTGACAAATTATTATACATTTATAAATTAAGTACATTAGTATGTGCGTGAATGAGCAAGCGGTAGATAATTACATAGTGTCATTCACGCTATTTTTTCTCATATGCTCTTTATTAGCTAAATAATATATTACAAATAAACACACATCTTTGGTGGGTCCAATATTAAGATGCCAATCGAATATTAGAAAGAATTACATAATACTGTCATTAACGTTTTGATTTATGGTTCAGAACATGGTGACTAACATATATTTTTCTAGGAGCGTTCCGAAATTCATTATACATATGATATAAACTATTTCCACACCATTGAGGTCGTGAAAATAAACAAAACACATTTGAAAGATTATATTTGAAACTATGACAAAATATTTAATGAAAAATTATTTTAACAATAGTAAGATGAATGCTTTATTTTTCCCAAGGCATAGAGATACTCTTAAATAGATATATAAATTACGACGGTGGGATTGTATGATAAGATTGAAATAACATTAGTAATTAATCTAGCTATTAATTTGGCATTAAAATATATTTTGAGCAGAGCGCATTTTTAATACTAGAGCATTAAAACTGGGTCATGAAGCAACAGAAATAATAATAATACGAATAAGTTTGCAGTGCTGACATAATAGCCTAAAAATAACAGGAAAAGTCATGCTTCTGGATGAAAAATGAAATCTCACACCCCCTTCTTGGGTAGTGCTTAGAGAAAAGTGGATAGGCATGGCGTGGCCCAGACTTTTGCTGGCATAACCGACATGAGAGGCCCTTTATTTACAAAGAAGTGAATATGCATAGCGTGTGCCAAACTTACGGGATCACCTCCAGAGGCATTTTATATGAAATAAATGTGATTCCAGATAGCTCAACTATCTACAGAATGAGATATGAGAAGAAATCTATGGGTTCGAACTTGTCGCAACTCCCATATTAGAAGACTAGAAGCATGTAATATATATATATATATATACACAAAGATAGGTTAAATGTCAGTAACACAGTATGAATGAATGTCCCTAATGACATTGAATAAGATTTACTGCTTTTAAAAATAAATGACCCTAGTTTGAATACCATAATTTAGACAAATAATACGATATGCAGTTATATATATAGAGAGAGATTTACATTTCATTTACTTAAAATATACTTGAAGATTTTATTTAGCAAAAGTAACATTAAGATTTACTCCCATCCCTTTTCTGCTATTTAAAATAAATAAATCCCACCTTCGTGGATTTTACAATAACTGGAATACATAGCATATATTTCAAGAGTAAAAAAAAACAAATACTAGAAGTTATATACATAAAACAATTAAGTCACCTCTTTTTAGAATTAAATAAATAATATTTTATAAGATTTCAAAGTGTTAATTAGCTTGAGTTCTGGATTTACCCCAGGTAGAAAATCCAGAGTTAAACAAATCAATTTTTATATTAAAAACGGACCTAAAATGTTGATTCATAAAACAATCTGGCAAACATATTAATTTATAATGCAGTATATATGTATATTTAAAGGGGACGTTAATAACTTGCTTCATGAAGGTTTATTTAAAATGACAAAAAAAAAAGATTTTAGAAATTTAATTCATTAGATTGTTTGAGATTGGCATATTAAAATAAAGCACACATAAAATCAAGTAATAAATAAATGACCGCACCAAAATTAAAGAAAGTTAGAGCATATGAGATAGAATTAAATTTAAAGAGATCATTTGAGAGAAATTTACATATTATATATAGAAATTAACTAAAAGCAAATTACATATTAACAAAAACAAAGTTAAATAATATATTAAAAGAAATCTTGATAGATGAGTTAGGTTAGATTTAGTTTGCGGTGATGGCTTGAAAAGTTACCTGGCAATTTTAAGAGTCTGATTTAAAATATTGCACGTGCACGGCAATTGAAATGAAAGTTCTTAAATAACTGCAAGCTTCTAGTAACATTAAAGTTCTTAGGTCGAGCTTTTACTTCACTCTTGGGCAGCAGCATGGTACGGCCGTGGAAGATAATGACCCAAACAGGGCTGAGAGGTGATGGATTTACTGCTACATTATTTAAGTTTCAAGCAATGTGTAATACATTTACAATCAGTTCTCTCAATAGTAGCTCTTCTCATCTGATTCAAAATTCAGTCATTTTATACTTTTTCTTTTATCAGTTGTTTTTGAAGATGCAACAGTAAGATAACATCCAAAAATAAATTCAAATCTATTTCCAGATTAGAAATAGATTTGACAACATGTTTTTAACAAAAGTATCTCTAATCTTAATCCCATTTTATTTTAAGTAAAACTTTAATTAAAATACCTACACCAGATTAAAACAATAGTGCTTCCAACCCCTTTAATTATTTTTAGACAATTACTGCGGAATCTTCCATATTGGATTTTACAAAATATACAGTTTAAAAGAAAAAAACAAGCAATTTAAAAAGAAAAAGTTTAAAAAATGACGTATAATAAAATATTTTAAACATCAATCTTTTGTTAGTAAGATTTTGCTCCTATATATATATATTTGAGCCGCATCTATAATACTTTAATAAAAACAAAAACTAATAATTAATAAAAAAGAATTAATAATAATTTTAAAAATGTTATGGAACGTTAAAATTTTATAACTTAGGCGCGATATCAAATATATACATAAAATAGATATATATAACAAAAGGAGCGGGATGGGAAATAGGGGTTTGAATACGGGTTAGGAGGTGGAAACATGAAGCTCAATCTTAAGCTAAGATTGACTGCTTCATTATCAATAATATTGCTGTTGTATTTTGATAAATATTTTTCAATTTCTTACTACATTTTTAAATTAGGTTTATTCTATACAACAATATTTGCATTATTTTTAGTAGGAATTTTTATATTTAAAGAAAGTATTACAATTACTTATTTCATCAGCTAATGTAAAAGTTATTAGCTTTTCATTCTACTCTTATCAATCAACATATCTACTCTATTTGTTTCTGGTTTTAATCTAGTTTGCTTTAGAATAAATTATTCAATTTTGTTGGAAAGTCTTTTTCCAACTTTTGCCATTCTTTTACATTTCTAAATACCTTGTTTTGGACACAGTAATTCTTTCTTCATACTTTTATACCACACTTCTGTATATATTTTTATTCACTGTTTTTACACATTTCATGTTAGTCCACTTTTACACTATAAAAATTAGTTTTCAGTTTTTCTAAAGAGAATCCTAGATCATTTATTCTTTGTTGAAAATACTATTATAATTACTGCTCTTGATATTGGAATTATTAAAAATGTAATATGTTTATTTAAAGTCTTTGATTTAAATTTTTTGTTTGCACTCCATACTTTTTGTTTTATATAATTTTGAAATTGATCTAATATTGTTTTTTCACATTTCTTATGGCATTTTTATACAGTTATATCTTATGCTTCTTATCGTACATTAAATGTATTTTTCTCCATGGTAAATTTTATTGCTTTGATTCACTTGAGATCCTTTCTTTCTTTTTTTTGTTTGTTTAATCTTCTCTGATTTTTCTTTTTATATTAGATTTTATCTCTAATATTTCCATCTTCAGATTTACCTTGTATTAGAGTTTTTTGCATTCTAATTTGAGATTTTTTGACTTTCATTTGAGATTCATGGTATTACTTTTAGACAATTCCTTGAGATTCTTTGATCTTTTTCTTCCATGACTTATACAAAGAAAAGCAATCTTGCAAATCTTTGTTTTAAAAATATTACCATTGTTTATTATTATTATCATCATCATCATTATCATATTATCTCCATCTAAATAATAAAAGTTTTTAAAAATTTATTAATTATTCATAAATAAAAAGACAGTTAATTATATTGTCACCTTGAAATTCCATATTCATAAATCTAAAAATCCAAATTTGATTCCCTTGCTGTTTGTCACTGGTCAGGTTAACAGCATGATGTGTTATATAATAACACAATATATTTAAGTAGCTTAAATAAAGTTTAAATTTTTCTAAAGACATTTAATAGCTAATATTAGACGATGGAAACATACAATTATTACTAAAATACCATCATCCAAAACTTTCAAACAAACACAAAGAAGGATCTTATTTATCTATGGAAAAAAAAAAAGAAAATACGGTTTTTTTTCTTTTCCCTAAAGTTTTTGAACATTGTTTTATATATATATCAGGTGATGATGATGAGACTTAGAGTAGTGGAATATACAAAAAGTAACGTTTTATGCGTATCCAAACGTTCACGTAGCTTCAATAACAAAATGCATTTTACTGTATCTAACTATATTTTTTTAAAAAAAATTAAACTAAGTATCTTATATATTAACAACGTATGGGTTTAATTTAACCGTTCTATGATAAATAAATATTTAAACATATACAATGTATTATATAAATATCTATGCTGTATTATGTGTGTGTTATTTGTATAACGCGAGTTTAGTTAAATATCATGGTTTAATAAATTATATTCTTCCTTCTTAAAATCATTTCCTTTAACTCCACAAACTATAATATTAATAAATAAATTGTGAAATATCATTCTCAAAATTTTTTAAATAATAAAATGTGTAATGTAACCTGTGTGAATCTTTTTATCTAAAATAAAATACGAACGCTAATTAATTAATAAACAAATTCAAATTTTATTTACATTAACAAAATAAATAAATAATGAATAAATTATTATTTATTTAGAATAGTAATGGCGTTTTCATTTAATAATATTTCAGCTTTAACTATATGAAAGTAAACTTTAAAAAGTATATTTTATATATACAGATATTATATATTCAAAAAAAAAAAAAATCACAATAAAGATTTTGTATTATAAAAAATATACATTTTCACTCCAAATCCTGCAACACATATCAGAAGTGCTATGCCTTTCATGTTCATATCAATCTGCTGATAACTTTCAAATCTTGTGATCTGATCAAATAATGTGTAATACGTATGTGAGTAATACGTAATAAGAATTTCACTGAAAAATCAATCCTTAAAAAGTACATTTTTAACAATAATGAAAATATTGATTTGACATTAAAAAAATCTCAAATATGACATGGTAACAATACTAAAAATATGAATTTCATCCAAAAATGAATCTTAAAAAGTACATTTTTAATAATACATGGAATATTAATTTCTAACAATATTAAAAATATGAATTTCAACCAAATAATCAATCTTAAAAAGTACATTTTTAACAATAATAAAAATATTGATTTGATATAAAAAATGTAAAATATGACATGCCATTACACAATTTCCAAATGTAGTTTTAAATACAGACCAAACAATCACTAAATCACAAAATACTCTGAAATATTACAAAAAAAAAAAAATACACATATGATACTTACTGTGTAATATATAACAGAAATTGTTGCAATGAAACAATCAATTTGATGGTTCTACTTTATTTTAAGTGGATACATTTTTTTTCTCAAAATGGAGACTAAAAGTAAAATTTTTATTTTTCCCAAAATACACACTTACTTAATACATGATTGCATTTGTGATACACATGAAAATGATCGTAACAGCACTTCATATTTCAGCACTTTTATAAGCCTTCCAGCTTTCAGAATAAATCATCAATCTCTCTTCCACATTTTGTTTCACTGCTTCCATAAGAGTTGCCACTGTTCTATCATTAATTGTCATGACAAAAAAACTCATCAGTCTCCCTGCATAAGTCACCACACATCGACTGGGAAGAATTCGTCCAGCTTGGTTTTGAAAATTTTGCCAACTTTGTTAGGGCCTCCAATTTTACATTTTCATGAAAATATAAAACAGCATTCATTTCAGTAGTGGGTAAAAATCATTGAATCAAAATTACGACTACAAATTAAAGTAAAATCCCTTTTCCCCATTTTAAAAAGGCTCATCAATTTAGACGATTTTGTTTCAGCCTCCAATTGTAAAATAGCAAACATTTCAATAGCAGATAAAAATCATTGAATCAAAACTATGAATACAAATGAAGTAAAAAATAGTTTAAAATGCAATTGACAGAACTAAGAATCTGGTCGGAATGAAATCTGGATAATAACAGAGAGTGTAAAATTATCACCAAAAAACATGTTATTGGAAGAGATCAGATTGCAGGGTTTATTTGACACAGTCACAAAGTTGCATAATTATCATGGATGTAAAAAGGTATACCATCTCTTCTATGTTGCAGAACTAATATGTAAGTACCAAAAAAATTTCAAAATGAAAAACTAAGGAGGGAATTTATATCCACTTTGAACAGTGAGTTTTTAAATTCAAATCATGACTTGACAACAACTGATGCAGATTTATACTATTACACAGCTGAATTTAAAGAGCAATTTTATATATGTAAACTTTTGTTAAAATGTAATGTAAAACTCCATATATATATATATATATATATGATGACAGAATTGCTTTGGAAACAAAATAACAATGGCAATAAAAGGTTGGATGCACTTCGTACTAGGAAAGAAATTAAAATATCAAAAGTTAACTTTCCAAATATTTATCACTGAAGCAGTTAATCTGGAGTCCAGATTGAGCTTCATGGCCCATCCTGTCTACTAACCACTTACTAGGGTTCAAACCTCAAATTCCATTCCATTTCATCATTTATTACATGTATTTTAAGTATATATATCAAAAGTATTTGTAAACATTTAATTAATAAATTTAATTATCATTTAATATTTTATAAATAGAAATTGTATACATCATCATCATCATCAACCATTACCAATCCACTGCAAGATGAAGGGCTCACCAATTTCAATCCATTTTTAGCTTCTCTTCTCCACATCACCCCTGCACACTTATTTCATCCATCCATCTCACATGTGGTCTCTTTCTGGGTCTTTTACAATCTCTTGGAATCCAGTTTAAAATTTCAATTGTCCATCTGTTACCATCTCTTCTAACAATATGTCCAGCCCAATTCCACTTCAGTCTTTTAATTTTTTCAATGAGGTCAATAACACCTGTTTGTTCTCTTACCCATACATTGTGTTTTCTATCCCATCTTGTTACTCCCAACATGCATCTCTCCAAACTTCTTTGAGTGGGCTGAAGTCTCTGTATTGCTCTTCCATTAAGTGTCCAAGTCTCAGATCCATAAGTAAGAACTGGCAAAACACATTTATTAAAAACCTTCCTTTTCAAACACATAGGCATATTTCCTTTTAGTATCAAGCTATTTCTACCAAAAGCACTCCAACCAAGTTTAATTCTATGATTAATTTCATCCATTATATTTCCATCTGTATTAATAATCTGACCAAGGTATTTGTAATTGTTAATTTCTTCTAACTCATCATAATCAATCTTTATTTTCATATTTTGAGAAAATCTATTAAACATTACTTTAATTTTTTTAACATTTATCTTTAGTCCTACTTTCCTACTTTCATCTGATAACTCCTGTAACATTTCCTGTAGCTCTAAAGAATTATTTGCAAAAACAACTACATCATCTGCAAAATCTAAATGACATAAATATTCTCCATTTACTTTCACTCCTTTAGCTTCCCATTTTAATCCACAAAAACACTTCTTGCAGCACTGCTGTAAAAAGTTTTGGAGATATGGAGTCACCCTATCATACACCCTTTTCAATGTTGATTTTCCTACTATTGCATTTTTATAAATATTCTTCAAAATATGACAATATCCTGGATCTACACCTTGATGATCCAATGCTTTAATCACTGAAGAAATGTTTATAGAAACAAATGCCTTTTCATAATCTATAAATCCTAAGCATAATGGCAACTCATATTCATTTGTCCTTTCTATAATTTCTCTCAATATCTGGATATGATCTACTGTACTAACACCACTTTTAAATCCAGCTTGTTCTCTTGGTTGGTGGAAATCCAGTGTTTTCTGTAGACGAGTTGTAATTATCTTAGTAAAAATTTTGTATAAAACTGATAAAAGACTGATAGGTCTGTATTTTCTAATATCTTCTTTACCACCTTTTTTAAATACTAATATTAATACTGCATTCTTCCAATCATCTGGTACATCTTTATCATTTAGACATTTGGTATATAACTTTGCTAAAAAAAATTATATTTCTTCACCTGCCTCTTTTAATATATCAATTACAATTTCATCATTACCTGGAGCCTTCCCTTTCTTCATAAATTTAATTGCATGTCTCACTTCCTCATTCAAAATTCTGGGAAATTCGGAAGATATAATATGTATAGGAGGCACTTGTTCTTTATTACTATATAATTCTTGATAGAAGTCTTCTACACATTTTATGATGTCATCTCTCTTTTTAGTAATAATGCCATCTTTTTTTCTTATTGCATATATAAATTTCCTACCAATACCAAAAAGTTGTTTTACACTCTTTAGACTTTTATTCTCTTCTACAGCTTTCCTTACTAGTTTACAATTATACTTTCTTATATCATTTTCAACTCTTTTCTGCACCATTTTTCAAAATTTGAGATATTCAATCTTTTTTAATGCATCATTGTTGTATATCCTCATATTCTTTCTTTACTTCATAAATTCTCTAGTCTCAGTAGAAATTTTACTGGTAAATTGCTGCTTTTTTCTACCAGCTATCTTTGTTGCAGTTTTTAAAAGTGTATCGCTTATTTTCCTATTAAGGTCATTCAAATCTGAATCATGTTCAAAATCTACTAATACTTGAAACCGATTTGTAAGTTCTAATTTAAATTCATAGAATGTTTCTGAAGATTAGGAATATCAACTGTAAATATTGTTTTTCTTAATAATTTTTGTCTCTCTAGTTTTGCATTAACACGTATCTTACATCTTACTAATCGATGATCACTTCCTGTGTTAAATTTATTAAGAACATTACAATCTTGAAATATGTATTTTCTGTTAGTCAAAATATAATCCAATTCTGCTGTACCTTCATTTGGATGCTTCCATGTCCATTTCCTTTTAACATTTTTCTCAAAAAATGAATTCATAATATAAAGTTTTTAAACTCCACAAGTCTATGTCCTAATATAAAGTTTTTATTTTTCTGCAAACTCCACAAGTCTATGTCCTCTCTCATTTCTATTACCATAACCAAACTTACCTACAGCATTTTCATCTTTCATTTGTTTACCAATTCTAGCATTAAAGTCTCTCATAACAATTTTAAAATGGTGTTTACTCTGATCAAAAGCCTTTTGTACATCCATATAAAAATCTTCTATAACTTCATCACTATGAGAACTTGTTGGGGCATAAACCTGAATTATCTGCATTTGGTATCTATTAAGTTGTAAAACTAATCTTGCCACTCTGTCTGATACACCATCAATCTCCACAATGTTATTCTTCCATTTTTTATTTATAATGATTCCTACTCCACTTGTAATTCCAATATTTGTGCCTTTATAGTAGAGTATATGTCCACTTTTTTTATATATATTGTCTCTTCACCTTTTCTTCTAACTTCACAAAGTCCAATAATGTCCCATTTAATATAAGACAGTTCTTCTTCCTTTACTTGAAAGTGATCTGCAGTTGTAAGTACCTAAATAAAAAGTTGTCATCAAATGGCAGCCTGAGTCCACAATCAGGGGATTCTTAGCACCCTCCGCCTTCGGCCACCAACCACTGCCTTGGTTGGTGACTTTACAGCCTCCTGGGAATAAGGGCCATGATTTATTTTTGTCTGTCATGATTGTATATATTGAAAAAATATTCTTAAACTCGGAGGTAAAAAGCCAATAAACTCACCACGCTGGCTAATGCGTGTTGGTGAGCAGCCCATCCATGTTCGTATACTATATGAATAATCACATAGTAATAACAGCTGCAATGACAAGAATGTATGGAGTGGACATTAGGAATTTGCCCTGCTCGGTTCCTTTATGGTCTCCAAGAGGAATCAAGGGGGCTCCTTTCAGTTAATAGCATACTCCAATATATATATAACAGAGAGGGATGTAGAATCTAACATTATTACAAATATTTTATATAATGTATTTTATTTTTTATTATTATGTTATGTATAACAGGCCAAAAAGATGATGCAATATGTCAAGAAGGTTCTTGAAAGCACTTAGTGAAATCTATGATTAGGGGGGGGGGGTAATCTATTGTTCGAATTTTGTAAAATTGCATTCTTTAATTTAAAATTTACTTAAATTTAGGGATAAGATTACTAATGGATATTCTATTCATTTTAAAATATTTACATTAATCTTTTTCAAAATCAAGAAGTATATTTTGAATACATTTTGAGCCTTATCAACTATTTGCATCTTCTTAAACAAAAGGACAAAGGCATAGTTTTGCTAAAATTAATCAGGCGAAGCAAACCTACATTGATTTTTCCATAGGCAAGATTTTGTAAAAGCATTTCTGGAATAACTTAGTGTGATATAAATAGAGCCAAACATTAATATCAAAAGAAAAGAGAAATTTATTAAAAATCATGCTGCTTATTCCATGCTATTAAGAATTTTTGATATGAAGCCTGAGTAGAGGGAATAAAGCTATCATTTCCCATGTCTCCCCACCAGAATGCCATTAGCTTCCATCACCTGATGAACTGCTCATAGTGAAAATGAAATCATATGCCTTAGGGAAAGCTTCCTTAACCACCACCATTGAAGTCTGTTGATCATCATGCACGAACAAGGACCAACCAACCTGTCAGATCCCCACAACACCACAAGGTGATACATGATCGCCGCAAACAAAGACTATATTATCTCAAAGTAGTTCTCAAAATTCCAGAATTAACTTTTTCTATTGTCTTTGAATCATGTATATATATATATATTTGTTTTTCATTGAGTGAGCATGGTATTGACCCCTCATATATATATATTAACTAGGTAAATGACTCTCAAGACACTTACCTTTATAAATGTCTACTTCTTTCATGCTCTATATTTTTTATATATATCAGGCTTTGGTATGGTAAATTTGTTTATGATTATTAATTATATTTTGTATTTAACCTACTTGAAATTAATATACCAAGCCAACCCAATCTTGTAAGTCCACTTGCTAAGCCTTTTTTAAAATTAAATTTCTTTTTTTATTATTTTTATCAGAGTTCTTAATAACCCATCTATTGGTTTGTTGTAAATACATACACCCTCCAGGTTGAGTTGTCTTTTATGTAATATGTTTTCTGAAAAGTTATATTTAATATGGGTAGAATAAAATGAGTTTCTTAATTGGGCTAATAGAAATTTATCTTGTTGGTTAGTGCTACCAAATAATTTTTTTTTTATGTCTCAATAAAATGACTTGTTTATTTTTATACTCATAATCCAATCTACACGCTCATGAAATATTATTGGTCGAACATAAACCCCACCTATTAAACACATATGAGACTTATTGCTTAGAAGTTTTTTTTTCCTTATTTATTTTGAATGCTCAAGGTTTATTTTATTAACTAATAAATAATGTAAATACGTTAGCCTAACATAGTGCATGTTTGGGATTTAAACAATATCATTAAAGTCAGAGTCATTTTAGTTCAAGCATTAAAGTTATTTCAATGTTGTTAGTGACATTTTCTCTTTAGCATTGCTGACACCGGCCAGTTTCTCAAACTCATGTGCTTTTAATATGGGATATTCAGAAGTCCAAACCGATGGATTTTATATATCTTTCAATGTCAGGGAATCTCACCTCATTGAAAGGTGCTCGCTCTTTAAGAAATGGTACGCTCTGTGGTGGGATGATCCCGGAAAGCCTGACCCTTGTCATTGTCCTACCTATTTTATCTAAAAACCACTCTGAATGAATAGAGGGTCTTAGTCATGTTTCTTTTCTTTACAAAGCACTACTCATCAATCAGTACGAAGATAGTCTATGTAACAGCCACGATGTCAATACCGCTATATATATATTGTAATTTTGATTTGCTTGTGTGACATCATTTTTTAATGCTATAATGAATCATAATATATGCTCTGCTGAAGTACATTAAATCTTCTATTTTAATGATTTTCATTCATCCGAAATTTCAGCTGTCTTATATTTTCATCAAATCTCATATGCGTAATTGTATAATTATTGTCAATAACTGTGACCCCGGGAATTTAATTAATCATCTCATAAATGGGGATAAATAAATTAGCACTTGTAAAATCTTGTTTTAAAATAAATAATGTATATTTATAAATTAGCTATGTAAAATCTTGTTTTAAAATAAATTATGTATGTGTGTATATATATATATGCGATGAATCGCACTTAGGCTTTCTTGACCTTTTGTTTTGACATGAATAATGAAATGTAAACAATCGAGGAAGATATGTTTAGTATATATAATTCAGTCATTGAGTATTATCTTATTTATATATATATGTAAAAGCATTAATGCAATTATGAAATGAAGAGTCTGTAAATATATATTGGCATATTAACACTGCACCTATGTCACAGTGTTTCGTTAGTTTTCAATATATCAATGTATTTAATCCAGAAAGAGCATATGATACCTTGAGTGTACTTAATACTGTGGAGTTTACTGTCATGATGGCATATATTCGC
Source organism: Epiperipatus broadwayi (assembly GCA_028023455.1). Classification (NCBI taxonomy): domain Eukaryota; kingdom Metazoa; phylum Onychophora; class Udeonychophora; order Euonychophora; family Peripatidae; genus Epiperipatus; species Epiperipatus broadwayi. Next base: position 401,227 of record JAQFVV010000080.1, on the reverse strand, counting down.
CAGTGGCATGCACATACTTATGTAATCTATGTCTTTATATAATTGTTTGTTGTATTATTAAAACATATCTTATACTTATCCAGTTTTCTTGTTCGGATCATTTTCTTATCCACTTCCTCTATCTAAATATAATGATTTAAGATTCCAAGTCTTGGGATGGGATTCAAACCCAGATATCCCAACATTATAAAATGATCATCATTTATCCCATCATTTGAATATTTGAACAGTCTCTTTAGTCTATGTGAAAAATATCTTAATCCATGCCATTGTGTCATCCATCTTTAGAGTCTCTTGTCTTCTCCATTGTGTCTCTGGACCAGGAATCAAAGAAGTTCATTGTATTACTGTAGATGTTGCTCATTAGGTTAGTGATCTGGAGAATGGGAAAAGAATGTCTCTTCATATATCATTACAGATAAAAAAAAAAATAGCTGTGGTTGAATTTTGCATCAACCAAGTAACATTTAAAAAATAAGTTGGATATGTGTATTGGAATATATATATAGAGAGAGAGACTTTTAAACAGAGGGCGTTACTGGATATTTGTAATTGTATAATGGTTTATATATATATAAAATTGAATTCAAAATCCTGGATTATTATTATTCATGCTTGTCTCTCTCTACTCCAAGAAGGATAGTTTCTTTTCATTTAGATCAGTGTTTCCAACCTAAGGTACGCGAGTTGCTGGTTGGTGGTACACGAAAAATAATCAATAATGGCGGACATAAAAAAAAATTAAATCATAAAAATATAGAAACGTTTTTTCCTATAATTCATAAAAATTATTTTAATTAATAATATTATACAGTAAAGTTGTTAACATGTACAGTCGATAACGATCTTTAATGTTAATGATAAAATTGAAAGTATGATTAAGAAATTAGATTTCTGGAAACAGTAATATATATATAAGTATCGAAAACAATCAACTGGGAGTATTCGAAACTTTACATATTTTTTTGTTTGAAAATAAGGTTAGTCTGTCTCAAGATATACGAGAAAATATAATAGCACATTTAACAGGATTAAAATTGTCTTTCATGGAATATTTTCCAAAACCCGAAAACACAAATGATAATTGGATTTCAAACCCTTTCTATGCAGAAAATTTAGAAAAAGCTACATCATTATCAATAAAGGATGAAGAAAATTTAATAGAATTATCATGTGATAGAACTTTACAAGTAGAATTAAAACGGCACAATCTAATTAATTTTTGGTTAAACATTATAGAATATGAACAACTTTCAGAGAAAGCTCTTAAATTATTATTACCGTTTACTAATATGGAATTAGTAGGAAGATCTTTTTCTTCATATATTTTTTTAAAAAATAAGTACCGAAACAGATTGAACGCAGCTGTAGACTTAAGGATATACCTTGCATCTTTTGAATCAAATTTCAAAAAAATATGTTGTTCGAAACAAGCACAAAGATCTCATCAAATTTATTTTATAAAAATATTTGATTATGATAAAAAAATATACTAATTGTTTTTTTATAATTTTGTGTTTTTATTAAAATCATTTATTAGTAAACGAAATATGACAAAATAGTAGATAAATAACGAGTCTGATCAACGCAAAACAATCTAAATTATTTAATTTGAAAGAATGTATCAGAAAAGGATCATACCCAGAAATTAGACTCTCATTCATTCTTGATCATCTATTGTGGATTACTAGATGTAAGCTAGTATTTAATCATCAAAATTTTAATCCTATTAACTTCATGCTGAACAATATAAAAAAAACAAGAACAAGAGATAGGTTGATAACCCCTGTGGTTATTTTTACCATGACTTGGGACATGCTGGATTTATCCTCTCCATGGCCCAACCAATAGCAAGATGCTCCGAAAAAAAGAAAACAGACTCAAATTCGGGAAAACCAAATGAAGGAATGAGAAAACACTTTAAACAAAATATGTACCAAATAACCTTTAATGTAATCTTTAATAAATTATTTTGGAAACAATTTGAAACTTTGAACAAACACATACATATAAATATGTTACAGTGAGTTTATAATTTCAGTGAGTTTATAATCTGGCCTGACGTTTAGGCGTGTTTCAATGTAATTTGTCTCATTATGAGATGTGAATACATATATGGTCACCCTATAATATTTATAATGCAAATAAAGTAACACACTCGCAATAACAAATTTCACGAAATACAATCATTTTTACGAAGTGGTACAATTTAGCGTGATGTACTACCAAGTGGTACACGAGCCAAAAAAGGTTGGGAAACACTGATCTAGATCATACACAATGAAACTAGCTGTAATGGAACATAGTGGGTAAAAAAAAACTTTTGATTTAATTTGTGTGTTGTATAATTTTCAGTATAATAAAAAAAAAGTATGTTTTATCTTTATTTTAAAACAGAAAATTTATTTATGAACAAACAATATGTATAGTCAAAATAAGAGTCATAGATCACATGACCCTGCTCTCTTAAACTTGTAAGTTATAAACAATATGTATATTTAGAAGTTGATTGATAAGCTATCTACACAATAAAATGTTGGAAATTCTTTTTTTTTTTTTTAAGTTTAAACTGTTATCAGGTGATATATATTAATTTCTGACTCAATATTTTCAAATATTTATTTATTTAAAATTTAACTTAAAAATAGGTATTTGTATAGAAGAATTTAAATGCAATAAATTTTCATGTTACTTTGATTGTTTATAATTTATTAATGGATAAATAAAGTCAATTTTATTTAGTCATATATTTTTTTAATTATATATTTTATTTGAAGCCTAAGGAAAATATCTTAGAATCTCTCTTGCGGTTTATATAGTGCACTGTCATACAACGCACTCTTGTGATTCATATTTATTTATTGTTTGTTATAAATCATTATAGAGTAATGGATAATCAGATTGATAAATATTGAATTAAGATCAATCAGATTTATTAGGTATTAATTAAAAACAAATTGTATTTATACTTATTAAGTGGTTACAATTTTAGTCAGTTACATATTTTTTATATTATATTATTAATTACTTATTATAAATTAATAAATTAAAATTTAATTGAAATCTAATAAACTTGTCTAATTATTTTATAAGTGTGCAAAATAACTTGTGACAATAAATTTAAAAGAAGATAAGATAAGCTATCTATATAAAGAAAAAACATTTTTCTTTTAATAATTAAATCCTAATCTAAAATCAAACCAATATCGATAAGTGAAATATGGTTATATATTATATTATTATTATTAAGTCTAATTAGAGATAAACTTTATATGGTCATTATATTGAAATATTTTTTTGCTTTATCTAAGTTAATATTGATGGTATAAATAATGTAATTAGTTCATGATTAATTATTAAGAGTTTATCTTGTTTAGTTATAAAGACAGTAATAGATTTTACTCTGTCATTAGTTAGAATGATTTGCCTTATCTTTAAACTTATTTGAGGGGGATCATAAATTTAATTAACTATTAAATCTTAATACCAACCTTTGACTAAAATAAATGTCAATAATTGTTTTCTGTGGTTTGTTATAAAATCCATGTTAATAATTGATTTACAGGAAATTTAAAATAGATAGATAGGATTAGTTGATTGTGATTCAGTAAATATTCAATAGAAACCTTCTTGCATTCATTGATTACTCTGGCTTTGCTGAGTGGTGCTACTGTATGAAGAATTTAGCCTCTGTATATTTGATATAATGATATGATTGGGTATTATAAATACAAAATTATCTAATAGGTTTATTAATAATGTATTTTTGTTGAGTATTTCATTTTGATATATAACTTAAGTAATAATAGTACCTTGATATAAAGTATTAGTATAGATAAGTTAATATTATTTAACATTTTATTAAACTTAATATAGAACTGATTAATGGTTCATTTTTATTTAAACATTGTAGATATTGTAGGTTTATAAAACATTCTCAAAAGAATAACCTAACTATTTATGAATTAGTTTATTTAGGTAGAGAATATCATTAAATTTTAGAATAAATTTACATTAGTATATGTAATATTTGATCAGTAAAGTATATCATAACTTGAGTTATATATTGATTTAATTTTGATTGTAGTTTATTTTGGGTAATGAATAGATTTTGGTGATATTTGAAGTGATGAACTTGTTTGTTTTCTTTTTGTTTTAAATGCTGTCTGAACAAATTAGGTTTTAATAAAGATTGTCATCAGTATTTTATTTTAGTCTAATGGACAGCCTGAATAACAATATTTATGGGAAATATTGGTATTGCACAGTGTGTCCAATAACTGAGTTATATAATTTTATACAGGTTATAACAGAGTTACTATTTAATGGTACATGTTTTGTTCTGCGACAAATATTCAAATCATAATGGTATTTCTTCATTATTTTTATTTTTGTGTCAGTAATATGTGATTGTCTAAAAAACTGTAGAGCAATTTCTTTTATTCCATTACAAATGCTGACCAAACAAAGATCACTTTTTATCCTGTTACAGTATATATATATATATAACAAGATATATATATATAACACACATCTGCATTACATATTTCATACTTTAAAAATAAATGATCAAATTTATTAAAAAAAGAAAAGAATTGTTAAAGAAATTATTAGTTAAGAAGTAGTTGTTAAAATGTAATTTTGTAAAAATAAAAGATAGCATATATTATTCTTTTAAAATAGAATAAAGCTAACTATTAACAGTGGGGTGAAAAAGAATTAGAAATAAAATTTTAAAAAACTCACTCTCCTTTTTATAAATTAAAATAAGTTAAAAGAATAAATGTTTAAAAGTAAATCTTAGTAAAAAAAAAAATCTCAAATAAAAGGATTAATTAATTAGTGGATTCCAGTAAAATTCATGGCTTATAATAAATATGAAATGTTTAAAAATAAAACTCACAATAGAATTAATTATAAAGTATGTAAATTATCTCATTGGCACAAATGCAATGAGATAATATATTAATCTAGGAATAGATTTAAGTTAAGATAAAAATAAAACCATAAACAATGGGAGAGAAAAAAATATAAAAACCAGTTATCTATTGTTAAGAATTCATATTGATATTTTTCCTTGAAATTCACTCTGAGATTCATAGAGATTCATTCAAACATACAGATATTTGAAAATTTAAGTGTAGTAGCAAACCAGTCATTATTGCTGCAGATAACATCAATGCCAAAGCCCCAGAATTAGCAACATGCATTGCTAGAAATCTGTAGGAGTGTTTGGCTGGGATTCATGCCCCAAAGTCCTCTGCAATATCAACTGTCCTTGCCTAAACCAATGCCTGAAGAAAATATCTAAATGGTGAAATAGATGCTGCCACCAACTCTCTCCCACTATCAAGCCAAATGAAAGACAAACCCTAAAAAACATTGATGGAACACCAAAGCAATGGGTTGGAAATTGTCAATCATAAAAACCTAGGTAAATTTATTTTAATCACTGTCCAGTGCTTTATTTTAAATAAAATGAACTTAATGGACTATTATAAAATTTAGCCTTAACTAATCATTTATATTTCTTTATGTAAAATATTATACTGTTATGTTATATTAAATAGTTGTGCATGAATAAATACTAACATTTGCTTAATTTTTATTTGGTCTATTCTCTCTTTCTCTTATCACTGTGTCACCATTTATTTAAAGATATAAATGTTTATGTAGGTTAACTCTTACATACCAAGTTGCCATCTTTAATTTTAAAAAAAAATTACAACAAATATAATTTATAACATATCTTCTATTTTATTACAATAAATATAAAAATATATACATTGTTAGAAAAAGCAAATATGAAAGAATGTAATAAAGCTGATAAAAAAGTCATTACCTTAAAAAAATTTTAAAAAAGGATTTTTAATACTTTTAAAAATGTTTATTTTTAAATTGGTTCACAAATTCTAAATTTTGAAAGTTATATGTTAAAATGACATTTTCATAGACAACTTCATCACATTTGTCATAAAGTGCTGAAAAACATGGTATATAATATGACTTACCTGAGACAGTTTTTCATGATAAAATGTGGGGAAAAGGAGATGATTGGTGACTTTCATTTTTACTAGCAGACTCAGATCTTGTACTTCCATACAGGATATCTGTTAGAAATGCTTGGTTTTAGTGAGTGCAAAAAAAAAATAGTAAGAAAAGAGCATGATATTATGCAAAGAGAATGTTCGTAAATTGTATTTTATGAAAAAAATATTATTATTATATTATTAAAAAATGGAAGAGGGGGCAACCTGAAATATGTATTTTTTTCAAGCAAAAAGTGTATTCAAAAAAATAAATCAAAAATAAAAATTTCTCTACAATAAATGAATACCCTCTGACCAATACAAGATATAGAATTTATGCAGGAATAAAAAGAATCCCTCTTATTCCTACAACTCAAATATTTATATATGAGCAAATCTGAAGTATTGGCACAGAAGGTGTGACAATATAAGTCACTTTAAATTACTATAAACAACATTTAAACAAAATTATTATAAGCATTGATTATATATGTGTGTGTGGGAGATGATGAAATGGACCAACTGATGAGTGCTGGTTCAGCATGAAATATGTATATTGGAAATCATTTATGCTGTTCATGTGTGTAGTCATGTATATCAGTTATATGAAGTAGACTGGATGGATTGAGGGAGCTTGAAAGTCTGTGTTCAAATACTTGTAAATATAAATACATGTAGAAGACCAAGAGAAAAATAATGCTGAAGATACATACTGTAAAATGTGATTAATTCGAGACCTTGAAGTAAAGTTCAAACTGACTCACCTAAAACTAAAAAAATCGAAAGATTATTACAAAATTGCAACAAATGAGTACATTGTAACTATAATCATGCAATAAATGAGCAATAATATAAATAAAATCATGATATACTTAGCAGTCGATCTTAGCCCAAGATCAAGCTTCATTGTTCTACCACTTAATCCATGTTTCATCCTGTTTTTTTTCATCACTTGTATATAAACTATATGTATATTTCTGAGAAGCATCTATAAATATTTATAAATATAAATCTCAAATAAAAATTGTCTTTAATTTTAAATATTAACTTTTATGGATGTGACTCAGATATATACATATATTAACGGAGTTTTATATAGATAAAAGCACAAACAAATCATGTAAATAATTTTGTATTTTTTTTCTTAACTTTATGTTACTTATTTTATAAATATTTTTCTTCATATAAATACACAAATATTCAAGATGGAAGATGCAGTCATTAACTGTCCAAGAGTAATTAAAGGGGTGGGATTCATGATTTTAAAAGGAATTTTTTAATTAAAGTTAATGAAAGTAAAATTTAAAACAAAGCTAATTGATTTTAGTTAGCTGTTAACATTTTTATCAAATCTATTTCCAATCTGGAAATTGATTTGAATTTATTTTTGGACAGTTATCTAACAATTGCATCTCCACTAACAATACAGAAAATATTTCTGTAGATTTCAAGATTGAATAAGAGTTAAGTTTAATTAAAAGCATTCTTTGCATAACTGAAAACTGATATAAATAGGCCCAAAAATCTATTGTGTCAGAGTTCGATCAATAGTCGCTAGTTGACTCTACGTCTGTTTAATTTTTGAGGAGCCTAAGCCACTTTCTCCTCCGTCTTCAGATCCACTCTTCACCGTGCAGAGATGTAGCCCCTACGGCTCCAGTGTGCCCATGCCATCAAAGAACTGCTGAGGCCAAGAGTCATGTTAAATCAAAGAATGCCACCTGCCACAGAAGACTCATGCCTACTTCATCCCATAGAATCATGAGTTAACAAGCCTATAGTCATTATCATTGCCTTACCTGAAGTCTAACTGTTAAATCTTTAAAATTACTGTTTTCTTTATGTTAAACCTCTTTTTAACTCACTAATTAGTGAGTGTGTTAAATTATTTCTTTACATTGATTCTTTTCTATCAAATTAATACTACTATAAAATATTTCATCCAACTCACACTTCTTATTTTTTTTATAATTTAATGTGGTTATAATTTATTTTAAATGATATTTTTATATTTTTCACTAAACTTTTATTTGTAAATGCCAATCAAACCCAGTCTTACGAACTTAGAAGGGGGAGGGGGGAATTAATGAGTTCTTAATTATTTATTTCTAATAGTTTGCAAGACTGAGTTTCTCTTGTAAAATAAATATATGCTTTTTAACAAAAATATTTGATCACAAGTTTATACAAAATGTATAAATACTTTTTAATCTGGGGTGGATATTGGTGTTTGTTAGTTTTATTAATTTCTTTACTCATCATCATCACCAAAAAAAGGCTGGTGAACAAATTCTATTTTGTTGTTCACACTTTTAAGTGCATGAATTTTAGTTTTTATATACATTTAAACAAAATAGTATTGATTCAAGAAGGGGGAGCAATGCACACTTCATTAATAATAGTTTTAACTTCTGATTAATGATTCTATTTTACACACTTCATTATTTTAACATGTCAATATATATCTGTTAAACTACTTAAGGCTTTATATTTAGTCTTTAAATCCAATGATTTTATATTATTATAATAGCATTGCTGGCATATGTCAAATTATTAATAAGCCACATAGGGCTTTGATCTGATTTGCTTATACCTCATTCCAGGGAGTCACGATCGTCTTCGTTCGTCATTCTTCTCCTCCGAGTATATATTTATGTTACTTTGATTTTCCTGTACTTCATCTCAGGGATTTGAAGCCTTCCATCCTTTTTTATTATTCTTGTTCATAACAGAAGTCTGAGTCTACTTCTGGAACATGCCAGTCAGTGTTGTTGAAGCTCTGCATGGACTTACCGTAAACTGGATCCATAGAAGCTTCCCACCAACCTTTCCTTTGGTACTGCTCTAGCATGAAGCTGGCATTCCACCACCTTAATAATCAGAGAATGACCTTTTCTTGGCCAAAGCTGCCATTTTTCTCTTTCTCACTGACAATGCTAGCACCACAATTTCTTATAGCTCGTTTTTCTTTTAGCCTGTTTGACAAAATAATTTGTAATGTTATGTGATAATGAAATGTTTTTCTCTTTAAATATTTTTTGTTGGAGTTTTAAATCCAACCTCTCATGAAGCTGCCCTCCCCTTTATTGAAATAATCAATTCCCGTATTTATAGAGTTTTGCAATATTCTATTGCTAAATGTAGAAAGTGTGTAATAAATAAATGTTTCAGTATACTTAAGGATCAGAACGTATCCTTATTTAATTGTTATAAATAAGTTCTATAAATTAAAATAAAGCTATGTGTCAAATGCCAGAGGCATCCCATTAAAGTCATGCAATCAGCGAAACTATCGTATCTTAATATGTATTATTCTTAATGCATAAACGTCCACCAAAACACCCAGATCCGTTTTGTAACATGAATTAAAATGATTTTTAAATATACGTTCAGTATTGTAACCGCCACACTAAATTCATATCTGTCTAAATAAAGATAATTGTACCAAGTTTGTTAAATGTTTGTAATGAAAATAAAGTTTTAATTGCATGAAGTTGAGTATACATATATAAAATCTTGAATTTTTGTCAAAATAAATATTTGTTTTTAACTTAATCCAGTTGTTCAAATCTCCTTATTAATATTTATATTTATGTATGCTTTTAACTTATATCTTGGGTTCACTCAATCTCTCATTATCATCATCAGCTAAGTTCTTATGCAAAATGATGTAGCACCAGGCCCAGAAATAATTAATTTATGTGGTATCACTGAAAATGTTATCTGTAGTGTTATAGATTTGGGGAATGGGCAAATAGGTTAGAATTTATGATTGCTCCTGACCTGTGTATCTCACGCATGATTGGATTTGGGGTAGTTTTGCTCAGATTCTAAATCTTGTTGAATGGACATACATTTTCGACTGGTACACTATCTTACCTATTTGCAGAACCAAGTAGAAATATGGTTCTCAGTCTAGATGTGCACCATGATGTATTGTAGTTGTATGGGGTAGAAGCATTTGAACTGTAAGACTACAAAATTGCATCAAATGAATATAATATTACTATAATCATGCAATAAATGAACAATAATATAAATAAAATCATGATATATCTTACTTATTCCAGAATCAGGTAGAAATATGATTGAGTCTGTATGTGTGCCAAAGGTATTGTAGCTGTTCAAAATAGATTTAGAAAGGCATTTGAGCTGTGCTGCTTTTAGAATAATAAGCAGCAAAGCAGCCTCTCTCTTCATTCCTACATAAGGGAATAGATCCGCATTCCACACAGCCAAAATAAGTTGAATGCTGTACTTTGTTTTTCAGGTATACAACACATTTTCTTTTGACTAGTCTATCATGACAGCACAGATCAGCCATAGTATGATACCTGGAAGGAATCTGAAGATTTGGTATTACTAAAGGCTTCATTTTTCTGGATGTAAAATCACAAATAAGGTTAGCTGATAAAGCTATTTTAAATTCCAGATATGATATAGGCCTCATTTGCTTTTGTGACATGTATAAAGTACATAGAATGTAGGAATTAGCAATAGTTGTATCAGAATAAGTGCATGGTCATCACTTTGACTTCATCCCAGCCATATACAAATCACTTCTGGTTTGCTAAATCAACCCCACCCATGAAGCAATTGTATTTTTAATTGCAGTTCAACATGGAGATGAATGTTGTGTATCATATTTATGCCTTCTAACCACAGTATCTTTCCCAGATAGTGGATAAGCATTACTGAGCATAACAATTGGCTTCTTATCCATCCAAACTAGAAACTCAAGACCAGAGTCAATTACAGAATGGAAGTCTCTCTTTATATGTTTATAATTTTTAGCTTTGTCACAGATGCTATCTGGAATACCTTTCCTATGAACTCTCAGTGTGCCACAGCAAGAGATTTTACTTGCAGATAACTCTTGTATTAATTGTACAATAGTATAATATCTGTCATAAAAAATAATATGATTCTGTTTTGCAAGATGTGGCTAAATCACTGACAGCACAGTTGGGTTTCCAGATATAGGTCCACATCTGAAGTTGTACTTTTTCCTGTATACAACTCCATATGATACATATATCCATTATGACTATCTGCACAGATACACCATTTAAGCCTCACTTTATTGGTTTTGAGGCATCAAACTGTTTCATGGAGTTACGACCCTTAAATTTAATAATGGCTTTCTCAACTGCTACTTCTTGGTGTATTTGATATAATTGGCCTGATTTTATAAATTCTGTCATGCTCTTTACTAATAACTGGTGATATGGCTTTATTATCATTGAAATGCAAATTGCCTAAAATTTTAATATATCCATCTCGGATCATAACTTTAGCAAGTACCAGTTAATGCAAAAATTCATTTTTAGATCAAATGAACTTGAGCCTTGGCAGGCATGATACACTACAAATATGAATTACCATGCCAAAAAATGCATTCAATTCATAGGGTGACAGATTGACCCACTTTGGTACTACTTTCCATTCTAAAGCATACTTATTGCTTTCAACACATATATAATCATACAATTTCTTATCAAAAAATAAATAATAAAAATCACTAATTGAATACTCACAGGTGATATGAAAATTTAGCCCTGGAGACTTGGTAAATGTTCCAATTGGCACACATGATTTATAAATGTTACTAAGAAATAAATCTGAGTCAGATCAAGATAAAGACCTTGGCATAGGCTGTCACATCTTAACCCTCACTATAGATGACTTCACTAAGCTTTTCTTTCTTTTTTTGGATACTTTGACTTCTCTATCATCTGATATATCACTACTATTATCATCTTATGAGCTGCTAGAAGAAGACACCTCAGAAATACAGGCATCATCAATAGGGAATTCCTTATCCAAATCAGACTCAGAATCAGAAGTAAAATAATTGGCAAGTGAATTCATTTTTGCAGCTGAAATTTTTTCCATTGACTAAATCTAAGAAAAATACAAAAAATATTTTAGAAAAAAATTGTAAAAAATTGACATTTCATCATAGAAAAAAAATACATCTTTTTAAAGCTAACAAGATGGTGGAAAGAATGTGATACTTGTAAGTATAAAATTTACTGTGCACAAACTCAGTTAAAATCTAAACTTCTGAAGTGGGGCTGTTAATGGTGTGTCATCAGATAAAGATTAAATTAATGCATTGGGCCCTCTTGATTAAGATTAGGAGCTAGTTTGGGATATTTCAAGCACTGGATTGATGGGCCTGTCATCCAAGCATGATGACTATTCTCAAAACAAATAAAATGCTTTGGATGATAGGGTTTTGTTTCAGCAGTCAAGGTGGACTATGGTCGGGAAAGGTGGTCTTGGTTATGGTTTGTATGGCCTTGATCTGACCATCGGTATCATTGATAGTTAGACTATCAATGGTATTCTCCCCTTTTCTTGAAGTGCCATTCCATTCCTATAGTTTAGAGATATAATTGAAGAATTATATAATGAAATGATAAAAGATATTGTAAATAAATAATGTTAAGAATATAAGAAAAGAAGTATAATGAATGAATATGTAATGAGCTTCATAATAAGCTTGTTATAGCAAAAAGATATAAAATAATAATTACAAAGAAATTTATGTATTAAGCATGATAATAAACTTATTAAAACAAAAATGTTAAAACTTGTTAAAGTCAAGAGATGTAAAACATGAGATATTAAACTATTAAAATGGCTCAGCAAAATTAAAGTTAAAAAAAAAGACCAAAACTAAAAGTTAAAATAAATACTAAATTGTGTAGTAATAAAAATGAAATCAGTGAGCAGTTTGAGAAGAGAAAGAGACCAAAGCAAAGAAATTATAATATTAAGAATTAAAATAATTAAAAATACAAAATAAAAATAAGATATGTAATTTAAATGAAAAGGAGAAAAAAAAGCCAGAGAGATAAATAATTTATTATTGGGGGTTGTTTGTAGTTAGGTGGGAATTAGAGAGGACTGAAGGTTTTCGAGTTAGTTGAACACTTCATTCCATTTAAAATAGTTAAAAATAATGAGGATAAAGAAACAGAAATAATTGATAAAGTAGAAAAGAGCAACATAAAATAAAATGAAATTATTAAGTCATTTGAGGAAAAGTTTGAGAAATACGTAGAAATATTCAACAAATAAATAGAATGGTTAATACAGGAAATGATGATAGCCCATCTAAAAGATAGGGAAAGTATGAAAGTGAGTACAAAATAGTTAACAGATAAATTAGATAAAATTGAAAATAAACAGGACAACACAAACAAGTACATGTAATTAAATAACTCTATTGTGTCAAACAAACCTGAACTAGAAAATATTTCTGACTCAAATGATAACTTTGAATCTGAAAATAAATGTCAGAAGTAAAACATGACAAAAAGGAAGTAGAAAAAATAAATATAAGTAAGGTAACAGAAAGAATAGATATAACTAGGTAACAGAAAGTATAGAAATAGTAAAATTAAAAGATGAGGAAGAGAAGTGTAAATCAGAAAGTAGAAATGTAAATATTGACAGAAGAGAAGAGAAAATCATAAAAATGTATACATATTTAAAGAATAATCCTGTTAAAATAAATAAATTTATAAGAATATAAATCTGTGCTGAAAGCTAAGTGGTCAAGAAAATGGCCCAACTCCTGAATGCATTCAACAGCACAAGGCCAGATATGAAACCAAAGTAAAGGAATTCAACCCCCAAAAAGAGACAAAAATAATAAATGTTATGAAATTTCGATTCAGATAGAAATGATTGGAATCAAAGAAATAGATATAGGGAGTCATGTAGTCCTACTAGGAGATAATAAATGTACTAGCCATAATCTGGAAACCTACAGTCTGGAACATCAAGCCAGGCCTAGAAGTTAGACAAGATTTTTGGATCTGAGTGGATCATAAGAAACCCCAAAATACCATTTGATAAAAGTTAGGTGGGTTTATATTAATAGAATGGATTTTTAGATAGTAAACAAAAAAATGTTTTGTACATTGATTATAAGGATAATGGAGATAAAGTTAAGTAAATAAAATGTTTTTGAGAGTTAATAATGTGAAGGAACTAAAAGAGTAAATAAATCAAATAAAAAATTTTTTTTTAAAAAAAAAAGAGATAAATGAAATAGAGTAAAATAAAAATATTTTGGAGAATCAATATGTAATAATGGAAATAAAAGATCATAATTAAATGGAAATGAAATGTTATTTAGAGTAAAACAAAATAATATTTTAGAGTAAATATATAAAAATAAAATAAGTTTTTTTTTTTTTTTGTAGAGAATCAATGTACATAAATTTAAAAAAAAAGATTTTAAAAACAAATAAGTTGAATAAAGCCCTAATAAATGGAATGAAATCTATAATAAAAAGTTAAATAAAATGTTGCTAAATAATCTCTTAAGTAAGTATAGATTGTATTTGAGTTAATAGTCATGCAGAGGGGTAAGGTGCAGATAAAGGTTAGGGAAGAAGTATTAAGTGTAGGCTATCAATGTGTGAACATAAAACTCATAATGGGCATGAAATGGAGAGGATTTCCAATAGAATAAAGATTTAGTAGAAAGCTCCCAAGCCTATCCAACATGCTGGGAGATGTTGTCCCAGTCCATTATCTAAAAAAGAAAATATGCACAATGCAAAAATAGATCCAACATAGACCACAAATCAGTTTCATTGGAAGAAAAATTCCCAACATAAAATAATGAAAATCTTGTTGTAGTATAAAGTGAATGGTCAGTAGATAAATACTGCCTTTTGCAGCAATCCAGTATCTTCTAGGATGCAGACCCAACAGAGAAAGGCCTGGGCTCACTTAACCTACTGGTAGAGAAATTTCTAGCACAATAATCAAGTTAAGTTAAAGTATTTTTATTGTGTAAGTAAATATAAGCTGGTGTGTTCTCTCATTTGTGGCATTGAATTCCTCCCATATATATTGGAAAGATGCATGTTGTTCCTGGTGGTCAGCACATATGACATAATCATTGAAAACCAATGTAAACTATGGCCTGTGAGATAGAGCAACATACAATCACCCTCTTCAGCTTGTCAGTCTGTATGCAATTTGACACTTATGTTAGAAAAAAAATAGTAAATAAATAAATAAAAATGAAAAGTGTAAAATCAAATAGTAAAGAAAAATAAAATGTAATTTGACATATTTTACTTCTCAAATGGGGGAGAGTGTAATGCTAGTGAGATATATGTACAAATCTGCATTACATATTTCATAATTTAAAAATAATCAAATTTATTAAAAAAGAAAAGATTAGTTAAAGAAATCATTAGTCAAGAAGTAGTTTTTAAAACATAATTTTGTAAAAGTAAATGAGTGTGTATATTATTCTTTTAAAATAGAATAAAGCTAATTATTAACAATGGGGTGAGAAAAAGAATTAAAAATAAAATTTTAAAAACTCACTCTCCTTTTTATAAATTAAAATAGGTTAAAAGAATAAATGTTTAAAAATAAGTCTTAGTAAAAAAATCTAAAATAAAAGGATGAATTAATTAATTAGTGAATGCCAGTAAAATTCTTGGCTGATAATAAATATGAAATGTTTAAAAATAAAACACAATAGAATTAATTACAAAGTATGTAAACTATCTCATCAACATAAATGCAACAAGATAGTAGATTAATCTAGGAAAAAAAATTAGATTAAAGAAAATATAAAAATTAAAAAAATAGATTTAAGTTAAGATAAAAATAAAACCATAGACAATGTGAGAGAAAAAAGTATAAAGCCGTAGTTATCTATTGTTAAGAATTCATATTGATATGTTTTCTTGGGATTCACTCTGAGATTTGTAGAGATTCACTCATCCAGAGATAGATATTCAGTCATTTAAGTATAGTAGCAGTCCAGTCATTACTGCTGTGACTAACATTAATGCCAAATCTGCAGAACTAGCAACATAGTTCTCCACAAAATCAACTGTCCTTGCCTGAACCAATGTCTTAAGCAAAGCCTAAATGGTAAAGTAAATGCTGCCACAAAATCTCTCCCCCCATTATCAAGCTGAAGAAGGGCAGCCAAGTCCCGAAAACATCGATGGAACATGAAAGATCAACCAGTTAGAAATTGACAAGCATAAAAACCTAGGTAAATATATTTTCAATCACCATCTAGATACTTTATTTTAAATAAAATAAACTTAATGGACTATTATAAAATTTAGCCTTAACGAATCATTTATATTTCTTTATGTAAAATAGTATACTGTTGTTATATTAAATGTGTGCATGAATAAATACTGTTTACTTAATTGTTACTTGGTTTATTCTCTCTCTCTCTCTTGTCACTTCATCACCATTATTTAAAGATATAAATGTTTATATGTGTTGAGTTAAATGTGCTGGACCTCCTTGATTAAGAGTAGGAGCTAGTTTGAGATATTTCAAGCATTGGATTGATCTGGCTGTCCACAAAGCATGCCAGCTATATAACATATGGTCGGCTGACACCTGAGTTTGATTCTCAAAACAAATAAAACGTTTTGGATGGCATGGTTTTGTTCCAACAGTCGAAGTAGACTACAGTCAGGAAATGTGGTCTTGGTTATGCTTTGTATAGTTTCATCTGACCATGGATATCACTGATGGTTAGGTTATCAATGGTATTCTCCCCTCTGCTTGAAGTGCTGATTCATTCCTGTAATTTAAAGATATAATTGAAGAATTGCATAATAAAATGATATATATATATTGTTAAATAAATAATGTTAAGAATATAAGAAAAGAAATATAATGAATAAATATGTATTGAGCTTGATAATAAGCTCATCAAAGCAAAAAGTTATAAAATAATAATTACGAAGGAAGTTATGTATTAAACAGGATAATAAGCTTATTAAAATAAAAATGTTAAAACTTACTTAAAGTCAAGAGATATTAAACTATTAAAAAGTTTAATAAAGTTAATGTAATAAAGCATTCAAATTCAGAGAGTCCGATTCAATATATATAGATGTATTGTGATGGATGTCTCCAACTCCCCTCTAATAACTAGTACACACACCATAATGCCCAATCCCAATTCAAGCCTGTGATATTAATGTTACTTATTAAGGGATAAAATTAGGTTATGTTATGGCATGTAAATTAACAAAACAGTTATCACAACCTAAGATTTAAAGCCAAATATAAATAAACATTAAAACAAAAGTTAAATCTAACCAGTCAAATGGATATCATGATATGCAATAGATTTGACAAATGAACTTAATCAAGAAAAAAAATTAATGTATATAATATTAAAATAAAGAAAAACTCAATGTTTATTTTCTTATCTTTCCTTATGATTTTGTTTTATCAAATTGTTTATGTTAATACTTAGCCAAATATGATGTCAACAATAAAGTAAAACAATTAGCATGAACTGGCTTAATAGATAAGCTATTCAATGAACTTTTTGTTTAAGGAGGAAAAATAATCTTTTACCCGATTAAAAACAAAAATTACTATTCCCTGTATAAAGGAATTTTTAAAACAATTTGAATGTTTGTATCAACCAATTTGAACTCGTAATACTGTTGAAGAAATCTTTCACAAGGATTTTAGAAAACAAGTAGAAACATTTAATTCTAAAACATTTAAGCAAAGAATTGGTGAATTAATAATTTAAAAATAAAGCATTCCTCACTATAAATTCTTGGATTTAAATCTAAAGCATGTAGTAGCAGAAGGAATATTGATGCTTCTCCAACTAATTTCAACTACAAAAATTTATATAAATATTGACAAAAGTAATCGTGCATTGCTGAAAACAAAGGGAAATCATAGAAGAAAAGTCATCATCCACAGAGCTAGAAATTGACAAGGCCAATATGGGATTGTCCTATCTCTCTATGCCTGGATTGATAAATATCAAGATGAGCCATCATGAATTCTTCTTTTTTACACCTCATTCCAAACCTCCAGTTCAAAGGCTAATAAAGTCAACAAATCCACCCGATGTTCAAATTCCTAACTGTGCATAAAGGAACTACCATGCATTATAAGAACAAGCCAGCAGAACGCTGTCCATATAAACTAAAAACAATTTATTATGTTGATGTCATCGATAATTAATTGTTTGTATGTTACAGATAATAATTTATTTTCTTTATTTTAATATATGGCTGAGTAACTTTAATTCAAAATTTATGAAATTAATAATAAAAGTAATGTTCTCATTACTATGGATAGACAAATTTATGAGGTACAATCTTGATTATGAAATAATCTGATCATTATAAATGAGACAAGGTAAGATGCTACCTAAGATATATATTAATTCCACATTCATATATGCACAACACACACACACATTTATTAATTGTTTATTCTAAAGTTTGTGTCAATTATTATTTTTTAATATACTTTTTATGATATTTTTTATTATTATTTGTGTCTTAAACTTATAACTCTCTTCTATCGCACACACATTGTACATAACAAGGGGGCCTATTAAACCATCATGCATTAACTAAGACATAAAAAAAAGATAAATGAATATTATTATTATATGCATAATAAAGTTGCATATAATATGAAGATCATTTATGTTAATCAGGACATGTAGTGGCTATTCTTTATGGGATCAGAATGGGAAACATTGGTATAAACCAGACATAACTGAAGAATAACCACAGATGTCTAAATGAGTTTCCTTAATCTTGTTATAATTTTTTTTTCTCCAAATGCTAATTCATGTATATATGTTCATTAAATTTATTTAAATGTTAAAACACGTTTCTTGTTTTATTTTTCTGTGATTAAATTCTGATTAGTCATATCCTTACACACATATCATGATCATTATTTGCAGGTATACAATATGCTATACCCACTCTTATTAATAGGCATATACTCATTTTACATATATTATGAACTTGGTGATATAAATATTACCTGAACCTCAGGATCATATACATCTCCCTGAGTTTGAAATCCAGAATAGCATGAGTAAACTACAATACGTAGGTGATACATTAAGGAAAGAATCAGTGGTTATTTAATACTCTCTCTCTTACATATGAGTTTAATGTAAGATGTATATGAAAGTAGACAATAAATATACACCCTTTTTACTCATCAGAAGAGACCCATCCACCTTTGTGCATACCACAATTAGACTGTCCCATTACAATATATATATAATATTGGGAATCTATCCCTTTCACTCTCTTTACATTTTACATTGTAACCCTACACTACCAATTCAAAAGCTATATAATTTTCCATATAGTGAAATCTATATTTAAGTTAGTTACTTAAATTAACTACTAAAGATCTGACACATGGAGCACAAAAGCCAACTTAATAATACATATTATAATATAATACAGAGAGTGTACCAATAGCTCAAACAAACTCTTAATTGATAAGTGCAGTAAGAGAAAATATTTAAAATCTCTATCCAAAATACTCTATCCCCAGAATTGGTTTTGAGCTTATGGCTGGGAATAATACTATTTCGGATAGAGATTTTAAATATTTTCTCTTTCTCTTACCGCACTTATCAATTAAGAGCTTGTTCGAGCTATTGGTATGCTCTCTGTATTACATTTTTGTAAATACAAGCTTATAAAAGCAATGTCACATTATATATGACTTGCTTTATTAATAAATATTATTATTATTATTATTATTATTATTATTATTATAATAATAATAATAATAATAATAATAATAATAATAATAATAATAATAATAATAATAATAATAATAATAATAATAATAATAATAATAATAATAATAATAATAATAATAATAATAATAATAATAATAATAATAATAATAATAATAATAATAATAATAATAATAATAATAATAATAATAATAATAATAATAATAATAATAATGGTATTATTTCAAGACAATTAAAAGATAGACACTGTGATAATAAAATCCATATTATTTAAAAAGGGAACAAACTAATAATCATTAATTATATTTCTTTCTTTTGGTAACAATCTCTATAAACCTCATCAAAACTTGCCATTAATAAAACATTTTTATAAAACCCAAATCACATGGAGTTTATATGCCACTTTCAGAAGAAGAATACTTTACAAGTATTCCATGTCTGGAGCATTATCTTGTTCTGGAGTATCAGGTAACTTGTGGGCAGCTTGCATGATTTCAGTTTCTTGTTTAGTATCCATGTTTGGGCTTGTATTGCTGTTATATTTTTTTGGAAATGGCTGTGGAATTTGTTGTATGCTTTCATTTTTCCACAATTGATTTATGTGTTTACATAACACTCTTTCACTCTTTATTCAGATGGCAATCACTTGCTTGCTTAGAGGTTACATGATTTCCATATTTAACTAGAATCTGTCCTGATTATTTCTAACCCATACATGATCTTGTGATGAAAATTGATAGTCTATACCTGAAGGTGCTTCAGTGTCCTTAATTGGTACAATTTTGTTGAGATTTGCCCACAGTCTGGTAAGATGGAGTAAATATGTGTTTTATTCCCTATCCATGCATCGAGTACACAAACTTTGCTGATGTGACACGTGTACCATTGTCAGATGCTCGGGATTCTGGGAGACCATAGTATGCAAAAATCTCCATCAGTTTGTTTATGGTTTCATCTGAACCCATGTTTTTTTTTAATTATTTTATATTTGGCCCATTCTGAATAAGCATCCACCACTACCAGAAATAATTGGCATTGAATTGGGATGCAGTGATCGATGTGAATTCTCTGCCATGGTTTGTCTGCTCCTTGTCAAGAGTTGAATTTGGCTGGAGATGCATTTGTACATGGCTGGCAGTTTGTGCAATTTTTTATGCATTGTTCTATGTCACTGTTAATTTTCAGCCACTAGACATAACTACAAGCAAATGCTTTCACCCTGACAATGCCTGGATGACTTTCATATAATACATTAAGTATTTGTGATCTGCTGCTTATGGTAATTAGTTCTTGGTTGCCTCTAAGTACATCTTTTGCAGATGGACAGTTGTTCCTGAGATTTCCATAGCTCTATTTGTAGGAAAGATGGCCTTTGATTTGCCCAACCTCCATGATCCATCTGTAGCCAGCATCTTCTCTGGTCCATGTGGCTACCTTTGCACTATTAAATGTCTGTTTTTTAAGGTGTCGATGTAGTTAAATTTCTATATCATTTACTTCTTTCTTGAGCTGATCTGGCATTCTTGATAATGCATCAGCATGACCAATTTCCATTCCTTTTTTGTATTCGAGGCTATAATTGTAAGCTGTTAGTAGGTTAACCTATCTCACTATATGAGAGCTTAAATGGTCAGGCATCTGTTTCATGCCTAGAATTTCCTAGAGTGGCTTATGGTCAGTTATTAATTGAAAGTGATGTCCATATAGGTATTGGTGGAATTTATGAATTCCGAACACTATGGTGAGAGCTTCCTTGTCTAGCTGGCTGTAATTCTTTTCCACCTTGGACAAGGTGTGCACCATGTATACTATGGTACATTCACTGGAGTGATCTGGGTGGCATGTTACTACCCCCATGCCATTTTCTGTTGCTTTGGTTGTCAAGGTTATCTTGTGCTCACTGTCATAATGGACCAGTAGTTTATTTGATGTGAGAAGGGCTTTGGTGTGCAAAAATTCTTGTTCTTGTGCTGCTTTTCACTTCCATATCTGGTTTTTTTAAAAAATAAATCATATAGCAGCCTTGCTATGTGTGATTTCCCATCCAGGAAAATCTTAAAATAGTTCACCAGGCCCAAAAAATCCTGTAGTTGTTTTATGTTATTCAGTCTTTTTGCATCGGATACTGCTTTGACTTTTTCAGGAGAGAGAGAGGGGCTTATTTCTAAGCTTGACACTATGTGATTCAGAAACTTTATTTCAGTAGCCTTCCAAATATATTTTTTGCATTTAATTTTGTCCCAAATTCCTCCAGTCTTTGGCAAACTTTTGAGATGTGAATGCTCAATTCATTTTATAAATTAGCAGTGATTAATATATCATCAAAATATGGAGTGATGCCTTTGAGCCCACTTAGGAAGAGTTTCCACTTTGTTTGGAATATACTGGGTGTTGAAACTATACCAAATGGAAAACCTTTGCATCTAAATAAATCTATGTGTGTAGTGAGTGTTAGAATTTCAGCAGCTTTGTTGATCACAGGGATTTGATGGAAGGCTGCATTAAGGTCTAATTTTGAAAAATATTTAAACTTTTGCAGCGATGCTACTATTTCTATGGAATTTGGAACAGGGTATGCATGTTTGTTAAATGCTTTGTTAATGTATACATGGTAATTACTGCACAAACATATCTGTTCATTAGGCTTGGTTATTACTACCAACGGAGTAGCCCACTCGGTTTTCATGGTCTACAAATTATAGGCACTGCTTCAGGCGATATTTCTAATGAGACTGGTTTTGTTTTTATTGTTTCCAGTTCCTCATCAAAAAGTTTAGGAAAACAATGTCTGATGTTTTTTTCAATGTTAATGATTTTGACCCAAATGATTTTTATTCCAAGATGCAGAAACCAGTCATGCACAATGAGGGGATTTATAGGGATGAAGTAATTGGAGCCTTAATTACTCCTTTAATTATTATAGCATTTCTGTTGATGTCTTGAGCCTTCAGATTAGAATGTATAAGTCTAGGTGAGTGTCTCATATCTGCCACGATGGTTTTCCAGTCTTTAATGGAAAGTGGTTTTCCGTAAATTTTGACAGTCATTTCAAATTTCTGTGATTGATCTAGACACATTATTAATTACTGAAAATCCCTCTTGCTTAGGTTTTTTAGTAAAACACTCTTAGCTATTATTTCTTATATAATTGTTGAATTTCTTATTTCTGCACATTTTTTCCAAATAGCCAATTTTATTAGTGTTTACAGTATTGATCTCTATAAAAACACTCCCTAGTCATATATGATCTAGTTTTCCACAACAAAAGCACTTAATTTGACTTTTCTTAGTATCAGTTATTCCACTTGGATCAGGTATCCTTCTTTTGGGTTTGTCAACTTTGTGGATTTTATAAGGATTATTGTCTGCTACTTTCATGGCTGCAAATGCTTTAGCTTGTTGTAGTACAAGTTCATGAGCTATACCATGTTTGATAGCTTCTTTATAATTGATATCCTTGTCTTCCAATAACTGCTGTCTCAGACTGTCATTGCTCATACCACATAAAAAATTTTTGAGAAGAGCTTCCTTCAGGTATGAGTCATAGATGCAGTTTTTTGCAAATTCACAAAGGGCAGTGTCATATTCTTGTTTGCTCATTGTCGGTGTTTTTTGAAGTGGAGTCTGGCAATATGTAGACCCACATGGATTAAAATAGTCGACCAAATGATCTTTGATCTGTTCAAATGATAATTCATCCAGGGGTTGGTGTTCACTAAGCCTATTTGCAATTTGGATCCCTTTTCTAGCAAAACACAATAATGTTGCTGTTTTGATTTTATCATCTGTTACTCCGTTAATAATTAAAAGTTTCTCTGTTGTTGGATATACAGGGACCATTCACTTGCCTCTCTAATTTCAAATTCAGATATTTCCAGCTGCATTATGACAGTCAATTTAGCAAAAATTTCTTTTTTTTAACTTAGTAATTTATCCATTCACAAAATCAATTAATTAGACACCGACATATTCGGCTGTCAATGGGCTAATCATTCTCAAGTGACAAGTTCACAATTTGCTGAGGATTCAGACCGATGAGATTAGTAATCAAGACTGTGACTGCATCAATTGCTGTGTCCAGTGGCACTCTATTGCCTGCTGGATTGCAAATATGAATAACACAAATAATTACTAATTAATGTGGTGGCTTGGCAAGTAATTAAAAATAACAAGTGTTTATTTTACAGCCCAAAGGCATATCAAAAATAATAATAAGATCAATACAACCTGTTATACTGTTCCTAAGTTTACTTTCACTCATCTGGAGATAAACTTCTCCACAAGGTTAAAGTGAAGGAGGGAGTTGACTGGGTCACCCGAGGAAATGGCACATCTGCCTTTCAGAAGATTCACTTAGCAAGTGTGCACTCTCAGTTTTATATTAAGATCTTTTTCCACTCTCCTTGTTATTAGAAGTGACTCCCTTAATTGGCCATCCACTGCTCACATGATGGTCATCTCTAGAGTTACCACATTGGGTCTCTGATCAGATAATGCAATTACCTTAGAATTGTCTATTTTAAGCAATGTTTCTGTTAGCATTAAATCTGATCAGGAACTAAACATTAAGGGTTGTAATGCCTTTGTTTACTTTATCTTAATCCTTTGCTCGAATTCATCTTTCTTGATAAGTTAGTTTTGTAGTTTTTCCATTAATTCAATTATTTAATTAGACTAATTGCTTTTTTTAAGTACTGTGAATGCCATTGGCATCCACACACATACCTTCAGTTTTACAGTTATATCATCTAACTAATAATACTTATTTTGTGTATACATAAATATACACACACATTTAGCATACTTTCCCCAAGTTCAGAGATTAGCGTTTTAGTTTTTTACTGTTATATCATTTAACTAATTCTACTTATTTTGTGTATATATAAATATACGTACACACATTTAGCAATACGTTTAGCTTTACAGTTATAATATCATTTAACTAATAATATTTATTTTGTGTATACATACCTATACATACACATAGGATATTGTAGATTTAAATAATGTATTTATGAAGTTCACATACTTATACCAAATAAGTAATAATTATTTTATTATTTGAAGTATTTATGAAAATTTTCTCTTCCTGGAAAACTGTTATATAGTCAAAATGGATAGTGCTTTGTATTAAGTCCATAAGAGAATGTTTAAATGTAATTGCTATTTATATTATTCTATTAATATGAATTTTAGATAAATATACAATAACTGTTAAATGTCATTATGTCCTCATATTTAAATTACTTAAATATAACATCCGCCTGGTTTTATAATTCAATGTGGTTAATAATTTGCTTATATTAAGTAGTTCTGATTTGGAAATAGTGGCAATGACCTTAACAAAATGATAACAAAGATTGATGAAATTTGTAAAACATACATAGAAATAACTGAATCTAAAGTAGACAAAGAAAATACAAATTTAAAACAATAAGTGGATAGAATGCAAAAGAACAGATTATTGTATTTATATATTTGAAAAATGATAAAAGTAATGAGACAAAATTAGAACAAAAATTGCAACCATTTAGCAAAATTTTAATAAATATAGATAACAATTATATGTATCCAAAAAAATTAATGTTAAGATAGCTTTTTAAATATTTTGCTTGGACTGCCTATATAAAATAGAGGTTTGCATATTTAGAAAAAGATAGTATTGAAAACTTTATAGTAATGAAGGCGAATAAAAAAAAAATGACACTAACCTTTAACTGATGATAATAATAAAAATTAATAACCGAGAAAAAATAAATAAGAAATAGAATTGACATGATCATAGAAATAGACATTATGTATATGTTCGAAATAAATATGAAAAATATTAGAAGTAAAAAAAATTACTGAAAAATGTGAGAAAAGGATTAAAAGTATAAATGTAGTTATAGTTTTAATAAAACTGATCAGCAAATGTTAAGAATTCATTGCAATTTTATATTAAAAATAGTAATCAATGCTTCGGAAATAAACTCTATTAGAAGATTGAAACACAAAGGTCAACTAGCATAAATGACGAGGATTAAGAGTTATTGTTTGAACATATGGCTTGATTATTCTGTTATGTTCTTGGTTGTGATATCTAAATTAATAAATACACACAGTTTGTATAACTAATAACTTTTATTAACTACTAGTGCTCTCTAACATAAGAGTGATGTCATGAGCTTGCTAATCTCAGTTGTCGCTGCTAGGTGTCAGTCTGTAATTATAACATGACAACTTTCTTTTTTTATTTTATTTACACTCATAGTCTATTAAATTTATTGGAGGCCTTTTTCTGTTTGATTTTACTCTCATCTTAGAATGTTTGACTGGTATTCTCCTTGTCATTGTGCCATTATCAATTGATGTTGATGATTTCTCCATCTCAGTTAAGGGCAACTGTGTCTCCTCATCTGGTTCTTGTGTCTGTGGAGTTGTTATGAATCTTTCAGCTGTGTTCCATAGATGTGTCTTGGTTTGATGAAGAATAGAGCCATACTCAATCAAAATGCAATATGATTGGTGCTCAGGAGCTTTTTCAAGAATTTTACCCTTCCATCTGGTCACATCATATATTCATCCTGGTTTGTCAATTTTCACAGGTGGAGATATCTTGGCTGTCTTGTCATAAAAACTTTTCTATCGAGTTTGCCTCTGTATTAAGCAGCTACAGGCCTTTTGTGCGGGTAAAGATGCAAGTTGTTTTAAAAAAGATGATAATTTTGTTTTAAGTGTCCTAGACATTAGTAGCTGTACTGGAGTAATCTTCATCCCACTTATAGGTGTATTTCTAAATTCAAGTAAGATTAATTCTGGTCAATTCCAGATTGATAAGCTTTGCGAAATAATTGCTTTATAGTTTGAAAATTTTGTTCCACAAGTCTATTAGAACGTGACTCGATGTAGTCACTTTAAAACACCATTCCTTTGCGAATTTGCAGAATAAGAATGAAACAACTGGCATGTTATTTGCCATTATCTCATCTTGTTTTGCATAGCTTTATTACTGAAGCAGCAGTTTTATCAGGTATGTGAAGTACCTCTGGGTATTCAGAGAAATAATCTACTAGGAGTAAGTAAGTATTGTTGCCAAATTCAAATAAATCAGCACCAACTTTTTCCCATGGTCTTGTTGGCATAACATGTGGTAATAGTGGTCGTTTTGACAGAGCTGGCATGTATGTAACACATAATGGGCAGTTATCCATTAATGATTCAATATCTTTGTTAATATTCAACTAATAAAATGATTGTGTTGCCCTGGATTTCAGCTTCTCAATTCCCAAATGGGACTCATATAGCAAGCTCATTATTTGGGGTCATAGCAATGTTGGTATAGATAATTTTCTTTTATGTTATAGTATTCCATGATTTAGCATGAATTTGTACCAATTTTGCCAGAATTTTTGCAAAATTGGTTGTATATTGCACTGATATTATGGCCACCCATTGCATATACATTTAATTAATTCTGACACTTCCTTGTCTAAATGATCATCTCTCTTTAAGTCATTTTCCCAGGTAATGACAGTTTTGTTTGCAGTCTGTATTTCACAGGCATCTTGTTGTGTTGTATGTATGTGATTACATGATAATGTATCTGCGATGTAGAGTTCCTTCCCAGGGCAGTATTTGAAATTTAAGTTTATATCAATATAATCTTATTACAAATCTTTGGAATCTGGGTGTGATTTTTTCAAAGGGATTGTTTACAATTGCAAGTAATGGTTTATGATCAGTGTATATTTATATTTCGTTCGTATTGAAGCAGTCAATCTTAGCCCAAGATTGAGCTTCATGGTTTTATCTACTAACCTATATTCAAACCCTATGTCCTATCCTGCTCCTTTAGTTGTGTATATATATTTCATATATATATGTCTGAGAAGCACGCCTAAAAATTATAAATTTTAGCTTTTCAATATTTCTTTATATAATTTTTTACTTCACATTAAAATACATAGGTGCGGCTCATATATATATATTGTACTGGACACTCAATCTATTCTGATCCCAGAGGGCTCCACCAGATCACAACGTATCTGGAAAAATTTATTTACTGTGATCAGAATGGATGATGATGATGTTTGTGCCGACTAGACTCAGGGAGAAACAAGAGATCTTAATATTTCTTAGACAATTGAGCAACAAAAGCACTAAGACAAACATCAGACAAATTAAGTTAAACATATTTTGAAAATTTTATTAAGAGAAGACTTATAAACAAAAAAGTTTCTAAGTTAACAAATAGGATTAGCTCAGGTGTGTACCAGAAAAACTAAACGCAATGCTCTGGCAGACCTACTGATCTTCTAATAACGAATTGTAAAGGGGGGAAGCAAATTTCATTCAGCAGAGGATTCACCCAAACATTGGCTTTCCAATTCACAGATACTTAAACAATACATTCTTGAAATAAATCAATGAAACCAGTGCCAGCAAGCTTTTCAAGGCCCAAAAAATGTGTTGGGACCACGAATGTCATATGCTGGTAGAAGCTGCATCTAATATTATGTTAAAAATAAAGATGATTGATTTACCTCAAGAACAAACGAAAAATATGATTTAGCGAAAAAGGAAAACAAAAAATTAACTGGCAAATCCCCAACCAAACAATTGGCCAAAACTAATAATAATTAAAAGTCTCAATAGAAGACAAGTAAAACATTAGAAAACCAGTTACGTCTGCCCCAGCATTTAAAAAAAGTGGATTACAAATAATTATAATTAAAAGATAAATTTAAGAAACAAGTTCTGAGTACATGCTCTGATAAATTTAAAACCATACAAACTAAATCTATCGGAGCATGCACATGAGTACGAAAATATTAAAGCTTTAAATACTTTAGCAGAGAAAGTCTCTCTCACCTGCAATTTACAAAGGAATAAATGTTATCTTCCTGTTGATGACTAATAAAATTACAAAGAAAAACAATTCTAGTTTCCACTTTCAGAGATGTAAGAAATGAAGAAATGAAATTCCCACCTGCGAAAAACTAGAATACTAAAGTCGCCGGCCAAAAGATTTTTGGTGGTTTGCAAAAGTGCAAACACAGTATTTAAAATCCAATTATAATTTCAGGTAAGCATTTAAAATATACATGACTGCTAAAGTATTTATAAAAAGTTAGGCATAAAAAAATAAAAAAAACTCACTTGTCACTCTCCAGTAAACAAAAATTGAAAGCAAATTTGGAATCTTAAACTAAGATTCCAAGACACACTACAAAATACAAGAAAACACAACAAATATTAAATATGAGGCTAAATATTGCTTAAGAATACAGATTTATAATTAGATTGAGTGGAGATTTAATTAAAAGAAATTTACCCTGGGAAGAATAAAAGAAAATTTTACCTTACGGTAAAGCACAGTTCACATAGAGTGCGCACATTTATTTTAGTCCATTTTCAGGTCCTTTGACAGTGGCAAGGTAGAGGCAGCGGGGTCTTGTCTATTTTAGGTGTTCATGGCAGCATTGAATGAGAGTTGGCAGGCATGGGTCAGTCTTTTGAGTTAAACTAGCACGACATATTGTTGGTTATAAAACTATAACAGTATATTTTGGCATTCCGGAGAAAGCAAAATTGTTTTAGTAACTGCAAATTTTGCTTATTTTTAAATGTCCAAACTGCTAATGGTACAAATGTTGAAGAGGTTAATCTGAATGAATATTGGAAATAAGAAGCTGAACGAATCACTTTGACAGAGTGTTGACTTACTCAATGTCTCTAGGATAAAATATAATAACCCATGAAATTTTTGATGTTATTTATACCTCCACTCGATTTCCCATGAAAACTAGCCTTGCTGTTCAATTTCAATGCCTCAGGGTAGGGGCAAATCTTAATCTCCTGCTCAATCTAATTTAAGAATTCTTACCAGGGATTATTGAAATGAAAACAACTACATAAAATTAAATCTCCGCTTTTAGAATGAGTTTACAAGGATTAAAATAAAAGCAACAGGAATGTAATTAGATAGCCAGCTTGTTTTTAATCAAATTGATTTTTAAAAACAAGCAGTATAAGAAAACTATTTTAAAAACAATTTTAACAACATTAAAACGATCTATTTTAAATATAAACGAGTAGGTGTTTTAATACGCGTACTCTTTTTAAATAATAATAAAAAATTTTTAGCATTAGATAAGATTTAACAAAAATTAAGTTTTTAATTTTGGCAGTAAAATCCTTGAATCGGACATCAATCTGGTTTAACTGCCTTAAGACGTGATCAAAAAAAAAACATTTTTGTAACTTTTTTTTTTTTAAATTACAAACATTTTAAAACACCCCTAGAAATTTGGCTGAACGTTTGCCTTGCATTCAGAAAAACAAAATAATATTTCATTTAAACATTTATCCATTCTCATATTTCATTAACAAAATCCTTTTTTATTTTAAACAAAAAAAATGACTGACTACTTTAAATCTAAACTCGGTCAGGTGGGCCCTCTTACGAGATGTTTGATCGCCTTGATGGCCTATCCTAATAAACCTGTCAGTGGGTTTTTTTACTATGTTGCCGTAATCTATCTGAGTTAAAAATTTGGCCATTTCCTCAATTGACTGACTACTATTACTCATCATCATTTGCTGCGCAGTAGGTGGCATATTATGACGGATAGTCCATATTATCTGATCCTCCAACTGAGGAAACGTGGTCAGAGATTTCAATTTTGCCACCTGCCCAAAGAAAAACTGTGTGTGTGTTTCACCCGGTTAATAGGATCTCTCTCTTGTGATACCTTGTAAAGTATCCCATCTTGTCAGGCTTCACTCCAGAATGTCCTCAAAATGGCCCGTCTGTAACCTTCAAATGTATGGGGTTTAGTAAACAATGTGTGCCACCAATCCAAGGCTGTTCCCTGTAGATGGCTACTGGAGAGTGGAACTTTATCATCATCAGACCAATCGTGAATGTGAAACAAGCTATCAAGACTTTCCAGATGACTTAAGGGGCTTTCTCCCACCTCTGCTTTAAACATTCAATGAAACATTGTTTTTCCCAAAATCTGCTGGTGGTTTTCTTCCTGAATTTCTATACTGGTTTTTCATCTCAACTAGCCTATATTCAAACCGTTTTGTCATATCCAGACACATTTGTTGAACCACAGCTTTTAAATTATCTTGGTTTTCTATCCTATTATGAACTGCTTTCTTTAGCTTTTCTTCTACAAACTCTAATTTTATTTCTAAGTTAGCAGACCTAATGCTATCCTGTTCTAACTGATCTTTCATTTCTTTTATATCTTCTTTTACACTTCCTGCCTATCTTTTCTCAACTCATTTTCCATAGTTTTTATGCAACCAGGCTTTCTTCTAAACTAGCCGCCCTGTCGCTTTCTTTGTTGACTTCCATTTTTACACAAGGTTAAACTCGATATTAACTTTTTTTTTTAAATTAATCTAAAAGCGAATATGACACTATGTTCTATTTATTAATTATTTCCTGTTCACTAATTATTTATATGCAAAAAGACAACGAACTATTTTTTTAACACTTTTGAATTCCAAACATTAATTCCAAAAGAACGCTATTTATTATTTATTTGTCTGTCTGAAAAAGATGAACTATATGTAACTCTTCAAAAAAATTAACTGCGACAGACTTATTAGAAAATACACTTTTTACTGCTTCTAAATTATTTCATATGAAAAGACAAACCCCTTTCTACCAAACTCGCTCCAACAATACCTGCAATAATTAACAAAACTGACCACCACCTACTAAATGTTGCCTCTTACACCTGAAATCTTTCTCAATTGTCTAAACAAAATCTCACATGGACTTAAAAAGTCGAAGCCCTACATTGGCTGCGCTAAAAATTACTATCCTATGTACCAGACACTCAATCTACTCTGATCACAGATGGCACCACCAGATCACTACATATCTGGAAAAATTTATTTACTGTATCAGAATGGATGATGATGATAGTTTGTGCTGACTAGACTCAGGGAAAAACAAGAGATCTTAAAATTTCTTAGACAATTGAGCAACAAAAGCACTAAGACAAACATCAGCCAAATTAAGTTAAACATATTTTAAAAATTTTATTAAAAGAAGACTTATAAACAAAAAGTTTCTAAGTTAACAAATAGGATTAGCTCAGGCGTGTACCAGAAAAACTAATTGCAATGCTCTGGAAGACCTACTGATCTTCTAATAACGAATTGTAAAGGGGAGAATCAAATTTCATTCAACAGAGGATTCACCCAAACATTGGCTTTCTGATTCACAGATATTTTAAACCATACGTTCTTCAAATAAATCAATGAAACCAGTGCCGGCGAGCTTTTCAAGGCCTGAAAAATGTGTCGGGTCCACAAATGTCATATGCCGGTAGAAGCTGCATCTAATATTATGTTAAAAATAAAGATGATTGATTTACCTCAAGAACAAACAAAAAATACAATTTAGTGAGAAAGGAAAACAGAAAATTAACTGGCAAATCCCCAACCAAACGATTGGCCAAAACTAATAATAATTAAAGGTCTCAATAGGAGACAAGTAAAACATTAGAAAACCAGTTACATCTGCCCCAGCATTTAAAGAAAATGGATTACAAATAATTATAATTAAAAAATAAATTTAGGAAACAAGTTCTGAGTACATGCTCTGGTAAATTTAAAACCATACAAACTAAATCTATCAGAGAGTGCACATGAGTACGAAAATATTAAAGCTTTAAATACTTTAGCAGTGAAAGTCTCTTTCACCTGCAATCTACAAAGGGATAAATATTATCTTCCTGCTGATGACTTATAAAATTACAAAGAAAAACAATTCTAATTTCCGCTTTCAGAGATGTAAGAAACGAAAAAATGAAATCCCCACCTGTGGAAAACTAGAATACTAAAGTCGCCAGCCAAAAGATTTTTGATGGTTTGCAAAAGTTCAAACACAGTATTTAAAATCAATTATAATTGCAGGTAAGCATTCAAAATATACATGACTGCTAAAGTATTTATAAAACGTTGGGCATAAAAATATAAAAAAACTCACTCGTCACTCTCCAATAAACAAAAATTGAAAGCAAATTTGGAATCTTAAAACTAAGATTCCAAGACACACTACAAAATACAAGAAAACACAACAAATATTAAATATGAGGCTAAATATTGCTTATGAATACAGATTTATAATTAGATTGAGTGGAGATTTAATTAAAAGAAATTTACCCTGGGAATAAAAGAAAATTTTACCTTATGGTAAGGCACAGTTCATGTAGAGTGGAACGTTTACTTTAGTCCATTTTCAGGTCCTTTGACAGTGTCAAGGTAGAGGCAGTGGTGTCTTGTTTATTTTAGGTGTTCATGGCAGCATTGAAGGAAAGTTGGCAGGTATGGGTTTGTCTTTTGAGTTAAACTAGCATGACATATTGTTGGTTATAAAACGTATAGCAGTATATTTTGGCATCCTGGAAAAAGCAAAATTGTTTTAGTAACTGCTTTTAAAGATTAAATGTCCAAACTGCTAATGGTACAAACATTGAAGAGGTTAATCCATATGAATATTGGAAATAAGAAGCTGAACGAATCACTTTGACAGAGTGTTGACTTACTTAATCTCTCTAGGATAGAATAGAATAATATAACTCATGAAATTTTTGGTGGTATTTATACCTCCACTCGATTTCCCATGAAAACTAGCCTTGTTGTTTAATTTCTATGCCTCAGAAAAGGGGGCAAATCTTAATCTCCCATTCAATCTAATTTAAGAATTCTAACCAGGGATTATTGAAATGAAAACAACTACATAAAATAAAATCTCCACTTTTAGAATGAGTTTACAAGGATTAAAATAAAAGCAACAGGAATGTAATTAGATAGCCAGCTTGTTTTTAATCAAATTGATTTTTAAAAACAAGCAGTATAAGAAAACAATTTTAAAAACATTAAAATGATCTATTTTAAATATAAACGAGTAGATGTTTTAATACGCGTACTCTTTTTAAATAATAATAAAAAAAATTTAACATTAGATAAGATTTAACAAAAATTAAGTTTTTAATTTTGGCAGTAAAATCCTTGAATCGGACATCAATCTGGTTCAATATATATATTGTAACGTTTTCCGTTTTGCTAGGCCTCTTACACGCTAATATAAACTGCGCATGAGTTGATCAAGCTATGTCAAAAAAGAAGAAAGTTATATTTCTATTCTAAAAACATAGCTATATTTCCTGATCAACTCGGCCTATTAATTGTTGAGAATTGTGCTATTGACGAAATCAGCTTTTAATTTATTTAATCTGGGCACCAGAATTCCTAAGAATTCGCTGAAATCGTCATATAACATCTCACAAATAAAAAAAAATACTTTTAAACTAATCGGTATTACATCATACCGTAACGAGAATTAATTTTTTTAAGATTATTATTCCTGGGCTTATTCAAACATATTGGCAAAGATAAATTACATTTTTAAATCTTATTAAACTACTAATAGATTTAATAATAAAAAATAATAACTATTATTAATAACGCACAAATGAAAATTGATATTAGAAATATTTTTATTCTAATAGATAAAAAAAAAATACTTGAAATAAATTACTTATCAAGTAAATTAGAGAGAACACATATTAATTCAAATAGGACGCAATCAATAAAATAAAATAATTAACTAAAAAGTTCTGTATAAACAAAAGTCTCTTGTACAGAAAAAACGAAAGTCTCTATCGGGATTATTTTAAGACTTGTTTGCAAACGCTTAATTTTGTCACAATCAGGAGTAATGAAGCATTACTTACCGGTAAGTTTTGGGAATTCAGTAGTAGATAACTATGCATAGTTTTTTGGGTAGAATGAGCTCAGCCTTTTGGTTATTATTTGATCTTGTGGTCCATTCTCCTAGTCGGTCATGAAACCTTTTCTGGTATACATCTTCAGGCATGATGTCTTCAGAAGCTCCGGTTCACTCCGACATGCCGAATTACTTCAGCGTAGAGCGATCTTGGATATATTATTGTTATCCAAGACCAACTAGAGAAACCAACGAACAAGATGTCCTTCAAACTGATCTCTGCCTTTTATACTCTCTAGAGGCCCAGTTTTCCGACTTCTGCGCATATCTTTTGTTTGTCAAAATATCCGTTGATAATCTTATATATTCTTTATAAAATTTATGTTACAAAGTCTCTATTTTTTTCAGCATAATTCTGCCATCTTTAATTAGTTGAAATATTTTTACTTTCTCTTATCTAGATTGGTAATTTGTGTCTTTTGTTCTCTCCAATTCTAACTTTTATTTCTAATTACATAAAAAAAAACCGAAAGAATAATTTAACTTTCATTGTACGTTATTTTTTTAAAAAAAAATTAGTCAAAAAAAAAATCTAAATTTACTTTTATTTTTTAGCTTCTACCAAATGCCAATATATTTGCAACGTATATAAATAAACGTTACAATACCACCAGTGCCAGGAGATGAGAATAAAATAGGGGTTTACACTAATTTTATTCTTAAGTTTTTTTAAATTCATATTCGTATTTTTTTTTTCTGTAGTAGCGTGCTGATATATTGTGTAGACTCATTCACAAGCGACGTTCGGCTTTAACGCCCACTTTTAGGTCTAACACGGCGGGAATGGAAAATATTTCAACATTCATCTGTGTCCTATCCGCTTTAGTGTAATATTAACGATAAGAAGCCCAAGTTATAAGCACAAACGAGCGTTGCTCATCGTTCTGAGTCTTACAGGCTCGTGGCAACT
Source organism: Epiperipatus broadwayi (assembly GCA_028023455.1). Lineage (NCBI taxonomy): Eukaryota > Metazoa > Onychophora > Udeonychophora > Euonychophora > Peripatidae > Epiperipatus > Epiperipatus broadwayi. The sequence continues at coordinate 365,909 of JAQFVV010000080.1, read as the reverse complement.
TGGTCCAACTTGATCCGCCTTCCCCTTTATTGGGATCTCTGCTAGAAATAGTCTGACGAGCATTTAAAGACGGTCTTATGTTCATATACTGCGGATAAGGACTCGGGGCTATGTTATTCCCCTCTCCAGTAACCGCCTACCCGGTCAAATACTTGTGACTTACGTCTACATCAGCCACGATCGTGTTTTTAGACATATATAAAAAATATACATATATATTTTTTCTTTCTGGAAGTCATATTAAAAAAAATATCTTCTTTCATATTTTAATAATCAGGGTTTAATTAGTTAGTTGTTTTTTTTTTTTATAATTTTTTTCTTTTTTCAAAAAAATCATAATTTATTTTCCGGCTGTGAGTTTCTTTGAGTCATCATTGTAATGTTCTTTATCATTACAACTCATCTCAGGTTGTAGTTGTTAAATCGAAGCCCAAGTTGGGTCGCCATTGTAACGTTTTCCATTTTGCTAGGCCTCTTACACGCTAATATAAACTGCGCGTGAGTTGATCAAGCTATGTCAAAAAAGAAGAAAGTTATATTTCTATTCTAAAAACATAGCTATATTTCCTGATCAACTCGGCCTATTAATTGTTGAGAATTGTGCTATTGATGAAATCAGCTTTTAATTTATTTAATCTGGGCGCCAGAATTCCTAAGAATTCGCTGAAATCGTCATATAACATCTCACAAATAAAAAAAAATACTTTTAAACTAATCGGTATTACATCATACCGTAACGAGAATTAATTTTTTTAAGATTATTATTCCTGGGCTTATTCAAACATATTGGCAAAGGTAAATTACATTTTTAAATCTTATTAAACTACTAATAGATTTAATAATAAAAAATAATAACTATTATTAATAACGCACAAATGAAAATTGATATTAGAAATATTTTTATTCTAATAGATAAAAAAAAAATACTTGAAATAAATTACTTATCAAGTAAATTAGAGAGAACACATATTAATTCAAATAGGACACAATCAATAAAATAAAATAATTAACTAAAAAGTTCTGTATAAACAAAAGTCTCTTGTACAGAAAAAACGAAAGTCTCTATCGGGATTATTTTAAGACTTGTTTGCAAACGCTTAATTTTGTCACAATCAGGAGTAATGAAGCATTACTTACCGGTAAGTTTTGGGAATTCAGTAGTAGATAACTATGCATAGTTTTTTGGGTAGAATGAGCTCGGCCTTTTGGTTATTATTTGATCTTGTGGTCCATTCTCCTAGTCAGTCACGAAACCTTTTCTGGTATACATCTTCAGGCATGATGTCTTCAGAAGCTCCGGTTCACTCCGACATGCCGAATTACTTCAGCGTAGAGCGATCTTGGATATATTATTGTTATCCAAGACCAACTAGAGAAACCAACGAACAAGATGTCCTTCAAACTGATCTCTGCCTTTTATACTCTCTAGAGGCCCAGTTTTCCGACTTCTGCGCATATCTTTTGTTTGTCAAAATATCCGTTGATAATCTTATATATTCTTTATAAAATTTATGTTACAAAGTCTCTATTTTTTTCAGCATAATTCTGCCATCTTTAATTAGTTGAAATATTTTTACTTTCTCTTATCTAGATTGGTAATTTGTGTCTTTTGTTCTCTCCAATTCTAACTTTTATTTCTAATTACATAAAAAAAAACCCAAAGAATAATTTAACTTTCATTGTACGTTATTTTTTTAAAAAAAAATTAGTCAAAAAAAAAATCTAAATTAACTTTTATTTTTTAGCTTCTACCAAATGCCAATATATTTGCAACGTATATAAATAAACGTTGCAATATATATATATTGAAACAGATATACTGTTCCATGTATATATTCAAAAGATCCTCCCCCCCCCATTTAAAAAGATAATTTGATCAAATTAAAAAAGAAATAAAGCAAAAAGTTTATAGTTAAAAGAAAATCATTATTGATTTTATAGTTTTAAATTATGATATAAATAAAAGCTGGCATTTATTAAAAATATTACATTTTTAATTTTTGGAATGATGTTGTCATATAAAGTGTGGTAATTGCTTGAGGCAGTCTTATTAAATTGAAAAACATGGCTTATCCTTATGATTTCTTATCTGCCCCGTGAAAAGTAGAGTGTCCTATCCTTAAGAAGAAAAAAGCACTCGGGCTTAAATGAGAGCTGTATGACAAATCAGATACAGTAGGAAATGCTGCTTAATCAATCCAGGGAGGAGAATATAAATAGTTGAGTTGGAAGTTCAGGGCAGTTTTTTTCCAAAGAGATTTTATAAAGAGTTTTCTAAAGTAGATATTTTTCAAGTAGATTTTAAAGAAGATTTTTGAAAAGGATTTTAATTTTAAAAAGATTTTAAGAGCAGTTAAAGAAGTAACAAAAGTGAAGAGTTAAAAGTTAAAATTTTCATCTAAGTGTTGCTTGACTATTTAATTGACAGCTGATCTTAAGGAACTTTAGAATATAATATTTATAGCCACTGTTAATAATGGAAAGGGAAAATTTTATTAAGGATATCATAATGATGGAAGGCTAATTCGTAACAGCTTCTTCTCTTCATCCAAAAGCCATGGTTCTCCAAGATTTGCCTGGGTAAACATTACAGAAAGTAAACAATGCCATTCAGCTGAAATACAATGAGCCCTTTTTGATGGAACAGACTGGATAAAAAAAACGAAGGTAACAATTTTATAAAATATTGAATATTTATATGTGTTTATAAAAGACAAACAAAACGTCTTTCTTAGAAAAGAAAAAAAAATTATGAATAAAAATAGCTATGTAAAAATACGTTTATTATTAATAAATTGTAAATGCTAGACATCTTAAATGTCAATAATCAAAAGGTATTTTATTCAATACTTATACGTGTTTATAAAAATAAAAAACAAAACAAACATCTGTCTTAAAAATGAATTATGTGAAAATATGTTTTACTAATGATAAATTATAAATATTAAAAATATCTATAATCAAAAGGCATTTTTAATGAGGTAAATCATAAATGATTAACTTATCATACGCAGAAGCATCTAGATTAAAAAAAACAACTAAAAACGAATACTTATAATGATTTATATTACTGATATACAAATAAGTATACCTAGAAGAGTCAGAAATACTGAGCTATCACATATAACTCTTACGGGCTAATAAATAAATGCAACTGCTGATCAATTTATAGGTAGAAATATACATCTGTGGCAGACCAAATAACAATATTTATGCTATATATTAGAATAATTAAATAAAAATTACAGATGCTTACATGCATCTCGATGGTATATAAAGAAAATAATGAAACTTATGCATATAAATGCACATTGACACTTGACTGGATTATGATTAGTCCACAAGCCCAGAATTGTTTACATTACCTGATTTGATAAATTAAAAAAATAATGAAATACTATATGGATTATAAATGCTTACCTGCATATTGATTTTATGTGAAAAAAATAATGAAACTTATGCATATAAATGCACATTGACACTTGACTGGATTATGAATAGTCACATGATCACCATCTCTATACTAGAACATAATTGTTGTAAACAAAGACAAAACTTTCCATACAGTAATGCCATCCTGTGCCAAACGGAGTAGTTTTGTAGTAAAGTACAGTTAAAAGGTGGTTTCTGGAGGGTTGCATTAGATCCTAAGATCTAGATGCAGTGCTCTCAGATTCAAAGCTCCTCACTGATGATGGCCACAAGCCAGAAACTAGTCTGGGGATATTGGATGAGCAGGCACTAGATAGGGATTTTATGCACAAGCCTTCTGGCATCCATTGATTACTCTGTTTGGCACAGGGTGGCACTACTGTATGGAGAGTTTTGCATTTGATTGTGAATAGTCCACAAGCCCAGAATTGTTTACATTACCTGATTTGATAAATTAAAAAAAAATGAAATACTAGATGGATTATAAATGCTTACCTGCATATTGATTTTATGTGAAGAAAATAATGAAACTTATGCATATAAATGCACATTGACACTTGACTGGATTATGAATAGTCCACAAATCCAGAATTGTTTACAGAATTGTTTACTTTACCTGATTTGATAAATTAAAAAAAAATAATGAAGTACTATATGGATTACAAATGCTTACCGGAATATTGATTTTATGTGAAGAAAATACTGAAACTTATGCATATAAATGCACATTTACTCTTTGAATTCTTTACCCAAGATAAATCATAATGACATTTCATTTGAAATGAAGGATGAACTTTATTAGAATGATTTGTAAATGAACTATTGATCAATAAACTGTTCTAACCTTTTCATAAATGACCTGAAAATGAGTCATCACATGGATATTAAAGAACTATTGAAAGAAGGATTTTATTATACAACAAATTACACTCTTTAAGTGCTATTATTGGAAGTATACCAAAGAAACACAATGGACCATAAATGAAATATTTGTTTGAATTAAGTGGAACTCTGAATTAAATGCTATCAGTTGTCTTCATTATTATCTCTGTTGTCTTTATATATCGCACTTCTCTCTATAAATTAACTAAATGATTAAAGATGTAAACTGTTAAAGAACTATTGAAAGAAGGACTTTATTATACTCTTTAATGAATTACATTCTTTAAGTCATATAAAAATGTTATTGAAAGTAGGCCAAAGAGATACAAGGGACTGTCAATGAAATATTTTGTTTGATGGACATTTATTTAAAACTGTTATTAAATAAAATTATTGTTACTTAAAATTAATTTTAGTTATCCAGTTGTTCAATTCTATTTTTTTTTATTGCATCACTCATCATTCAGTGCACTTATTCACGAGAATCTCATGCCTCCTGAGCTATGTCTGGCATAACTAGACTTAGGTAAGTCAGGTTGTAGTGAGATGGAACTCTAGTGGTGCCGTTTGGAAAACCAAACACAGAAATGTCTAGATGCTTCCAGTCTCTATGGTGCTACATTCTCTGATGAGTAGGAAATATTGTTGTGGGGGAGGGGGGTTAACATCTGCATTGGGGAATGGCAATCGATAGTTCCTTCCTGCAAACATGCTCATCAGGAAATTGTTACAACCGAGGTAATAAAGGGGTTGTATTGCAGTCCGGTTACAATCAATATATTCTAACCTCCCCCCGCGCGTTCTCACCCCAAAAATTATACTGTTTATTACGAATATTACGGGTTCTAGCTCAGTTAACAAATAAATAAATGAAATATTCAGCATTAATTAAAATGATTACTAGCTCTAATTTTAAAATACAAATACGGTTCAATTTTAAAATGAATTAACAAATATTTACTATTTTCATGAGACATGGAGTGACAATACGGGGGACGAGATAGACTACATTGAGCTATTATCCACACGATACTACCTCAATGGCATAAGAACACTATCCCCCTTTTTACTATACCAAATAACTAACTCATAGTATTCTTACGACTTTCTAAGCTCTATTCACTACGATTAAAATAATAATCATATCTTAATCATTTTTATAACAAGAATCTAGTTTAATTAAATAAAATGAAGTAAAATAAAATAAAATCTCAGGTTCATAAATTGTATTCTAACTGATTTAAAATTACGGTAGTAAAATATGAAAAGGGAATTTTATGTCATAATCTACTACACAGCAACTAACAATAATAAAATAATAATAACAATAATAATATAATATAATCTTCTTTCTTCCTAAATGAAATAAATAAATACGTACGTGGTAGTATTTTAATAATCTGACAACAGAATATGTGTGGCAACATTAGCATATAATTTAATGTAATATTGTGGCAACCGACTTATGACCAATAAATAATATAAAATTATGATCTTTTAATTTTAACATACCAATAAATTCTCAAAATTATTATAACACTTTTATGTTTACCTTTCGTGCAAAATTTATATGTCTATTTCAATTATAAATGTATCGTGATTTCATGCATCCATGTGGAGAAATAACAACTCGGACACAAAAACTTTAAAATAAATTTTAAAACAAAGTTTATTAACAACATAAATAAATTAACAATATTTTTACATTATTTACATTGGATATCCCTTACTCTCCTATCTCAACTTAGTTTATTAGTTTATAAAATGGAATCAAAATATTATTTATTTTTTCCTAGTTAAATCTTATCTTTTTAACACTTAAGAAAATACAGTATTATTACTTGATTTATTATTATGGTTAGCTTATTACAAAATGCATTTCTTATATGATTAGCACTAACACATTGCATCCCTAATATTATTAAAATTATATTTTTTTTTACAAAATTTTACATTCGTAGTGAAATTCTACAAAACAATAAAATTTTAGTTTTATATTGGTTGTATGGAATCTTACAAAGTCAAAACATTGTTCTACATTCGGTATTAGGTTTTTATTGTTCATTATCCGTTGTTTATTAATCCTAATATTCTCATTCAAGCCTTACTTCGGATGATATAATTATAACTATTAATATACCATGCACAAGTATATGTTTATTGTACATTATTGGACTATTTTCTTAATAAATATGCAACACTTATTTTCTAAATATTATTAAAAAAATTCATTCAAATTTTATTATCACTTTTAAAATACTTGGTTTAGATTTCTTTTCAAAATCTTATATTCATTTCTGAATTAATTTTACAATGTATTATATGATTCTTTCTCTCTTTATGATATTTTGGACTTTCAATTTTAAAGTTACATAATTCTATGCATTCCAGCAAATAAACTATTCTTACATAAACGATAACATATCTTCAGTTCTATTTTATTCATTATTTCTTTGAAAATATCTTTCTGACTGATGCAGATTCACAAAATAAGGATAGCGATGATAGATGCATAGGATCAAAATACAACTAGAATATTACTCTTCATATACCTTGACAATCATGGCACAGTGAGTTAAAAGACACTATAGAGGAGTGACCTTTATCTGTGTACCAACCTCTATTATAGGAACGATGTTAAAGCTATTTCTTCAACTTTATTATAACATCCAAAGTTTAAAGATATGCAAAAACACTGTCCAAACTATATGTGTTCAGTCATAGGGCTTAGTTAACTATACTGAAATCACACAAAACTAAATATGATCCAAATCCTTTATTTTTCCTATTTCTTAAAAAAAACATCATCTTGGTTTCCTCTCCACTAGTACTTCCAAGTCACTATCCGATCTTATTTCTCAAGATTTTTTCTATACTGTACATCGACAAATACATATCTGCATTACTAACAATAATAAAATTCATTTATTTTAAAACTATTCCACTGTTCTATAAGAAAATCTTTTTACTACTTTCTTCCGTATATTTAATCATATACAAACTATTTGAATATCTGAATACTTTATCACATGAAAGTTCAAAAGAATCACACAATTGTTCTGTTAAATTATATTATTAATATACTTTAAATAAATTATTGCATGCATATTCCGAATTACTCCTATCTCATAATATGTTTAAAATGTTGTATAAAATGTGTACATATAATTTAAACTTTCACACTTCATTCTTAGGCCAATAGATGATCTAAAAAAAATACATTATACATTATAAACAACTATTAAAATTACCAAAACGACCTTTATCTTCTCGATCGCATTCCGTAGGCTTCACCATCCATTTTATCCTTGTAGATATAAGATTCACATCCATACACTTTATTTTTAAACAATATTTTTATAATTTTATCAAGCTATTATATTTAAATTTTAATATTACTAAATTTATGTTTATATGTTTTCCCTAATCTCACATAACATTTTATATTCTAAAATAAATTAGTAAAAAATATTTAAACTATATTTACTGTACTTCTTTATCAAACTTTCTTGAAAACTGTTCATATTAAAGCTAAAAAAAAATGTTTATTATTTCTTCTTCAGTCACTTAATGTTCTTCTCCCTACTTGTTCAATTTTAAGGCAAAACAATTATTGCTCTGTTTAATAAATATTCATAGATGACAATCCTTGGTTTTTTATAATATTTAATACAATTATTAATTATGATATCAATTAATCCCGTTAAGAAAACGTCTACATACTCTCTGCTAATATTTCTTGCTAATATTTTCCCGCGCGCGACTTTTATGATGCATCTTCTCAGTACTTTGATTTAAATATTCAACAAAACTTTTCTGTTTCCATGGATCCATTTTATTAAGTATATTAGATTTATATTTTCCAAATCAAGCATTCCTCCAATGACCACTTTATAATATTTTTTAATTCCTCTTAGAGAAAGTTTTTCTATTCTTTTTTTTCACAAAAAAAAAAATAATGACTCTTTCATATCATTATTCGGTAATTTTTTTTTTTTACCTTCTTTTAAAATTCTGGTACTATATACTTTATAATGTTTCCTTTAAAAAGACAAACATTCTTTCTCCATTATAACTTTTACATAATTTTTTCCCTATGATAAACGCATCTTAATTTTTCCATAGAGAAGAATAAAATAACTTCAGAGTAGCCTTATAAATTTGTGCGTCATAATTTTCCTGATGGCAAGTAACTTCTCTTTTAAGTTTTCCGTATAGCGTCCAAATTATATTCCTCTGAGTTACAATAATAAGTTTCTGGTTGAGCATAAATAAAGCTGTATCAAGGCACTTTACAAATATTTTTCCTTTATCATAACTTCTATATACTGTTTTCTGTAGTATTTCCATTTTACTGTAAGGTTTTGGCTAAACTTGAATAAAATATTCTGGTAAGAAAACTTTTAAAAATTAGCCCTCCATGTAAAGGCAGTTCAAAATATTATATTTTAAAAAACTTTTAAAATAAATATAAAATTTTAAAATTATTTTACTTTTCTAGCTTACGATATTATACAGCTAAAAAAATATGTTACTCCCTCCTTCACTTACACATTACTTTCTCCCGCTCCGTCTAATTCTTATATTTCGTCTGCTAAAATACCTCCGTTGATTGGTTAATGACTTTTTTTTAGCGTGAACAAATTTACACATTTTAGTTTTATAATAGATTAAACCTTTTAAAATAAAGAATTTATGACATAATGATTTAAAATATTACTTAGAATAGTATTTTTAACTCAATTATAATTTTATCAAAATCATTTAAATTTTAAAACAATTATTAAAATATCATTTCATATTTCAACTTTTACTTTAACGATCGATAGCAATTATATTTAGTTTTATAATTCACAAACTTTATTATTATATTCTAACAAGCGTGTGTGTGAAGGTATATAATATACAGTCACATGATTACTAACTTTATCAGATGATTTTTTAATTTACGTCTCGGTCTAAATGACCAAAACTGATATATTTTATAAAAAATTTGGAAAATAATTTAAACTTGTAGAACTAAATATAATTCTCACCATCCTAAAGTTTATTTTAAAATATATTAGATTAAATTTGAATATTAATTATAATTATAATATTACATATAGCGTTTATTCAATTTATTAGTTTTAAAACATTACAATTGGATTGTTAATATACTTTTAACTATTTATAGCTGTATTATTTTATATGGCCAGCTTTTACAACCATAAGCAAGGATATAATTAAGCTTTATTTAACTGTTTTCTTTTAAAATAATCCATTACACTTTTATATACCAGGTATTTTTCAGCCTTAAATTGTACTATAAAATCTAATCAATCATACAATTATCAATATATTACACAAACGTATTTTAAAATTTAAAATTTTTTAGCAATTGACCATTCTACCCTATTATGACCTATAGATAAGGGCACAATATATATATTACAGAGCAAACATACTAACAAAATATTGATTTTATAAATATTTTATTATATACTGTGTATAAAACTTTTTCTTTTTTAAATTACTTTTTTTATTTTACATTGTATATTTTTTAAAAAGTCAAAATGGCAGATACAACCATTAATTGTCAAAAAATAATAAAAGGGTTGGAAATATAATATTGTTTTCATCTTGTGGAGGAAATTTTTAATTAAAGGTTTTACTGAAAATAAAATGGGGAATAAGAATAATAGATTTTACTTTTGCTCTAAACATTTTTGTCAAATGTATTTCCAATCTGGAAATAGATTTGAATATATTTTTGGAACATTATCTAACAATTGCATCTTCAAGAACAATGGACAAAGAAAATGTAAGATTTTGTTAGATCAGAGATTAGATTTTGGGCTAGAAATAAAACATTAAAAGCATTCCACAAATACCTCAGTGGAATATAAAATAGACTGATTTTAAACACCAAAGGAAATAGCTACTATTGAGAGATCTGTGTTGTCAACATAACCCATGCTTGTTTGAAATTTAAAAATGATGATTGAGTAGAAAGCCGATCACCTTTCCCAATGCTTGTGGGTCTTCTTCTGCTGCTGTACAATCCTGCTGCCTAAGAATGAAGTAAAATCCCTATGGAGAATTTTGGAATGATGATCAGAAGCTTGCTGTTACCTGAAACTTGCAGGGATCCTTAAATACTGTGCATGAGCCAGACTTTGAAAATGGACTCTTAAAATGTGCAAGGGCCAAACCTAAAAGTAAAGCTAGTCTAACTAATCTCAAACCCTATCATCAAGATTTCCCTAATATTTTGTTTAACTTTGTCTCTTTCTAATCTATTAAAATTTAAATTGCTCTCATGTGATTTTTTTATCTAACCTTATCTCATCATATGCTCTAACTTTCGTTAACTTTGCTGCAGTCATTTATTTATATGTATTTATTACTTGATTTTATATGTCTGCTTTAGTTATTATTAATATGCCAATCTCAAGCAACCTGATGAGCTGAATTTCTAAAATCTTTTATTTCCTCTTCTTAAATAAATCTTCATGATTAAGATGCTCACCAGATTGTTTTTACAAATCAACATTTCATGTTGGTTTTTATTATAAAAATTGTTATTTGTGCAACTCCAAACAGAATGAAGTAATTCTACACGGGGTAAATCCATCAGTCAAGCTAATTAACACTTTGAAATCTTTTAAAATGTTTATTTAAATTCTGAAAGGGTGATCTATTAGTTATTTTCTATACAAATACTAGTTTTCTTTTATTGGTGGGATTGAATTATTTTAAATAGAAAAGGAAGGGGTAAAATCTTAATGTATTTTTTATTAAAAGAAACCTTCGATATGTATATATTATAGTGGCATAGCATATTATTTGTATAAGTTATAGCATTAAAACAAGAGGTCATTTATTTTAAAGCAGTAAATCTTATTCACTGTCATTAATGACATTTGTCCATACTGCATTGCTGACATTCGGCTTATCATCGTGAATTATATGCTCCTAATTTGGGGTCGTGACAAGATGGAGCCCATGGATTTGTTTTTATGTTCTGTCCTGTGGATAGTTGAGTTTCCCAGGACCTCTGTATAAAAAGACCTCTGTGCATTGGTGATTCCAGTATGCCTGGGCCATGCCATGCCTAACTACATTTCTCTAAGCACTGCCCCAAAGAGGGAATTTAGATTTTGTTTTTCATCCATAAGCATGTCCTTTTCCTTTTATTTCTTTGCCATTATTCCAGTACTGCCACTTCTTCATTTATTATTTCTTTTGCTTCATGACCCAGTTTTTAGTGCTATAATATTAAAATTGCACTCTGCTCAAAAATATATGTAAATGCCGAGTATTACTAATTTTATTAATTAATAGTGTTATTTCAATTTTCTTATACAATCCCACCATCGTAATTTGTTGTTTCTGTATTTAAGAGTATATGCCTTGGGAAAAATCAAGCATTCTGTTCTTATAAATGTTGATTAAAAGAATTTTCAATAAATAGATTGTCATATAATCAAATATAATTTTTCAAATGCATTTTATTTTCACGACCACAATGGTGTGAAAATAGTTTTCTTTATACATGTAATGAATCCTGGAATGCTCCCTGAAATAATATGTTAGTCACCATGTTTCAGAACTATAAACCAAAGTGTTAATAGTAATCTTATGTAATCTTTTAATAAATGATTGGCATCTTAATACTGTACCCATCAAAGATGTTTTTTCATGTATATATACTATTTAGTTGATAAAAGAGCATATGAGAATCATCAGCATGAATCCAAATATGTAATTATCTACTGTTTGGTAGACCACTCATTCATGCACACATTAATATTGAAACAGTAAGGTCTGCTTTGCAGATCTTCATTTCACCTTTTCTCACCTACTTCCTACCCTCATACCTTAGTTTGAACCCCAATCTATTGTAGTGTGTCTGCAATACACTTATATACCGAAAATCCCGCCTAATTTTAAACCACGAGCACAATGCTCGTATGATATATATAACTTATTCCCAAATAAAATAAAATATTATGAATTATGTATTTGTTCATATAATTTACATTTATTAAAAAGTAAGTTATATAAGTCGTAATTGCGCACACACTATGATATCCATTTTAAAACATATCAAAATTATAAATTGTTAGTTATTTTGTTTGGATCTATTTACAAATATATTACCGTCGTAATATATTTTGATTTAAAATAAAATTCATTTAGTAAATATTCGTTTAGTAGATAGATTCAAATATTACAATTTAAAATAAAATAATTTTCGTTTTATTTAATAAAAATCATCCCAAATATTTCTGTTAAAATAAATGAGGGACAATAGTTTAATTATATAAGTTTATCTAAAAACAGCAGCTGTCCACTTAAGTTTTCTTTAATTAGTAGCAGTAATTTTAATTAAATCTAGTTTGTAATTCGAATGTCGATGGGGAAGTTAACAAAAGAAATTAATTAATGTTGAATTCCTTTAGACATTCGGATAGATTTAATTACAGCAGATAAGTCCAATAATTTTGTACGCTCCAGGACAAATCTATTGTTAAATTTTACTATAAAAAGGATGTTTTTCTTTTGTTCTCCATTCTAAGCTTTTAAAAAGAATTCTGAGTTGTCTAAAGGTTTCTGAGTTATTCTAAGCTTCTAAAGAATTCTGAGTTGTAAAAAGGTTTCTGAGTTATGCTAAGCTTTTAAAGAATTCTGAGTTGTCTAAAGGTTTCTGAGTTGTTCTAAAATTCTAATAATTTGCTAACCTTGACATGTCCGAGTAGAGGCGTTTAAGATGGCTATGTCCCCTCGGAATAGCCAGCCGCTGCTCCATAACATCAGAAATTATCACACGGATCCCGGAACTGCTGCTGCCGCTGCCAAAATATGAACATTCCAGATTTTGCTGCTGAATTATAAAACCTGCCGAACATCTACCTGCAAATGCTTCTCCAGAGGTAACCTAAATTAACCCAAGAGCTCTTGTGATCACTAACTAACATGCTATAGCTATTTAACATTGTTTTCTTATATTTCACAACTTCATTATGTATTTCTTTCATGTATTTAAATATACTCAACATTTTGCTCTATCCTTGGGTTAATATTTTCTATTTATAAAGCTTTCTTTTATTTTATTATGATAATGTGTCAGAATCGTCTTTGACCGAGTGAACTATTCCCTCTATTGAAAGTAAGACGCCACTATTAAGGCATATTTTAAATTTATAATTTTCCAATTGTATTATCTTGCAAATCACTCGTTCGAGGGCGATTCTTTTCTTTAATGTAATATAATCACATAGTTTAAAATCTACATGCTATTGATTTTAATCTAATATAAGAGTATGTGCAAAGTCAATGATTTAAATGTGTCCCCAAATGCATGATTGCGTATATAAATCTATACTTACTTTTCAAACCCGCAAGCATGCATTTTCCTATTTTAATTACCGTGTTCTACTTTCATTATAAAGTTCATCATTGACGTCGAGAATGTGCGGACCCTCTTAAATGAATTTCAGGGAATTTGATTGGGCATTTCTCTTAATCCAAGTAAAACCCATTTAGTATGTTTTTATATACACTAGTCTCGTATTGCTGGTACATGAATTGGTTGTTGAGACCGCTTTGTTTTATTTTTCCAAGGATTCTTTACACGGCAAAGTCCGTTCTTTTCGCTTATTGCAAGTTTCCAGGCAGAGGGTGTTCACCAATGACACCCCTGGGAATTAAACGCAATCGTCACACAGTCGCTAAGTTTCGGCTGTTCGTCAAAATACTTTCCTACGGGTTAGCGGCGAGATGCCCTCCGTAATTATTCCGGATCTTCAATATTGTTTCATTTTATATTTATTTTACAAAGCATCCGTGACTTAAACGAGTCACACCCTCCAACTTTATAAATTCACTATCAGCAATACTGACCTCCCAATACAAATCTATTATTATTATTCTCAAATAAATGCTTTGATCCCATTCCCACGTTTGCTTAGTAAGCTTTAGTCCATACTATTCTCGAAATCAATAAATATTTTAGAACATTTAATTTCAAATATTGTCTTAAACTTGTCTATTTACTCAAAGCACCTCGCACATGTTCCTATCTTGTCAAGCACATTATCGTAACGCTATTAGCCCGAGGAATAGAATATATCATTCTGTTTTAAAACCTTTTTGTCATTACTGAAATATAAATGCCAACAATTATTTAATACGCGTCCCTGTCTCATATAAGCAGACAGTGGCATTTTATATATTTATATAAATAAATTGTGTGAAATTATTTAAAACTAAATTTTATATCTTATTTTATTTGATTCTTATCACTGTCTCGGTCTATATATATATATTTTCTGCATTTCTTTTATAAATCAATAGACATTAATTAGCCACCCAAACTTATCTTAGTACAGAGTCTTTTGTTTCTCCCTGACCACCAGGCACCGGTAAAAGGTTATACTAGTTGTAGCATCAGATGCGTTATCACGTAGGTGGCGCTGTGAAATTTGGACTTTAGATTCGAACTTAGTATATCTAGAAGGCAACCCCTCCTAGAATGTTCAGTTTAGTGTCTGGGGTTTGAATTATGCAGTGTGTTAGCGAGATAGACGATTCTGACCGTTACAATATATATATAAGTAATTGATTATATTAAACTAGTTTTTATTGTCTAAACTTATTTTACTCATTTGAATTATCTTTTCTCCACTTCCACATGTACAAGCATGTGTATGCTTATGTTAGTTAAGTTATAATGTAGTTAATATTAATCTCATTGTCTTCTCTGCTCTGCCAGTGGGCTGAACTTTAGGATAAATTCTCATGTGCCATCATTATATGTTACTCATTAGGTGTTTGATCTGGGGATTAGGGAATGGGTTAGAATTCAGGTTGATCTCTGAGCTAAATCTCAGGCTTGACTGAATTTGAAGTACATTTTGTGAGTTCCAGCTCATGTTAGATGGAGCAACATGTTTTGACTAATACAGTATATGTAGTAATGAAACTTTTGACACACCTTGATGATGCTTAAGAGTTCTTTTTTTACTTGAGCATATCGCTGTTCTGTTTCAAAAAGTGATTGCAAGGTTTACATAATTGGTTTCCTATTTTTGAGTAAAACTCCCCCTAGTCCTGTCTGTGAGGCAACTGTTTGTATTATTACTGGAATTTGAGAATTGAAGTGTGTTAGCAAGGTTGCATTGCAAATTGCCTCTTTTAGTTTATCGAAACATTCTTGGTAATATGAATTCCATACCCACATAACATTGTTTTCATTAAAAAATTGCAGGGATACTGTCAGATCTGCTAAGTTCGGAATGTGTGGTAAGAGATCATTTATCATTTCTAAAATTCGTTTCAACCCTTGTTTGTCTTTTGGTGGTTTTAGTCTTTGTATTGCTTCTATTTTATTAGGATCTGCTGAGATTCCTGTTCCTGAAATCATTCGTCCTAGGTATTTCACTTGCATTTGAGCATATTGGATCTTATCTGGATTGAATTTCGCATTGACCATATGTGGCTCTGTTTAAGACTTGTAACAAATTTTTGTTCATTACTTCAACAGTATTTCCTTCTATTAAAAAATCATCAACTGTTATGCTGACACCCGGTATATTGGCAAATAATTCATTTGCTCTCTGAAAAATTTCTGATGATACATTTAAGCCAAAGGGTAAGTGGTTAAAGTGATATCTTCCAAAGGGTGTATTAAATGTCATTAAGTCTGCTGATTCATTATTAAGTTTTATATTCCAAAATCCAGATTTCAAGTCCAAAACTGTAAAATATTTCATCCTGTTACTGTACTTAAAACTATTTCTGGAGTTGGCATTTTATAATGTTCTCTTTTTAATGCTTTATTAAGATCTCTTGGGTCTATGCATATTCTTATAGTGCTGTTTGGTTTTTCAACTATTAATAGAGTATTAACCCAATTTGTTGGATATGTCACTGGAATTATGATAGCATTATCTTCCATTTTATTTAATTCCTCGCATAATTGTTCATGTATACTTAATGGAATTAATCTAGGTGCATGAACAACTGATTTAAATGTTGGGTCTACTGTGAGGTGGTGTTCACCTTACTAACAACCCATACCTTGAAAAACATCTTTGTATTTTTCATATATAGACTTGAAGTTTTCCTGTGTTTTAATACATTTATTATCCTTTCTACTCTGTTATTTTATCTTTGTTGTTGTTGGATATATTTTGATCATTTTTACTTTTGTTATTTTTTGTTACTTTTTGTACTGTAATTTTGTTACATTTAATTAAACCTAGTAAGTCACAATCAATGCCACTAAGAAGTGTTGGTTCGTCTTCCTTTATTATAAAACATAAATTACACAGATCTTTATTTTGCATTGAAGTTTTGCTTTTCCTATTGGGGTGAGAAATGATCCTCCAAAAACGTGTAATTTCGTTCGTATATTATTAGTTGTGGATGAATAGTATTAAGCTGTTTTTTTAGACAAATTGTATTTTCAACATCACTGATATATGATGAATCCAATGTTGTATCATGTACTTAATGTCCATTTCTATTCCTATTTTCATGATACTTTGTGTTTAAGTATTTTTATGTTTTTAAAATTTTATAGTTATAGCTTCTCATAGGGCAGTTATTGGCAAAATGGTTTAACATTCCACAATTATAACTTTTTTTCTTTCAAATGTGGGACTCACGTTTTGGATGATTACAGTTGCACTTTTGACAATTTCATATGTTTGTTGCTGTATTTTTCACTATTACGTTAATACATAGTTCAGACTTTCCCAGTAATTCATTTTTTGTGTCCACATATTATTTCCAAGTTTTTCTTCTTTTTGTACCATTATAATTCTATCACAGAGGATATTTTGTTTTTGATCCCTGAAGCCAGCTTTTTCAACTACCAATTTTAAGCTAGTAAGTGATCAATTGATTCTCCCTCATGTGGCCCCATTGTATATAGTTTTATTCTGTCATATAATGTTATTTTCATTGTGTCGAAATATTTATCCATTTGGTTTAAGACAAGTAGCAATTTTGTTTTATCTTCCAGGCTCGTGTGGTCTAATGTTGTTATTACATATCTCCCTTCTTTTCTAATGAGATGACTTAATATTACATGATCACCATTTCTTATGCTTACTCTCAACTGTTAATTATAACAGGCAAAACTTTCCATAAGTATTGCCACTCAGTATAAGCCAGAGTAACCAATGGATGTCAGAAGGCTTGTGCATAAAATCCCCATCTAGTGTCTACTCATCCAATATCCGCAGACTAGTTTCTGGCTTGTGGCCTTCGTCAGTGAGGAGCCTTGGATCTGAGAGCACTGCACCTAGATCTTAGGATCTAATGCAACCCTCCAGCAGCCACCTTTTATCTCTACTTAACTACAAAACTATGAGACTTAAATTGAAAACACTATAATATTTTCAATCCAAGCTCATTATCTTATATAGGCATATAGGTTGGAACTCAGTTCAGTACCTATACATTTTTGGTGTCTTTGGTTTTTTAATAACCATAGCCACCACTATCCTATTAGGCAGGTTTGGTTTTAAGCCAATAAACATCACACAATCACCATTTTTTATGCTTTCTCTTAACTGTTATTAAAACAGGCAAAACTCTCTATACATATTGCCACTCAGTGCAAGGCAGAGTAATCAACAGATGCCAGAAGGCTTATGCATAAAATCCCCATTGAGTGCCTACTCATCCAATATCCCCAGGCTAGTTTCTGCCTAATAGAATAGTGGTGGCTATGGTTATTAAAGAACTAAAGACAAAATGTATAGGTACTGAACTGAGTTCAGATCTATATGCCTATATAAGTAAATGAGCTTGGATTGAAAATATTATAGTTTTCAATTTAAGTCTCATAGTTTTGTAGTTAAGTAGAGATAAAAGGTGGCTGCTGGAGGGTTGCATTAGATCCTAAGATCTAGGTGCAGTGCTCTCAGATCCAAGGCTCCTCACTGACGAAGTTCACAAGCCAGAAACTAGTCCGGGGATATTGGATGAGTAGGCACTAGATGGGGATTTTATGCACAAGCCTTCTGGCATCCATTGGTTATTCTGACTTGCACTGAGTGGTAATACGTATATTGAGTTTTGCCTGGTTTAATGACTTAATATTCCTAAATTTTATTTTAACTGATTTCATATCGTTTTCTGTTGCCTCTAGAAAATTTAGAAATAATTCTTTCCATTCAATCCATTTGACTGATATATTTCCTTCCATGGGTAGCCGTTCGGAAAATATGATATGAAAAAAAATTGTTATAAAAACTATTGTTATCAATATTTAAATTCTCAATGTTTTATATACTTTAGAAATTTTTAAAAATTATTATTTCATTAATACACTCCTAACATCATGTTATGTTCTTGGTCGTGATATCTAAATTAATAAATACACAGTTTGTATAACTAATAACTTTTATTATTATTTTAGTGCTAATAACTTTTATTAACTACCAGTGTTCACTAACATAAAGATCGATGTCGCACGCTCGCTAATCTCAGTTGTCACCGCTAGGCGTCAGTCTATAATTACAAGTACTGTATTAGCCATAACATGACATATTTTATCTGTTCTTAGGCAGAAAACTTGATTACAAAATTATTTAAAACAATTTACTGTATTATTTTTTAACTATTGTTCTTTTATATTTATGATTTATATGTTTGTGGTAACAACCAAATTTTAAAATTAACTCTATTTAATAATTATATAAAATATACGCTGTTCCACTGATTTTCAACCCTAGGAGAATTTTATAGAGTTTTACGTGTTCAACATTTAAAGCGTGCGCATCTATTTATGAATTAATAACGACTTTTTGCAATAGACTATGTTGTTTTTAAAATACTTTTCAATTTAATCATTATATTATTCATTTGATATTTATTTTTAGTAGATAAAAATAACGTAATCTCGAAAACATAACTTCTGTGCGAGCTGAAATAAAAATTAATTATGTACTTTTATATTCCACTTGCAATAAATAAACAAAAAAATAACTATTTTCGATTACGGTTATTATTAATAAGAGCGATTTGTAACTAAAAAGAATGGCAGGTGCAGAAGACAATCTTACTAGACAGGTATAAACTAATATTAGATTTTAATTTAGTTCAACTTTATAAATACAATACTCCGCGTTTATAAAGTAATGTATTGTAATTTTGAAACTGTACGTTTATTAGTCATGTTTATGTAATGTTATAATTTTCTAAACATACTGTCTGCTGAATGCTAATTATTATTTTTCATTTATAAATGATTAATTTTGCTTATCTTAATTTATTAGTAGTAGAATAAGTCATAAGTTACAAGTAAAGAATCTGATAATCATCAGTTTTGAAGTTATAGTTTAGAATAATATTTATTAATTTATCTTTATAGTAATAATATTAGCATCGCGATTAATTTTCAGAAATTAAATATGTATTATAAACCTGTTAAATATCAATAATTGTCTAATTGTTCCATTGCTGAACAAATAACTTTTTTTCCCTCATGTGTCAGCATCAACCGGGAAGCGAACCCGCTAATCCGGGACAACTGCTTGTAAAGCAGCTGTCACTGACCTTTCGACCACCAATGCAAATTATATTTTCACTACTTATGACAGAAATTTTTATCGCTAGTTTTTCCCCAAAAATATAATGAAATTTTATATATATTCCCCTTTCAAGATATATATATTTTTTGCATGGTCATTATTATTTTTTATCTCTCAGTATTTATTAAAGAATTTATTTTTATTATCAATTTTATTATAGCACTCAGTTCATTCTTTTGTTTTATATTCAATCATTGTTAAGCCTTATATTTTTTACTTTAACTTATTATTTCTGCTGTGTATGCAATCAAATACGACAGTGATTATCTACAGAATATTTATTAATAAAAAAAAATTTGCAAAAACAGGTTAGTGAATAAATCATCTTAGCTAACAAGAACAAACATTACCATGATTCTAGAGGGTTAGTTTCATAAATGTCCACTGATTAATATTATTAATTTTAATAATAATAGTTAACTTGCAATCTCAAAGAAAGGGAATGTCAGCAATAATATTAAATTGAATTTCATACTTATTTTGTATGTCAATTTCTCCATTCATTCTGGTTTGGCTATTGTTGGAAGGTCTATTTGGATAGTTTGTTTGCCGAATGTTATTTATGCTTGGTACAGCTGTTAAAGCATCTTTTATTCTGATTACTAGTCATGCACAGTGTTGTAATCCAATAATTAAGTTTTGTCATTTACCTTCTTTATTTATATTCACAATGCTTTATCTCCCTGTTTTCTTGTTTATCATATAATATTTTAATTGTAATTTTTTAAAATATACAGACATTGATTTACTAAATCACATTTTAATTTTCTTAATGCAACATTAATTTAGTAATTTGAAGTCTATATTTTTTTTAAGTTCAGTCCATGATTCCCATCACAGATCTTCCCAATGCAGTTCTGCATTTGTAATCTTTCATTTATGTGCAGATTTAGCATCCATATACCAACTATATTAATTAAAAATTATTTTAAAGTGTTTGTTGTCTTCTTTGCAGTAGCTAAAACAAAATTTATTTTGTGGCTGGTGATATCAATTGTAGAGTGAACAAGCAAATAATTAATTAGTTTAACTTAGTATTTAATAATTGATTATTTTATTCAACACTAATATGTACAGATTAATATAAACAACATATTGCAAATATGTTAATATAACATAAAGAATTATATAACCCTTACAACTTTACAAATGAATACTTGTATAATAATGAATATTTATTTTTAGCAATAGGAATGACTACTTGAACTTTAAAGATCTTAAATTATAATTATAAACATCCAGATTTACCTGAAGGCTTATTAAATAATGAAAATCAAGATGGATTTTATATAAAGTTCTCTATACTTGTTTTGATACTTCAGGAGGCTTTGCTTAGATGATGTATGGTGAATACACTGCTTATTCTTCATAAGAAAAAGCAAAAAAAGTCCTGATAATTCAATTAATCATTTTTATAAATATCGTTTATTCTTTCTCTGTAGCAACCAATTATTTTTTATAATTAATTATTGGTTTTCAAAACAGTAATTACTGTATTTGATGTTAGATTAATTAATTTTTTAATTTACATTAAAATGCAAACTTTAATTAGTTTTTTGCTTACTGTAAATAAGAAATTCATTAATTTTCATTTACAAATATTATTAACTTGATACATAGTAAAAAATATATGCATTATTTCATTGGACATAGTACAGAGAGATTTCTAAGCTACTTTAATTTTATTTTTCTCTACAGTTTAATTTAACAGTTATTAATTGGCTAAATAAACATAATTATTCACTTTTTAAATCTAATTTTTTAATGCAATGTTTTTAGATATATATTTAAATATAACTTACTTAAATTTATCTGACTTTGATCATGTTTTAGAAATATTAGTTGTTGCAAAATTATGCAAATTTAATGTAAAAGAAAATAGAGCATTTGTTAGTTTATATTTCAATTCCTAAAATTATTTTGAACTCAGAAGAATCAACCAGCAAAAAATAAATTACTTGACTTAAAACTTGATTGATGAAAAAAATTCCTATAGATTTTCATTAAGCAATAATTGTTTTAAGATTTGATTGAAATTTTTCATAAGAGATGAGAGAGTGAAATTGAAGTTAAAAGCTTAATTGTTCAAGTTATGGTATTTTTTATGGATCTCTATGGATATAAAATTTGACTATAAGAAAAGTATTGATTGATCTTTTGAACTATGATGCTGGCCAAGACTTTTGAGAATTTCATAGATAACAAAGAAAATGAATAATTGGATAATTGATCAAATTTGATCTTAATACACACTTGTAGGAAGGGATTATCTTATTTTGATCATATCATAAGATGATTTAATGGGAGAGAAGAAGAGATCAAATGGTAATGACATGGATGAATTTTATCATTGCATTAATGAATATGCAGTATTCTCGAGAAAACTGAAAATCCAAACAGATTATACATCATTTTTGAGAAATGCTATGCTATTTATGTAATTATTAGGAACTGCTGTTTATTTAGTATCCCTCTCTCAGTTTACTTCAAAGATTGTATTGCCAATAGTAATACATTTTATTACTCCATTACAACCAATCTATTGATACTCATTTGATCATCCAAATTAACCTTGGACCTTTACCATCTAGTTAGTAAGTTAGAGATACCCATTATCCAATCAATTATGAAAAAAATTCTAAATCTATTTCTGACTTAAAAAAATGTTCAAGTTTCACATAGTCTGAACTCTAACTCTAAGTCATGAGTATGGCAGATAGATTTGTTAACACTACTCCATTGACCAATATAAATGTCACTATTTATAAATATTATTGTAAGTGAAAATATTTTAATATCATCCATTTATAATGCATATTATGATATGAATGTATAGTATGAAATAATGATGTGCAATAAAATACTTATGATTAGTTTCTTTATAATGATTAAAATCAGGGAATAAGTCTGAATAGAAATTAACAAATTATTTTTAATTTAGAGAGTATTGCTAATAAAAGAACCTGATTAAAGATGTAAAGAAATTTCTTTTTTTTTAAATTTATATTTGTTTAAGTATAACATTTGTATTTAGAGAAATATTAGATGTAAACTTTTCTATGCTCTGAAGTGAATTTAGAAATTGAAAACTTTCAAATGAAGTGAAAATATTTTCAGTTATAAAGAAGTTAAATTATAATTCTGAGAGAAAGCATTTAAAGAACATTAATATAAATATATTCTAGATAAAGAAAAACATATTTAACTAAATAAATAATCAATTAGAATATGAAATTTCACTCTTTTAATTTTCAGTTTATTCTATAAAAGAAAATATCACGCTTAAAACACAATCATTTGCATTTGTTTTTGGTATTTTATAAATAATAATTAAATACTCTTTTCAGGATGAGTGGTCTTAGGATAGATAATACAAGTATTTCCTGACATATGAACTTCAATTTTATGGATTTAAATCTGCAATTTATCAATTAAGATAATATTGAACCTTATTTTTTTTTAGATTGAAGAAGTAGAAGCTCTTTCTGCAATTTATGGAGATGATTGGTCTGTAGTAGATGAAGCAACCCGGGTTTATTCTGTTAATATAACTGATGGACAACAAGTTAAACCCTTGTGGACATTAGGATTACAGGTTAAACTTTTTTCTAACATAAAGTACTCTTAATTCACATATAATTTTAATATAACATTTTAAATGTCCAAGTATATTTGAGTGAATAATTTTTATCTTGCAAGTTTTGAAACCTTTGTTTTTACATTTGTGCTCAGAAAAAAAACTTTGTATAGATTATTACTGATAAATTTGAAAAGAATTAAAAACTTATTTTAGAAATTATTAAATATTAAGCTAAACTAGGCTATAAATATTTAAATGTTTTAATTATATTCATATGTTAAGTGCTATTTTAATACAAATATTATTTCATATCTTTCCCTCATAAAAAATATTTTAATTACATAATACAATCATTTTCATTCTATTTATCAGAGAAAAGAACCTATTTAAGCACATACTTGATTTTAATTATATATATATTTCTATATTACATATACAAATGATATATAAATGAGTGGTTTTCATAGTGCAATAGGGCTAGCATATTCAAATACATCTGCTGTAGTAAATATATATACAGAAGTTTAAGTTTAATATTAATAGTTGTAATTCTAGATACTTATAAATAGAGTCAAGCTGAGCATATAAAGATGAAAATAAAATTTGTTAATTTCAAACTTAGAGATCTATAAATTATATATTAGATATTGATAATTTAAATTTAGTTTGTATATTCTAAATAAATATATTTATTGTATTAAAAAAAAAGATCTTTGTGTATCTATATGGTTTTGCCTATGGATATAGAAATTAAATTTCAATTACACAAATTTATAATTAAGAGTAAAATAAATTTTAATTTAAAGTGGTTAAACTCTACTAACAATGTAAATAAAGGTTTACCTCAAATGTGAAAAATTAAAATAAGAATAATTACCAATAAAATAATATTTAAAGTTTTAACATATCTGTTTTGTAAATAAGTTTTTGTTTTAATATTTTAAAATGGTGTATTTAGACCCACACATGCTTTATGTTGAAACTAGCATTTTTGAAGAATATGAAAAAAACAAAAAACCACTACAAGGAAATGTATTTAAAAGTTTATGACAAATAAACCATGGATCTTACAGAGATTATTTGCTTGAATAGCCATGAGAAATTTTATTATTTTTCATGCCATAAAATGTGTATTTGTTTAATGAAAGCTGAATAAAAACTATTGAAATCATCAAATCAGCAAACATTCCTTTAAATTCAGTTATGTTGAAAAGAAAAAAGGATTGAGCGGTGATTAGAAACAGAAGTAAATGGATTTGTTAAAATATTAAGTAAATCTTGCTGAAATTTCAGCAATGCCAGAAATAAATTTTTTGTTTAATTTCCACATCTAATCAATTATTGGAGAATATTCATTCAAAAAAAAGTATATTTTTCCATATATCCTTCATACCAAGTTGATAAATTCAACATCTTAAAAGTGAAAAAAACTTTCTTAAATACTTTTAAGATTAAGATTAAGAAGGAAGAATATATAATAAACAATGCTTACGTTTAATTTTTTTTTCGTTCAAAGTTGTTTTATTTTTGTTTACTTTATATGTGTTTTTCATGTTATTTTGCAATGATCAAATGTTACCATATTGTTTGGTTAATGGAGAAAGCAGATAAAATTTATTAAATAATCAAAGTGGAAATTAAGCTTTTAAAGTGTTAACTATTTAATCTCAAATATTTATACCTAAGATAGTGTATCTTTTTATGCTTGTAATAAAGTATATTGATTGAATGATTTATTGAGAATTGTTCTTATCATCAATCATCAGTTAAATTATTTGCTTTGGTGAGCCAACAATCCACGTACTTTGATAAAACAAATAAACTACACTGAAAAAATAAATTTCATTAAAAATAAATAGATAGCCTAAGTGTTACACATTAACATGACAGTATAGAGAATATTATAATGGTTGATGATTATGATGACAGATAGAGAATATTATTGAAAGAGAAGTTTTATTTATGATAAAATGTATATATTACATATGTGCGTATTAGCATTATAATTTCAATAATTATGTGCTTATAACGCTCGTTAAAGAAGTTAAAATTGTAAAAGATTATATAAACTATTTAATTGAGAATATTTAATCAATAGTACAACATGTATAGTATCTAATTGTAAAATTATTATACATATAAACAGTTGCAAAATTATCATTTGCATCATCATAAAAATATGTGCTTGATGATAATATGACTTGAATAAAATAAATTAAATGTTGTCTTAGTTCCGTGCATTATATTTATAAATTAAAATTGATAATGAATCCAATTTTTTTATAGGCATATGTATAACTATTAATGAGATAAATTTATGTTTAAATTAAATACATTTGCCAAACATCATTAATCGTTTGTTTTATAAATAATTTGAAATTTGAGCTATGTCAAAATTTTGCATTATCATTATTGAAGGGTGATTAATTTTTTTTGTCATTACTTCTGTGCTTTAATGCTTTAATTTTATTTGTTCTACTGTTTATAACATTGCTATTTTAATTAACAGTATCTGGGGTATATTTATTGATCTCAGTAGTTCCTAAAATCAATTATAAATTGTTAATTTATTATGTATACATTAACATTATTTTTTTTTATTATTAATTAAATTTTGTTTTTGTTATTAAATTCATTTTAGTTTTTTATTCTCTTAATCCAATATCTTAATTTTATTGATAACTATGAGCTCATGTTTCTACTAATGAAACAACAGGGATTAATAATATTTATACGTTTTGAGTTTGTGGTTGCTTATTAAATTAACTAGTTAGCATTATTTGCCAAGGCTCCCATTGGAAACAATTGTTACTTCTATAAAATAAAAACTGGTAATAGTAATTATAAAAATAACTTGGCATTAGTTGTATTATGATCAGATTTTCCAACCTATATATTTTTTATTATATAATATTAGTAATTCAAAGATAAACTTGCTGATAGCAGTATTATTTAATTTAAGCTTGATTCTCTAAAAGTATGTTTTGTTATATAAATTGTTTCTCAACATGAATAATATTTTCTAATTTCTATTGCTACTAGTAATACAATGCTTGCACTATTAACTCTTAACATCTTTTTTTTAACTATCAATATTATTTAAAACTATTCTGTTTATTTTATTATTTATTGGGAACATGATTATTTTTTTGGAAAACATTCTCCAAAATGATTGCAACATGTTGAAATTTCAACCAATGGAGATTTGTCTCTCTTTAAAATATTTCTCTGCTTTATTTAATTCTAACTGAATTCACAATATTAATGGAGTACCATGGTCAGCAAATAGCAGCTCACAAGCCATATGTGTGACGCTCACATGATCACCATTACTACTACTACTGTATGGAGATTTTTGCCTGTTTTAATGTGTGAGGCTCCAGAAATAATATGAATATTGGTTTTCATTACTATTTTTCCTAAACTTTTATATTAATCTATAATAGTATATATATACCAGTATTAGAATATTTTACTTTGTAAATGCTTTAAAAATAAATAACAACAGATATTTTGGAACTTTAAATTTTTAGCTTTTAAATGATTTTAATTAAAAACATTGTTAACTATTTTATTATTGTATTTGATTGGTAAAATATATTTTGAATTTGATGGCCTGTATTGTTCTCACCAAAATTTGTTTCAAAAATGACTACTATGAGTTTTGAAATATGAAAAGTATTTCATGCAGCTCTTATTACCAAAAAACTTGCTCATCCCAGTCACTATACCATCTTCTAAGTCAAATTTTACAGTTGCTATATATATATATATGCTTGATCTAATAAAATTTTATATTTGATATTTGCATAACTATTAGCAAGGTGAAAATATATTTACTTATAATTAATATTTTAATCAATTGCAAAATACCCAGCTATAAAACAGGTTAAAATTGATATTATGGATAGATTATACTTAGAGTAAGCATTAAAAGTTGGGTGTTATATATATTTTTATTATTGCTCCCAACTATTTTTTTTTTTTAATATTTTTTTAAAAACAGTGGATAATTTGAAATATTCAAAAGAAAAAAAAAACAATAGATAGTTTAGAATTAATTCCAATTTATATTTTTATTATTAACTTTCAGTCTAATAATAATAATTAAAAACAGCCATTCATAAATGAGTATGGTCATTCTAACTCCAAAAAAAAAAAAAAAAAGAAAAGAAAAGAGAGAAAGAAAAAAAAAACTATTCTAGAAATGAGTTTTGTGATGACTATACAAACCAATCTATGAACCACAAATACATTGACTTATACAACATGGTGGTTTATTTTTCTGTTTACTTGATATCTTATGATGTTATCTTTTAATTTCTTCACCAGAATTTTTTTTTTTTTTTTGTGAAATACTTTAACACCATGTCTAATTGCAACCCTTTAATGCATTCTATTTTCTATTTGTGACATAGCATTTTTTAAAAATGTCTTTAAGATAATCCTCATATCATAGGCAGGGTCTACCTCTCTCATAAAATCCAGGTTCGCATTTATCATTTTAGGAAATTCCATGTTTCATTCATTTTATATGTCCAATTCAATGAGGGTGTGATTTTACAATTTTGGTCTCAATAATATCATATCCAGCAAGCTGAAGAACATATTGATTGGTTTTATGATCTTTTCATTGCATTTTTGAAATTTTACAGAGCATCCTTAAATAAAACTTTTTAAATGCCTTTATATTTCACTGATAGAGTATCCCAAGTTTCAATTTTGTTCATTAAATTAGATAAAATAACAGCTCTATTTACAGCTAACTTAATTGTAGCAGTTACTTTTCTGTGATGAAACTGTTTTTTAACTTATTAAAAGCAGCAGCAACACATTGGAGTCCAAAATTAAATTAAAAAATGGAATTAAAAAAAGTATCCAAAATTATAACCATAAGCTCATGAAAAACACTGCTATTCAAAACATATCACTTCATTTAAAAAAAGAAGAATATTTCTAACTTATAATACATAATAGAAATTTTAAATTCAACATCTTCATTAAAGCATATAGATAAAAGCATATGTATATTCCCAAAATGCATTTCTGTTAAAATCTGCATTTAAACGGAATTGCACTTATAAATTAAATTTAATTATTTGCTATCAATATATCCTAAATTATGATTATGAAGATATGGGCAGAGATCTGGGCTAAATAATGATGGCAAGGTCTGCCATAAAGTGCATTTTGGGATTGTTTGCTTTTTTATATGCCTCTATTCATATGTTTTAAGTGTGTGTGTAATTTAGAAGTTTTATTATGTTTTTGAATACCACACATGATCAGAAAAAATTTAGAGATTAATCTCTAACTGAGTTTAAAATTTATATTTGGACAGAAAATTAAATAATAATCTATAACATAATAAAAGTGATTATTAATTAATCATTAATATTTATTTTAGGCAATATTGTCAAAATGAGAGCATTTAAGTAGAGTTGCACTTGGAAATTGGATTAGTTATTTTCAACATAGATTGTACTAATTTAACACCTAAGTTAATTATTAACCAAGGCAAATAAGAATATTATTGATCAAGATCATGAGAAATTAATTATGGATGCTGATGCCAAAATAATTTTAAAAAAATTTAAATCATGATATGGAAAATGTCTTAAGGGAAAATTTATTTCAAGTTAATTCACAACAAGATGTTATAATAAATGCAATATTCTTTAGAAAATATGAATTTTGAAAATATATCAAAATGATCAAATATTATTGATAAATTATGACTAGTTTTATCAAAATTAGAAACAATTCAAAAGTATTAGATGTCCAAGAGATGCAAATAGACATAAATTTAGCAATAATGAAAAAAGAATAGTAGATAATAACATGTACATAACTTATTCATTTTTTAACTATAAATTCTAGTTTTGTTAAAAACTTATTGCAACTGTGAGAGAAATAGCCTCGTAAAAAGATTTGATAATTGAGAAATAAATCTCTATGACTTATTTGAAAATTGATTTTAAATTAAAAAAACTTGAAAATAATCTAGAAAATGAAATAATTATTGACTTTGAAACACAAAACATATATCAAATGGAGGGGGATGGGGTTGATTTTAGAAAGATTGACTGAAATAATAAAGTTGTCACTTTGAGATTGATCATATATTATATCAAAAAGATAATAGGATCTTTTAAAATTAGTTAATAATTATTTGCTAAGCTTATTCGATTATTGAACTCGCACATTAAAAGAATTCACACCAAATATGTTGCATTTACTATTTAAGTAATGATAATCAAAATGAAATATGAAATTTTTAGGAAATAGAATAAGTTATAAAAATTTTTTAATCAATCTAAAATTAAAACAAGCAAACTCTCCACGCAGTACTGCCACTCAGTGCAAGCCAGAGTAAGCAATGGATGCTGTTTAGTGATTTAATATCAATCTAAAATATTTTTTATTGATCTTGAAATGCACATTTGATATAAGTAAAACAAAACAGATGAATATTATAAATTGGTTTTTTTTTTTTATCAATGGAAAAATTGAAATCAGAGAAAACTTTGTGGAAATTAATGACTATACAAACTGCAGTTTATAATAAAACCATAATTAAACTATTGATGTTCTTAAACATGAAATCTTATGTCTTTTGCATTTTCTAACAATGATATATAATGCAGTAAAAGTCAATGTAGATACATTCAGTTTTTTTCTGCAACTGTGGATTGCAGTAAAGATGAGATTCATAAAATGATGAACAATTATGAAGGTCATTGTCAAAATTGAAAACTAAAACGAATGCAATTCAAGATGAAATAATTTATTAGGTTATTATTTATAGTGTTTAGAAAGTTTGATGATTAAGAAAATAATAAAAGTAAATTAAAATTACAAATGCAATGTAAACAGTTGAAATATTTGAGGCATGAATAGAGAAAAATATAAAGAATAAACTATTTAGATAAAATTAGGGATACAAATTTATTGAAAAGGATGAATGAGAAAGATGTTATTTTTTGTTTAAAAAGAAAAAAACTGGATGTAGTTTTAAAAGTTGAGGTACTTTGAGAAATGTTATAAGAAAATGAAATACAATAAAGAAAAAAAAAATGCAGTTTAATATGGAGAGCATTAGAATGACATTGTCCTCATCTTCAGTATACGGATCATAAGGATGTTAATAATCCAAAGTAAAAAAAGGAATTCAAGTCTTTATGTTTTTTCTGAGGCAAATGAATATGTCTGTGATAAAAAATATTAAAAAATTTATTTTGTGATTATATATGAATTTTAAAGTCTCATTTATATATATTTGAATTAATTTTTTAAAAATATATATATGTATCTATTCTGAAATTTTGATCTTTTCTTTTAATCATTGTTAAGGTCTCATTTCCTATTGATTACCCTGGAGAAGCACCTCCTGTATATGAACTACAGTAAGTAATTCTTATATATATATATTGTGACATACACAGCCGTAATTTATTATCCCCATATATTTTACAAATGAATAAATAAAGAAAACAATTAGAAATTATTTTGAATTTTGAGTGAATGTAGAATGAATGGTTTATTTCTTAAAATTAAAAATGAAATATTTTTTTAATGTCATATTGAATGATAAAAATGGACTTTATTAGGTTTGAAAGAAAGAAAAATGTCATGCTCCATGAGCTAATATTTAAAAGACTGCATTATTGTTGCTACTATATAACAAAAAAAAAGTTCAGCAAGAACACATATACTTTCTTTTTTTTTTGGAAAAAATTTGTTTTATTTATTTACCTTTCATCAACAGTCTGTGGATTTTTGATAGAAAATACAATGTATTGTGAATAAAATTTACATAGAAGGGGGAGAACATAAATTCTCCTCAGTTGGTGTTTATAAGAACAAATAAAATGAATATCAACAAATACTATGCTGAATGTATGAAGCTATCGAACTGTTGGATTTGCCATGGATCATAATATTTATAAAATAAATAGTTGGATATCATCTAATAATTACAATGCCTATTGAATCCTATGTATTCGTCATCATGAGAATATTAAAGAAGACACCATAGTAGAATAAAACCATAATCTCAAGTTAAATGCTAAACTTGGTAATGAACACCAATAAATAAATCTTCTCTAAAATTATTTAATCAAATAACTTTTAATAACAGTAACACACCGATAAATATCTATCTAATTTTTATTTTTTTTAATAAAATTTAAATTATTAATGCAATATGTTTATTATGTGATATATATATATTATAACCTACACTCCCCACACTGCTCATATACATTACATGAGCTAAATGCCCAGGCGCCAGTTCAATTAATGAATAGAACAATATAACAAGATATATAATACAAAACTATTATTGAGACTCTATATTTAAGTTTATGTTCAGCTCAGCTCAGTGGGAGGCTATAGGCAGTTCATAAGATATATGATGATAAATGAATAAAAGATGAAATATTACAAAACATTTAACATAATGTAAATTCCTTTGTTAATTAATTGTATGATAAAGAATCATAATGTTTATTGGTACAGTCTATTAAAATATACTTTAAACTTAATTTCTTCCTTCATCCAAATATAACATATATCAGCTTGCTGTAATTATATTCCTAAACAATTCTATGACTTGGCATATCACAATCTAAACATCTACTTTAATGCCAATCAAGAAATAAACAATAAGATCTCAGGGAATTTAACAAACACAGTTGAATTAAATAAACTACATTGGCCCATAAGTTATAATTCTAAAGTATGATAAAAATGTAATGAAACCAATTGACTAAAATATTCTACTGTGTTTCAATAATAAGATAATGACAGAAATAGGGTATTTTAATTTCATATCATCATCTAACAAATATACTAACTTGGCAACCTTTCTAATACTTTTATCCAATGGCAAATGTTTCTTATAATGTTTGGATTAAAAGACAATATTGTCAGACACCAGCAGATTTAATATTATAACTCTAAAATAATATATCTATTTTATAATAGATCTATGAAATGTGGAAATGGAAATCACGAATGTATACAATAATAACTCCAGACACAGTTTTAAGATTTTAAATAAATAAAACAAATCATTTATTACAATAAAATAAATTTGGTTTAACATGATATTTACAATTGGACTACTTGTCTCACAGATTTTTAAATTATCAAATAAACTTTAAGCATCAGTTTGGGATTATCCCTATTATCAAAGCAAATTAACAACAAAACTTAAATATTCTGACTTTGAACACATGCTTTGCCTACATGTTTCATCTACATGACACTAAATAAACAACATGTTATATTATTAGCACAAAAAAATACCTTTGAGAGGATATTACCACTGATTAATAAAATAAATCAAATTAATTATATTTGGCTCTCAACCAAGCAACTTTCTCTAATTGACTAAATAGTCACTTTTAATTACGAATACCTTTCATGCATAGCAACAAAATCATGTACATTTTGATGATTTGATGATTTATAACCTTTATTTAAATAAATACACTGTAGTTTAAAGTATTTATTTCCCGTTTTAATCTCAATAACTTTATACTTCTATTTAAATGAATGTAATGTGTTTCAAAACATTTATTTCTCATTTTAATTTCAATAACTCTATACTTTATATATGCGATATTATTTATATTACGCGTGTGTGTGCGTGTGTCAAGCAGCAATGCTAGAAAATAATCTTTTCTACAAATTCTCCATTCATCAAGAAAATATCATACAATTACTTTATTTCGGACAATGTCGGAATTCATCAATAAAATAAGACACTAATATTACATCAAGAATTAATTTAACAATTTATCTGGCCACATATTAATTAACACAAAGCTATATTTTCATGATTATACAGACTATACATTATAAGGGAAATCTACATGAGGAGCAGATAAACTCTTACTGAACACTTCTACAATAATTCATCTGATTCTAAATACACTGTTGGTGGGGAACCTTTTCCTCATCACCAAGAATATAAGAAAAACGTCACATAACTTCCTAAACATCATTTAATCATACTTCAACAATAATTCATCTACTTCTAAATACACTACTGGTGGGGAACCTTTTTCCTCATCACCAGGGCTCTAAGAAAACATCGCTTAACTTCAAAAAATATCATTTAATCATACGCATATAATATAAACTAGGCTCTACTCATGGAAAAATATATACTAAATAAGCAAAATCTTTTATCCCTACAAGCATTATAACGCAATCAGATTTCTTTCCATTCTCAAAGCTCTTCTAAATATCGAACATTATAAATACACGCTGGCAGATAAATACATACAGATAACATACTAATCCGTTCCACTCAGTAGAATACGACAGCATCCGAAATTTATACATAAAAATATTCACAAACTGAACTTTATCAAACAAATGTCATAATTGTGCAAAACAGACACACACCTGCGAATAAAAGTATATATAAAATTAACTCTAAATTACACACTATGCAGGCAACATGGTAATTAAATATTGCATCAAGGTATAACTTTTAATTCAGAATGTACTTTAGGTTACTTTTTAAAATTTAATGGTTATACTTATTACGAATGAACTTTCTTTCATATCTAGCAAACTATTTCTATTATACGTTCATTGATTGGAAAAAAGAACAAAATTCTCACTTTGAGATAATAAAGTATACAAAATAAATATAAACCTCTCTAATAATATATTAAAAAAAAAAAATTTCTTTCTCTTACCTTCGTAAAAGAACAATAAGACCTATTTGTACACAATCAATTTTTTTTACCAGCGTATTCCTCATTTGGATACACTTCGGAGATGGTCTTGAAGGTCAAAATAACCCAAATTATCAATAAAACATAATAATAAGTAAGCCTATTATCAATAATATACATTAATAATGACAAGCAATAAAAAAAAAATAAAGAAACAAAAGTTATTTGTTTTGTAACTTGAAATGAAAGTTCACTTGCAAAGCTCTGCTCTGGGTTTATGAAACAATATGAGACACATTCCAAACTGAATTTAAATAAAACAAACTTCTGCAGGATAACTTAAAAAAATATAATCATAACTTAAATCTGACCCAGCACCTCCAGTGTTCATAGCATATCTATTTGAAGTACCAAATCACATACACAAGCAATTAATTTTTCCTTTATTATACTGAAAATATAAGACATTCTCCATTGTAGTGCTAAATTAAATACGTAATTATTCTTAGTAGTTTTCTTGAATAGCATTTAACACTTTATAGTCTATTATACATATGGTTTATTCTTAAATATTGTCAATTAAGATACCATGGTCCTTAGTAATTCCACAATTAATAATACTTTGTTTTATATTCCATCTTTATCGAAGAGAACAAAAATTACCCGCATTTCTATTCTTCCATTCGATTTAAGCAAATACTTAATTTGAAGTAATTCACATTTTATTTCCTTCATTTAGAATACGTATTATTTCCAGAAATACCATATAAATAAATACTGTTATCTCTTTATGATGAATTTAAACATGGCATGATTTATCAAAATATGCATATCCTGAATTCTATGTTTAATCCTCACAAAAACACAACATGGAAAATAGTGAAGAATTAAAATATATTCTGTAAAATAGTTCTGCATGCGTTTCCCAGATATATTAAAATACACACATTGGTTAGTGATACAACAATAATATTCATGCAATTTATTCTTATTTAAAATGACAATTAAATGAAGTAGTGTAGACTGGACGTTATCAACATACATTTTTAAAAGAGCAATAGTTATGATAAGGTTAATTCAAAACGTTTAAATCGAGGAGGGCAAAATAAACTGTGTACCTTTTTAAAACTTAGAATTCCATTCTAGTTAACTTTTCCCATAATGAATTTCTTAAAATCCTTTCGAAGTTTTACTCCAAAGTCTTTTTTTTTTAAAATCAATTTGACTTCAGCAACTGGTTTTTAATTTTCACAATAATGAGCCACTGTTTTCTGGCTACAATTACATTACATAATATGCAAATTTTTCACTGGAGATCTTTGTTAAATAGCTCTCTTTAGCAAAAAGGTCATTTCCCTTCACAAGGTTACTCCCACACTTCTTTTCTATCTAAGCTAATTACATATTCAAAAAAAAAATCTTTTCTAAAAAAAAAACATTTTGATTTTTAGAATTAAATCAAGACAAAAAATAATAAAATAAATAGCTTTTACAAACTTGAAAGAAAAATGAATATTAATTAACTACTAAACAAAAATGATTAATAATTTATTTAATTTGAAAAATAATTCATTGATTCAACTATCTATTAATCATTGGAAAGAAACATATATTTGCTAAATTATTTAAGATAATTACTGTAATTTAAATGTTTTTATTGTATATGTACTATTGTTTGCTGTTATTAAAAGATGAAAATGTAATGAAACATAATGATGCAGAGTCATACGTGCATGCACTTGTATTGCAAGCTAAATATTAAACTACCCTAACTAAATATAATTGAAATGGCTATTAATTGTTGACAAAAGGATAAGTACTAATGAATAAAGGATTTTGAAACCATTCAACCAAATATTACACTAATATAAAATAACCTTGCATTTTCCTGCCCAAATATACCAATTCCTATAATAACAACCCCTCTCTCTGGCATTAAATACTTCACTAACCACAATAATAATAACAAATACTTATAAAGTGGTCAATCAACTGCATAAGCAACCCATATCTAAGCTTTAAACAGTTTCAAAAAAAAAAAAATTTAAAATTCTAAGGCTATTTCATTTTTTTTTTTAATATAATATAATTATTCAATGCAGATACAAAGTATTTCAATTCCTTGTGCCCATTCAGATGGTCACAATATATATCTAACTAATAAATCATGTAAGACTTAGGTTAATCATTGACATAAATTAAAAAAAATTAAAATATAGCTAATATTTAATTTAAATGTATATAATGACTATTGTAATGAAAGCATTACCTGAATTAAAAAATAGATGTTAAAAAAAAATTAGAAATTTTTATATTGTATGAAAAATTATATATTTAACTCTTTTGGGAACATACATGTTAATGATCTTTAGGTATAGATCATACCTAGCAATTGCAATCTGATAGGATATAAATGTAAATAAATTTTGGTAGCTTGCAATTATTAAAATTAAAATTATATTATTTATTTTAACCAATTCATTAAGTTGATGTTTTTCTCAATAAACTTAGGTTTTATTATTAATCTAAGCATCATTTGATTTACCTATTACACAAGTTACTTTGTTACTAAAATATTTAATTATATATTCCATACTATGCATTTATTTATTGAATTTGTTTTTATTGTCAAACAAAATAATTATCTTTAGACTCATGGGTGCTTTTATAAATTCATGAGTCTATTATAGCGTAAATTTAGATTATTATAAATCCATTTGTGGATCAGCATATTTATCTGTCTACCATTTATATATTGGCTGCCCAAGAGCACTACATTATCAAATACATTTTTGGCTTGCCCAAATATGTAGGTCAGTTTGGGAGAAACTTTTGCTCATTATTTTATCCATTACATTTTTCGTTGCCCAAATCAGGCAGCCAGCTATATCTGCTTTTTCTATTACAATATATATGATATATTATCTTGATTCATCCATGTGTGGCTAACATATTGACATTTTACTGGATCACACCTGCTATTAACTGGATAATGAATGTTATTATAATAAAAAAGCATTATGGAGATGCTGTGAGCATTGATATTATAATAAGATTAAAGATTCAATCACTAGAAAACAAGAGTAGAAAATTTTGTACATAAAAAGGTGGGAATGGAATGATAATAGATTTTTTTTAAAAATCAGAAGCTATTTACAATAATGGATTTTTAAAAAATTCTATCAAATGGAAGATAGTTTACTTATATCATCAGATTTGTTGTTATAATCTAGCCTTTCAACGATCTCAGTGGCTTCATTGATCTTACTTTGATGGAGAGTATCATATCTGGATAGGATCAAAAAAGACATTAAGTTCCTTAAAAGGCTAACCTGACAATACATGTAAACTATTTCACATGTAAAAGAATTTTTTTTAAACCTATTAATCTGAATAGCTTCTGATTTATTTATTTTTTTATCTATTAACATTCCATCCTTATCTTTATATTTAAAATTTTTTTTGTTCTTGTTTTTTATTCGTTAAACTTTTAATCTTGTTATGGATCACTGTTTACATTACAATTTATAATAAAATTCATTACCCAGTGATACTATGATTATACATGAATGCAATTGGTTAATATGTCATTTATATCTATAATCCATAAGAATCTTCTTTTTAAATTATTATACATATATATAAAAGCAACTTAAAAAAGATAAATCTATTAGTAAAGAAAATAGTGAATGCTAACAAATAAAGAAGAAAGAGAAAGAATATAATAATAAAAAAATACAATCAAAATTAAAAAAATAATCTAGTTATTCTCAAATAAATAAATAAATAGTTATTCTCATTAATGTTAGTTGATGCTTATCATCCAAAAATAAATCAATCAGAGATTTTCTGTGTCCATGCATTATCAAATAAAGTTATACTTGAAATAAACTGATTAAAGAATAAATTTTGTCAAATAATTTTTTATTTATAAATTGTATAGATATGCTACTTCTCACTTTTTTTGAACATATAATTTATATAAATCTCGTAAGATTTTTAAGTACTCATTAAATATTTGAAAAAATATATGCTTGTAAGAATTTTTATATAGGCAGTGGATGATATCAATGTCAATGAGGTTCAAGATGTGTTTAGCATTAAAGTGGCAAACGTCCGATTTTCTTCATTTGAGGCTTAGTTCAAGAATTTCTATATATCAGGGTTGGCATTCTCAGCATTGGGATTAATCATACTAATGGAATTATTTAAGAATTCTTAATTTATTAATTTTTTTTGTAATAACATCTAATAATTAATGATAAAAGATTTGATTCTTTGCCAAAATTAAATAGATACCTGATGAATATGTTGTATGAGCTCATTATTTTATCAGAACTAAACTCCATTAGAATGCTCATTATTTTCTCTTTATTCACATTAAGTCGCAAATTTTGTTTAGATGAAATAATATCAGATGGATTTGATTTTTTAAACATTCCTAGAATCTCATCAACAGATTCAGAACCATGGATTGTTTGCTCATCTAGTAAAGTTGAACTATGAACCATATACTTAATGACTGGCAAATCTGAATATAATAGCAGAATTGAAAGATCTAATAAAGTTACTTATGAATCCTTCTTCTAATTATAATCCTTGCAGGTTTTTTATGATGTTTATTAATGGTTAAACTGACAAAAAAATAGGCTAAAAACAATTATGATATTATGTTATATAGTTGAGCCACATTATCCATTGTTTTTTATTCCAAGCCTCTCTCACATACATCATGTGTAATAACTCATGTTTCGTTAAGAATATTTGATTAAAATAGAATACGTATTGTTTTTTGAACTACAATTGTATAGTACTTTTCAACATGCACTTACAATAACACACTCATTTTATATGTACTATGCATATATAAATTAAGTTTATAATATAAACAAAATTTAAAAAAAATAGTAATACTGTTAGTAATAAATTGAGCGGGCACATTTACATATATTTTACTGAATTTGTATACACTCATTTATTTACCATAAGAATAAGAAGAAAAAAAACCTTATTTTTAAAATAAAATTAATAATGAAAACTCTGACTTTCATTGCAATTAAATATATTCTGGTCAGTATTCCCTTTTTTTTTCAATAACTTTTTTCTTTTATAAAAATGTAATAGGATAGATAGTCTTGTTATAAAGAAACTAAGATTTTTTCTTATTGTTTTGATGTTTTTAATTTAGTATTAACTTTAAGTATGTAAAATTTTTAACATTAAGCTTAGAAAATATTATATTATGTGAAATATTCCACATCAAATCTTGAAAGGATAATAAAGAAAAAATAAAACGTATGTGCTTTCGATGAAAACTAAATAAATTTTATTACCATGGTTATATACTGTGCTCCAAGGCAGAAAAATGACTTCTGGTATATTATAAAATTATTTACAATTTTTATATTTTTAAATGTGATCATATACAGTGCTCAGAAATAGAAAAATAATCACCTATGTATTGGAAAATGTATTAAATTTACAAATTTTAATGGTTTTTTTTGTTTGTTTATTTACATTTTTGTGTTTTTTTTTTTGTTTTTTTTTTTGATTGTATATAATTGAAGTCATGTAAATTGGTACATCATAGTTTCGAGCGTTATTATATTGTTTAATGATGACCAATTTTACACTTTTTGTTTTTATTATTTTTTATTGAAGTTTTTTAATATTTCAACTTGTAGCAGTCTTTTTCTGGATTATAAATGATAGTATATTACTTTAATGATTTAAAAACATTAAATCAATATGTTGTTGTAAATCAGTATATTGTTGTATAACTCTGAAGAAAACTATAAAATAGCCAGTTGAAATGTTATAAGAGAAATACCCTCAATAAAAAGTATTGAAAATAAAAAGTTGTAACATTGGTCATCATTAAACATTATATTATAAAAATGATGTTCTTAAAATTAGAAAAGCTTTCAATTTTTTAATAACTTTCATCTTTATATTTGAAGCAAAATTGCTATATTAATCAACCCCAAATAATCTTTAATGCATATTAATTATTTTTTTATTTTTTACTACATTATTATTCTTTAGGATTAGCTTTAATGTCAGTTATTGTATACCCTAAGATGCAGAGCAGAAATCAAAAAATTCATTTTCTTTTCTTTATTAATGTGTCCCATTTACATTGTCTATGTTTCTTTAATATTGTTTCTGACTTTAATTGCAAAGTAAATTAATCTCTTCAGTTCTGTCCATTTTTTTTTTAAGGAATTAGAGAAAATTTACAAAAATATGATAGCTATGTTTTTTAATAAAATAATTAAAATGTCACTCAATTTTTAAAAAAAATAAAACTGTGTGTGTTAAAAAATATATTAAATTTAACGTATTAATGGTAGATATGAAATAATATATATATATAATATTATAAAGAAATCAAATTATATGTCACACAACTTAATTTAATAAGTTTATATTACAAATGTTATATAATGAGCTTACGAATAGCTAGCTCTTAACAAGTTTTTCAGAATATCCCCAATCCCAGACCGATTTCTGCTATTGGCTTCCTCAGTGAGGTCCTAGGATATTCACACATCATTCTAGCACTTCACTGAGGAAGCCAGCTTGTTAAGAGCTAGCTATTTGCAAGCTCATTATATAACATATATAATATTTTATAAAAAATGCTTTTATTTAGAGGCTCTAAAAACGCCAAATGTTTTCTACAATCACAATTGAAATTTTTATATTTTATTTAAAACAAAAGTTTGGAATGTCCAGAAATTCAGAATTTAATTAATTTCTGGATACTCCATGCTTTTATTTCAAGTTAAATATAAAAACTCCAATTGTGGTTGAAGAAAACAACTATTTTGTAAATTTTTAATGCAAAATAAACACATTTATTATAAAATATCATATATAAATAGTTATTTCAATTTTAATTAAAATTAAGAATAAAAACAATCACAGTCTGTGTAATATTTGAAAGCTAATATGTATTAAAAATCGATTACTAAAACCATGTGTCTTGCTCACCGTTCTATTATATTTGATTACAAAAAATATGATATCCATAAAAAAATAATAAAGAGTGGTTTAATATATATTTAAATGCTCTCAAATTCTTCCTTAGAAAAACTATAAACAAATTTGGCATTATAATATCCAAAGCAAGCTTATTCTTCAATACAGTTAAATATAAAGTATATTACTTTTTTCAAGTTCAAATCATTCTTAATCTGCCTTCAAGCACCAATTGATTTGCCTGTGTTTTCGTACATAATGTATCAAATTTTATGCAAATAAAATTTATTCTTTTGCACATGTGTTAATATTTATACATAATTGTCTATTAATAAAAAAAAAAATCAATATTGTTATGTTTATGAAAAAAGCGTTTTAAAAAAAAGAAACTTTTGCAATGAAGAGAAATTAAAATTTAGAGCAACTTTTACAGTCAAGAGAAAGTGAGATTTATGTAGATAGTAAATTACTACAGTTTATTTGATAAGTATCAAATGTGCTGCACTCACAACTTTGACACAAATCTCTTAATGAAAGTATATTAATAATTTTTATTAGTCATTCATTAGACTAGAGATTATCCAATACTGTAGTGCAATTTTCACTACACCACTCTTATACAAGATAAGGACTGGTTTCTATCTACTTTTAACACTATCTGGATAGATGTAATCACAAACATGACCAAAGTTAGCACTTTTTATTTTTAGATTTTTTAAATATGTCATCATACACATTATTGAAAACTTATTGAACTGATATCAACTTATTTGAAATTTGGCCTGCCAACAGCCTTATACTATATAAATCATTTGATAACTCTCATATATTTTATTTTCATATTACATTGGTGTAGATTTCTAATACATATAAAATTTAGAGGAATATTAAATCTCGGTTACAAAATTTATCCTAAATAAACAGTTTCTAAATTAAATAAAAATATTTAAAAAATGACAGTTTGAGAAATGATGGATAAACTTGGGGGGTAAAAATAACATGCATTTTATGCATTTAAGGATCAAAAAAAACAATGGATTCAGAGTTCATTGTATCTCAAAATTGAATCTCTTTTAAATCTATATTTTTTGTATCATTGATGGATTGTTTTAAATTGATTTAATTTTTATTTCAATTGAATGTAAATTCTATAGTGATTATTTGTATTTAATCAGATTTTTTTTTTTTTAAATCAGATCTAACTTTGATTATTATTCAGCATAGCAGACTGTTCCATTCTTTTCTTAATTCATTTATTTTTAGAAATAATTCTATACTAAACAATACATTGAAAAAATTGATCATATTTAAATTAAAAATAAGAATAAGAGAAAGTTTAACCAGCTTATATATACCTTAAATTATAAAAAGTTACTCAGTTAATTAATAATCCATTATAATTTAGCTATTTCACAACAATGTCAGTATCACTAATACTAGTTATCTTTTTCAAATTTTAAAATCTAAATTCTTGAATTAAATCTTCATCATATTATAACAAGAATTTTTATTTGTTTCATTAATTGCATGTGGTTTTAAATGATTATAAATAAATGTATTTGTATTGTTATAAATAAATATTAAAAGCATAAAGCTAAAGTAGTCAATAAGTAATCAAAATTACTTCAAATTCACAATTCAGCCAGACTAGTCAAGGAAATAAACTCTAAAACACTACCAATGGTTTCACTGCTACAAGCAAACTTCTCATGTGTAAAGAACTACAAAATAACATATTTAAGCGAAACATTCCACAATTCCATTTACTTCCCATACACCCTTAATATTAAAAGAACTTTTAAATAAGTTAATTGCTTCAGAATCATAAATTTTTAATAATAAAGATTCTTTAATTCTTCTTTTCATTTCATTCCTCTCAAAGAAGACAACCTTAATTTCATCAAAATTAATAGTGTGGCTTGCATCTTTTTCATGGATATATAAAGCAGAACGAAGATATTTATTTCTAACTCTACTTTTACAGTTAGAAATAATTAGTTCTGCTTTATATATCCATGAAAAATATACAGGCCACACTATTAACTCCCAAGCAATTACCAATGACTTAATATTTATTAATTTATGATTTTTTTGAGTCTAGAATCTATATTTTAATTTCCATATTGTCATCATGTCAATTTTTAACATGCATTATTGGCTTTTTTTATTTCTAGTGGACAATTTTGTCTTAATTTTTCTGTTGGATATAGAAATTATAATATAGTATATAAAATATATTGTATTTCCAATAAATTTTCATACATCTCATCTTTTAAATTTTATTTTTATATTTGTTAGACTTGATATTCCACAAACAAGTAAACTTTAATATATTTTGATTAATTCTTCATGAAGACAATATTTTGCATTTGAATAATTCATTTTTTACTTTTAATAAATTCAACCAAAAAATTTTCCTGATACTTTTTCAAATGGTGAAGAAGCTGCCAAATTATTTCAAAAGGCTTTTAAATTTACAAATTATCATTAAAATATTTGCAAGTTTTTCAACATTTTCATCAAACCGCAAAAAAACTTGAGAGCTTTCAAATTGCTGTACAGCAGCCATTTACACTTTCACATTTCCTCAAATGGCTGTAAGCTTTTAAGCTTTCAAATAATTATATCAAATAATTTGAAAAAATTTGAAAGTATAAAGTGACTTTAAGAAAGTTTTTGTCAATTTATATTTAAAAATTTTAATAGTGAGTTTTCAAATGAGAACTTTCAAAACCATGATTTTTTTTTTTTATGGAGATGAGACATCTGAATATTATTTATCTATGCTGTAAGTGTAATAGCTTGCTCATGAAGTGACAAAAAATTAAATAGGCACATTCCTAGTAATTTATTAATAATTCTGTGTCCCTAACCAACTATTATATTTTGCAATTCTGCATGGGATCTCTTTATTTCTGCAAAAAAATTTTAAAGAGCAATTGAAAGCAGGTCATTATTTTTATTTTTGTGATTAAATTTCTTATAATTTAAGTGCTTAATTGGCATTTTTTTATTTTTTCAAGTAATTTTTTTTATTATTATTTTGTGTCCTAAAAACAAGAACTCTTAAAAGAGCTAAAACTAACTTTGAAAATCAATCTCTTGAATCATCAGCAAGTCTTTCAAGCATCATAGTGATTTAGAAGCATAAGGTGATGAGCATATAATGACTGTTGGGATTATTGTGGTAAAAGATAAAGTTAGCATTATTAAAAAAGCTCAAAACATCAGTGCTCCATCTAAAAAGAGGAAATATTCTGATGAATACTTGGAATATGGGTTTGATGCTGACTATCCAAAGCCACTGTGTATTGTTTGTGGAGAGATGTTATCTAACAGTACCATTAAACCATCTTTATTAATGTGCCAAAGATGTCAGTTTTTTTCTAGATAAGTAGCCTGAATCTAATTTTTTTGTGCTATCTACAAACAAAGACATTGAAAATGCAGTTGAAGCATCATACAAAATAAGTTATCATATTGTTAAAGTGGTAAAAATCATACAATTGCTAAAAATTGGATATCTTCATGTATCGAAGATGCTGTTCAATGTATGTTTGATGATGACCATGTTCGAAAAATTTACAAAATTTCATTCTCAAATAATACAATTTCTCAAAGAAACAAGGATATGTCTGATGACATTGAATCTGAGAGAATGAAAAAGAACCCTTTTTTTATACAGATGAGTGAAAGCACTGATGTTTCCAATTTGTAAATTTTGCTTATTATTGCAAGATATTTAAATGATGACATTTTTGAGGAAAATCTTTTATTGTATTATTCCCTTTCAAAAAGGTG
Source organism: Epiperipatus broadwayi (assembly GCA_028023455.1). Classification (NCBI taxonomy): domain Eukaryota; kingdom Metazoa; phylum Onychophora; class Udeonychophora; order Euonychophora; family Peripatidae; genus Epiperipatus; species Epiperipatus broadwayi. Next base: position 320,940 of record JAQFVV010000080.1, on the reverse strand, counting down.
CACAGGCGAGAACATATTCAATGCCATTCAGAATTATTTTTGTAAAAAAAACAATTGTGATGTTTGTACGGATTGGTGGAAAATCTATGTCTGACTATTATACAGGCTTATGCAGTCATATCAAAGAAATCACTTCCTATGTAGCTTGGAGTCATTGCTGTATGCACAGAAAAAGCCCTGCAACTAAATTTTTGTCATATTCGTTAAAGGAGATGCTCAGTTAATCTATAAAAGCTATTAATTTTATTAAAACCAGTTCAAACAAAGTCCAGACTATTGAACTCTTTGTGTGAAGAGATGGGCAGCCTCCATACAACATTGCTTTTGCACACTGAAGTGAGGTAGCTTTCACGAGGAAAAGTACTCACACAATTGTTTGAGTTGAGATATGAAGTGCAAGTTTTTTTTGAAGACTATCATTTTGAATTAAGTTCTAAGTTTTATGAAACTGAATGGCTTCAACAACTTGTGTTTTTATTTGATATTTTTTAGAAATAAATAAACTTAACTTAGGATTACAGAACAGTTCCGTAATCATCTTTAAAATATCTGACAAAATCGAGGCTACGATTAAGAAATTAGATTTTTGGGAATGTTGTATCGATAAAGAGCAGTGTGAAAGTTTTGAGACACTTTACAGTTTCTTATCTGAGACTTAGCTGAAATTGTCAAAAGGAATAAAATTAGTATAATAGCTCACTTAAAAGGACTAAAGGTATTGTTCAGGCAATACTTTCCAAAGCAAAATAGTGAAGATTTCAAATCCATTCAATGAACTGTTTTTAACAAGCCGGAAAATATCCATGTCAGAAAAAAAAATTGATTGAACTTTTGACTGATTCTTCTTTATAATATGACTTCAAAAAATGAAATATCATTGATTTCTGGGAAGCAGTAAAAGAAGAATAGGTCTTAGTGGTAAAGCATTAAAGTATTTATTAGCTTTTACGAATACACAGCTTATTGAATCAGCCTTTTCATCCTATGCCTTTATTAAGAACAAACTTCATAATAAACTTAATGTGGCTCCTGATATAAGATTGTGTCTGTCTTCATTTGAACTGATTTCAAAAAACTCGGTTCCACAAAACAAGCTCAAGGATCACACTAAAATTATTAAGAAAAGCAACATTTGAAGATTTGTGTATATTAAGAAAAATCATTGACCATTTGTATGAATTTTCATTATAAATTAACATGATCAAAAATTTATTTTATTAATGCTTTTTTATTTGTTTTTGCTTTTATAAAAAAACAACTGAAGTATAATATGTAAAATAAAAACCCAAATTTACCATTAATTTGACTAGTTAATTATTTAGTTAACCTAAGAACATTATACAATATAATACAAATACCATATTGTTTGTGTAGAAGAATAAATGGGATCTATGAGAGGAGGGGATATTCATAAATGAAAAGCCTAGTCAAGGGATACCAGAAAGAAAAAACGTTGTGACCTCCTGCTTTAGAGTCAGCTCCTTTAAAACTTCTTGTTTGGTTCAAATACCTAGATGGTGTGCTTTTTATCTTGACAACATAATAGAGATAAACTACATGATTTCTTATCATATGTAAGCAATAACCATCTTCATTAAGCTTATAATGGAAGCAGAGAGAATTCTGGTAAATTTTTTTATCTTCAGAAAAACTACATATACAAATTGATAATTAAAATTTTCATCCCATAATCAGTCTGTTCAAATCTTTTCTATAGTCAAAACTTCTTGCTAGAGCAGTTAATGATTTAGATAAATCATATCTGGAAGAATAAATAAATCATATGGATAATATTTTAATAGCTAATAGTTGTATTAATGGAAGTATAAACAAAACTTTAATTCAGGTTCAAAACAATTATAATAAGAAACCAAAAGAAAAAAAAAAGTTCTTATATAAAAAGAACTTTAGACAATATTGGATATGTTCTAAAATCCTATATCAACACATACCACTAACCAAAAAATTGGTAACATTTTGTTTTGAGGCTTTTAAAATTTATAAAATTTCATGTGAAATTTATGGAGCTTCTTGTGTGGATCTGAGCAATCATTGCATCAGTATTAAGAGAGAAGAACCTATTAATGCAGTTATGCAGCACTCATTATTAGCACTCTATAATATGGATATGGTTCATAATATAGATTTCTCAAATCCAATATCCTCCACCAATGTAAGATCAGAGAAGCCACTGAGATTTAAAAAGATCAGATTGTATCAATAAGCATGATGATATATGCAAACTATCTTTGGTTTCAAGGAATCTTTTAAAGTCCATTAATTTGAATAGTCTCTCTTTTTTTTAAATCTATTATTCCATTCATATCTTTACATTTTTAAAATTTTCTGTTCTTGATTTCTATGGGTCAAATCTTTAATCCTGTTGTGCATTAATGCTTGCAGCACCTCTTCAATACACATTCATTATCCAGTTGCTGGCCAGTGTAATTCAGTTGAAATGCTGATATGTTAGTATTACAAATCATACATGAATGAATCTGGGTAATATGTTATTTTTAGTACACTAAAAATATCAACATTGTAGTTGCTACTTCAAATATTAAAGAATTCATAGATAATATTTTATAATTTTTTATTTTTTTTTTCATTTGTAACTTATGTTTAGTATAGCTTTTTATTGAACATTTTTTTTTAGTATTTTCTGGCATAAAAGCAAATTAGGTTATAATTTAACTGATTAAAGTAAAAGACATTGAGTTGACAACTGACTTGAAAATTGTTAGCCTAATAATGAATACAAATAGTTAATCAATGGATTATTCTGGCTTGCATTGAGTGGCAATACTGTATGGAGAGTTTTGCCTGTTTTAATGTAGATAGTAATACAATGGAACTAGACTAAGTGAAGACTTTATTTGACTTTCATAGAAAAACTGGTACTCAAAGATGGTGTATTAAAGAAAAAGCAGAAGTTTTAATCAATAACTAATGGTGATAATGACTTATCTTTAGATAACGCAGCAAACATAATGAAATGTTTTTCATAGTTCTTATTGCTTGTAACTGACTCTTATTAATATAAACAATTTATTAATTTGAATTTTGTTTTTAAATATTGAGATAACTGGAAAAATATATATGGAAATGATTAAAACAGGCAAAAATCTCCATACAGTAGTGCCACTCAATGCAAGCCTGAGTAATCAATGGATGCCAGAAAGCTTGTGCATAAAATCCCCATCTAGTGCCTACTCATCCAATTTCCCTAGACTAGTTTTTAGCTTGTGGCTTTCATCAGTGCGGAACCTTGGATCTGAGATCGCTGCACCTAGATCTTAGGATCTAATGCAACCCTCCAGAAGCCACCTATTATCTCAACTACAAAACTATGAGTCTAAAATTGAAAACAATATTTTTAATACAAGCTCATTAGCTTATATAGTCATATAGGTCTGAACTCAGTTCAGTACCCATACATTTTGCTGTCTTTGATTCTTTAATAACCATAGCCACCACTATCCTATTAAGCAGAATTGGTATTAAACCACTAAACATCACATGATCACCATTTTTTATGCTTACTTATAACTGCTATTAAAAGAGGCAATCTCCATACAGTAGTGCCACTCAATGCAAACCAGAGTAATCAATAGATGCCAGAAGGCTTGTCCATAAAACCCCAATCTAGTACCTACCCATAGTTTTGTAGTTAAGTAGAGATAAAAAGTGGCTGCTAGAAGGTTGCATTAGATCCTAAAATCTAGTTGCAGTGCTCTCAGATTCAAGGCTCCTCACTGATGAAAGCCACAAGCTAGAAACTAGACTGGAGATATTGGATGAGTAGACATTACATGGGGATTTTATCACAAGCCTTCTGGCATCCATTGATTACTCTGGCTTGCATTGATTGGCATTACTGTATGGAGAGTTTTGTCTGTTTTAGTATTAGTTATGAGCAAGCATAAGAAATGGTGATCATGTATGGAAATGATTTTTTAAAAATAATTTGTGAACCTAGTATTTGAAATTAGAAAAATTAATTTTAAAAGATATGTAAAGTAAGTTTCTCAAACAGATATTAATTAGATTTTATTAATATATATATACTGTATTTACAATTATGTTATTTATTAATTCTAGTGCACCCTGGTTAAAAAAAGATGAAAGAAGAAAATTAAGTAATATGCTAGAAGAAATTTTTAGGTAAATTATTTATATAATATTATAAGAGATTTTATATAAACAAATATTAATTTTTTGTTAGCATTTTAGATACCAATTATGAATATATTTTTTGTTATTAGTGAAAATTTGGGAAATAACATTATTTATTTATGGGTTGAAAAAATACGAGAATTTTTGTTGGCGAAAGCTAATTGTTCAGGTAAGCTATATATATTTATTTAAAATTATTCTTTATTTGTGATAATGATTAAATGATATCTATTATATAAATATTCTTTAGTTGCTATTTTCCTTTTAGTATGACTTTAATTATGCCATGTTGTTTGTTAGTATCATATTAATAATTAATATTTTGGAAGTATGTAATTATTCTTACATAGTAGTAATTACTTACAAGTCGCATTATATTTCCTTCTAATAAACTAGCTTTTAGTATTTTTTTACTTCTGTTATTTTTGATCTCTTAAATGTATTCTTTTTCTTTATTATATGTCTTTACTATTTATTAATATAGCATTATAATGGAAATAAAAGCCTTTTAGTTTCTCATTACCATATTTTGATTTTATTTATTAAATTAGACCTTTTTAAAAAAAATATTATATTTAATTAAATATTTTTGCAATCACTTAATAAACTAGTTTTTACTTCTAATCTTTAATTCTAAATTTAGGACTTTTGTACTATCATTCTTCTTCTTCTTTTTTTTTTTTTTTTGGCATTTTTCTAATATATATAAACATTAGAAAGAAGGAAAATAAAATTAATTTCATAATTTAAAAATAAATAATGCAAATTGATAATAACAACAACAATTGAATTTATTTAAATCAATGCATTTTGTAATAAAAAGCATAATTACAGAACATATTAAAAAAATAAATACAAAAATAGTATTGTATATAAGAACACATATATCCTTATGCACAAATATGAATATATTTACATACTCACACATACATATATTTGTGCTCTCTTTCACAAACATATTAAAATTATTCATATACTTTGAATTACACTTATTTCATTCACAGTTAAATGATGAATATCAGCATGACGATAAAAGTCATTAAATAATCTTAAATACTGTAGAATCTCTTAAACTATTCATTTTAAATTTTGCAATGTAAAATTTTTTATCATGTTTCAAATACATGTCAGGACACTATTTTTACTAATGCAGTTTACCATGTTAATTTGCACTTTAACTACTTTTGTGAGAAACAAAATATCATTAAGATTTTGTAATATTTTTAAAGAAGCACGAGGAGAGCTATAGTATGGTCCAAACTTTGCATTATAATAAATTATAAATTCTGTTTGCATTACATGCAGTACTCTAATATGATATTGATTGTCAGAATTTCAAACAACACGGCAATACTTACTTGTTAGTACTAAAGACATAAAAAGATATCTTCAAGTTTCTTTATTAAGGAATCTTATTCCTCTAAAAGTACAACCCACAACTTTAATTGCTTTAGAAAATAAATATTGTACGTGATTTAAGAATAGTAATTTAATATTTAAAACAAAACCTAAATCTTTCCGAAAATATTTCTTTTTATTTTTTATAATTAAATAATATGGGGTTTGTTTTTCTTGAAAAAGTAATCATTTTTGTGTTATCGATCATTTATGTTTAAATAATTGTTTGTGCACTATAATTCAAATCTATTAATACTATTTGGTATATAATTACAATCATCAAATGTTTTAATGTATTTATGAATCAATATCATCAGCAAAACATGAAATGCATCAATCAGATATAATGTAATTCAAGTTCAGAATCATTAATTAATAATCTAATTCACAAATATTTAATAAAATATGGTCATTTGTGCAAAAAGGATGCAAACCATTCTAATCATGATTTAATTAGTCCCTGATAATTTAATTTACTAATAAGTATAGAGTGGGAAACCTTATCAAAGGGCTTAGAGAAAATATATATATATCAACTTGATTTTGATTAACAATGGCATGTGACTCAACATTAGTAAAATACATCATGTTTGTAGTAATAGATTTGTTTAACATAAACCCATGTTGAAATTCAGGAATTAATTTCTTCAGATAAATATAAACTAAACAGATGCACATACAATCAATTCACTAACTGGAATTGATAATATATAAGAATTCCTTTAGTAATTTTCCACTTATTAGGAAAAAGTGACTTTCGGATAGAAAGATTAAAAATAAAAGGCAATGCAGGAGCCGATATATATCCATGCAACCTTTATAAATAATTGTGAATATACAATCAAAACCAAACGAAAGGTGATTTTTTAGTCTATAAAAGCTGACAGCACTTATTGAAAACTAAATTTTATTTGAAGCTGAGAATCAGACATGTCAATATAATAAACATCAGTAAAAGTGAAAAATGCTTTAAAGTACACAAATACTTACTTTGTTAAGTATTCTGAATTCATGTAAAATCTAACCAACATTTTTGGCTTATTAATTAGTATGCAACTATTGAATTCTATGAAAATACTTTTTGGGATGTATGAAAATATCAGTTGTAAGATTTTTTTTTTATAGATTCAATAAGTGCCTGCATGAAAGGTCTAAATGTTCATGATACTGATTAAAATTTGAATTCAATTTCGATCATAACTTTATTCCAATTTGTGCTTAATATCCTATATACTGATATTATTCTATATAAAGATGAAGAATTTTTAATAAGTTGCATTTTATTAAAAAATAATACTTAATTAAAATTAATCTTATGCTAATTTCTCAGGAGATCAAATGATATTTGAGTATCAAAATGACAGAATAAGTAAAACTAGTTTTATTTATAATCAAAGAGATTTTTTTTTCCTAATGGAATTTAATTCAGCTTGTTCTCGAGTCTGCAACTTTTATTATTGTGCATACTATTAGAAAGAAAAATTTTAAGCTTATTTAAAAGTTGAAAAAAATTTCAAGTTTAACTTGTTTTCAGATTTGAATTCTATGACAGATAGAAATACTAACCAGTATAACACAAAGCTTTATATATATATATATATATATATACACACACACACAATACAAATAAAATGTCTGCTAAATAATAAATATTGTAATAAAATAATAAATTTAACAGTGATTAATTATTATACACAGTCTTATAATTTATAGAAGAAAGCAACTTTCATAAATAGAAATAAAATATAATTAATAGACAAGCTACTAATGTTAAAATTCAGGAATCCTGGGATTTGAGTTGATGGCATTTGCTTCATTATGTTTTTTGAATTTTAATGGCAATTTAAGAGGATTAAGTAATTAACTGAAAGTACTTCTGCGAATTGTAAGACTGTGTGTAATAATTAATTATCAATATATTTATTATTTTTTATTGTTATTATATTGTAACCTTATATTTTAGTGTAAAATATAAAAATTGATAGAATTGATATAAAAATTTCTCTGTCTTCTTCTTGGTGATTTGATTGCCTTGGTTTGCATTCTGAACAGACTATCTACTTGCATTCAAAATAATTTACTGGTGAGAATAAGTAATATTTTGCCTTACTTAGTGCCTGTTTATTTTAATGTGTATTTAAAATTGCTTCTTTCCATCCACTGATTTGGATCAAAATATGTTTAACTTTTAAGAAATTGACAACACATATCAAGTTTAGTAAAATGTGATTAAAAATAATAATAATTCTTATTTACTTAAGATAATGTTAGAAATTATTTTAATTTAAATACAAAAGCTATTTGTTTAACTAATTTTTAATTATTAGATAAAAAAATAGTAATCACGTGTGCGTTTCAGTGTAAAAAAAAAAAAGAGCGCGATTAAAGAGAGCGTTCTGGATAGCATTCCTGTGATTTTTTTTTTTTTTTTTAAAAATGGTGTAAGAATAAAATGTATGCAAAATATTTTAAGCGTATTTTTTAAAAAATAATTAATAAACAAACAAGTTAACCAAGAATTTTTATATGGATTTAAAGATAAAATGCTGATATTTTATAATAATATGAGTTGCTAGATTTAAAAGTCTGTTCAAGTCAGCTAATCAAGTGGATCAAATCGCTAATAATTTGCTCAATATCTGCATTTTAAAATATGTCAGAATGCTTAGCTTTAAAAAGAGAATCAATATCAGGAGATCAGTATGTATTGAAATATTTTATTACCTACAAACTGGAAACATTAAACAAATATTTTAGTTGCAGAAGTTTTTCGGATATGAAAACTTTATTTTTGAAAAAGAAGAAGTTTAAAATCAAATTTAAATATAAAATTTTATTGAAACGCTGGTTTAATATTTCTGCATATCACTTAGATAATAAAAAAATGATTATCGTATCTGAACGTATACCGACAGTAATGTATTTACTATTTGATTTGTTTACTACTTGAATAGTAATAACAGTTTTTAAATAATTAACTAAAACTATTTTTTGATTTCTATTGCCAATGTTGATTTATTAAATTATTTTGCTCTGATGATTATTTCTAAATTTAAATATGGATAAATAAATTACTATAGCCTGGATATTATAAACTTGGAACAATGCTATATAGAAATGTAGAATTTAATAACTTATGAAGAACATTTTTCATTTAAACTCTACATGTCATGCTTTTGGAATTATCTCTTGTTCATGGAGCCCATGTAAAACTTATTAATTTTAAAAGTATTCTAATAACTAGAACAAACTGATAAAAGCACATCTATGAAATTCGGCTATAATTTATAATTATTACCTTGTATAATATGTATTTATTGTTTAAGACATTTTACATTGATTTCCTGAATAATATTTAATCTTCTAAAAATGTTATACACCTTTATTTATGTATTTGAGTAAAATGAATTAATTTTAATTTTATTGTTATATGAACTTATATGTGAGGTTCATGATTTATGTTTTACTATATTTAAATTAAATTCATGGGATTTAATAAAATATTTGTTTGAGGGAATAGCGTTTGCGAAAAGCTTGAGAATTATTAATAAATTTATGGTGTGCCAACATTTCATGAAGTGTCTTATGAGTCGTTCCAGAGTTCTATTCCTATATTTGTGTCTTCTGTATTACATTTTTATTATGTTTTTATTTTAAGCAGAATAAATCAGTATATTAGATGTCTTTTCTATTGAAATACTTTTTATTATGTATGAACCCACATCTGCTAAATTGCTGGTGTTTTTCTAAATTGTCAAAATAACTGAGGAGGAGGATTTTTGCAGTTTAAATATGAAGTAAATATTAATATTGATTTATAATGTTAAATGGCATTAGTCTGTACTGGTGGTTAATCCGCAGATTAATTATTTGCCACTTTTTGTATTTTTACATTCATTCCTGTGCTGGTGGTTAATCTGCGGAATTGTGTAATTATATTTGTTGCTTTATGATGGTATATAAACCCACAAGGCTTTCAGTGTTGTATTATTCCTATGTGTAGATGAATGCATCCACAGGAATATTATTTTACTTCATAAATACAAGTTTGGGCAAAGTATTTTGTATTGTTATGCTAAAATTATCTTCTTTCATTTATAAGTATAACTTATAAGTTTAACCATAAAGTGTAGCAGGGCATCTTATATAAATTATCCTCATAATGATTAATTGTTTGTTAATTAATATTTTATCTGAATTGAAGTTTAAATTTTCATTTTGGTTTAGCGTTAGCATTATAGCTAAATCCTGCAAATATAATATTATTTATTATATTATTATAGGTTTATAGTATAGGTTTATTAGTTCTGGAACTGACACATTGGGTATTTCATGACTTGATGTTGAATTTCATTATATTTTCCTTAAGGCAGAAATTAAATAAAATTATAATAAAATTTATGATTAGGCTTTTATAAAACTATACCTATGATATGTTTATTGAAGTAAACAAGTGGAATGATATTTTATTTTATTTATTTGTTTATTTATGTATTTATTTATTACATTAAATATCCTATATTAATTATTTATTAATCATAAAATTGTAAATAAAATATTGATTTATAATTAAATTTATTGTGCCGTTGCTATTTGTCGTTCATAAAACCAGAAATCCTAAATCTTGAATAGAGCATACATTGAAGTACATACTGTTTGTCAGTATGGTATAAGACTCTTAGTAATATTCTGAGAAAACATTTGAATGCTTTTTGTCCTTGGTAGTTTATGATGTGTAAGGTACAATAAAATCCCATTTGCCTTTTCCATCATTTTAGCTTTGCATTGTTGATTCTAGTACTGATACAAAATTGATTGATTTTATAAACTTATAAACAAATTTACCAGATAATGCTATGATTGAATTTATTTTCTTAATGTTATAATTGTAGTTTATCAATATAACAAGAGTCTCACTGTTATTTATTAAATTATAAATTTAAGTTTATAGGAAAAGAACCCAAATTTCCCATGCTTATTATTATTGCAAAGCTCATACCTAGACTAGCATTTGTATCAAAATTATATATGTCATTTTAAAATTTCATAATCATTAATAGTTTCACAAATTGTACCATTTTGTCCATGGTCAGCCATAAGGTCCCATGCAATGAAAAATCTCAGATTAAAGTTTTGAAGGATAATAAAATTGCATACTTATAATTTATCTAATGTACTTTCATATACTACTATGATAGGTCTTCGTGGTATACCCTGGCTGCGACCAGATTAGATCATAATAATTTTATGTTATATCATTAATTTTGTTTATTATGATGTGATCAGACTTTTTGGTTACAGTATTTGGTGCCATAGTGTGGTGGGCACAATAGACTTTGCGGTTACAGTTCTTAGCACACAATGTAGTAGGTTTTATTACTTATGTTCGCCACATGTGCTCCAAATTTTGGTTACAGTTCTTGGCTGCCCAATGATTGGGCATTCAGTTACAGGGAACGTTGGGTACAATATATATATATGCATAAGCACCAAATTTTGTGTATGAAGATTTATAATATCTTGATTTTAAATTTTAACAACTGATGCTTTTATATGTGTACATATTGTTCAATTTTTATTTATTTTCTTTTGTAGATATTCAAGAAAATGTTAATAATAATATTTATGATGAAAACGAAGTTCAGCATTCGATAGATAAATTGGTCATTTTTAATGGTAATAATTTGTTATATTATAATTTAGATGGAGAATAATATCTTTTTTTTTTCTAATCAAATTTTTAGAAAATTGAAAATAATATCAACTAGATGGTATTTCAGATTTATTCATTTGAATAAATTAATAATCATTTTTAGAATTATTTGTTTTAGTCATTTTTTTAAAAAAATATTTATTAATTTTTAAAATTACTTTTATGACATCATCAAATTATCAGGATTCAGAGAAAAGTTGCATTGTATGATGAACTACATACAGTTTTATATTAAATTGTATTACATTTATTTTTAACATTTTTTATATCAGACACTTGAAAAGAATGACTTTCTAGCTGACATAGAATGTTTTTTTTTTTTAATATACCAAGCAGAAATGCATATGTAATGTGCTTATTACTGAATGAACCAGCAAGGACAGTCATTAACATTGATTTTTTTTTCAAAATATAATTGTGAAATAATACATTTTAACAAGTTGTGATATAATAATTAAAAATATCACACAAGCAACAGATTATGGAATGTTTAAGAGCTATAGAGGTATTATTCTTTAAAATATTTATAATTAAATTTAAGTTATTTTATCAAAATATTTGGAAGTATGCTATTTGTGTTTGTTGACAATCTATGCAGTCATTTCAGATAAATCTTAATTACATTTAACATACTTTTCAAAAAACATTCTCTATGTTTTTTTTCAGTTTTAATTTTTTTCATTAGTCATATTGAAATATATATATATATTGCATTTATTTTGGCAGTCTTTGTGCATTCAGTCATTTAACAAAACAAGTAATGTAAATATATATATAGTCAGTAAGTATCGGTTTATCGTTAATAATTTAATTAATGCTTTATTTGCAAATATTATTAAACATTTCTCTTTCTTGAAAACTTAAAATACAAATTACAAATAATTTAACTTTTTTTGTCAATGGTGTTTCTTTTATATTTCTCTTCAGTATTGTTACTGATCAACAATATTTTAGTCTTCAAAAACATTGAGGCAGTCAGAATGTAAAAGTCAATAGTAAAACAATATTAATAAAAATATTAAAATTGATTATATGTTGTATTTTAAGTCATATTTAACTTGATATTTCATTAATTCAATACTTAATCAGTCTTCATCAGAGTTTTATTAGAACAATTATTTCCACTATACCATTCTTAGTCCTATCCAACAATGGTGCTTTACATGGAAATAAAATAAAACTGTATTTTAAATTTTCTTTTAAAAATTTTACATTTGTCACTGAAATAAGTATTAAGTAAACAAAAAATAATTAAATTGTCATTTTAATAAAGTTTTAAAATTTTAGAAATTATTGTCAACAATTTGTTGCAAATAATTTTTATTAACATTAGCATGAAACTGAATTAAAACAAATTTGCATAGTTATGTCAAGAGCGACTCAAGATACTAAAATGTGTAGAAATAAACAAAAATGAATATATATTTTTTTAAAAATAAAAGTAATTTTGATAGATAATAAAATTTAATAAATTATAAATTAATAAGACCAAAAAATATGCAATTGATATTTATTGCACATAAAAAGTATTGAGATTTGCATTTATATGCATATGGTCTACAATTAGAATAAAATAAAAAAATTATAATGTAAATAGAATTTTTTTTTTGCATGCAATCATCATCACTAATTATCTACCACTAAGTGCATGTTTCACACATCATTTTGGACTACGTTTCTTTATTTCTTGCTCATATGTATCTTTTTTTATATATTCTTTTTTTAATTCTTTTTTTGCTCGGTTTTTCAATGATTTCATTACCTCATCTCTTAACCAATCCAATTCCTTCTTTTCTTGTTTTGTTTTTATAATTACCCCAATTAAATTCTGTTAAACGTTTTATATTTCTCATCTTTTTAATTTATATTTTTTTCTTCTCAAATTCATCTCTCTAAAGTCTGACTTTTTTTTAAATTTGATTATTCAAGTTTCTATATCATATAAAACTTCAAAGAAAACATTAATTCATTTCTCTGGGCTACATGATATATACATAGTTTTTTCCTTTTTTTATTATTTTCATATCATTAAACTAACTGTACACATGTTTAATGGCATTAAATTTCTCACTAATTTATCTTAAATGATATCATTTAGTCCACTTTAGTTTTTAAAAAGATTGTACTAAATATTATTAGTGAAGTGTTAAATTCAAGTCTATGTTTTGAAAATATTTTTGATATAAAAAGAATAGCAATGGCCTTGATATATCATGATTCCAGTTATACGACTTACTATGATTTAAAACAGGCACTATTTTTTAACAAATGCCAGTATTTCAAAAAAAGGTGCCTATTCAGTCATCAGTAATTTTCCTAATTAAGTTTTTTAGTCGAAGAAAGTAAATAAAGAAGAAATTAATGATTTTCTGTTATGATTGTAAATATCTAGTAAATGGGAAAGAATTTACTATGTTTTGGACAATACAGCTAATCAGTTGCACTATTAATTGCCTAATTATTTTTAATTATTCGTATTAGTAGAGGGAGAAAAAGATAAATTTGTTTGTTTACAGGTTGTTTGTTTGTTAATAAGGTTTTCTGTTTATCAAATTTCAAACTCTAATTTTAACTTTATTATGTTTTTTGACATTACTATTAACTGCTAACATTAAAGAGATGTTTGTGAATAAGTAAACAAAAAGCTACATACAACACATGAATTTTGTGGTTGATGCAATTTTTTGCTATTGTTATTATATAAAATAGTATTTTTTCAAATGGATATGAATCTTTTATTACTTTCAAAAATGTAATTATAAATTTCATAATTTAGATATTGAAATTCCTCCTATTATTCATGGGCCAACATTTACTGATCGTAGAAGCACTTTTCAGGCTCATTTAATTGCTCCTATAATAATGATAGAACAGGTAAAGTGATTTTTACGTACAGAATAATTTTTTATTAAACTGATATAATAATTCAGATTAAACTTTTATTTTAAGTTAAATATATTTGATATATTTATTACTCATTATTAATTATTTATAACAAATTATTACAATTATCAATAAGAAAAATACATTTTAATTTTATAAATGTCAAAGACATTTCATTTAAAGGTTTCATGATGTAGTGATTAGCACTTTCATCTGAATGTCCATAATTTGGAATTGTAACACAAGAGGAATGCTTGTTTTTTTTTTTTTTTGGAGCTAGCTAATGATTTTTACATTTAAATAAGCTTTGGGTTACTTTTAGATAACCATTTGTAGTCAGTGTTGTTAATTATTCAATTATTATTTAATAAATTAATGTTTAGTTATTCTTAATTGAATGGTAATGGATACAATTTAATGTGAATTGGCCATATGATTGTTGATGTATTGAAAAACAAAGATGCAATCATAATATGATGCAGCCTTGGGGGGGGGGGTTGAATTTTTGTGGACACTAAGCTCAAGATTTATCTTTACTATATAACCTTTATTTCCTTTTTCTTTTTGTATTAAGCATCATTATATTGTATTGTTCTAAAATTACAATTTTATATTTGTTGTTGTTTTCAATACCTATCAGTTTTTTCAAGATTAAAAATTAATATATTCAATCATGTCTCATCACTGCAGATCCTCAGAGCCAATCCTTTCCAAGTTATAATCTGATTTGTTGATTTCCTTTACCTACATTCTATTATCAAAGATTGTTTACCTCAGAAATCTATTGATATATGATGGTCCGGCATGGAATACTCCAGCCATTGATAATGAATGCAGGAGAAACACCCTCTGTGACAACTGTACATAGTTGAATACTTCCTTGGACATTTTCATGCATCAACAAAAATATTCTGGCTGTTGTAGTAATCACAGTAATTGATGGGTTAATGCTATGCAGTAGTTTGATGAACTCAAGAACTTTTGGTCTTTGGATCAAAACTTTGCTTGTCATTTTGGCACTCAAATGTCACATAACTTGCAGCAAACTATTTGTATTCTATTTCCTCTTTCAATCCATAAATTTAATTAAACTGACTTGAAGATCACAACAGTAGATTGAAAGATATTTTTAGATTTTAAATTTTATACAAATAATTTATGTTCAGTGGCATTTGTTAAATGAAATTTAAATGATTGTAAGTCAAACTCAGCTGTTTGTATTATCTAATCAAGGCATATTGTATAGATGAGTTTAGCTGAACTTAAATGTAAAATTTATGTTATGACTTTAATCTCAATTTTTTTTTTTTTGCTGTTGTTTATTCTAAAATATTTGAAGTGTATTGTTCATAATAGTTAATTCTTCAGCGTTTATATTATTGGAAATCAACATAATTATTGTATTGGTATTATTAACATTATTTACATCAATGTTATTAATATCTTCTTAAATAAATATTTTTTTTATTAATGAAATAAAAAAGTGTTATAATTTTTTTAAAAAATTATAACCAATATAACATATAATTTATAGTTTTTTAATTATTTATATATTCTATTTTAGGTCAAATTGGGTATTGAAAGCTTAAAGGATAATAAGAAAATTGCTAATGCCACTCACAATATAATGGCTTATAGGTAATGAAAAAATGTTAAATTTCTACTTTTTTACATTTACTTAAATAGACATTAACTAATTTTAATATTTATTTAAGCTTGTCAGTTTTTATTAAACTGTTTATAGTGTAGTCAACTTTACTTCATGAATACTGTAACATGGGATAAATAGGATGTCATTTTTACTAAAATTTTACATTTTTAAATGCTTATAAAAAGAAGTCACTAAAACTAATCATTATTCTGAAAAGAATTTAATTGAATTTATAATGTGAAATAGAAAAATGTATTGCTATAGTTATACAATCAGCTATTTAATATTTAATTTCTAAGAAATGAGTGTAATTTAGTTTTTTTCTTTATGTATTATCAGCAATTTTCTAAAATGAAAATTTTATACTTAGAAACTTCAAAAGAAAAAAAAAAAAAGATTTTTGTAGAATTATTCCTTGGGTCAATCATAACAAATTTTACACAAGTTTTAAACTCTTCTGGTAATTGATAATAAGAAGAAAAATAATTAATCGCTCTGTAAAAAATAAATAGAATTTTAATATAAAAATAAAAAATTATAAGGTGTAAAGCGCTTCTAATATATTTAGGATCACACAATATAGTAATGCCACCCAATGCAAGCCAAAATAATCAGTGGATGCAAGAAGGTTTGTGCATAAAATTTTTATCTAATGCCTATCTATCCAATATCCTCAGACTAGTTTATAGCTTGTGGCTTTCACCAGTGAGGAACCTTGGATTTGAGAGCTCTGCACCTAGATTATATAGAGAGTTGTGCCTCTAAGTTTAACATCTTGCATAAACATAGGGAATGGTGACCATGATGTTTAGTGGTTTAATAATTATGATCATTTAATAAAATTTAGAAAAATAAGAGTGAACTATAATGTTTTATTGATTATTGGTGTGAAATTAGATAATATATTTGGATTAGGTATTTGTAAAGAAATATTAACATCTTATAATTGATAAATGAGATTTTGAAATGCTTCTAAAGAAAACTTAATAATGGAATTAACAATTGAAAATAATAATTGTGATCTTCCCCAGCTCCCCCTCTCCCACCACCACAAAGTGGCAGCATTTTTTGAAACTAAAAATATAGAAATTTTTTTATCTCTTTGGATCTTTCATGAATAACAAAACATTTAAGAATAAACTGCAGATTGACATTTTGAAGATTGTATTGAAAAATCTAGTAAAAATCTTAATATTTAAGGATTTATTTGTAAAGTAAAACCAACACAATTCAGGTTCTGATATTCTATGTGGCTCTTTATGGATTGAAAATTGGATATTGAGGATATCAAGTATTAAGACTCTTGAGAGGAATTATATTGGCAAGTGCTTATAGAATTACCAAGAAAATTGATTGTGGATCAAATTAGGTTTGAATTTTCATTGGCCAAATCTGTCATGTTTTGAAAACTTGAAGGTAAAAGAATTATTAACAATAATGAATGTGCTATTAAAAAGTATGAAACCTAGATATTCTGGAAAATTCCATCTGCATAGTCATAAAAAAACTAAACATAATAGTACATAATCATCATCATTACAGATAAAATTCATTAGTACTTATAGAGAATCCCTGAATCCAAAGTTGGGTACCATATTTTTTGTCTAATTATACATTTTTAGGAGCATAGTTATACCATAATCCTAATGAATATGTTTTACTTGTTAATATTAAAAACTACCAATAAATTGATTATAAATTTCTGTTAACTTTAAAAAATAGCAATAAAGGTATTATAAATTCCATTCACAAGATGTAATTATTTTTTTTTTTGTATTTATACATGATATATAAAAAAAAATTAAGTTATTACATAATGAACTTTTTACCTTAAAATATCTATATATAGTTTTGTTTTATTTCAAAAACATGCAAAACATAAAAATGCATTTGTCAATAATAAGGGGGAAAAAAATAGTTTTATTTGTTTATGGTAGTAACTTAGAAAGAGTAGTTATTGATTTTCTCTTGAACTAAGTTGAATGTTGATATATATATATTATATTGAAATGTGTTAGTATATAATATTAGATAAATAATATGAAAAAATTTAAATTATGTTTGTGTATAGCATATATATTGTTATCAATAAAGCAAGTCATATATAATGTGACATTGCTTTTATAAGCTTGTATTTACAAAAATGAAACACAGAGGGCATACTAATAGCTCAAACAAGCTCTTAATTGATAAGTGCGGTAAGAAAAAATATTTAAAATCTCTATCCCAAATACTCTTATCCCTAGACCAATTGGTTTTGAGCTTTTAAAGCAATGTCACATTATATATGACATTATATATATTTATTGCTATTTTTTAAAGTTAACAGGAATTTATAATTGATTTATTGATATTTTTTAATATTAACAAGTGAAACATATTCATTAGCATTATCGGATAACTATGCCCCTGAAAATATATAATTAAAAAAACCGTGGCCGACAGTTTTGGGTTCTGGGATTATCTGCAAGTACCAATTCATTTATTTATTTTGTAGTTTTTAAAGTATTAAATAAAAATTGATTTTTAAAAAATGAATTAATTAATTTTTTTTGTAATGATTAGACTTTTTTTACTTAATTTTGGAAGAAGTCTTTAATAGCAATTTTTGAGGAATGCGTATTAAACTTTTTTTATGATTCCTCTCACTGTGGAGTTCATCTTTTATGAATAATGATTATTTTATTAACTGCAAGAATGTATTTATTATTGTGTTGGTTTCAAACTAAATAACATAAATAAAGACTAAATTACTGTCTACTAAAGTAACACTCATCTAAATTATGCTTCATCTTTGTAAATTTTAAATTATTATACTGAAATTTGGTAAACAGATTTGAGAAATCAAAATACAAAGTTTTATGTATTTGAAGCTTTAGTTTTGGTTTTTAATGTATATCCAAGGTAAAAATTAACATTTTTTTTTTTTTAATTTGAGGATAGGGTTTTTTTTTTCTGTATTTTTTTTTGTATGCAATAACATTGTTACTGATTTCATTTCATATATATATTATACTATAGTAACTTATAGTATACATTTAAAAAAAAAAAATCTTTTCAATTAAGTTATATAAATAATTTTTAAAATTTATTTAAATTAGTTTTTTATTAGATTTGCAATTTTATACTTTTATATTTAGAACTTAATTGTGTGTGGGTGTGTGTGTCTTTGTTTTAAGCACTAATATTGCATATATAGAAAATGCCCATCATTATTACATATGTCATTACATTTGTTTCATGTTTTTTTTTTTGCTTTTCTTCAGAAATTTTGCAGAATTTTAAATTATCAATTTAAAAACAATTATTTAAAAATATTTTTCATACATTTTGGGTGATTGTTTTCACTGCTAAAGTTCATATATGTATATTTTTAAATTCTATTTTGCTGATTTTTTTAAATTTTAAGTTGTAATTCTATCAAAAATGTGCACAAATTTTTTTAAAAATAACATTTCTTTAGAATATTTAGGGATAAGAATTCTATTCTCCAAGATTGTGATGATGATGGTGAAGACAATGCTGGTTCAAGATTATTGCATTTGTTGCAGGTATATAATTTAGAGGTGCTTTTAGTGGTATTGAATGGCTGATTAAATAAAATTTTTAGTTTTTTTTTATTATTAATGTTTCAGATTTTAGATGTTCATAATGTTCTTATAGTTGTGTCAAGATGGTTTGGAGGGATCCGCCTAGGTCCTGATCGATTCAAACATATTAACAATTGTGCTCGAAATATTTTGAAAGATGCAGGTTATATCCAGGATAAATTACACTCAGTAAGATTCATTAAAACGAATATTAAAATATTAAATTGAACTTTTCACTGAGATTTTTAATGATATTCATTTTTAACTGTTAATTTTTATTAAACACTAAATATTATTTTGTTTTAAATTAAAATTAGGTTTTTATTTTATTTTTTTATCAATCAAATTAAAATATTTTTTCTTCATTTGTTCCTGTTTTATTTTATCATTAATTTTCTTTAATTTTGTGATTATTCTCTTTCACAAATAATATGTATATTAATCAATTATTATTTTATTGTCTTCTCACAGTGGATTCTTTTCATCAAATCTTCAAAATCATAAACATATATTTTCTTAGTATGTTATATAAAGCAATCTTTTTAAAGAAAGATTTAATAATTAGAAAATATGGATCAATGGCCAAGTTTTAATACTGTCATTATTGATGTAATTTATTTTCCTTTTCTATTCTTAATATAATACTCAAGGGGTTTATTACTTTTCTTGCATTATTTGTAATTTATATATAAATATTTTTAACACTTAGAACAGAAAAGCTACTACGAGTCTGACCTTGGCAGTCGAAAGCATGCTCAGTAGGTGAAATGGTTTAATAGATATTTAGCTTTTTCGTTCTAAGCGGCTAAAACGTTTATTTATAAATTTTAACATAGTTTATTTTAGCTTCTCAATTTTAAAGCTGTATAGTAACTAAGTAATCTAATGTTTTATTGTTCAGAAAGTATAAGTTTGAGCATTAGAAATGATAGAATTAGGAGCTATCCATCATGAACTTTATTGAATTCTTTATATCATTAAGGTGCATTTTAGCATATTTCTACAATGGATTTTATAATATAATTTGCATTTCTGATACATTTCTTTTTATCTTCCCAAATGCTTGTTGTGAACTTTTTTTTTTGTTTTGTTTATACATTATTTTTATATATTAGAATAAATATTCAATTAGTTATTTTCAAATAATTTGCTTTCCAATATAATTCCAAATTGTACTGTTGTTTTCCAGTTTTATGAGGTTTTACATTAAATTTTTCCGAAATAATTTTTAAAAAGTGTCCTTTAATTACCGTTTTTTCCTGATATTTATTTTTCCATTTTCTTTTTAAACTTTTCTACAATTTGTACCATTCCGATTCTATAATCATATTTTTTTCTGTAATTATGTTTATAAATCTATTCTTTTTTTTTCATCTTAGTCAATCTCAGTTATCACTTATAAAGAGTTTTCTATTTTTCTAGTATTTATATTTAACATATCTTAATATTTTTATGTTTAAATTATCTAGGGGTGGGTGGGTGAATAAATAAGTATGAAAGTCACCATTTAACTGTGCTTGAGTATATATATATACAATTAAACTCATATTGCTGTCTTTGGCTAATATTGAAAGCTGAAATTACTCATGTACATCAAATAAGTGTTCAGTTATTTCAAAAATTAATTATATTTCAAATGTTTGCAGTGTTTTGCAAGTATGTTTGTATTATATATATATATATAATGTTTATATACATTACGCATCTTTGATATAATTTTAAATATTAAAATACTAGAATAAGTTGTTGATAGCGTGACAAGTAAAGACAAACCACTATTAATAATGGTCAGATATTGTTTGGTCATAAATATATATATATATATTGTAATGGAAATGGTTATTTGGTGGCGGTTGTTGATTGTTTGTTGGATTAAAGTTTTGGATTATTTTTTATCTATTTTATTTTTTCACTTACATTTATTTTTATTCATTATACTTATTTTACAGCATTTATTCTTCCTTTCATTTATTTGTTTATTATCAATTTAGCTATTGCCGAAATATCCTGGCTTGGCTTCCAACTGTAATGGATATTGCTTATTTAGTTTGGTTTACTACGAATTTTTCAATCATTATTTAATTAGTTAACCAATGCCATTACAATACAAGCAGAGAGCAAATACAGATACAAATTTACTTCGTATCTGTATCCTTGACCGAACCCTGAGGCAATACATACATATTATCTTGGCGTTATTTTTCCCGATCAAGACCCTCGGCTGCTGAACAAAGCAAACTACTTCCAAGAAATTTAACAAATGTCCAGCACTTGCTATTTATATTTTTTTTATAATTGGGAGATTCTCACAAACAAGCAGCACACAAATGCTTTAAGAATCAGCCTTACCCTTTAATCAATAAATTACAGTCCGTCCCCCCCTCGTAGCTTGGTGATAGGAGAATAAAGCAAGTACACGCAATTTAAGAATAAATATGTTTAATAACACTCACACACATAATAAAAAAAATACATAATAACAATAAAAAAAAATACACATTTATATAAATTACATAGCAATGATAAAATAGAGTAAAACACATTGAATATTAAAGTTACGTATTTAAGCTTTCCTGAAGTTTTATTGGGCAGTGTTATAATCTATCAAGATTATTCCTTCCTAATTAGCTTTTATTGTCTAGTTCTTTCCGTTTTTTATTTATTTATGAATATAAAAAATAAAAAGTGCATGCATGCTTTGATTACCTAGGTTTTTTTTGTTGTTTCCATGGGCAGTCTTCCCGAGCGCTCGTTACCGTCCAGTGGGAGATCATCCCTTTTTTTGTAGAGACAGTATGTCCTTCACACTGTCGGCTGAATTGATTTCTGTTTGAATTTGATTTTGTTACTTTCTCATTCCAGTTTTTAATTCTTCTTCATTCTTTAAGTAGATTTTAAGTCGTTCAGTTACAGAAGCGGTGGTCTCTCTCTAGCAGGTCAGGCATAGCTCTTATACATCATGAGTCAGTAGTCAGACGGGTCGAGTAAGAACCCACGTCCCCTTAACGCCGCTAGCCGCGCACTTTTCATTTCTTCTTTTTTTTTTGCTGTTGCTTCTTCAAAATCTTTACTCGTAATCATCTAGATAAGTGTAATTCTTGTCTTACTGTCCTTTCTTTTGTTCATTGTTTTCTGTAAATTTTTAATTAATTCTTACTAATTTCCAATAAATTCTTATCAATATATATCTTTAATTAGTGGCTGGAATGTAGGTTTTAATTAATCGAACTATAATTATAAAGCTTTTCCTTCAGATAAATTCTTCTTTGTCCGTGGAATTCAATTAGTCCAACAGACTTTCACACCTCTAATTTGTACAGTCATATTGTTTTATATTATATATTTCATTTAATTTTTACTTAAAGTTTATAATTCATTTTTTCAAGTTTATATTTACAATTTATTTTAACTTATCACAATATTTTTTATGCGAGAGAAAAAGACGCATTTCTTTATGCATCCCCTTCCCCTCTCCCGCAATAAACAGAAATAACTTTCAAGCATTCAACTAGCTCGTTTTTTAAAAGAGAAAAAGAGACACATTTCTTTATGCACCCCCCTCCCCTTCTCTTACTATTACGAAAAAATCAAAAGTAATTTCGACATTTCTAAATCTCAACTTTTTTCTTTCCCTTTTTTAATTTCTAGTAGCTAACCCATTTACCTTTATTAATTTCTAGTAGCTAACTTACCTACCTTTAGTAATAAATATATACATGTGACGATGACTTTATGTGGTCGTCACAATATATATTGTGATAAAATGGATACTACCTATCACATATAGCCATCTAACAATAAGTCAATTTTAAGTTATTACATATAAATAAGCATTTCCGTATTTCAGTTATTGTAATATATGCTATTGAAATTTAAGATATTTGGCAAAAAAAAAAAAATCTAGGATTAATTGTTGTCATTTATTAATAAATTATAAAATCATTATTAATACTAATATACATTTCAAAACTCAATAAAATTTTATTTTACAAGAGCATAAAGTTTTTAAATTTAAAAATTAAAAAAAATAATATTTGAAAATGATGATTTTGCTGTAAAACTCACATTTTTATATTTTAAAACTGAATAAAATTGGATTAAATTATTTTTGAATATAGTGGAGCTGGTAACTAGGCTATATCTAATTTCACAATTTCGCTTATACATTGTCCAAACAAAAAAACATTAAAATTTGCAAATTTTATGTTATTCAGCTGCCATTTTTCCTTCTCTGAGCATCATATGTGATTATATCTATTAATAATATTTCTTCAGTTTATACATTTTATTATTCCTTTATTATCCTTTCTGAATTTCATGTGCTGTATTTGCATAATAATATATTTTCTGAATGTACTGTTAAAAGTTTTACAAAATTTTAGAACATATTAAAAGTTGAAATTGTTTTAAAAACATCAAAAGTAATTAGATTTCTTGATATCAAAATCACCATTATGTTTCTATAAGAGAAAAAGTTAGTGAAAAAAAAGAATATTGCCTAGAGCATATTTAATAACTATAAAAGTCAGACATTTTGGTATTTACTTTATTTTAAAAATAAAAAAATATGGTAGTTTTTTTTTTATTCTTATTGATTCAGTGAATACATAAGTGAATACACACTCAATAAAACATATATAACGTTAAATATAATTGTTTATAAATAGTAAATGCTGATATAGTAAATAATACATTGTTTTTAAAATTTTGTTTATATTGTAATCTTAATTTATATTACTGCTATACATAGAAAAAAGTTTCTATGTTATACAAATATGTGCATGTTAAAATGTATTATACACTTGCAGTTCAATAAACAATATATATTCCACTCTAATCACTATTTATCAACAAACATGAGCAATTATATGCTGTGTTAAACATGAGAGAGTTTAGAACAAAATATAGTGTAGTTCACATCTCCACTGTAAAAGTAAAGAATTTATCCAAGAAATGTCAAATAGATAATTCACTTGCTTTTCGATAAATAGAAAAACAGGCACTTAATTAATTATTGGAGTTGCAATTATTGATTGGTATATTTGATCATATGTCATAAGATGAGAAAGAATTTAAAGCAGGTTTAAAACATTAGGGGACAGTTGGTATTCCAGCACTTTGTAGTTGATAAAAAATTTATGCAGGCTGTTATTAAAAAAAAAAAAACTTTTATTCAGCAATTTAAAGGATAGTAGCCATCAAGCAGCAGATTCTGTTTATACGTATAAAATCAAAGCTATATTACACCAATGTATTATGGAAAAGCTTCAATACTTTGCTGTAACCTGCTGCTCGTCTTCTTAAATGTTCTAGTTATAACCAATCTTATCATGATGTAGCCAGCCTGTCCTGAAATATTTATCTCTAGTTTTTGAATCTGCTTACCTCTTTTATAATATGACCAACCAGATATAAAAAAATATGTCTAATATTAATGTAAAATATAAAATTGTAACTGTTGCCTGAAGAAAAACATCCAAAGAAGAATGAATTCATTAGCATAAAGACAGCTCATCTGAAAAGATATTTATTAGAAAGAATTTGAACAATAAAGAGTGCATTGCAGGAGTTTGAACTAACCCATAAGATTCCAAAGGTATGCAAATCCGTAAAGTTCTATTAAAATTCAAACCCTAAAATTTCCCTAGGTGAAAACATGTTTATAAGTTTTTTATTTCTAATTTTATTCATATTTTAAAATTTTTATTGCTATTTCTGTCATTATATATTTTCTTGTATAGTATTGATTAATATTGAATTGTTTTTTTTTTCTTCATTTTATATGTATTGGTTATTAGCATTCGTAAAGAAAGAAATTGTATGTGTTTGTTTAACTACATTCAAAATCATATCAATATAGACTGTCTTATACTGAATTTAAAAATGTTTCATGTAGATTATTAGGTTTATGTTTAGTTATAATTGAAGAAGCTTCACATTTATCTAATTATAAAATGCTACCAGATGAGATTTCATAGTCCAAAGTAAACTTAAACCTATATTTAAAGGTCATTGTTTTCATCATCAGCTGATATGCAAAACTTTATTAATGCATTTTTTGCATTCCATCTTTGTAGAAATTCAAAATCTTAATTTTTATTTAGTGCTAACATGATATTCATTAATTTATGTGATATAAAACATACATGAAATTATTTTAATGATTAACAATATCAGTTAACATTTTGATTTTACTGAGATTAGAATGATTGCATTCTGTTTTTAGTTACTTATTGTTTTCTCACTTTCAATTTTTTTTTTCTGAATATACATTTAATAAACCTGGATTATTTGTAAATATGTGATACTAGATGTTTAGAAGAAAAAAAAGCTCTTAGCTTTTAATCATAAATTTTATTATTGATATCATAGCATTATTCTTAATTGTATTCAGTAAATAAACTTCCGTCTTAAGCCGATAAACATCACATGACCACCACTTCCATCTCTAATTACTTAGTTGGACCGATTAAGAATATCCTGTTCTGAATTTATCTGATTTATTAAATTATTTGTGAAACATATTTTTGGTGAAAATTTTTATTTTTGTGCACTCAAAAACATACAGAGTATGCAAGTTTAGTGATTATGTACACAATCATCTCTAAGAAGAAACAACTTTTGAGTAATAATAACAAAATTTATACTCTTTATATTCATAATGCATTTTAGATTTTATTTAACAATTCTTAAGATGTGACAAGGATTTTTTACTAATTATTTTTATTAATTTATTCTACTTATAGGAAGAAGCCAGTGAAACAAAGAAGATGAAAAGTAAGAAAAATAGATGACATGGAACATATACTTTTTTTTATTTATATATATATTTTTTACAAAAATATTTAAAGTTTTTCAGTTAGAAAATATAAAAAGTATCAAAAATATTTTTATGTACTCCAAATTATTTTGGAAATATTTTTTTCTAAAAATGTTTTTAATTACCAATTGTATATATTTTGTATTCTAAATTATATTATTGTTTAATAAATTATTTTTTATTAGATATTCTGATAGTTGTTTTAATTTTCTGAAGATTACAAGAAGTAAAAAAGCATTTGACTAAAAGGCATTAATAATGTAAATGTATAATCAGTGATAGAAATATATGATTACCTGCACAAAAGAAAGTATATGCTAGCATAACTAATAAAAAAGCTTATTTTCCTATATAAATTATCAAATGTTTGATATATTTTATATCATCAAACACATTGTTTTCATATATGTTGGTGGCATAGAAGCTATATCTCAATCATTTGTATTAGCTATTAATGAAAAGTAGTCTGTTAAAGGGTACCATGTCTTTGTGCAAAAGTATACTATTTTATTATTGTTGTTGTTTATATGTGCTTGATGTTGGAATGGGATATAGATCACTTTAAATATATACACTGTTTGTATACTTATTTGGGAAAATTTATTTGCAATATTAATTGGTATAAAATTACAAAGAAATTAAAGATGTAACAAAATAAATATTTTTCTGTACTCCCATCCCCAAAGTATATTTTTTTATTCTTTTTTCCTGATGTTTGCCAGAATAGCAATTTTCTTCAGTGTTAAAATTGATAATACATACATTATACTAAAGTTATGTAATGTACAATGTTACTCTCACAACTAGATGCAATGAGCTCTACCTACAGAGCTAACTATGAACTAATATTCCAAATACTCCTAATTATGTTAAACTTTTAAAAATCAGAAGTGAAAGAAAGGTGAGTGTTTGGAATTATCCTAGGATAAAGAAGTAGAAATGTCCAACCCACAGTTTTACATATCTGTTATATTTTGATTGTTCTTCTGCTAACATGACTAAGAGCTTAAAAATTGGGTAGCGAGTCAGAACACCAGGAGATAATGCAATCAATTTTTTGCAGATTTCTATAATTAGTTTCTAACTATTTATTCAAAAAAATATTCTAATAGAAGAAAAATTGCATATTGTTGGCATCCAGAAGTTTTTAAATATAATTTAAATTAATAATCTGAGAGCTTTTAAATTTAAGTTTCCAATTTGTCAGTTATAATATGTGAACTAGTTCAGAATTTTGCATATTTACTAAATATTGGTAAGTAAACCTTTGGAAGAAAATAAATCACATAATATGTTTGCTTAGGTTTAGTTAACTAATTTAGTTATGTAATAATTTAATATATTTATAATTTTGAATGATCTATGCAGACCAATAATTTCTATAGTTCACTAACATTATTATTAACTTATCAGAATAGATTTTATATATACAAAAATGAGATAGATAAATTCAGTTGGGATTGTTTAAGAAATTTATTGTATATACATTATTTTACCCATATAAATGTATGCAAGTGCCGAGTGAAAAAATTAATACAGTATTTTGAAATGAGAGGAAAATGAAATGATAATCATCGTTAACAGGTTAGAAAGTATTAAGAAAGTATAATTAGTTTAATAATTATTACATATGCTCAAATATACTGTTTTGAATGTTGAAAAAACAAATGAACAAAAAATGATAGTATTTGTTATCAAAATAAGGCCTTTTGACTTAAGAATTTTTCGGCATTCTTTTTTTTTTTAAAAAGAATCATACTTGTTTATTAATTTATAAAACATGGCTGATAATTCAAGATGTGATTCTTTGTATTAATAAGCCTTGGGAATTCATTCAATGGGATGAGGAATAGCTCTTTTGTGTGAATGATAGATTAATGTATATATGGTTGCAAAAATCTGAAATACGATGTTCAACTTTGAATTCTAAACTGTCTACTTCAGAACTTTGGAATCATCCTAAGTTTTAAGTGGGTTTTTTTTATTTTTATAAAATTCAAAATTTAAACCGTTAAAAAAGTGTTCTAACAAATTGGAACTTATAATATTTACAAGTCAAATTTGCTGATTAAGATGCACAGAACATTATCTGATTACAGAAGCTGATCATTTAAAAGCTAGAATACATCAAAAGGTGAAAATATAATTATATTGATAAATCTATAATGAAAAGAAGGAATTACTTTATTCTAATTGGAAATTCAATGTATTTATTAGAAAGTAGGAAAATGTTTAAAGATGGATTTGTCAAAGTGTAGTAAGAGGTCAGCTATTAATTTCAATATTTAAGAATCTGTTCTGATATCTATGATTTAAAGAAAGATATGTATTCTTGTATTTCTATTTTTGTATCTTTATTTAAATATTAATTGATTTTGTTACAGGATGAAAGTTTCTGCAAGTTTAATCTAATTCTTCTGAATTGTATCTTCTCCAAATCACTACAGCAAATTTTTTCATTTCATCCATACAATTGATATGTGGTATCTTACTAGATCTTTTAAAATCTTTTGGTATTCAGTTTAAGACTTTGATTGTCTCTCTATTATCATCTCTTTTAGTAATATGTCCAGTTCAACTCCATTTCAGCTTCTTTAATTTTTTCAGCTATATCATTAATATCCATTTTTTCATTCACCTATGAAACGCTTTTGTTTCTTCCTTGTAACTTCCAACACACATATCTCCATATTTCATTATTTGGACTAAAATCTTTACTTTTATGTTGAACGTTCCAAATTTATCAGGTCTATGTGTAACCTCTTTTTTAAACACATAGGCATATTTCCTTTGAATATTTCTATCACAAGCATTCCATCCAAGTTTTATTCTGTGATTAGTGCCATATGTTTCATTCTATATTAGCAATCTAATCAATATATTTGTAATTGATTCTAGTTCAGTACCGTTAATCTTTATTTTCTCCTTTTAAAAAGCCACTGAACATTACTTTAGCCTTTTTAGGATTTATCTTTCGTTCAACATTCTTATTTTCATTTGATAGCTTTTATAATATTTCTGAAGCTGTGCAACATTGTTTACAAAAAAACAACACATCATTAAAAAAACCTATATGGTTTAAATAAGCTCCACTTATTTTTATTCTTTTACCCTCCTATTTTAATCCACAAAACTTTCCATGAAAGTGTAATAAAAAGTTTTGAAAATATAGAATCCCATCATACACTCATATCAATGTTAATTTAGTATTTTTCAAAATTTGACAAAATTCTGGCTCTATACATTGATGTATCAAAACTTTTCTAAGGAAATGTTTATAAAATCAAATGCATTTTATAATCCACAACTTATAATATAATGACAACTCATTAATCCTTTCTATAAATTTTATGATATGCAAAAACCACTTTCAAATCCAGCTTGTTTACTTAATTAATATGAATTCAAAGTTCTCTATAGAAAGCTATAATAATCTCAGTAAAGATCTTTTAAAGAAATGACATAAGATTTAAATATCAATATCATTATTGCATTCTTCCAATTGTCTGATCATTTTTATCTTTTAGGCATTTGGTATGCCACTTTACCAACAATTTTTTTTTTTATTGCTTTTTTTTTTAAATTGCCAATAATCCATTATTTCCTGAAGCTTTTCTCACCTTCATAATATGGCTGCATGCCTCATCTCATTTAATATACTTAGGATTCTAAAAGATATTACAGGATAACTTGTCTCTTATTACCATATAATTCTTTGTAGAACTCTTTCACATACTTCATAGTGTTGGTTTTCTTTTTTGTAATAGTTTTATCTTTTCTTGAAATTGTTGAAATAACTTTTCTTCCAATACTAATATAACATTTATATCTTTGAGACTTGTATTTTCTCTTCTATAATTTTCCTTGTCAATTCATAGTTATATTTTTGTATATTATTAATTTTGATAATAAAATCCTTTAAATCTTAAGTATTAGTAAATTGAAAACTAAATATGTTCATGTTAATCATAATCCAAAGTAATAATAGACAATATTTTTCCTCATAAACTTTTATTAAAATATTTAAATTCGTTTATGCTTTCTTTTCTTTTTAAACTTAATGGGAAGAAAATTTTATTTGAAACAATTATCTAACTTATTGATATATCTATTTCTTATGAGTAATAAATATAATAATGTAAATGATTTATTCATAACGAACAATAAATAATAAGCATAATTTGAGCTTAGGCATCCTGGAATTTAAATTCATTTCTTGATTTTTTCCTTATTCTAAAAAAATGGCTTTTTGCAAAAATAATAATAATAGTGAATATATGGAATATTTGAAATTAAATTTGCTTTTCCAATTTTCTCTCCATGGGAACAAAAGTATTATAAGATATTTTAGATAATAAGATGCTTGAAATTTGAATTAATTTTTCTAGTATTGAATCATAAGTAGTGTAAATGACTTTTGCATTAACCATTTTTTCAAATTTTTGATAGCTGATATAAATAACAGTAAAATATTTTCCAGTTTTCCATGAATGAAATTTTTATGAAGAGACTAAGATTAAAAAAAAAAAAATGCTAAAACAGATTTCCTCTTTAAATAGACTTAAAATATTTTTCTCATGAAATTAATCAATTAACCTTTCCTCTTTATTTTAAAAACATTTTAAAACATTGAAACAGAGAAATTTTTTTGACATAAAACTCTTTAAAATTAAATTCACAAAATAAAATTCTGTTTATTGGAAATAATTATTGTTGAAATAGTGCTTAAAATGATTTTTTTATGTTTATGGAATTTTATCTTATTCAAAGTTCAGATATCCAAGTACTTTTCAGAATAACTTAATATTTTGGCATGTTTTCTCATAGCAGTTCCTTTCCAATTTACTTAATGTTGATAGAAATTTTAAGCAGTCTGTAATTATTTGTAGACTTGAGTTTTTAAAAGGCAGTTTATGAATTTTTATATTTAATATCAGAACATTGAAACGTAATAAAAACATTAGAATAATATTTGAAATTGAAACAATACATATAAAATTCTTTATCTTCATTTTTAATTTTCTTTTATTAGAAATTTTGATGTTGGTAAACTAACAAAGAAATTAACCCATTTTAGTTGCAAAACTAACTTTCTTTTATAAATTTTAAGAAATCACTTAAAATGAAACTTCAGATTTTTCTTCTGCACGTTTTAATGGAAAATATATGAATGCAAACAAATCCCACATCAAATTTTATATTTCTACATACTTTTAATAAATGTTTATTAATGATTAGGATTTGTCTAAGGAAACCAATTCCCACAATCCTTTGTAAAGCTGCAGGTTTAATTATGGCTTACTAATCATTTGTACTTTAATGTAAAAAATATTTTATTTATCAAATATTTGCTAATTAATTTTTTGAACTTAGCATGTAAAGTGCACTCTCATTGACATACATACATTTCAATTACTTGTGTTTTTTATAATAAATGTAATATCATTTATCAACTATTATTCTATATAATAAATATTCAGCATTTATTACAAAATAAATGAAACTATTTGTACATGCAAAATCATTACATAATTTGACAATTACAATAACTATTCTAATACTAATTATAACAAATATATTTATTCCTGTTTCTTGCTGCACCATTCATCTATTTCAAATTTATTTTATTTGCTTTACTATATCAAATTAAGATTATTATTATATATATTTTTACGAATATACATAACAAATACATGGTATAGACTTTTCATATTTGGTCTGACTATTTCAATATGTTGAAGGCTATCTGGGCAAAAAATCTGAATATATTTTTTGGGTTCTCCTGTATAAGTGATTGCTTATTATTACTAATGAACAACGAAAAAAAAAATTTCCAACTGAAAAGTTGGTGTAATAGAAAAATAAGTATTCACAAGCATGGGAACACATGTAAACTGTTCTTTTAATATTCATTTCAAGTTTAATTAACTTTATCAAATATAATAATAATTGTCAAAAAAATTGTCCTATTTTATCTTTAGATGATAATCAGTAATTTTAACTTTAAAATATAATAAATATTAAATAAGCATGTTATAATTTCCAACTATCTATTAAATGCAGAATGCAATAAAAAATAGTAAAAAATAAATAAATTATTTACAAATTCAATATTTATCTATAAAATAAAAATCACAATAGACATCAGTTTCTATATGACTCTTTTATCTCATGCTTGTTTATTTATTTATTTATAAATTTTATTTCATACATTGATTTTTATTTTTTTTTAAAGATGTGCTTTCCATACATTATTATTTCACCTTCAAAATTCTTCATTAGATGATTTGCTTTAATAAATATAGAAAAAAACATTTGTTAAAAAAAAAAAAGAATTCCTTTTTACACTGTGTTGGCACTTTGCAGTTATTTCTCAGTAGGATGAGGTGCTAAGGCTTCAGGAACAGTTTCACCTGCTGGTCCTTCAAAATAAAAACTGAAACGAAAAAAAATATTGTTACAAAAGATTTTTACTAATAAAAGATACATAATATGTCATATATATATATAATAAACATCCCATTGCAGGACAAAGACTTCTTCAATAGTTACCAAAAGAAGATGTCAAGGAAAAAACATTACTGACTAGTCTAATCAATTTATGGTCAAGAGACTTCAGTTCCCCCCCCCCCCTTGTTTTATCTTATATCTATGATGTTCAAGTTGAAAGTGAAATAGTTATTTTTATTATCATCTTTATATTGGGCTTGCTACTAATCATTACAAATATACAACTATTTCTACTAATTACATGAGCAACCTCTGGATATGGAAACTTAACCAGATTTTGCGAGGCGGGTTATTTTTAGATCACTTTTCTATGCCCCTTTACATTTATAATGGACAGAATATTCTTAAATAATACTACTTAATTATAATCATTGGGTTTCCCAGAGATCATCCTAAACTTGTTCCATCCCTGCATTCTCAATACTGAACCGTTATAAAAATTATTTTTCTACGATAAAAATTACTGAAACTATATATATTCATATACATTTGCATATAACATAAAAAAGAATTAGAATAATAAAATTGCTGCAAGTATAATTAAAGAAGGAAAATGTGGTTGTACAAAGCAAGTCTGTATAAAAGTTCAAAAAGATAACTAATGGCCGAGAGGCTCATGACAATTAAATCATATTTCAACCTAATTGTCTGAAGACAATAAAGTAATTAAAGAAAATGAACAGAGTTTAAACACAGAAAAGACAAAAAACATTGTTTATATTGGAAACAATACCTAACCTATAATTATCTTATAAGATAAAATATTCTTGGTTGGGCACTGTATTGATTAGTCATAGTTAAACTTCATATCTGAGTTATTCGACCATTAAATTAATATGTAAACATTACTGAAATAAATATATTAAATAACCTCAATACTTCCACATATTTTTTTTTTAGATTCATATTAATAAAGATACAATAAAAGACAAATGACACCCAAGATGCATTTCACACTGAATCAGCATTAATCAATTGGCCCAGGTCACCATCTCTCATATATATTTCTATTATATGAAGAGTATTCATCTATAGTAAATTATTATGTTTTGAATAACAATTGTCAACCTCATTCCATGCATATCTTTGAAACCTTCCTCTTCAGATAAATACAGTAATGGTTATTATTAATCATTTACTAAACTAGAGACATGATTAGTAATAATCATTACTATATTTATCTAAAGTGGATGAGATCAAAGATGTGAGTGGAGTGAGATTGATACTTGTAATTCAAAATGTAATAAATTACTGAAAATACTCAGTTAGTGTTTTAAGCTTTGCATTTTTTATATCAGTAAAAAGCTGAATATAGGTTTCATATAAAATTCCAGTAATCTAACAAATAACTCTACAAATGCTATCTATATAAATACTTGAATATAAATATATAACAAGGCAAAACTCTCCATACAGTAGTGCCATCCTGTGCCAACCAGAGTAATCAATGGATGCCAGACGGCTTGTGCATTAAATCCCTATCTAATGCCTACTCATCCAATATCCCCAGACTAGTTTCTGGCTTGTGGCCTTCGTCAGTGAGAAGCTTTGGATCTGATAGCACTGCACCTAGATCTTAGGATCTAAGGCAATCCTCAAGAAACCACCTTTTGGCTTCCATTGATTACTCTGGTTGGCACAGGGTGGCATTACTGTATGGAGAATTTTGCCTTGTTTAATAATAATTATGTGCTAGTATAAGAGATGGTAATCATGTGATAAATATATAACATAGAGATAGCTAGTGCAATAAAATTATTGAAAATAATTAAAGATTACATATTAAATATTACCAAACAAGTGACTCGCATGAAAGTGTTTATAAAAAAGTAAAAGAAATGGAATGCTGAATTGTTTTAAACGATTAAAAATTGATAACAAACTACCACCAATAATAATTAATTGTTGTCACTTGATTGAAGCACTGCTTAATTAGTCTATATACCTTTGGACAAAAAAATTTAACAATATTAAAATATAAAACTCACATGATCATTATCTCATGCTTAGCATATAACTGTTAGTAAACAGGCAAAAACTCTCCATGTAATAGTGCCACCTTGTGCTAACCAGAGTAATCATTGGATGACAGAAGGCTTGTGCATAAAATCCCTATCTAGTGCCTACTCATCCAATATCCCCAGACTAGTTTCTGGCTTGTGGCCTTCATCAGTGAGGTGCCTTGGATCTGAGAGCACTGCACCTAGATCTTAGGATCTAATGCAACCCTCCAGCAGCCACCTTTTATCTCTACTTTACTACAAAACTATGAGAATAAAATTGAAAACACAATAATATTTTCAATCTAAGCTCAATAGCTTATATAGTCATGGGTCTGAACTCAATTCAGCACTCATACATTTTGGTGACTTTGACTCTTTAACAACCATAGCCACCATTATCCTATTAGGCAGGATTGGTGTTAAACCACTAAATATCACATGATCACCATCTCATGCTTAGCACATAACTGTTAGTAAACAGGCAAAAACTCTCCATATATTTTATGCACAAGCCTTCTGGCATCCATTGAGTACTCTGTTTAGCACAATGTGGCACTACTATATGGAGAGTTTTTGCCTGTTTACTAACAGTTATGTGCTAAGCATGAGATGGTGATTGTGATGTTTAGTGGTTTAACACCAATCCTGCCTAATAGGATAATGGTAGCTATGGTTGTTAAAGAGCCAAAGTCACCAAAATGTATGGGTGCTGAATTGAGTTCAGACCCATATGACTATATAAGCTATTGAGCTTAGATTGAAAATATTGTGTTTTCAATTTCATTCTCATAGTTTTGTAGTAAAGTAGAGATAAAAGGTGGCTGCTGGAGGGTTGCATTAGATCCTAAGATCTAGGTGCAGTGCTCTCAGATCCAAGGCTCCTCCCTGATGAAGGCCGCAAGCCAGAAACTAGTCTGGGGATATTGGATGAGTAGGCACTAGATAGGAATTTTATGCACAAGCCTTCTGGCATCCATTGATTACTCTGGTTAGCACAAGGTGGCATTACTATAAGGAGAGTTTTTGCCTGAATATTAAAATATATTGAGTATTTATATACCCAATTATTATATATCTAATATTTAAATATTTTTTTGTCTTTTTAATATAAATTTATCATAAAGTAAATATGACAAGTACCCAAAAGAGTTTGTGTGCGAAGTGGATTCAATGTTGAATTCTGCGACAGGAACACCTCTGGAAGCAATTTCAGGAGCAAACATTGCAGCAGGATATACCACAGAAGATGTACCAATCTAATATATATATATAAATTAGTTATAATTAACTCTATAATACATTCAAAGTTGATTAATTCAAACCAGATCAAGCAAAACATAAAGATACTTTAGATTTCAGTCACATTTAGAAATTTTTTATTCCTAAAGATGAATCATATATGATACTACTAACTATTATTGATAAATGAATATGAAGCTATGCATAGCTGGAGGGTAAAACAAGGATGAAAAACACTCAAATCCTCACTATTTAATAGTTGGGTAACTTGGTGAGTTATGCCTTCTTCATTTTCTGCTAAGACAGTCTGCTGAGATTTCCTTTCCCTGCAGAGGGCTATTTAAATATTGTTTATTATTAGATATATAATAAATAGATTAATGCACTTTGAATTATATGTAAATAAATCTAAGAAATGGCAGGTCCAATCATTGCAATAGGCTACTTTACAGAAAATGACCATAGCATCAAGTATTTGTGATCTAACAACAAACTGATGGGAATTATAATATTAATATAGTTTCGTGAATGATTGGTTGTTTTCCAAAACAGGTGATGAAGGATGATTCCTGAAATGCATCATACTGCAGAGTGATTTCTCAATTTTTCATATAATATGCAGTCATAATGGGTGTATTATATATGACAATTGGACATGATATCTTACTAAATTTCTACTTTACATAATAAACTATAAATTGTCAACATGATAACAATCAAACTTCTTAAATCATAGAATCTACAATCTATTGGTAAAGTAACCTCTATAGATAAATGAGTGATTTTATTTTTTATGTATAGTTTGCTTTGATAATAAATTTTAAATTCTGTGGTTTATTAAATTTTGATTATCATGTGATTCATATATACACATAAACATCAATTACAGATTAATAACTGTAATAATAATAAATCAAACTATAAAGTACTAATAGTGACAATAAATAGAATAACAATTACAAAAACTCAGAAGTATATTCAATTATTTTTATATCATTTCTCAATTGCAAAACATTTTAAATTTTCTGGAAGTAAGCATTATCATGAGATATATCAAAGTTTATGAATTTTAATATTTGCACTTCACCTATTTATTAAAGATTTCCTATTTCTGTTTATATTGTGTAAATTATTAAGAATTTTAAACTTCTCTCTTAATATTATAATAAATAAAATTAAAAGCGTGTGAAGCATTTGAAAGAGGAGCTATAAAATGTGCAAAAATATTAGAAGCTTAGTGCTTTCGAGGCGGGTTGCCTCATATTCATAACAATACTGAGCAGTGCAGAACAGAGATAATGGCGATATGCAAAATACATGCAAATTATTTAGATGGCCTAGCGTTTGGAAATGTTGAAGCAGGTGTCACATCTATTGATAGAATCATTGTTACCAGTAATGAAGTATGCCTCCCTAATTTTTCCGCTTGATGTAGGTTTTCTCAATGCAAACTATCTTGGGGTTAGAGAGTTCGAGTATATGGCTGGTCTTCTAAGAGTGTTTTAAATACAAGTATATTTTATATACCTGGAATCTAGATGTAATACAGAGGATTTGAAGAGAGACTTTCAAACTCCCTTCAATTGTCCACTCTATCTCATACAACCAATACACATGACTACATATGAAAACGATAAATGATCTCAAACATACATATTTCATATTGAACCAGCACTCGTCAGTTGGTGTAGATCATCAACTCACACACACACATATATATAAAATCAGTTCTTGATTTATATTAAAGTAGCAAATTTTCACACTTTAATGGACAGACATCAATTTACTTCACTCATATCTGTCTATTAAAGTGTGAAGGTATCTTAATATAAACAGAGAACTGATTATATATATATGGAGATGATGATCTGAACCAACTGATAAGTGGTTCAGCATAAAATACATATATTGGAGATCATTTATCTTTTTCACACGTGTTTGATTATATGTATTGGTTGTATAAGATAGAGTGGATAGCTGAAGGAAGCTTGAAAGTCTGTGTTCAAATACCCTATATTTTTTCTGTTTATAAAAATTGTCTCTTTAATTTTTTTTTAGCATTTGTTTCTCATGTAGAATTTTAAGTAAAATTATATATTTTTTTGTTATTAAATCATTATTTTTTAAAAATTTTATGCTTTCTATAAAAGCTGATGTTCTTTTAATCATTTCTCAATATTATATTTTGATTCCCACTATATGAAATATTGCATTTACATATAATTAATGCACAATATTATTTCTTAAATATATTTTTCCAATTATTCATTAATCTATTAATATGTATAACACAAAATGAAACATTATATAATTTTCCATACAGATTTTTAATAAATTCAGCTTGCCCACTTGACAAATATGGAAAAGATATTTATTTTTTATCATAAATATCTTGCTTCTTTAAATTAATATTATATTTTTAAAATTGATATATAAATACAGAAAATTTAATTACTACTATAACCAACTTCAATCAGTTTTTTTTTTTTTTGTAAAACTTTCAGTATTTTATAATTTATCACTTTCATAACAACACAACTTATCATTATAAAATAAAAAGATCTAAGACAGCCATCTTATGTATAAATAGTACTTTGAATTTATAGTATACATATATCTTTTCTATAACAGTTTAATTAACAATTTATAATTTAATAAATTAGCAAATCCTTTATCATATATATCAAAATATGTAAAACTTTTATTGTGTCCTTTTCAATTATTCATTTTAAACCAATTAACTTGTCTAATTAATTCACAATGTCATTTATACTATGTTTATGTCCATAAATAAAAAAATGCTATCAACATAAAATATATACAACATATATTGATGATATAATTATTTATGAATATAAAGATAGCATAAATAATGTTTTCGCAGAGGCAAAACTCTCCGTACAGTAGCATGTGAAGTGTGATGGTTTAACATAAATGACGTTAGGAATAAATTAAACAAGTTAACAGTTTTCAAGGAATAATTGAAAAGGAACAGAATAAAGGTATTAAATATCTTGATGTTAGGATCTGCTGGTTTACTGAATTCTAAACTGTTATTTGAATATTACAGGAAAGATTCAAAGCACCATTTATACATGAGATGGAAAATCTTACACCTTTTTTATTTTATAATGACAAATTATGTAGTTGAGGAAGTGATAAATCACAAAATCCTGAAAGTTTTACAGAAGAACTGATTTAAGCTGGTTATAATAGTAAAAAAAATTGATATACTTATATGTTAATTTAAAATATATAACATTAATTTTAAAAAGCAAGATATTGATGATAAAAAATGGACATCTATGTTTCAAATACTCAAACTAAGTTTATTAAAAATGTATGGAGAATTATATAATGTTTTATTTTGGATTCTGGACTAATAATAAATTAATGAATAAATCGAAAAATGTGATACTTATGAAAAAAAAAAATTTTTGTATATCAAATTATATGCACATGCAACACTTCATATATTGGTAATTAATATTTCAAAGAACATCAACTTTTATATTTGACAGGTCTGTGCATATAAAACATGTGTAAATAAAGATCGTTTATTTTGTAAATGTATACAGATTTTTTCACTTGTAAAACATTTCCTTTGTTTTAAAAAACTAATTTAGAAAATCTACAAAGAGATCATCTCAATAGAAATTTAATTGAAATAAAATTTGTATGCAAATAAAAGTATTTACAGACAAATTAGAATATAAATAAACCCACTAAGAAGTATTTGTTGTCGGTTAAAAAAGTTACCAAAGAAAAGGTTAATTACCAAAATTAATCAAATTGCCAAAAATCATAATTAAGTAAATATATAACTTATGCATGCAAAGAAAGCATTTAAATTGCAAATTTTAAAGAGTTTACTTGTATACAGAAATAATATATTGTACATTTTAAAGATATTTAAATTACTGAACATGGTTATTATTAAAAGGATTATATGTATAATGTCCATTAAAGTCATTTATTTGCTAATATACATGTGATATGTAGAAGAGATTTTTAAATTGGAAAAAAACATAAATGAAATTGTTGACTCTTTGTATGAATAATATATATTTGTACTTAAGGATAAATTATAGCTTATTTAATTTGGATTATTACATTCTTAATGTTTTTTACTTCATTATTAGTACTATATTGATTATCATTGCCTAACTGTCTTAGAGATCTTCAGAACACAGCACATATAAATATGAAAGAAGTAAAAAATAATAATAATGATTTAATAACAGCATCTATTTTGTGTATATTCATTAAAAACCATATATTTTATTTCAATTTTGACCTGGATGAGGCTAGATTTCTTCAAATGGAAAAAATGATAATAAAAGAAAATAAAAAAGTCAATTTTTATAAATAGAAATAGGAAATCTTTAACAAATAGGCAAAGTACAAATGTTAAAAGTCATAAATCATGATGATGAGATTTACTTCCAGCAAATTTAAAATAATAATTAAGAATGATTTTGAAAGTAATTGATTACTTTGAATATCCATCAACTTTAAAATTTTATACACAAACACACATATACATTTTAAAACTATATTTATTTAGTTAAATTAAAATTTAACATTAATTAAACAATTAAGATAATATTCATTCATTTAGTTTATTAAATTATATAGATAACTTTGAATGATTCGTAATTTGTTAATTTTTATTTCTATAATAATTATAAACATTAAACTAAGTTTTATAATATTCATTATGAAATATATTTTTAGTAGATAACAATAATAAACTAAAGAATATATTTATATTATTTTCTTATTATGAAATAAGAAAATGGCTGATGGGGGGGACGGGGACGTGTATCAAGCTGAGAGTACAC
This sequence comes from Epiperipatus broadwayi, assembly GCA_028023455.1. Lineage (NCBI taxonomy): Eukaryota > Metazoa > Onychophora > Udeonychophora > Euonychophora > Peripatidae > Epiperipatus > Epiperipatus broadwayi. Next base: position 280,113 of record JAQFVV010000080.1, on the reverse strand, counting down.
TAATATGAAAGTATATTTATGCAAATCAAAAATATTCTAGCATCTTATTAAATCTCGTACTGAAGTAAAATCTATTAGTATTTACATGAGAATGATCATGTAATTGACATTAAAATATGTAACAAACTAACAATGTATTAATTTGACAAAATATTTTGTAGAAATAGTTTTATAATATAAAAATTGCCAGTATGCAAACAAAACAATAGATAAATAGATTGCGATTTTAACCACTAAAAATATTGAAGATATTATTCAGTATGCATGACAAAGAATGTATGTTTTATAAATTTATAAAAACGATTCTGGTGCTTCAATGTCAAATAAACTGAGCAACTAACCATGCAATTATTTTTTTATAACACTTATAATGAAACCACTTACCAATGGTATTATTCTTATAAACTTATTAAACATAATTTATTAAACAATATTTATCTGTTGTTTTATTTTCTTATTGGTTATTTTTATATTATGAGATTATTTTTACAAAATATTTTATTTAAAATCAATACATATAATCTATTAAATATTATAATGCTAAATATATGAACACTAATGGAAATATGAAGTAATTTTATTTCAGTATGATATTTAACAAGGAGCTACAATTTTTTGGCTTGGATATACTTTCATTTCAGAGGGCTTTTTAAACTAATTATTATAAAAAATAACCACACAGTTTGTTCAAAAGTCATTTAATATTCAAGCACAAGAGAGAGAAATTGAGTTTTAATCCATGATTATTTACAAAGAAGAATTCTTTAAGTTTAATTTTGAATGCTTGCAATATCTGGAATAGCTTTTAATTCAGTCAAGAAAATATGCTCAAATTTCTTATAAACTCATAAGCAAGTAATCTGTTCAATTATAACTCAAATATTAATTTCTATTACAAAATTTTAAAATATCTACTTAAAATATGTTACAATGGGTATTTAAAATATATAAAAAATTAAATTACAACTAAACATAAATCACAATGATCCATTTCAGCTTGAGCAGCATCCAGTACTTCTGAATAGAGTCCCTCTCCAAACCAAACAACATGTGGTCTCAATAACCCACCACAACCAATCTCCTTGCATCTAAAAATAATAGATAATAAAAACTTGAGTATAACTTTTTTTTTTACTTATTACTAACTAATAGCATTTTTATGTGTGTTTATACATTGATACACATTAATGTGTGTGATGTTGGTAAAAAAAAATAGAACTGTGTTTTAACTTTGGGGAGACTAATAGTTTCCAGATATAAAAAACGATGATAAATTCTTATAAAAATAAAATAGTACTATTCAAATAGAGTAAAAGATGTCTCTTATGATTTTATTTAATGCTGACTTTGAAGTAAATTCGAGAGCTTAGTCAACAAAGATACCGTTTTTAAAAATATGGCTAAACTTTAGGATCGATTTTGGATAAACCTAATAATATTAACTGGAATAAAAATATAATTAGCTGTAAAAGATTTATACATAAGAACTAGATCATATGTTTATTAAAAGAGGATAAAGGCAACTGCATTGTATTAATGAATACAAACAAATCAACAATTTATATTTTTAAAAAATTGGTTCTACTAGTATAAAAGCTATAAAAGACAAATTTATAAACTCCATACTATGAAAGCATTACAATAAAGCTTACAATAGAGCAGAGTATTTAAAAATATATCTGGCTTTTGCAATACTTCCATGGATGTTCTCTAATATAAAACTGCGCAAAGAGAATTACCCATTATGTTTAATGGTAAACTTTGAGGCATATATTACTATAGGGCTAGGTTTGGGGCAATATACTATTAAATCAATCTTCAAACTAGTACAATCCATAGGCAACACAATATTAAAGAAGATTATAAGTTATCCTCACTAGATATCATGAGCTATATGCTACAGAAGTTGTCCATTAATAGCAAGTTCAACTCTCAAAAATGTAATTTTATTATTGATGTGGTCAACTGGATAGACAGATATAATAGCAAATTTAACAATGCATTCTACAGGATGGAAAACACATAGCAATGAGACTATTTACCAGCTGTATCATATACAGCTTAACACTAGATAACATGCAAGACAAAATTATACCAGCATTCATTGTGAAAAATCAGTGTATCGTATATAAACGATATGTTGTGTTCCTGAACAAATTATTATTCAAATGCAATAATTATTGGCAAAGAAATCAATCTTAAAATGGACTATCAAATATAAAAATAGTATACAATATTTAGACATGGCAATCCAAAGAAATAAAATTATGTTGGATTATAAAATGATGATAAAACTTTTTGAAATTAGAGGCACTATCTATCCACAATCAAAAACAGCAATGACACATAAATTAGCAGGATTTAAAGCATTTCTTAAGAGAAATTTAATGATTTGTAAATATGAAGATACAGAAAAAAACAACAGATGAATATATAAGATCTATGTACTATAGATTATAGTAAAAATATTCTGATGAATGTTATCAAACAATTCAGTAGAAATATAAAGCAAACTTTAAAATCACAAATTGAAAATAAACCATGAGTTAGCATGCTTATATTCCGAGATTAACAAAAATAAAAAAGATCTGTGAACCAACATTCAAAGTTAGTTTCTTTACACCCTCTAATCTTAATAAGTTGATTACCAACACAAAAGACAAAATTACAAAAGGAAGATGCACTGCAGATAGTATATGAGATTCCATGCAACAGCCCAGGTTGCACTGCTGTATACTATGGGGAATCTAGAACTATATCTCAACCAGATCAGGGCATCACAAATGCTTATATAAACATGCTAAAAACAACCTGGAATTTGGGGCCATGAAAAACAATTTGGTCATAGTTTTGATCCAAAGACAGGCAATGTAGTGTGTATGGAGTGTGATGACAGAAAAAAGAAAGATCAAGGAGGTATAGTTTATTGCCAATTATAGAAATGTAATAAACAAAAGAGAAAACAGCATCCAATTATTGAACAAATGGAATATTTAAATGGACTAATTTAAATAAAAATAGATGCATAATTAATTTATAAATAAAGCAGCAACAATAATTAATTTAAGAGAGCTATAATTATGGTAAACTTCACTGAAAGTGCACTCAACTTTGCATTATAAAGAAGAAAAAATCCACTTTGTTATGCAGATGAACAAACATATATATGCAAATTTGAATTATAAATACAAGGAAAAAATCAATATTATTTATTATATAGAAAGTTGCTAAAGAGATCAAGTATCATTTGAAAACTAAAGAGCATTCAAAACATTAACAATTGAAATTGTGATAAAAAGATGGAGGAGAAGGGAGGTGTTCAGAATTGATTCTTAAACAAAGAAACTTTTTTTTCTATTACAAATCGCTGTTGATTTGGATTCTATAAATTAGAATAACAAATTATCATTTGCTACAAATTACAAAAAAAAATACTATATTATTAAAAATTATAGTACTATATTTATGAAACTTCAAGAAATACTGAAAAGATGTAATAAAAGATATAATTATTATAATATATATTTTAATCAAATTGTTATATATAATGGCCTCCAAAGAAATAATGTAAACAGGATATTAAAATAAAGATTTCTTTCATAGGTTTGCTTATTAATTAATTGAAGAAAATGAAATTTACTTACATGAGATATTATTTAACTTAATGCAAACATTTCATTTAATTTGAATCCACACTGGTTGTGTCATTCATTTGTGAATACATATAGAAAACGAGTCATTAATCTTTAATTATTAAAAGATCTTAACTTTGTTATTAATTACGGTAAACCTAAATTGTTAATTAAAATAATTATGCCCTAATTCCAGATGAAAAATATACTTTTTAATAATCCTCACAACTTATTCTACATGATTAATGATAGTCTAAACTACCCTTTAAGTCTGCAGTAATTTCACCAAGATATATACTTTTGTGGCTTATCTCAATTTACCTTAATTTTTTTTTTTATAATAAAATTTTTAAATACTTATTATAACTTTTGAATAGATTATTAATATATATAAAAAAAGAAATTATATATATACATACATACATATAAAGGACCTTATAACAGAGAGGTGACAACATATACTGATTATGCTCTTGACCTGATTTCAAATCTGAGCCAGATGAATAATGAAAATTCTTTATAGATTTTTTTTACATATCTAGTTTAAAGCCAAACCAGCCCAATTACTAATCACTAATCAGGTACATAGACATTATTAGGTAAAGAGTGAAACAAAGATGGAGACATTAACTTGAGAGTTGGCAAAAGTAATAAATAATGCTTACACATTCATTGTTTCTCTTTGGAAGATTATTAAAGAGATCTTTTCCCTAAACAATAAGATTGTGTGTATGTATATATCAAAGATAAAACATACAGCTTAATCTGACTGAACTTGCAGGCTTTGTATATCAAATAATGTTATGATTTTTCTAAAGATTACTTAGACATCATTATATATATATATATTCATTTCTTTATAAGATACAAAACTATTAACTATTATTAATAGATATTAGGTATTTTTAGATCTAGTGTCTGAACCTATCCTGACACCTCTCTGAGGAGTGCCAAAGCACGAAACCATGGTCAGGGGTTTGGGGAGGGGTTCCTGACAGAGATATTTTAAGTGCTGGCTCTGGCTAAGCATTTATCATAAAGCTTGTAGAGGAATTGGCAATCCTCACTGTTTATAACTTACAAGCTTAAGAGATAGGGTCATGTGATCTATGAATTGATCTATGACTTTTTATTTTGACTATTTATATTAGATAAAATAGACTTGCTAAAAGTAAAACTTAAATAAACCTATTTGCAGTTGACAATAATTAGATTTGAGCCCACACTTTTCTATCTAATATGAAATTTTGATACTGGCTAAAATTAAATACGAATACTGAGAATCTGATTGAAAAAATTGTGAATTACATATTACCAGTTTACAAGTTCAAAAATACTTTTAAACTAAATTAGGGTTAGTTTACTAATTTTATAAAGTAATATTACTATTTCAAGCTGATTTCATGATGTTTCTAATTACAGCAGTATAGTAAGTGACTTTGAGATCAATTAGATTATAAGGTTTATCGTTACAAATATTTTCAAAAATGTGTGTTCGCTATTAAAAGGTTATTTTGTTTTTAACAATATTAACGGGAATCTATATACATTTAATTTCAATGTTTTAATGTAAAGATATGACTAATCATATTCTACTCAAAAAAAAAAAAGTAGAAATAACCAGGCATTAATTATTAATGATCACTTACGATTATACATTAAAACATTGAAATTAAATGTATATAGATTCCCGTTAATATTGTTAAAAACAAAATGACCTTTTAATATCGAACACACATTTTTGAAAATATTTGTAACGATAAACCTTATAATCTAATTGATCTCAAAGTCACTTAACATAATTTATTCTAGCATGCTAATATTTTGCCTTATATCATGAACATTAATGAGCCTTTCACGTCATTAAGATGGTTAGAAGAAATCAAAATATCTTTTTCCAATTCTGAATGTCTGAAACTGATTAGTGATAAGATTTCCCAGTTTAAGTTCATATGAGGTTTCTATATGCATCATGGAAGTTTATCAAAGTATCTATAATCCTTAAATTAATCAAAACATTAATCTATTGCACATGACTGATGGATTAATATGAGCACTGCAAACTCATCTCTAATGGATTTTTTTTGTCTTTCTCTCCTTTTTTTCATCTTAGAGTTGAATAACCATAATCATTGGAGAATAGCTCCTACTGCTGCTACTGATATTAAGTGCTCTACCCAGGACAGTTTTGAGAAACTATGAATGGATGACAATACATGATCACTATTGGTAGCAATTTGCCACTGCTTGCCACTCCCTTATTTATTTATTTCCATATTATTAAATCTTTATTAAAATTAATTACAAAAATTCTATTTTCAAAACTGCATCTCGAGCCATATTACATCAAAGTGGAAGAATGCATTAATTACACATTTTGATAAATGATATTAACATTAATTTAACTTTTCTAGAAAAAAAATAAAAAAAAATATTTTCAACTAATTTATAATACTGTAAATTTTTTTTTTTTTTTAACTTTACTAAATGGTATTTAACTATTATATAAAAGATTATACTTAGGGTGATGTAATTAAAAAAAAATGTATACATTAGTATAAATTCTACATTATAAGATAAATACATATTATAAAATACAAGAGTAGTACTAAATATCAAATAATCTAACCTAGGTAAATCTTTTTCTGGAATTCTTGCATCTTTAGCATCTGGATCAGGAGCACTAAAAAAGAAAATTCTCACCATTTACAAATTATATAACATTTACAATTAAAAAAATTAAAATATGTGATTACTATACCCCTTATCCTTCAAGGCAGGACATATTGGGCTATCATAATTCGCTTGGACACTTTGACATTTAATACATCTTGTCTTAAATAAACTTCCTATCAAGCAATATCCTACATTATAATTGGGCAATATTTTAAATAAGAGAAATTGTGATCATAAAAACTTACCATGAAGTTCAATAAGACCTGTAGTTCCTGCCCTTGTATGTAATTCATCAATATTCTGTGTAATGACTACAACTTTACGATTCTGTTTTGCTAAACGAGTTTGACATTCAGCAATTGCTTCATGAGCCTAAAAAATGCAAATGCTATATACATATGCTATGCATATATAGTATGCAGGAGCATATTTATTTGTTTTGTTTTTTTAAAAATAATTTACCTACATTGGCACAAGTTTAAAACAAGTACAATGCTATATACATAAGCAATGAACAAAATAGCAGGAATACATATTGTATTACTATATCATTGAGATTATGTTTCTTTTTTTCATAAATAAGACTCCAAAAAGGTAATAAAGCATATCTGACAAAATGTTGTCTTCAATTTTATAAACTTATCAATAAAATTCAATCATTTCTGAGATTAAAAAAGATGAATTATTGGTGTCAAATTAGCTGAAGCATTTAAATATCCAAAACTGCTGTATATTCAATGTTTCAAGACCAATAATATTCAAGGATAACAATGACATTTTCTACAGATAGTAGAGAAAACATCTATTTTACTCAAATTGTATTAAAAATCAATATTTTCTAAGAGGAAATGTTAAAACAAAGCCCCGCAAAAGAGAACACACATTTAATCATTCCATTATCTACCAAAACAACCATTATGACATGAAGAAGACTATATATGACTGAAGTTTTCATTTCAAAGATGCTACAATGCAGAAACATCTATAAAAAAAAGAATTCTGCAAAGAATTAGAGATAACTATTCACTTAAAAATAAATGATTGTCTATTTTGCAAGAATAACTTTCAAAATAATAATAAATTTAAATATTAAAATTTCATAAATTTAAAGAAAATTAAAAAATGCTTAAATTGATTTAAAATCTCAAAAAAAAAAAGAAGTAAAAAGAATTGCTATAGTAACTAAACAAATTCATCTTTCTTTATTACTGTAACAATGCTTATTATATTTTAATTAATCTGATAACTGTTGATTTACCAGCAATTTTCCTCAGCCTTAAAAAAATATATTTAAATACACGAATAATTTGTCATATAAACAATACAATCAAACATTATATCCCCTTATAAATTTATTTCATTTTATATCCTATTATATACATACCTATATATTCAAAATTAAATACTGCCTAATGTAATACTAATAATTATAAATAAAATTTCATATAACATTATCTATTAAAACAAACTTTTTCAAATGAAATTCAACTAAACATACCACTATGTATACCAAACAAAACAGGCTTCCCATCATTCACTTCAAAACTCAACTTCCTTTCATATCATAGGATGTCTTCATGAGATCGATGGCCTCAGATTCAAAATATTTTATCATCAAAGTTTCTTTGACTCTTCTTTTCAATTCACTTTTTTCATAAAAGATAACCTCTGCATTGTAGGTTATTATATTTATTTTTACCTCTACTCTTATAAACTTTAACACTTTCATTAAGACTTAATTTACTCTGATCTATATAAATTTTGACAACTGCAAGGAATCTTAAAACTACACCAGGAATAAATTTGCAATCAATTGACTGTTTTGAACCATTTAGCAATGAATTTAAATTCAGGTCTATATTCCAAGCCACTTTCATGCAACCTAATAAAAAACTACTCATAAATCAATTTATTAATTGATGACTTATATGGCAAAAAAATGAACTCTTTATCTCATTATCACTTACATTTTTAAGCCAATAAACATAACATGATCATATGAGTGGCAATACATATAGAGAGTTTTGCCTGTTTTAATAACACTTACATTTTTATTATTAACAGATTTATAGATATTTTTATTAATTATAATATTCCTAATAAATTCATTATTATATCCCAAGTGAATATAGTCAGAAGCAAATTGACTCCTCTGAATATAACTACTATTTTCAAAATTATTAAGCCTTCTATTCCTATAACAAAAATTCAATAAAGAAAGTCACTTATGATTAAATGCTTGATAACTATCTGGTCTTATCATATTTTTAAAAATTCTTTTTCTTAATGAAATGACTAAAAAATAAAAAATTATCAATTTTATCAATACTTAAATCTAAAAAATTTCAATTTAACAAATTTAAATGTACCCCTCTCAGTAGTACATTTAATATTAGAATTAAAAACATCCAATCCATCTAAAAAATCCTTCAATTTATCTTCCTGTGTAATACAGGTCATAAAATATTATTTGACAATGCAGAGATTATCTTTTATGAAAAAAGTGAATTGAAAACAAAAGAAAAAGAAATTTTAATGATAAAATATTTTAAATCTGAAGTCATCAATCTCATGATGACATCCTTTGATGTGAAAGGAAGTTGAGTTTTGAAGTGAATGATGGGACGGCTATTTTGTATGATATATATATATATGGTATATTTAGTTAAATTTCACTTGAAAATGTCTATTTTAATAGATGAAATCATGGTTGTAGAAGAATTTTTGTAAAGTTTAGTTTTTTTTGGCTAGTATTATAATGTTATATGAATTTTTATTTCATACCAATATATATATATCAGATATTCTCCACATACATATATTAAAAGAGAGTCAATTTATAAGTGAATTTAATATTTGATTGTATTATTTAGATCAGGGATGGACAACAGCTGCTCACTTGTATAAGAAATATAAATTACTAATTATAAAAATTAAAAATTTTATCATAAATTATGTAAATTTAATCTATATAACTTCTAAAATACAAATTTTATATTACAAAATATCATGTTGCAAATAACATTAATTTCTGTTTTTAAAGAATACTGTATTCTATGCAGCAAGCAGCATCAAAGTATTATTTCCTAATTACTATTAATCGAACAAAGTTCCTTTGGGTTTAACTTCTTATTGAAAAAAATAAATACTGATGCATGATATTTTATAAGTAATTTTATGCCTTTTCTAATTATTACAATTTTTAATTTTTTTTATGGCCTATAAAATGAGCCATTTTTTAAAAAAAGAAAAATCGATGCCAAATGCCACATTTTCAATGATAATTGGACATTCAGATATTTATTTACAAATATAGATGATAAAGCTGTTTGTTTGGTTTGTAATAAAACTATTTCCGTTTTTAAAGAATAAAATCTAAAAAGGTATTTTTCGAAACATTTTGTAAAATATAAACTATTTTCACCAGAACAAATGAAAATTGAAAAAGAAAAATTAAAATGTGGTCTGCATAAGCAACAAAATTATTACTCTAAAAATTTTGTCAAATACAGATAGAGCTGTGATAAAAGCTAGTTCTTATCTATATCTATCTATAATCAATTCCTATTTAATTCATACTTTATTTTAAATACATTGATAATTTGGTAATTCAAGTAATTTAACATTTTTTAGGTTCTGATTTTTTTTGTTAAATCGTTCAATCTATTCCAGCCCACATTATGATACGAAAATTTTATTCAGCCTGCTGTTGAAAAAAGTTGCCCACTCCTGGTTTAGATGAATCATTTTGTGCATTCACATATTTATATAGCTCTTTTAATTCTAAAGAAGATTGATGATCAATCAAACTGTCTGATTAAAATAAATGACAGTAATAAGGAATGGTTGATTCGTTTAATTATTTATAATTTTATCAATGCATATATAAGGATATAAGGCGAAAAGAAGAATATTACACTTACTAAATTGTTATAGCAGTATTAAACACATTAAAATTATTAATTTGCAATAGCAATAAAAAGTTGGTTTTACAAATAATTTTATTTACTAACTTTATGACCAATAAAAAAAAAACAAAGAACTAAATATTTATTTATTTTAACTGATGAATGTAAAAGATAAATTTTAAAGACGAATATGAATAAATATAAAGTAATAACAGTAGTATATTTTTAATAGAGAAATCATGCAATATTTGAATATCATGTGACTAGCTGAACAAAACAGTTCATCCACAAATAACTAACCTAAGATTTGATTTTTTTTTACTTTCCTTACCTGGAAATTAATTTAAAAATCTAAGATTTTTTAATCTCAATGCATGGTAAAATAAATATGAATTTAACTCGCAATATATTAATTTTTTTCATGAAACTATGCAATTCGTAAGAACTCATTGCTAGGCACTATGATTCTGGTAGTGTTCTGCTGAAAACTGACTCAGGACATTTAATTAGTTTAGGTTTATTATACCTTTTCATCGGAACTCGAAGTCAACGAGCTCTTAAGAATTAAATATGAATTGAACACAATCATTTTCATTAAATTATTATTATTTTTTTAAAAAAATATTTTACAGTATTCTTTGCATTTAACTTTTAATTATGTTTTTTTTTTTTTTTTCATGATTACAGATTTACATTACATCAATGTGTTAAATTATCGATCTCTAAAGTAATGTGTTTTAAAATAGCTTACAATTTTTACACAATATTTCCTATATAAAAACGGAATGTTATAAAAATATATATTACAAATTTAAAAAAAACAGTTTAGAGTACTAACAAATGTTTTAAATCATAAATTTAAATAGAAAATAAAAAATGTACCTTATTGGGATGTTTTGTTAACACTGTTTCTCTTCTGTAATGATAAAATTCCCAAACTAATGATGGATTATCATTGAAAGCATATGGAGTAGCTAAATCCTGAAAAATAATATATGCAATAATAGAAATATTAGAATATCATACAAAATAAATGACTTACTATCAGATTTTAATAATTTCCTTGCTTATATCAATGATATTTAAAATATATATGAAGCAACAAAAAATATTTTTATAATTATTTTTTAGTTTTAATAATTTTAAAAAAAGCATATTGTGATTTAGTAATTAAATACAGTATTTATTGCAACAACAACAAAAAAAATAATTAAACTTAAAATAAGATAGACAAATCCTAATCTAATATGAAATATTTTAGCCTAATATTTCAATTTTCACTTGTATTGAAAATTAAAAATATTGGTATAAAAACTATTGCAGAAATAGTAAAATTATAAGTTAAATGCAAGCCTTAATCACACACATAATGATGACGAAGCCAGAAATATATTAACTCACAGCATTCATTTTTATTACATATCATTCTATCTGCAGTAAAAAAGACATACTTATTAAGAATTACTATATAGTATCATAAACTAAAAAAAAAAAATCCAAGATTCAATTCTGACCTTTGCATTGTGCCTCCCTTGAATATCATATGTATTACTCATAATAATTTTCAAATGGTAAACTTTAAAGTGAGTCACAATATAGAAATTAAAATAATTAACTTGAAATAAATATCAATTGCATTTTAAATAAATTACAAATAATAAATTTTGAGTTTTCTGTTTCTCAGACATAGGCTTTTCACAAACACAAATATGGTTATTTTGAAAGATTGTCTATAATAGTTAATTATGATTATATTTATTATTTTTATTGTTATTACCATAAATATATATATGCATTCAAAACAGGTTATATTTACCCATTTAAGGAGGTTTATTTAAGCTTTTTTTTATCAATAATTTCAATCTCTGTACTCAAGTTGAAATCTTTAGTGGCTATATAAATATATATGACCATTAATAGAGGTGGAATTCCACCTTTATTGCTAAAAGAAGGTTGTCTTGACAACAGTTTGAAATTTTTGATTGTTATCTACATTGGGATTGTCTAAGTGTTGACTGGTTTCTAATGGTTATATATATATATGTATATAGTAATACTTAAAAAAATAATTTAATACAAATAAAAAATATAAGTTTCCTAATGATCCCCATTTGATTTTTTGATGCTTAATATCTTTTTCATGTATATCTGATTTAAACAAGTAGTATACATTTTATATTTCATATCCAGTAAGATGATTATAATTGCATTCATATCAATCAAAATATTGCTGCAATTTATTTGAGATTGTTGTAGCAGAGATTTTTAGACAATTCAAAAATAAACATTTCTATTCTTGCATAATTTATCAAATAATACAAAATTAAAAAAAATGGCATTTAGTGCAATGTCACTGTTGGTAATTTTATTTTTATCTAGTAAAAGATTAAAATGTGTTTCTTGGATAGTACTACTATAAATTATTTAATGTTTTCATTAACATGTTTCTAATGCTTGCAGAGATTTATCTGTCTTTTTTATTAAATCATGTTTTTGCATGAAATAAGAAAAAAATATATCAATAATGTTATGATAATTAATATAATGAATGATTTCAAAGTACGGTATACAATTTTCAAATTCCATATATTTATGTTTTGATGCTAGAGAAAAACTACGGCTTTATTATTTATTTATAGTAAAAACTTGATTAACTAAAATGTATTAAGTTCTCACCAAAAGTAGCCTACAAGTAACATAAAAAAAAATGTGTAAAATTAAATAAGTAAAAATGAATGCAATTCTCTTAGAAATAATATGATATTGATAATATATACATTTCCAGTCTTTAAGATCGATATAAACTTCCAAAGTCCAATATTTTCATTTCTAGTAATGGATCTAGAAAATAATGAAATCATCCCTGATATTTCTAACCTGGAGTTTGAAATAGAAATTGACTTTAGAAATTATGAAAAATAACCACTCACGTAATGTAGTAATTGTAGTCCAAGCAAGCAGCAATTAATCTGATCAGCTATCATTAAAACGTGAAATCTGAGAAATGCTGTAAGACTTGGATAAATTATCTTACATAAGAATTTGTCATGCCATCATAAGCTAATTAAAATTATCTACAATTAAGTAATATTCAAAAACATATTCAAAATTCAATTATAATTAAAATCATTGTTTCACTATTTGTTGATCTAACATTTAGCTTGTGGAATTTACAAATTAAAGCATAAGTTCAATTTGCAGAAAGGACAAATAGCCAATAATTTTTTCATACTTGATTTTTAATCTACTAACAGCAGTTGCTACACTAACATTGTGTTTCATATCAAAAATCAACTTGAAATCATTTAATTCCTGGAAATCATATTAATATTTCTTCATCATTTATTTAGTGTTTTTAGACTTAAAAAGTCGCATTCATTATTATGATGATAGAATTTTTAATCTCATTGCTGATTATTTTCTTTTCATTTTACCAAGAGTCTTCCTGTGTTTTAAATATTTTTCTAATGAATTAATTTGTCTCATGATATAATCAAATTATGACAATTCAAATCTGGTCATTTGTTCTTCAAATAAAGAGTTCAGATCTAATCTAATTACCTATGTATTTATTTGTTATCTTTGTTGTCTTGTCATTCTCAAAGTTATTCCATAGTACTACAGTTCAAAAGTATCAATATTTTTCCTATCATTCAGTTATACTGACCAATGTTAATCTAAAAGAGGCAAAACTCTCTCTATACTGTAGTCCCAACTACTGTAAACCCAAGTAATAAATGGATGCAAGAAGATTTGTGCATAAAATCCCTATCTAGTGCATACTCATCCAATATTTCCAGGCTTATACAAGCTATTAAAAGAAGTGATGTGATGTGATGTATTATGGCTTCTCCTTAAACGAAGTCAAGAATATCTCAGCAATTATGCCCAGATAAACCTGTTAGCCACTTTCTTTTACATTCCCCACTCTAAATTTACCCATAATCTGCTCTATCCCATTTCCACAACATAATTTTTGTCAACTCTATAACCTTTATATCTAAATCCCCCTTATCTTTTCCCAAACCCAGCATAAAAACCAATAATTCACTTTCTGTATAATCACTCTTTTCATATTTATTTTTCCACAACTTCATTATATGTACCCTTTCTGTTTTCAAACATTTACATTCAATTAACAAATGCCTAATATTTTCAATTCCTTCCTTACATAATTTACAAAATAAATCACCCATATTTTTCCATTTACATGTATATTCTTTTGTAGCTAAAGATCCCGTTCGAGCCTTAAACAATAAACTACTTTCCTTACTATTTTCATATATTAACTCACACCTAATATTCTGTTTATTTCTATATATATTTAAACTCTTTTTACTCTCCATACTATTTCTCCATCTCTCTAACTCCCTAGTCTTTATTAATAAATTTATTCTTTTATCCCATTCCTTACTACTATAACACTCCAATAATCCTCTTAACACAATCATCCCATCTTTTGTACAAATATACTGATATAAATTATTTATCCAAATCTTTTGCATAGCGCATTACCTTTCTACCCATCTTGTTACCTGCCCTTTACTCATAACCCAATTAAATACTATTTTAGCTATTCTTTTATTATCCATAAACTGCAATCTACCAAACATTTTCATTTTACTTTTTGCATCTCTCATATAAAAACTTGACCATCCCATTTCTCCTTGAATTGCCTCCCTTGCTGTCCATACTTCTGCATCCAATGCATGTCTTCCTACTTCCCTTTGAGCTTTTTCTAAATAATCTAATATCTTTTTACTAACATATAATGCATCATTACCATATGTTAACCCTGCTACTGCAACTCCTTTCCATATAATTCTAGCTACATCATATTTATTCTATGAAAATACTGTTAATTTCTTTATCAATCCCTTTCTTTTCTTTGCTTCATTTATCAATTTTTTCTCCCATTCATCCAAATAATTTTTCTGATTACTTAAAATAATTCCCAAATAACTATATCTATTCACCACACTTAAAAATTCTCCATACAGTAGTGCCACCTAGTGCAAACCAGAATAATCAATTGATGCAAAAAGGTTTCAACATAAAATTCCTATCTAGTACCTACTCATCCAATATCCCCATTCATTAATTACTCTGGTTTGCACTAGGTGGCATTACTATATGAAGAGTTCTTGCATCCATTGATTATGCTGGTGGCATTACTGTATGAAGAGTTTTACAGCTTGTATAAGTGGGGATATTGGATAAGTAGGCACTAGATAGAGATTTTATGCACAAACCTTCTTGGATCTATTGAATACTCTAGTTTGCACTGGTAGCACTACTGTATGGAGTTTTGTCATTGTTTTAACAGCTTGTGTAATCATATGAAATGATCATACGATGTTCAGTGTCAGTCTACAGTGAAAATCCTGATCATTGATTCCTTAATGATTTAAAGAGAAAGAACCAATTCTATGCCTTATTATCCATTTTGAAATCAACTACTGACCAAATTATCATCTTCTTAATTAGTTATAAGCCAATATTTTTTAAACTTTTTTAAAGCCATATATAAAAAATCCTGAAATGCTTTCTATTTTCAACTATAAATATAGTATCATTACCATGTCTAAGGTTATTGATGTTCATCAATCCTTAATCTACATTTGTAGAAAATCTGACTTCTTCATAATTAATTTATTCAGTACATAAGTTAAATAAGTAGAGTGATAATGTATCACCTAGCCAATTTCAAACCAATCTGTTGACCATAATTAATTTTAGTTTTTAGTTCTATAAAAAGAATTTTTATAAGAATAATGAAATATTCTGGTATTCCATTTTCCTTAGAACGGTACGTAATTTAACATAGTCAATTAAAGGTTTTATTTAATCAGTATAAGCATATTTAGATTTCTTCAGGTATTACTATTATCCAACATTGATATGTCTGATTCCTCAACAATTCCTGAAAATAGCTTGAACATCTACTGTAAGGCTCCAATCTGTATTGAATGCTTTTTAAGATAATCTTACTTGGATAAGAGATATTACAATAATTAATACATTGTCAATAGTTTTTACACTATTACAGAAATAAAAATTGAGATAAGTGACATACTTAAGTCAAAACTTTTACTAATTCTTCATTTTCTTGAAAAATTTCTGATGCTTTTCTATCAATTCCAGTGATTTTAATGATTTCAATATTAATCCAACTTCAGTTTCTATTATTGAAAGTTCTTCCATATAAGATGCTTCATCAAGTATCTTTTCTGATATTTTGTAAGACCACTCTTTATACATTACTTCCATTGCTATAATTTTTGTTATATTATCACCATTGACATTTTTAATCAAATTTAATCATCATGAATTCTTTGTAAAATATTTTCTTGTTATTTTTTAAGTTCATTTTTAATATCTTTGCCAATATTATTAGAATACTGCTTCTGAATAGTCTTTGAAATTTTCTAATTAGTTGCTATAAAATAATTTTATCCTTACTAATTTTTATTTTTTTATCTTTACAAATACACTTTCTGACACCATTTTATTTTCTGGTTCTTTCAGTTTAAAGTTTTTTTAAATTCTTCTAAATATTTTTTTTTATTTTTATCCATAATTCATATGGTTCACCATCAATGATATTCAAAACTTCATATTGATTTCTAATGTTATTCTTCAAATCCTATATAATTTAATAACTACGTAGTGTCAAATCCAATTTTCCTATTTAAAGTTTTTTAAAAAGAAATATTTTATGCAGCAATGGATAAGATATATTAATAAATTATAATTCTCTTAGATGAATAAAGTATCTGATTAAACTGATATAAATTGAAGCTGTCAAGAATGAAATACATTCTGATGTATTATAGGGATGTTAGTTTAAATAATAAGAATTTAATAAAGAACCAGTCTAGACAAAGTAAAATTTACACATAATAATTTATTTTTAAAAAAGCAATCTAATCCTTTAATCTTTAAATATTCAGGTTATTATTAAAATAAAATATAATTGTAATGATGTTATTTTATTTAGATTTCCAGTATTCAGGCTTTTAGTACCTGCTAAATAGATTTGTACTAATCTCATTGATTTGACGTATTTTTGAATCTTTTATATTATTTGTAAGGATTAAAAAATCAATTAATTTTTATTTTGCTTTTTGGAAAATATTAGTAAATTACTTCATAATAGCATAGTGATTGAAAAACTGAATTACATTCAGCAGCCAATAAACAGACCTGTATTAAGCAATACATATCTCCTAAAGATTCTAGTTTTGAAAGAGAATGATATTAAACTTAAAATTGCTTTTTGGACAAATACTTTTGCCTAAAGTTAAGTAATCAGGAGGAAAAATGAGTTACCAGAGAAAAATTTTTTTATTATTTATCTTACAAAAAATTCTCTCATAAATCAAACTTGAAAATGAAGAATTAGTCAAGCATTATCACATATTATGAAATCTGAGCCATATTGGATTAAAGAATCTATTGATATTTTTTAAAAAAGGAAACAAACAATTCTCTTCCCTTGTCAAGCTAAAAGTATTCTAAAACATTGTAGCAAACAGTTTATTAATGAAATATTATTAGAAAAAGTAAATCCTAATCTCTAATGATTTATTAGTACAAATAATATTGCATTAAAAGATTTTCAAAAAGAATTAACTACTGATATGAGGAAATGCATTTGATTATATTTTTGCTAATGCATGTATTATTATATTAGACTGTTAAGCAAACAAAAAAATTAATTGAAAGGATAGAAAAAAAAGGTCATCATATCCTGTAGAACATTTGGTGTGACTATCCCAATGTTATGTGGTCAAAAAATACAATTTACATACGAGGGTCTTACGAGGGAGTGTATACTTGCATATTAGTAAATGAATTTTATTAAAAGTAAGATTAGGGAAATGCTTAAAATTAACATATCAAAAACTGTTATATATTTCCTGTAAACTATAACTATATCCTTTATAAAAAAAATTACAGTTGCTCCAAATGGTTAATTTAATTGATATTATCTTTAGTTTTATACAAAAATTAAAGTAGAAGTTTTATTATTAAACATAGGAATTTTCTAATGCTAGCTAACCCAACAATAACACTTAGAATACTAATAATAACAAACTTGAGGGATTAGTTTTTTTATATTATTGATATCATTAATTAAGATGCTGTTTTATTTCAGTGTTAGAAGCCTGCCTTATATCTTATAAAACTATTCATTGGGCCTAGAAAGCTTAGGAAGTTTGGGGACTCACAATAGCAAAACTGACACATACTTTTGGTACTTATCATTTGTAGTTGCAAAAAATATTGTCCTTGACTAATCTTTACTTGTGAATGCTCTTGCAGAATGGTTTATATGTTATATTGACTTGACATTTGTAGAGGCATCTAGATATACCTTTCCATTAAAAGTTCATTAAGATAGTTTTCAATTGCCGGATATGATATAGTGTGCTGTACTATTAAAGTATGTTTCATCAATTATGTTCTTGCCTTCTAAAATTTCTGAATAACCCTTTTACTTAATATATTGAAGGGTGGATAAATACAGGAGTTGTGATAGATAACATAATACTCACTATATTCTCTAAAATATGTGATGCAATGCCATTATCAGAAATTATAATTTCTGAATAGTTATGTATTGTAAAAATTCTTACAAATGCACACAGAAGAGAACTTATGTCAAGAGTTATTAACTAAGCATGGAATAAGTTCCCTAACCAGGCATTTTTCTGATTGATTGTAATTCTCAGTTACTAAAACTAAATATAAATTATCATTCATAGAAAAAGAAATTTAGAATGCAGGCTTAATGAAAGTAATAGATGATGATGATTATTCCATTTAACAGGATGTAACTCAGTTGATTCAGTGTCAGAAAAATCTCTGTAGATTAATATAACAATGTTCTGGAGGTTTTCATCTTTTAGATGAGTTATTGGATAATGTACTTGTTATTGTTACCTAGTTTAGAAACTCCATCCCTAGAATAGTATTTTGAAAGTAGTATATCCTTTCAAATCCATAATCTGAGATTCAAGTGCAGACTTGGTAAATAATGGCATTTGCTTTAGACCATAAACAGGACTAAAATTTCCTATTAAAATTGCCAACCTATAGATAACCAGCAAATTATCCAAAAAAATATTATTATCTATAAAAGTCCTTGGCTAATCTGAGTTTATCAGATGACCATCAATATACTGTCTATAAAAATTAAAATGATTCAAATTTGTTCTAGCCTTCACCACTGGTGAGGAAGTATTATACTCCTATAGCAATAATCTTATGGTTATCTTTATTTTAACAAGGTCCACATGATTAATATAACTTAAATGTCTCTGGCAGCTTGGATACATTATTAGCAGGGATATTTTTATCTGAAATGCTAAAAAAACAAAAACAAATAGTAATCTGAATATATTTAATAATAAATACTCAAATTATTAGCTTTAGGGTAAAAATTCTTAATCAAAATTTATTGTAAATATAAATATTAGATATTGTTTCATAAGCATATAAATGAAATTTTTATGAGATAAACAACATTCAGGGCTTCCTAGTCTAATTAATTATAGATTTATTCTGATGAAATCATAATATAAAATGCAAATTCAATTAGCTTCTTCCATTATTTTTTGAATAAGCCAATGAAGAGAACACTTAAATCACCTTTATATCAAAAATTATGATTAATTTATATTTTAAAACAATCTTCAGCAATACATCTCATGATTCTAAATCATTTTATTTTTTATGGCAATTCAATTTCAGTTTTTTATTTAACTTAGATTAAATATGATGTTTGGAATTTTCATAATAATATTTTTCAAATAATCTAATAACATAATTCCTTTGTTATTTATCAAGTCTTTTATCTGCAAAACTCAGACAAAGAACTTTATTTGCTGACAAATTTTATACTAAATACATAAATTATAAATAAATTTGTAATCCAACGCTTTTTAATAAAACTTGATGAAATATATTTTGCTTCAATATCTAACATCTCTTTAGATAATTTTTTTTTTGCTTCAATATCTAACATCTCTTTAGATAATTTTATCAGCTCAGTTTTTATTCTAAGTTATTTTAATTGCTAAAAATTTTGATGACGAGTGATTGTCACAATAAAATTTCCTAAAATGTTTTTATAGCTTAACATATAAATTCTATGAGCTGCAGTGGTGATGGGGCTTGATCATTTCAGGAGAGGCATGAACAGCATGACAATATCTAAATTGAAGCAAGTAGTGAACAAGGAATAAATTTTGCTTTATCATTTACTAGAGCTGTGCACCTTATAAATGGCAGTCATGTTAGTACCAATTTCATGATATCCAATTCATCCTAATTAATCTTTAAAATTTCCTACAATAGATTCAATTAGTTTTTTCAATTAGATCAATAAAATCCAAAAATCTTTCTCCTATTCTCAACTTTCTCTCTTCAAAAAAATTTAAAGTTTGAGATATTTGTGTTCTATATCAAAAATATGGTCAAACATTAATGTTTTGAAGTTTTTACTCATTATTAATGCTGATCAAATTTTGTTTCCTAAAAACATAATAAATTTATTTGGAATTGTGATAAAAAAGCATTAAACCTGTTTTTTTATGAACCTATTTAAGAGTTATATTTCAAATCACTTTTAAAAAGATGTCTGCTGTACTTTATAAAGTAATGCAATTGTAAGACAAAAATTAATAACAAATAAAATTTGTAAATTCTCAATTTTTACATTTTTGATGGTAAAAGTTTTTGTACATTAATATTTATACAGAGCAATAGCTTTATTTTTCAAACTATTTTTATCATTTATTTTTACTGTAAATATGTAGTTTTGTGATCATGTGAATTTTCATGTTTTGTTTTTTTACAATTTATATGAATGTTTTCAGTTAGTCTTTTTTAAAATTCATACAGGCACATTTTCGAAAATAAAAATTTTGTGATATTTTAATAAATGAAGCAATACAGTTTCCATTTATTTATTTATTTATTATCTCCCAAGTCATTCGGTTAAAAAATTTCACCTATCTATAATGCAAAAATTTAAAAAAAATATTTTTCTGATTTAGTTAATATTGCACAAAATAACATCTTACTTTATCATTTAAAATTGATAAGTTATAGAACTATTGTAAATGATATAAGTGAATATCTTCCATAATTCTGTTTGCTTCATTAGGAAGTGATGACATTCTATGTTTGTGTTCTTAATAAATCTGATCCTTCATAGAATTTTCCTTCACAGCTTCTGTTTCAACATTGTTTCCAACTGTGGATTTTCTTTCAAGTAGTTTTTTTCTACCAATTGAATTATTATTTTTTGATGCCACAGATAATCACAGTCAGTGCTATTTGATCCTGTTTACTGCTATGTGTTTTGTTTATTAAGCTGATAACGTCTTATTTTTCTTTATTTTCCAACTTTTTTCTTTTTTTAAAATTTGATCAATGAAAACATTTTGTTGCTATTAACAACAATATTCTGCAGAAATAATACTATTAAATAAGAATTTATATTGTCGTGGTATAATTTGACATGTATGATAGTAATGTGACTGCTACAGGGCACTACCAGGTCGCAAAAAAGAAATAATATTCGAAATCATTTCAAGTAAACTGGTTGTAATTTATTTGTTATCGATCATATTCACAACAATAAAATAGTTGTTATGGGACATGAACAACCACGTGAGATAAATATCTCTTTATTACTACCTTAAAAATGAACTAAATTAAACAGTGATGACAGAATAGTAACACTGTGGAAATAATGAAATTTATTTCTTACATCATAACAAATTCAAATTCAAATGTATGAATTAAAGCATAATAAAATCTTTTATTAATTCACATTAAATATATGAACCAACAAATCTACATAATCATAATTTAAATTCCTATCTTATTAATTTCCTAACCCTCATTCCCAATCTTTTACAATTAATGTTTAACTAACTAAATCCCATTTCAAATAACTATTAATGTATCTATATGAGAGGTATGCATGAAAATGCCTTATTACAATGATTACAAAGGGACCTTCTGAACATCCACTCAATAAAGGACTATATCAGAACTCAAGTTAGCATACACGAGCACTCTGAATGTAGAGATTCTCTGCCACCATATATGCAAGTTGTTCCATTCCTAATTCATTCTAGGAGATGGCCAGGAAAAGAGCATAAAAAAGATTGGCAAATAATATTGATTCTATCAAAATTTCTCATGATCTGGATTATTTAGAATAAAACTAAACTTGAAAATATCACATCTATAAAAGATTTGCCCTGTACTTAATTATTAACTAACCACTCTGAACATCATTTTCAAGGAAAGATTTATCAAATTATATTATAAAATAATAGTAGAATTATACATAAAGTGTACATAAAATATCATGAATAAATATATTTAAGTTACATCAGTAATATGCTGCCTTGCTTATAATGTTATTTCTCTAACAGTTTGAGATATAAGTAAATAATGAGTCTAATTGCATTTTTCTACAAAAGAGTTCATAATTACCCAGTTCAAAACTTGATGTGCTGTTGATATGGTGAAATCCAACATACAATACTTGTGTTGATCTATATCATTTTGGAAGTAAGGTTGGTAGGTTTAAAAGCTTTGCAGGAAGAAATACTACCATTAACTATAATTTGCTGTTCATAGCTTTAGTTATATGTGTAATATGGTAAATGTCTGTTTTATTCCAAATGAATTGCTTTGGCTAACTCGTGACTGAATCTCATCATAGGGCAATTGCACTTCTTTCGCCACTCGGCAAACAAGGATACGATTGTGGGAAAAGCATTCCTGAAAAGAATCGTGATATTACTTAGCCAGAATATATTGGAAACTTCTATGAAATAAAACAAAAAGAACCCTTATTTTACAAATAAATTTGTTTATAAAGACATTGCAGAATACCACTTCTTTCCTTTCATTTAACATTTTCTTTAAATTTTGCACTTTACTTCTATTTTTATGAATGTTAATAAAGAAAATGCTGCACAAATATTTATTCCTTTATTAATTAAATTCTTATCTTTTCAACTGGGTTTTCTGAGATCCTGGAGTCTTAATTTTCAATGCAATTAACAATTCATTCAATACAAAAAACTTACAATAAAATTATTTGCTTAAACATTTTCAACAATGGAGAATATTTATTTTTACCCCCCCCTCACCCACCACCACCACTTTTTAAAAAAACTTTAATCAATTAATAGATTAGCAGTACAAATCTATTTTAGTCCATCTAAATTAAATAAAATAAATTTTCTATAACAAACTTAATACTAAATTACAATCTAAAATAAAATATCTAATTATTTTATTATGAGATGAAAAATACCATCTCAATATTGAAACAGTATATTTCCCTCATATACATTTCACCTATTTACCCCTATAACTCTATTTGTATCAGATTTAAACCTTTCAAGAGTACATTCCTTGAGATGCTAACACTGTTGTATATGTGTCACCACATAAATATACACAAATAAGCATCTGTAATATCATTGATATACCTATATTAGAGCAGATATTTATTTCAAAGTAAAAATGTACTTTAAATTATATTTTATTTCATTTAAGTTAATTTATAATTTTATAAAATCAAAATGCATGTATATATGTGTAGTCCACATACTACCATGTACTGGAAGGAAAAGACATTTGAAACCATGCTGCATATCCGGAGATCAAGAGTGTTATCACTTCTGCCATCAAGAGTGCCAACCAACAAGCAGTAAATAAAAAGCTAGGTAAATCTTTCAGAATGCCACAGAACTCTAAATGTACTTTTAAACCTTAGTCTTTAAAGGTATAACTTATCTAAGTAAATGAATGTTCAAATTTAACTCTTAAATTTGTCTAAAGTAATACCTAAACCCTGTTATAAATCTTGTCTAAGATTAGTTTGTAAACTTTAAATTTACTACTTCTAAATCAGAACAATTACAGCTGTTTGTTTATTTAAAACTTATTTTCTATTTTATACTGTGATTATGTCTATATTTAGTCATTTTATTTCTCTAAATATTATTTATTATATGAGATGATATGCCAAATATCTCGAAACGGTGAGCGTATTTAATTTAATAATTTTTAATGAAGAGATTATAATTTATATCTTTAACTTAATAGATTTTAAAAATGCTTATTTAGCTTGTTAGCACGCTGTTTTGAGAATCAATTATATTTAGAATAATAACTGACCGCTCTACATTCATTATTATAATATTTTGATTTAATTTCATATTGATTAAGTATTTATTATGGTTTGTGAAGTTAGAATTACAGGTTGTGATTTTAAAGATCTATTTTACCAATATTAATATACTGCCCATAGAGATACAGAATGAGGTACATTTAATAATGTATTATTAATTTGACACCGCTAAATATATCTTTCCTTAGTAAATGATGATTACGGTGCAGCTTAAGTACCTCTTAAACTAGATTAATAATTTAGTTAGTAGTCTCTTTTTTATAGCATGATTATTATGCTTATTTTATGAACTGGGCTCTTTTGGATACACAGATAGTAGCTATCTGTTTTAGTGACCATCATTTTGTTATACATATTTGTATTTTGCTTTATGCATTGCGGGTGTGTTTACAAAGTATAATTCATACATAACATTGTGTTATATCTTTTTAATGGGCTCAAGATGTAGGCCATCCCTATATATCTAGTTCAGGTAAGGCTATATTCATAGAGAATTGGAGTACGAGGATCCAGATCTTTTTTATTAAGCTATCTGAATTCCTGAACTTCAAATGTTTGTATTATTAGTAGCAAGCCGTTCAGTCTTAGGATACTGCATATTTTGATCTAAAATCCTGTGAATAACAACCCACCTGCACCACAACATTTTTATTAATATTTATTATGTGCTATAGCAAATACATATTGAGCTAAGGTAACCAGTTCTCTCCCTTGATAAATGCATATTCAGAATTTGACTGAAGTTAAGAAATCTTTGATTAGTAGGACTAAATCTGCATCATCCTCTAGCTTGATTATATGCTTGAAATTTAAATATATTTATGAAACTAGCCATATTAGTGCTGTAATGAGTATTATATCTGTGGCCAGCAAACGCACTTATAACTTGCAAACTATGATATAAGGATAGGATTTTGGCATATTAATTGACAAGGCATTATTTAGTTACCGCACACACACAATTATTTAAATGTTAGGATGAGCTAAATTGTAACCTTCATGGTCGTCTCATCTTACTGTGTAATGCCTGTGTGCATCTAATCACATATTTTATGTAGTAGAATTATTTGTGTTTTATTTTATTATTTGATTTTTATTTTATTAATTAATAAATCTATTAAAATTTAACTTGTTTCCATAACTTGCTTGCACACCAATTCCAATTTTCCTATGTATTAATTTATATATATTAATATGCATTATAGGCTAAATATTAGAATTACCTTAAGTTAGTTTTACTAGTACTGTAGTTTTATTTGGCCACTTTCTATTGTTTATGTGCTTAGTTTTGGGTCTCATGTTTCTCCCTCTTCGGAACCAGCTCGCAAATTAAATTAAGACCCATGTGTAACCTCAGAAATGTCATCCATAGGGTGTTAAGCCATAGAGCACTAGTAAATAGGTTGAAGCTTGGTTGGACCTGAGATCTCACAATCCCATTTCAGGTGGCTTTAGTGCATTTTACCTGGACTCTGGGTTTTGTTACGTAAATGTACAAATCTGACCATTACAATATATTAAATTAGAAAATTAAATTAATAAAAATTGAGAAAAATAAAACATAGATATTTCTTTTTTTTACTGTTCTTTAATATAACAATATGTCTAAATGAAAACCAAATATGTGCTAGTAAGCATTATTGTTAAGCATTTTCGTTATTATGCATGATAAATGATCACCAAAAACTATATGTTGTAAATCTCATAGAACAACATATCAGACTATGGTAACCATATATGTGCAGGTAAGCATTATTGCTAGGCATTTTAATTATTGTGCATGATAAATGATTAACAAAAACTGTATGTTATAAATATCATAGAATATATCAGACTGTAAAAGCAAAGTGATATTTATGTAGGAGTGTGTAAATGAAAAATAAAAACACTATTAATGATCCACAGTGGAACATAAATCTTTTCAGAAACTCTTAAAAAAAAAAAATGTTTTACTTATGAGGATTGACAACTGCCAATTGATGAGTTTTAATGTTTTTTTAAATGAATTTTAAAGCTGAGAATTGCTAGATATCAATATATTGATCAATAATTAGATGGTGAGCTAAGTTGTGATGTTCGTGCTACCTGAAAAAAATTCTAAGTTTTGCGTGGAAATTCTTAGCTAACTGAAGAAAAAAAAATTCTAGTTCATCTGGATTGAAATCCAATTTTGGACAAATATTTTTTTCTAAACTTTGAGGTTTTTCCTACATGTAGATATACATATTTACAAACATATAGGTATTTAACTTTTAATTATTATTATTTATTCTTTTCTTCTAAATAGAATTTGCGTTTAGAACAGCTTATTCTCATCTCATCTTCATTTCATATACTATGAACAAGATAATAGTTACTTTCATTTTCAGATGTATTATTACAAGACTTAACCTAAGAAGTATGGCAGTTGATTTAATGCAAAAATGATAAACGTGATAGAAACTGTTAAATATTTATAAATAAAGATTGTGTTTATTATCACTTGTGCTACTAATATTAATTTACCTTAGGGTCCTTTGTACAATCTTTGGTCAAAATTTTATAACAAATCTTATAATACATTTTTGGTATTATTATATATTTTTGAAAATATTTGAGATATATAAATCAATTTTTCATAGGCACTTCACTCCTGGAAATCTGAATATTTAGCAACTTACTACAAAGTAAAATTGATATTTACTTTAAAGCACTATTATTTTTTAAATGTCCATTAATATTTGCATACAAATAAAATTTTAAACAAACATGATTTTTCTCAGACTTTGTTTAAAAATATCCTATTATTACTTATATTTCTTACTTGGGCTTGCCACTTTCTCCAATAGCCTCCCGCACCACGAAATGTTGGAACCCCACTTTCGGCACTTACTCCAGCACCGGTCAGAATTACAATATGTTTAGATTTAGCAAAAGTTTCTCTAAACTTAGCCATATCTGAAAGTGGCCTATGATTCTGATCAATATATTTAGCAGCGGTCATGGTTAAAGCTGTTATACTTAAAAGTGAACGATTTAATTTAGAAAAATCATTTCGAAGAATGGAAAACATTTAGAAATAACAAACAGACTTGGAAAGTGTTTCGCGGGATGTAACCTCCGTTAAATATGATTAATGTAAAAGTTAAGGTATTTTAAATATAATCTTAATGATAAATATATAATATAAAAGTTTTTCAGCTTAAAATTTTAGTAGTTAGAAAGTAGTATTTCTAACTTTAATGATATTTAATAAACAAATAATTTACTGAGGACTATTTTATTGCAAACATCACGAATATGTTTGAACTGCACTTTTTACTGTAATTTATATATGAGTAATAGATACATTATTTTTAAAATAATTTTAATAATTCGGAAAACATGATAAAAGATATCTCTTTATGGTAAAACCTGAAAGCCTCTTATATTTGAAGGATTTAAGATTAAGTAAAATCATTTTTAAGTTTTACGGTAATTAAATTATTTCAATTTGGTATTTGCAAAAATAAGTTATTAATTAAGTTGTGAAAATATTTTTGTCAATATAATAATACTAAATCGTTAAATATCTATATTGAACAGGTAGATTAATTTTATAATATTTATTTTTAAATAAGTAGCGTGAAACTGATATAATTGAAGAAAATGAATAAAAATCAAATCTAGACTCTTCATAATTTTTAAAGTATCTATATTGTTAGATTTTCACTAATATACTTTATAAATTTTAAAACAATAATTATTCTCATAGATTTTTAAAAAATACATGATGCCTTCAAAAAATTTAATTACAGTTTATCATTCTGATGTACAGCTTATGACAATTTTTTAAAATAATATTCTCTATAATGCTAATCTTGCCATAATACTAAATCAGTGACGTAGCTAGAATTGTGAGCCTGGATCGCAAAATTTCAGAAACGTCCTTTTTAAATATTTATAATTTACACCTTAATATTTGCCTGATAATTTGTGATGATAGCATTTTAGTTGTATTTATATAATGGACTATTTCCATCATCTAATATCATTCAATATTTAATATTATTATAAAACATTAATAATATTAAATATTGAATATCTTTAGAAAAAATTTTAAACTTTATTTATATTTTCCAAATACATTCAACTGTTAGTAATAGTAAAAACAGATTAGTATATATATATATTTTGAATGATATTATTCTCTCTACTTAAGGTATTGCTGGCCAAACTTGTGACTGTCAGCATGGGAATCGAACCAGGATCTTTAGATAATATTGTATATATTAACCTGTGTTTACTATTATTAACAGTTGAATGTCATTGGAAAATTTAATTAAAATTTTAAAATGTTTCTAAAGACACTCAATATTTAATGTTAGAAAATAGAAATAGTCCAACATATAAATACAACTACATCTTAATACTTTTTTGAATGTATATAAACAATATCCAGGGGGCATATGCATTGTCTTAATTTACTTCACGATGATCACATTAATGTATTAATTAAATAATATTTATTCCTATCTTTATTAATTAGTTGGATCATAATTTATAATTGAGTCTTAAATTTTTGTAATTTCACTATTTAATAGAAATTCATTCCTATAACATCGCATATTTTAATTAATTAAAAATCTATTTTTTTTTTCTGTAATACATATAGCTCTTTTTCATAAAGTTTTAAGAATAAATACTATATCCAAATTTAATTTTGCAATAAATTATCATTGTCATTCACTGCAGAATAAACATGTCTCTAAGTTTATTCAAGTTATTTATATTCTTGATCTCTTTTCCCACATTACTTTAAACTTTTCTTTATCCATTCATCACACTTGTACTTTCTTTCTGAATTTTTTTAAAAAATTTGACTGAATATTAGAGCTTCACTTATTCATCTCATCAAAGCAAAGTTTTCAATTCAGTTTTTAATTTTATAATGATTTCAATAATGTCTCTGTTTTTTCATATATTGTAATTTTTTCATGTATTTCATTTAATACTGACATATTTTTCATATATATTACAAGGGATGAAGCATATATTGTTCTGTTATGCATTCACGTCTGAAATTTGGAAGTAATATTGGTAAAAGTTATTTATTTTACTTTTTTCAGGCAGCATAGAGATGTTTCTTTTCAATATTAAATTATTTCAACCAAAAGCAGAGTCATTGTTTAATTTATAAGTAATATCTATATTATGCTTCCATTTATATTAGAAATTTGTCCAAAATATTTCTAATTTATTACTCTCAATCTTTTTTTTTTTTTTTAATTTATTTATATTACTTTAGTCTTTTTGATATTATGTATTTTCATCTGATAGCTCATATTTTCTGAAGCCTTGAAGCATTATATGTGAAAACCATGTTTTAATTGACAAAATATTTCCTATAAAACTATTGTACGAAGCTTTGGAAGGATAGAATTAATCTACACTTCCTTGCCACTATTATATTCTTAGTGTAATCATGGAGTTAATCCTATTGCAGTTTGATAAATATTTCTCAGAATTTGAAAACATAATTTACAATAACTTTAAGAGATGTCAATTAGTGCAAGTTGAACACAGTTCTTGGATTTATTCTATGATATTTTTAATCTTTAACTACAATAAGACATTTAAGTCAAATGCTTTTTTATAATATAGAAATTTAGCACAAAAGTGATTACTCATTATGTTGTTTGGTCCACAATGAGGAATTGTCAAATTTTGTAGTAGATGAAAACTTTCAGTGCAGACTGAGCATAAAATAATTTGACATCTGAATCGTTTTTACAAATATTTAATGTAATAAAATATTGATCCACATTGGTGTATTTATTACATAGAATTAACTATAGTTATGTATACTGAATTAAGCTATAATTGTGAAAAACTATGATATACATAGGATAAGTATATTTCTTTATACAGTATTTATATAAATGAATACATTTCATATAAATTAGCAGACATTTTTTTATATAATTAAACAAATACATTTCTTTATATAAATGAATAAATACTAAAACTTTGCAAATTATTATTTATGATATTTGTATGCCAAATCATCTGAAGACTTATAAAAATAATAATGGAGACCAGGGTTATCTTTAATGTTTATTATATTTTCTTCTCACTGCATCTCACAATTTTTTTTTGTTTTTGTCTGTGATGATAAAAATCGATGATGTTTATGATTACAAATCAAAGACAAGATTCCAGTTTTAATTACACATCTTTCTTTTTTTTTTATAAATTTCTCAACTAACCTGTGTTGATAATTTGTGTGTTATTATTAACAAGTTCTTTGTATTTGAAAAGTTTAAATAATGTTTACAAATTTTTATATATTCTACATTTACTAATAAATGATGGAAATTTATTGCATTCTCAACTTATATATTTCTGGAGTAGGCAATAATTTAGTTAGCAGTATTTTTAAAATAACACATGAATCAGTGTTTTTTTTATAATCGATACAAGGATTATCATATTTTTTTGAAAGATTAAGATAAGTTTTCTAGAATTTAAACAACAGAATTTCTAGTTTTTCATTTATTTTAAAATTCTAACTAATTAGTTTTTTATTTATCCTAATTTTAATACATATCATTCACACTTAATCATCTCTAAATATCTGGATGTGATACCATGTACTATAATTATTTAAATTTAAACAGTTTTATTTGGCTTGTTCTCTAAATAATTCATAAGGATTTTAGTAAATTATGTGTATATAACAGGATAGAGGATTTATAGGAAGTGTACTTTCTCATATCTTCTTTTTTTTTAACCTTTTTTTAAAAATAACAGTATAATTATTGCATTCTAATCATTTAGTATATTCATATCACTTAGACATTTCCGCATATACTTTCTCAATTTAATTTCCTTTTAAAATATCTGTTATGATTCATTCATTTCCTGGATCTTTTTCATTCTTTATAGATTTAATTACATCTCATTTTTTGATTTAGAATATTTGTATTTCAATTAATGGGGGCATCATTTGTAAAACCTCCCCTCCCCCCAATTTATTGTTATACAGATCTTATAGAATTCGGGGTTTTAGTGATGATATCTTTTCTAATTATTGAAAATATATATTTCCCTACACCATAGCATTTTATATCTCTGAGACTTCTATTTTACGTCTTCAAATTACACAAGCCTCATCAAATGTATATTTATCCATTATACTTTTATCTTTCAAACATTTTTCTTTCTCTAAATTAAAATTCACAAAAACAATTTAAATATACTATCTTACAGAATTTATATATTCAAAATCAGTTGCTATTTTTTGTATTTTTTTTATGTTTATAATTGTTTTTAATGAAATATCTTTTTTGATTTCATTCAAGTCTAAATCTTAAAATAATTTGATATATATTCTTAATTAAATTCATTAAAATGTTTCTTATTTTTTAATAGCTTTTGAATCTAATTTTGTATTAATATTTCTTGCATTTTCTTAATTAGTGATCATTTTTATGTTAATTCATTAAATATATTAGTTTTGAAATCTGTTAATCAAAATACAGTCCAATTACTGTATCTATTTTTTTCTTTTGTTTTACAAACAAAAAAGTTATTGCGTATATATTTTTCATAGGCCTCGCAAAATATATATTGTAAAACCAAGAGTTTAAATACTAACTGAAGACATCCTTTGATTGCTCACTGAGATTTTTAAAAATGATTAAATGTTTAATCCATACATTTTTCTTATTACAACAGTAATTTCCATGTAACAGTTTATATAATAAACAAACATGAATAGGTTACTTATGAACAAGCATTGACTAGCATGATATATTACTGTTTTTCTCTTGTGAATTTGGGACAAAGAAAATCTTATATATGCTTTAAAAAGTCATTTTAGCCTTAGGTTGCCATTCAATGATGTCTTTATATTTGGTCATCTACAATTGCAAACTACCTTCAAATGAAAATATTTCATAAATTAAAACAACTATCATATATTGTTAACGGATCTTGTCTAATTTTTCAAAGAAGATAACTAATAATTGATATTAAAAATGGATATATATTATAAAAAATAGCTAAAAATGCAACATACTTAAATTAAAGGTCTATTAGATAGATAATATATATTGATTGTATGTGTATATATATATAGAATAGTATAGCAAAATCGGTTATTCAACTACTGAAATATAGAAAAGTACAAATAATCCAGATTTAAATTTCAGCAAAAACTTTGACAGTCAACTATTGTGTCGACTTATTTTATGGCTTATTGACAATGAAGTCTGTTATTTTTTATTATCTGCCAAAAAAAAAAAATTAATTTTCATTCTTATGCAAAATATATATTCAATATATATGTATATATACATTGGACGATATAATAGGAATATCTTTGATATTTTTATTAATATAGTGTAGAACCATCATTTATATAAAAGAACTTGTTGCAGTCTGTATAGGCTAGAATTATGTAATATTTGAACAATTTCTAGAAGTTTGTTTTACTATTACTTAATAAGAAATTTTCTCAAGTTGTCTGATAGATATAAGATGTGACTATTCAAAAACAGAAAATGGCACATTGAAATTCATTAATATTTAAATCAAGTGATTGGAAGGCTATGATTTGTAAATTATCTAGTATCCCAAAATGGTTGTGATTTGTAAACTCAGTTTAGTCAAATGAATGGAAATACTATATTTATTCTTTCCCTTTTTATACTAGAATATCACGTAACTCTTGAGAAATTGATCATATAATTATTTTATTTAATAAGTTTAAGCCATAGAATACCATAATGTAATGTCTCATATCATGATAGCTTCATTAATATGTTTCACAATTGATAGAAAGCAATCTTGAGAGAAAAAACTTTGCCATGGCTAAAAAATTGAAAGCAATAATTTTTAATCATTTGATATGCTTCTAACCAGTTCCATCTCAAAGCTTTCATATAAAATTCAATGTCTTTGAAATATCAGCATAGTTACAAATATTCTATTTGTTTGGATAGGTATATGTTGGCTTTGCAGTAATTTGAACCAATATGGTTTTTAGTTTCACTACTTCATATAGTATATTGTCTCTTTCAAAAAATATTGATTTTTAATCACAGTTTTTTTTTTTATCTTTAGAGATTGCTTTAATAATTTTTGATACTATTAATTTTTATTCATTAAACAAGCCAACATCTGTGAACATTTATGCTCCAACTAATTAAGCACCAATAGTTTGATATTTTTTGAGCTTACATTGTTAACATCAATATCTTATTAGATACATTTTTATGAACACAGTATATTCATTTATAGTTATGTGGTATCAAAAATATAGCACTAATGTAATAAGGATTCCTATTATTTGTCCAATCCCTGTGTATGTGTATATATAATTCAGAGCATCTGAAATAAAGCTATAAATGTAAACTGCAGGTGAATATAAGAGAAACTTAAGTATATCTTAGTTTTATAATTGGAAATAAAATCCTTGTTTTTTATTTCACCTTTGAGTTGTAAGTTTTAAATTGCACTAAACTTCGCTTAAAGTAGGCTACGAATATGGAGACTTAAGTTCTCTGAAAACGCTCATCCATATAATTCTTTTCTAATAATAATAAGCTTCACTTTTTTGCATAAAGCGCAATTTAAAACTTAGTTTTATATATTGATACAGTTTCCAATTTTTACATGCATTTATATTACATAAGTGTGTGTGTAATCACATTTATTTTAAATTTCAAAGGAACTTTATATACTGGTATAAAGTTGGATAGCTTCTTTGTTATAAATATTACTGGAGTTATTTACAAAAAAAATATCAAGATATATACAGAACAAAATATTATTTCACATGTCATAGTTTTTCATTTTTGTAATGCGGTTTTCTTTGTTACACAAATATTTACATAAAGTATTTTTTTGTTGTTTATTTAGTTGTATGAGGAAGTGGCATCTTGTTACAATCTTGAGTACAATTGTATTAGGGACCAGATGCTTGAATAAGTGTTCTACTATTTTGTGATCTTTTTGTTGGATTTGTTTTTTTTTTACTTTGTTTGTGAGTGTGCTGGAGTATCTTCTGAGATTGTTAAAGATGTGCACCTAACATTTTTAAATATAAATTTGATAAAATAATAATTAAACCACTAAACATCACATGATCACCTGGAGAGTTTTGCCTGTTAAAATAATTACTATATTTATTGAAGCAGCTTTACAGTTTTTTTATTTAGTAGGTTTTTGTATAATTTCTGTTTTAATTTTAAATAGAAAACTACTAAAAGTAGCTGAAAATGGAAAAGCCGAAAACTTATATTTATTAATTTTAACAACCATGTAAATAAATAATAGCTATTAAGTAATAATCTTCAAATGCATATACCATAATAATCCTTTAGATCATAGACTTTCTAGAGTCATTTAATAAATTTGTAAATAACTCTTCTGATCAGTTCACTACTAAATTTATTTTTATCTGGTATCCAATTTTTATATAGTAGTAGTAGATCAGTAGAAAATATCAATAATTGATCTATTATCTATATGACAATTTGGAGACTAACTAAAAACGAAATTATTTTTACTAACAATGGATTAATCAGATGGGTATTATTTGAAGGTTTATTAATTGATGTTAAAAAAATCTGATTTTGCATATATGAAAATTATTTCTTTTAAATATAAATAATTATTCATACATATAAGTGGTTGTGGAAAGTTTCAGGAAATGCTGCAAGAGTTATCAGATGAAAGTAAGAAAGATAAATGCTAAAAAGTCTATAATAATGTTCAATGGATTTTCTCAAAAAGAAGAAAGTAATGATTGATAATGATGAGTCAGAAGAAGTTAACAACTACAAATATTTTGGTTAGATTATTAGTATAGATGGAAACATAATGGATGAAATTAAACTTTTATGAAATATTTTTGATAGAAGTAATATAATATTGAAATGCCTGTATTTGAAAAGGAAGGTTTTTAATAAATGCATTTTACCAATTCTTATTTACAGATCTGAGATTTGGACACTTAACAGATGGAAGGGTATATGTTAGGAATAACAAGAAGGGATCAAAAACAAAATACATAGGTAAAAGAACAAATTGGTGTTGTTGTCATCATTGAAAGAATTAAGAGACTGAAATGGAGTTGTGCTGGTCATATTGTTAGAAGAAATGATAATGGATGGACAACTAAAATCATAAACTGGATTCCAAAAGATAGTAAAAGACCTAAAAAGAGATCACATGAAATAGATAGATGAAATAAGTGTGCTGGGGTAATATGGTGAAGAGATACTAGAGATTGGAGAAATTGGATTAAACTTGGAGACACCATCTTGTAATAGTTTGATAATGATTGAAAATGATGATGATGATGACATATATGTAGTAATATAATTGATTTACCATAATTTTCTTTTCTTAATCATATTGAATATCTTCATATTGCCTTATAATGTTAATGCACAACTTTTTTTTTCAATTAATATTTTTATTTTTTTCTGCCTATATTTTGATTGTCTAACAGAATTTCTCAAAACTGTGACAACATTATTTTAAATGTTTTTATAAGATACAGTGTTGTATTTATGAGTTTTAAAATTATTAAAAGATACATAAATTCACTAATTCATATTTAAGTATGCATATATAATATTTGCACATATCTTCCTAGGTATACATGCAAATAAATTAAATATATATATATATTGATTTTTACTGTACTATATCTTAAATTTGTTTATCATAAACAAGTTTTATATGTGAATGTAGTGTGTATATCTCTACAAACAATTACATAAATTAACATATGTATATTATTATATTGAATTTAATTTAAATTATCCATATATAACAAAGTTTTAATATTATTCTTTTATATTTTTTATTATTTATATAATTTTTTTATTTATCTATATATAAATAAAAATGTAAACATATAATCATTCGTTAATATATGCATATGTAAATACATATATATAAATTCACAAACGAGCACATATATACATCTATTTACTATTATTATATGATGTGATTTTTTAATTTATATATTTTTAATTAAGTAAAAAAAAAAGTTTTCTTTATCTTTATAATTTATTAATATAATTAAAATAATTTTTTAATTGCCCACATATCTCTCTCCAATAATTCCTAATATGGAAACAGTGAAGAAAAAGACTTGATAATTATCAGGCAGTGAGGGTTTGAATAGGTTTTCATTCTCGTTTTACCTTCTAGTTAAAAATAGTTTTACTTACTTATTGAATAATGTTGGATAGTTAGTTTAATTGCCAATTGCTTATAATTATATATATATATATATTTAATGGAGAAATATCATAGTGTACTTCTTTGTTATGGACATCTCTTATTCTATTTTTTTTTTGCCACTAACTTGTAATAATTTTAAAAAATTAATTAACCAAAAAGTTTGGAAGGTTTACAACTTTGTTTTTAACATTTTTTGTTGATGATTAATCACTGTTCTATCAAAAAAATTAAGTGAAAAGACCCTAAATTGTCACATACATACTCACTTTTATTTTAGAATTCATTACATCAGCTCTCAACAACTTTGAAATCTTTAGGAGAATCATCAAAATGTTTACATCTATGGATCATAGCCTTTTTAAAGTCTTAGAGCAATCTGATTCATTTTGTTTTGACTATGAAAAGTTATATTTATTGTTGAGAATTTTTAGATGATATTTCCCAAATTCTGCTTTAAATTTATATATGTATTTAAAATAGATATTTGGGAAACACAAGTCCTTGATAAGAATATAAACTTCTTCTTCTTCTTTTTTCTTTTCAAATGTATTATCAAGTTATTATAAAGTCAAAAAACTACGGAGAGACTTTCTTTTCAAAATTTTTTATTGATATACAATATATAACTTCACAAATAAATATAAATAGCCGACGTTTCGTCCATTTTTTAAAATAATGATATGGACTTTATCAAGGTTCTATAAAACAGAGAAAAAATATACAATAAATAAGAAAACAAGAAAATAAAATAAAATAAAACAAATAAAAACAAATAAAAATAATAATAATAACAAATAAAATACCTATAAAAAAATGAAAAATATATATCACAACTTTCCTTATATAGTGAGAAATTTTATACCAAAGAAAAAATATCTATAAAAAAGTCAATTTTTGCCAAATATATAAGCTATTTTAACATCTTATTTAAAAAGGTTTAAATGTTCTATATAAATACTCTCTTTGTTAAATCTTTCAAAGTAATTACCAATACATTCCAAATCGGATTTCATAGTCTTTATGTCCTGTTTAATTTTGAAAAGATAGAGATTTCTTATCAATTATATGCTGATATAGTCTGGTTTTTAATTTATTCTTGCTTGTCATATAGAATACATTGTTTTTGCAGTTCAAACATTTAATTAAATACACTGAATTCATAGCTTCAAGCATATTAAATTCTTTATGATTAATCAAAGATCTTAAAGTTCTCTTTTTTTTGTATACAGGTTTTATATTTATACAGTATTTTTTATTAATTTTATTTAACAATTCATTTAATTTCAAAAATACAATTTAGATAACTTAAAACAATATAAATATTATTATCTATAAAAATTTTATTTTGTATTTACGTTACCATTATGTTCTTTTACTGTTTCATTATTTATATTTTTATTCTTATAAACATTCATACAAATATTATTTTTAATTTTATTCAAATTTTTTGTAGAAAACAAATAATTTATAATTCTATATGGATATTCATTTATTATACACTCTCTTTTTATATAATTTAATTCTTTATCCAAACTATATTCATTTGAACATAATTTAAATGCTCTCATTATTCTATTGTTTATGATATTAATTTTGCATTTAAAATCAATATCGGAATTCCAGTTTGTTAAAATTCCAGTATACATTTTTTTTCTATAAACTTCAGTTTCTATTCTAATTCTATTATTTTTATAAAATTTATAAATCTTTACATCCATATATTCAATATTATTATTATTTTCTTTATCTAAAGTAAACCTAATATTATCTATTCTATTATTAATAAAATTCCAAAATTTAATTGATTTATTCAAATTACCATTAAATATCATGAAATAATCATCTACATAACGTACATAAAACATAGGTTTATGACAAACATTAAAAAAATTCTTTTCAAAATTGCACATATAAATATCTGCTAAAAATCCACTTAAACAATTTCCCATATTTTTTGACTTGATAAGAATTTGTAATTGCCCATACAAAATGGATCTAGTTAAGTTCTCATTCATTTTTCTCACTATTAATATTATTAGAATTTTGATCAAATTATTATTTGTAATAATAATAGTAGTAAATGATATAAGTATAAAATATTTTTATTTTAGAGATCATCATAAAACTTTCTGGAATATTAGTCCTGAGGAAAATAAATGAGATCATATCAACATTAATTGCCCACATTTTTTGGAAATTTTTTTTACATTCTTGGATCAATCTTTTTAAAGTCTTGTAATAATAGATCCATGTTGTGCAGATAATGAAAAATTTTGACTAGGATTTTTTTTATGTGAATTCTATTTTAAATTCATCTTTTGATTATGAAAACTTTTATTACAACTTAAATATTATGATTTTATTCTGAACTTAAAAAACATAATTAGAAATTTATTTAATTTGTGATATCAGATTTATTAAATCTATTATTTAAAAATGAGAGACCAATAGGATATGTTTATTTTGAATAGATAAATGCACAAACCAAAAAAAAAAAACATGGTAACAAGTTCAAAATATTTTTTACTTATAATATGATTAATTGCTTGAAGGATTAAGAGATATCTAGTACTATAAAAGCATAGAAAGTTCTTCTTAAGTGATTATATGAAGGATTTTTTCACATTTTTTAAACTAAAAATTGATTCAGAAATCTTCAGCTTTTCGGCCAGACATCTTTATTTTTAAAGGCAAGTCTCAATTTTTAATGTAAACTAATGGTAGAAGTAAATGAACCAAATAGATGTAAATTTGAACAAAATAAGCATTAAAAAATCTTTTAATAAATGAAATATAGTATTATTAAAAATAAATTGCCAACGGTCAAATTTTGCATTCATTCATTTGACAGTAATGTTTTTAGTTATTTATATATATATTATTTATCTAAAGACATTGTCATAAGAATGAGTGCAAGAAGTTTGACACTTGTGAGCTGAGTTGTAGTAATTTATTGTTAATAAATAGTGACCAGAAATGAGGAAGATATGAGAAACTTGTGAACAGGATCAACTGAAGCTGGTTCATGGTCATTTGCTTTTTTTTTTTTTTTCAGATATTTTTATTTGCATCTTTGTATGCAGAAATGTGAAAGATTTTAAAATATATCTAATATTAAAAGAATGATTAGCAATTATCATTTAGTGAATGGTGATTTTTTTTTTTTGTGAATTGCTCTCAATAAACAAAAAACAAAACAATTTATTGTTATCATCTTTTGTTCCATTTAATAGAATATATTCTAATTGTAGATAAATTTAATACTTATAATAATTATAGCAATAATAATTAAAAGTTTTTGTTTTACTGGAATTACCTACCAATAATATTTATATTGAATAGTGAATTTTTCTTTATTCATAATTGTTGTTTATCGATTTTTTTTATATTAATTTTCTCAATTTAAAATCACTTTAAAAATATATATAAATTTTCCCCATTTTTTACAAGCAAAAATGGTTTGAATTTTTAAGTCTTATTTTGTCAAATCTTTAATAAAATGTAAATAGCTGCTGAGCAAATTAATTTATTTTTAAAAACTAAATCTTTGAAAAAATTATTTTCATTCATGTATATTTTACACATAATTGAAACTTCTTTAGAAAATATAATCAATTAAACAAAACTTAAAAAAATAATAATAATTTGAATAAGAAAGAAAAAGACTACAATGTTGTATATTTCATATCTCTGAAATTTGTATCAATTTTAAATTTGTAAAAAATTTAAATACAGCTTAATGAAATATTTAAAAATAATTTTGGCTATCAGACTTATTTGTATGTAACAAGTCAACAAACATCAAAAGAAAGTAAATTATTAATGTTCATATTAAAATAATAAAAATAAATTACTAGTTGTCATATTTAAAATAATGAATAAAAATAAAAAACAATTCAATTTATAAATATATCAATCTTGACAAATTCTTTAATTAATTACTGACTTTCATAAAATCATTAGATGTAGGAAATTTTAATTATCTATATTTTGATATTGAAGTTAACATAGTCTACAGAAAGTTTTAGTATTGCTTGATACAATCACTATTTTATGAATACAACTTGACTATTAAAATAATTAAATTATAAAAAACTTGTAGTTTTGGGCAATTAAGTAGCAGGATAGAGAGAATCACTTTTGCACTAATGTTCTAGGTTTGAATATTGGCAGAGGCAAGTGGGTAAAAAATTGTATTTGCAGTATCATTAGAGAATTTTATGCAATTGTGCATTTTTAAAAACTATATAATTTAATAATTCTTAAAATTTTAAGATAATTATTGAATATCATGCCAACAAGCAGTATAATTAAATTAGTTATTTACATGAGTAATGTTAAATGTGTATTTAGATATGTAATTTGTTTACATATATATCATAAATTGTCACTAGCTAATTGGTTTCAAAATATAATTCACAGTATAGCATCCAAAATTTAATAAACAAATACTAACTCCACAATCTGTTATCCAGGCATTTTCTAGTGGAATCTATCTTTTATCTATAGATGTTACCTTGACAACTGGTTGTGGGTATTCTGTTGATTTATTAAGTGTTGGAATACAAATGTGTTCACATATGTATACACACAAACACCCTTTTATTTTTCAGTGCTCAATGGAAGTGGAGACTGCATTTTCATTTCTTGACTTGACTCCAGCAGAGAAGGTTGCTATTGCTCTTGATTGTCAGCCCACTTATGTTTTCGATATTGATTCTCAACAATGGTAACATTTATGCATTAATTTTTTATAATAATTAGTTAACTTTCATGAAAAATACTAATAATTCTTGTTTGTTTTTAACAAAATGGAATGAAATGAATATTAAGAGACAGAAATTTTTATTTTTTACTTTTAGAAAAGACAGTACTTCGATCCTTCATATATTATTTAAAAAAAATAATTCAGATGAATATATAAATTAAATTGCAAGTGATATATAAAATCAGATAAAATAAATATAATAAACAACAAACTTCTTTTTGAAGTATTATCAACTTATCCTTCTTTATGCACTGATAAAATTATAAAACATTAAACAAATCCACCTTTCATATTACTATTATAATATTTATTAAAATTAATCAATCTTATAATTGTGATTGACCAACAATCTTTTTCAGAGCTAACTAATATTAATATCCATCTCCGGTGAGTATTGATATTAGTTGTGAAGAAGATTACTAGTCAATAGAAACTTTAAGATTAATTAATTTTTAATAAAATAAGCATTGTAACAATAATATGAAAGGTATATTTGTTAAATTTTTTAAACCAAAAAACTCTGGGATAAACTATTCAGTAAATATATCAATATAAAAAATTAAGATATTAGCTATAGCCAGCTTACGACAGTATAAGCCATCCTGAATAACATTTAACAGTTAAACTTAAAAAAAAAAAACTTAAAGTCACACATCATTAACATTTCTAGGTAAATGACAACTTTCCATAATTTATGTATATTAATACAATTATATTATTTAAGTAATATTTAAATATTACAGTTTATAAAAAACCGTGCTATATAAA
Organism: Epiperipatus broadwayi; assembly: GCA_028023455.1. NCBI lineage: Eukaryota > Metazoa > Onychophora > Udeonychophora > Euonychophora > Peripatidae > Epiperipatus > Epiperipatus broadwayi. The sequence continues at coordinate 237,900 of JAQFVV010000080.1, read as the reverse complement.
ATAATTGACTTATTTACATTATTTAAGTAATAAGTCATTTGTCATATTGATTTTTCTTTTCTTCAAATTATTTCCCACATGTAAAATAAAACACTTTCTAAGTTAAAACTTCCATTAGAAATAATTTTCAGCAAATATGGATTTAAATCTATCCACAAAATGTCGCAATTTATTATATAAAAGTTCATATTTATGAACTTTCTTTTCCAATACATATTTTTACTCGCCAAGATAATTGGACTTGCATTTTGTTGATTTTATTGTCAGCATCCTTTTCATTAATTAAGCTACCATATTTGGTCCAACATTAAATGCTATAGTAAAATGAGAAGAAACCAATATATGTAATCATACTACATATTCTATTATTTATATACAGTAATGAAATTCATATTTTCTCTTCAATATTTTACTTCCTTCATCTATAATACAGATAGCGTACCAATAGCTCAAAAAAGCTCTTAATTGGTAAATGCGGTATGATAAAATATTTAAAATCTCTATCCAGAATCTTCCCCATCTCCAGACCAACTGGTTTCGAGCTTATGGCTCACGTCAGTGGAGAGCTAGAATATTTGGACACTAGATCCAAAATAACAATTCAAAACCCAGCACTTATTTCATACGTAATATTTAAATAGAAACTCTCCACTGACATGAGCCATAAGTTCGAAACCGGTTGGTCTGGAGATGGGAAGGTTCTGGATAGAGATTTTAAATATTTTCTCATACCACACTTATCAATTAAGAGCTTGTTTGAGCTATTGGTATGCTCCCTGTATTACATTTTTGTAAATACAAGCTTATAAAAGTAATATCATATTATATATGACTTGCTTTTTTGATTATTCCTTCATCTATGTATAAATTTATATAATACAAATAAAATAACTTTCCTATTTATACCTACATTCAATAATTCATTAGCATGTATTTCAATATTGGATAATTTATTATTTTAAAAAATGTACATAAAATATTATTTCTAAACAAAAATGTTTTAAATCCAGTTCATTTATGCATAAGAGTAACATTTGAGGATGTGCAAATCCCCTAATTGACAAAGGTTTTATGAACATTTTATAATTGATTAGATTATATTCTTTCCATAAAATTAAATAAAGATATTTTACTCTATATATACTGCCCTCAGAAGAAGCATTCATTTCAAAACATTAATATCATTTAATTCATTAAAAAGATATTGTATTGTAACAGGTGATCCAACAGTAAGAAAATCATCAATATATCTAAAATAACCTGTAATACCTAATGAAAAAAACTCTTTTAAGATATTTTCTGTATAATATGGTAACATATAATTACACACAACTGCTGAAACCAATAACCCATGAGCCACCCTTCATCTATTTTATACAATTGATTTTCAAATATGGTAATCAAATTTTGGACTGCTACTTTTGAGGACAGTGCATATAAAATAAAATATTTTTATTTAACTCGGGGTGGCATACATGCTGTAAGTTGGCTAGAGCTAATTTTTATATTGGTTTATTGAATATTCTGGAGTTTATTCCAGAGTTTTTTGTTTATATATATATTATGCAAAAAAAGAATTCAAAAATATATATATATATGTTTATTTGTTTTTCAGCATTTGTATTTGTAGTCAATTTTATATAGGGCTATGAATATGAGGCAACACGCCTCAAAAGCGCTTAGCCGTTAACTTTTGTATAGACATATAAGAATAATTATTACAGCTTCTCTTTCCAGTGCCTCACACGCTTATAATTTTATTATATATATTATACCAAATGGAAAAATGATAATCTGTATTTTGATGTATCTATATGTAAATGATGGAACCATGCTTATGTTTTCTTGTTTATGCATCATAAAAAAAAAGTTTATCAGCATAGCATTGATTTGTGACTGGATTGAATCACACATTATCATTGATTTACATAGCTTATCTACTCATTGTATGATCTCAATAAAGCAATACTAATGAAATGATTATATTTTTTTAACAATAATCATTCTTACTTATTTCTCTGATTTAAGCACACAATTTTTGGCTAGAACAAATCAGTTTGTTTTGAGTTTAAAGATGCTGGTCTTCTTTTTGGTATTATCTTCATCTAAAGTATTGATTTGCCTATCTTTATTACCATTTAAACATGTTTGATTCTAAGTTACCCATGATCTAGCACAATTTGAAATACTTTGAAATTCTCTTTGTACATCAGATAGTCCATAATCACATATATAAAAATAATTAATGCTATGCAACTAAGTTGACAATGGAATGAAAAATGAATATAATTATTTATTTTCAAATAACTAAAAATATCAGAGTAGAAAAATGAAAAATTTAAAGTATAAAAATCGGATCTGTGATTGTCTGAGTGGATTTACGACTTTATTTAGCCATCTTTAATCTCTTCGAAGATATAAACATACTACATAAAAATCATTTATTACTTATATACAATAAGTTAATTGAATATAAGAAAAGTGTATATTATAAATTTAAAAAGAAAATATAAAATCTTAAAGAGAAAAAAATAATAATCCTAAAAAATTTACTAGTTTTCTGTTGTCAAATTAATTATTGTAATTGTTGAAGATTTTAATAAATATAATTTAAATTGAGCTAAAATTTTTCTTTGATTTTATCTTTAAAGTCACCTTTTTATTTTTATCATGCATGGCAAAATTATGAAAAATATACTTTTGATAATATTCAAAGTAATTTTTCTCTTTGCAAGGTCAATCCTTCATGTCTTAGAAATTTTTCTCAGTAAATTTGTTTTTTTCTAACAGAAAGCAGTTTTCTAAATTTTTTTCTTTACGAATGTAATTTTTTTTTCATGATTAATAATTTTTCTGAATTTCAGTTTATCTATAGACAGACTATCAATTTAAGTACACATTTTATCTGGTATGCAAGCTATATGGCACCATTAGACTTTATATCCACTACTCTAGCAATTCGTTTCCAAGTTGCAAGCAGTGACTCAAATAAGATTTGCATTTCATTTAATTTTATATAAGATGTACTTTTGATAAATAATTTTATCATAGTAACTAATAGTTTTCAATGACTGTTTAGCTTTATTCCATTGGTAAACTTAATAGTATTTTCACTTCTTGCAATCATTTTTATTAGTTTTCTGGGAAATTAAATATTTCACATCTTCAAACATTGGGCTCTCCCTTATGATTGATAACTAACAGCTCTTCTCATTCAATTAATTAACAACTAACTTTAGTAACTAAATTGAATCTGGTATTATTTTGACCTCTTTATATGCCCATATTCATCCCATGTAATAATCTATGTTATCCTGTATTTTTTCAAAAAAATATGGTTGACTTATTTACCAATGGCATATCTTGTTTTTGATTGATCCTTCACTCTTTTTCATTTTCCTAACAATTTTAAAAATTAGACTGAAAGAAAAAACAACAACAACAAAAAAAAAAAACTAAACTTAAAATACATATTTTGTTTTATTTCTAAATTTGAGCTTATAAGATTAGAGTTTAAATATTAAAGCTAATATTTTTTAGTGAATTTTATGAAACATTTTCTTTTTTGGATACTAAATTCTTTACAAAAAAAAAATTGTTACATAGTGTTCAATTATCATTTATACATTGATTTCATTAATTTTTTCTTGCCGTAAACTGTAAAGTATTTATTATGAATAAATAAATAAACTTTTATTTGTTTGTTGAAGAATTGTTCTTCAATTTAAGGCTATTGTGATTTTTTTATCTGCTTTCATCATCATCATTGTCAAACATTATCAATCCATTGCAGGATGGTCTTTCCAAGTTCAATCCATCTTCTCCAATCTCTAGCCTGTCATCTTTACATTACCCCAGCACACTTCCTTATTTTATTTATCAGTCTCACATATGGTTTTTTTTTCCTAGATTTATTACAATCTCTTGGAATCCAGTTTATGATTTCAACTGTCCAGTTCTTCTAGCAATATGTCCAGCCAATTCCACTTCAGTCTTTTAATTCTTTCAATGATGTCAGTAACATCTGTTTGTTCTAAGCCAATAAACATCACATGATCACAAGCCAGAAACTAGTCTGGGAATATTGGATGAGTAGGCACTAGATGGGGATTTTATATACAAGCCTTCTGGCATCCATTGATTACTCTGGCTTGCACTGAGTGGCAATTACATATGGAGAGTTTTGCCTGTTTGTTCTCCCACCCAGGGATTTCATTTTTGATCTCTTTTTGTTACACCTAACATATATCTCTCCATACTTCATTGAGTGTTCGGAAGTCTCTGTATTGCTCTACTATTAAGTGTCCAAGTCTCAGATCCATAAATAAGAACTGACAACATACATTTACTAAAAATCTTCCTTTTCAAATGCATAGGCATAAGTTATTCCTATCAAAAGCACTGCAAGCAAGATTAATTTTATCATTAATTTCATCCATTATGTTTTCATCTGTAATAATAATCCGACAAGATTTTTTATAGTTGATAACTTCTTCTAGCTCATTGTTGTTAATCTTTATTTTCTTATTTTGAGAAAATCCATTGAACATTATTTATTTTAATCGTTTTAACATTTACCTTTAATCCTACTTTCTTACTTTCATTTGATAACTCTTTCAACCTTTCCTAAAGCTCTAAAGGATTATTTGCAAAAACATCTATGTCGTTTGCAAAATCTAGATGACTTAAAACTTTTATTTCCTTAGTTTCCCATTTTAATCCACAAAATACTTCTTGCAAAACTGCTGTAAAAGTTTTGGAGATATGGAGTCACCTGTCTTACACCCTTCTTAATGTTAATCTTCCTTATATTATTATGTAATCTAATTGTTGCTGTTGAATTTTTATAAATATTCTTCAGAATATGACAAAATCCTGGGTCTATACCTTAATGATCTCATACTTTAATCACTAAAGAAATGTTTATATAATCAAATGCCTTTTCATAATCTACAAATCCAATGCATAATGGCAACTCATATTCATCGGTCCTCTCTATAACTTCTGTCAATACTTGGATATAATCTTCTGTACTAAAACCACTTTTAAATCCAGCATATTTTTTTGGTTGGTTGAAATCCATTGTTCTTTGTAGATGAGTTGTAATTATTTTTGGTAAAAATTTTGTAAAGTGATAAAAGACTGGTAAGTCTGTAATTTCTAATATCTTCTTTATCACCATTTTTAAATATTAATACTGGACTCTTTTAACCATCTGATGCATTTTTATCATTTAAACATTTGGTACATAACTTTGTGAAAAAATTTTTTTATTTCTTTACCTGCTTATTTTAAGATATCAATTATAATTCCATCATTACCTGGAGCTTTGTTCTTTTTCATAAATTTAATTGCATGTCTCATTTTTTCATTTAAAATTCTGGGCAATTCAGAAAATATAGTAGTTGTATGAGATACTTTTCTTTGTTTTTTATTGTTATATAATTTTTGATAGAATTCTTCTACACATTTCAAAGATGTCATCTTTATTTTTAATAATTTCATTTTTTTTTTTCATTGCAGAAATGTTTTCTAACAATACCAAGTTGTTGTTTTACACTCTTGAACTTTTTATTCTTTCCTATAGCTTTCATTGCTACTAATTTTTTTTCACATTATTTTACAAAATTCGAGATATTCATCATTTTTATATATTTTTATATTTTTTCTTTTCTTCATAAATTATCTTGTCTCAGAAGAAACTTTACTAGTCAATAGCTTCTTTTTTATTATCTTTATTGTGGTTTTTAAAAGTGTATCTGTTATCTTCTTATTGATTTTGTCAAAATCTGAATCGTCTACAGAATCGTGTTAATATTTGAAAATGATTTGCATGTTCTAACTTAAATTCATCAGAATGTTTTTGAAGACTTGGAATATATAGGCTAATGAGTTTGGATTGAAAATATTACTGTGTTTTCAATTTTATTCTCATAGTTTTGTAGTTAAGTAGAGATAAAAAGTGGCCGCTGGAGGGTTGCATTAGATCCTGAGATCTAGATGCAGTGCTTTCAGATCCAAGGCTTCTCACTGACGAAAGCCACAAGCTAGAAACTAGTCTGGTGATATTGGATGAATAGGCACTAGATAGGGATTTTATGCACAAGCCTGCTGGCAACCATTGATTACTCTGGCTTGCACTGAGTGGCACTACTGTATGGAGTGTTTTGCCTGTATTAATGACAGTTATGAGCAAGGATAAGAAATGGTGATCATGTGATGTTTAGTGGTTTAAGATTAGGAATATCAACTGTTAATATTGATTTTTTAAAATAATTTTTGTCTTTAGTTTTGCATAATCATGTATCTTACATATCGCTAATCAATGATCGCTTCCTGTGTTGAATTCATTAAGAACATTACAATCTTGAAATATATATTTTCTGTTAGTCAAAATATAATTCAATTCTGGTATACCTTCATTTGGATATTTTCATATCCAATTCCATTTAACATTTTTCTCAAAAAAGAATTGATAATATAAAATATTTCTTTTCCTGCAAACTCCACAAATAACTTCTCTCATTTTTATCACCGTAACCAAATTTATCATCAGCATTTTCATCTTTTAATTGTTTACTAATTCTAGCAGGAAAGTCTCCCACGACAATTTTAAAATATTGTTTTGTCTGATCAAAAGCCTTTTATACAGTCACATAAAAATCCTCTACTTCATCATCACAATGAGAAATGAGAACTTGTTGGGGCATAAACCTGAATTATCTGCATTTGATATCTGCTATTGAGTACAATAACTAATCTTGCCACTTTGTCTGATACACAATGTTGTTCTTCCACTTTTTATTTATAATGAGTACTACTCCACATGTTCATCCAATGTTTGGACCTTTGTAGTACAGTACATGTCCACTTTTTGAATCAATTGTCTCTTCATCTTTTTTTCTAACTTCACAAAGTCCAATAATGTCCCATTCAATATGAAACAGTTCTTCCTGTTCTTGCAATTTTTCATCATTTGAAAGTGATATATAGTTGTAAGTACCTAAATAAAATGTCATCATCAATTGGGAGCCTGGATCTGCAACCAGGAGATTCTTAGCACCTTCAACTGCCAATTACTTACTTAACTGGCAACTTTAAACAGCTTCCTGGCAATAAAGGCCATATTTAATTTTTGTCTGTCGTGATTGTAAATATTTATTAGAAAAAAAAATCCCATACACATTCATTCTGCCTTCAAGAAAACTCAACTGATTTCAGTTAAGAGCTATCAGAACAATTGGGAAGAAAGACCATAGTGTTTTTTGTCTTAAACTCAAAGTAAAAAGCCAATAAACTCACCATGCTGGCTAAGGTATGTTGGTGAGCAGCCCATCCATGTTTGTATACTATATGAGTAATAACAAAGGAATACTAGCAGCAATGACAAGTACATTGGAATGGGCATTTCAAAATTTATACTGTTAAAATTCCTTTCTGGCCTCCAAGAGGGATTAACGGATCTCTTTTCAGTTAACAGCAAATTCCTTTCTGCAGTCTTATTTACTTTCTACCACAATAAATATTGAACTTCATCATTATTACTTTGTTTTATTTTAATTTTATCCAGTCAACTTATTTGTTTAGGCAAATTTGATTTAAATCCTCAAATCATTTCATATAAAATGAATTAGCTGGCAATTTTTTATAACTTCTTTTACATGTCTATTTTCTCATAGACACATATGTTTTTAAATATCTAACAAGATATTTATTTATATAGCACTATGTTTTTAATTTGTAACAATCATTATGGAATCACTCCTCTACTCATGCACTATATAAATTTAAATACTTCAGGAATACTTTTCTTTTTAAACGCAAGATAAAATCTTTTGAAAAGTTATGTTGAATTCACCCTATTTTTTTAAACTAAATGTATATATGTTTTTCTGAAGGTTTGTGATGATGGTGTTCTAGCTGTATTTTTATATTGGACTATTTCCATCATCTAATATGTGTGTTGAATGTCTTTAGAAAAGTTTAATTTTAGTTAAATATTCCAAGTGCATTCAACTGTTAGTAATATCACAGCAAACAGGTTACTAATATTTGTTTACTGTGATATTACTAACAGTTTGTGCATATACTAACCTGTTTGCTGTGATATTACTAACAGTTAAATGCATTTGGAATATTTAACTAAAATTAAACTTTTCTAAAGGCATTCAACACACATATTAGATGATGGAAATAGTCCAATATAAAAATACAGCTAAATGTATATATATATAGGCAAATCTTAAGCATTTAGGAATGAGAGCGTGAGGATCTCAGTTAATCATTTTTAATTCCATTTACTATGTCTTAATGATTGAAGTTTGTGAAATTTTTACAATTTACTGCACGTCAGTATTAGATGTAATATCAAACATATATAACAAGTGATTTATTTATAACATTTATTAGGGAATCACTCCTCTACATAGCATATGTGTAGAGGAGTGATTCCCTAATAAATGTTATAAATTAAAACCATAGTGCTATATAAATAAATAACTTGTTATATATGTTTGATATTACATCTAATACTGACGTGCAGTAAATTGTAAAAATTTCACAAACTTCAATCATTCTTCGCGCTCTCATTTTTAAATGCTTAAGATTTGCCTATACATATACGTTTAGGTTAAAAAGATAGAGTAGATTCATCGTATCTTTTCAAAAGACTAAATTTATCTTGTGTTTAGAAAGGACTATTTAAATCTATATGCATGTGTAGAGGTGTGATTTCCTAATGATTGTTTTTAAATATCATACACATGTGAGTATTGCAGATTTTATTTTATAATGTCACAAAACATAACCTGAATTACTATTCAAAGTTATCAACAACAAACTCAGAGCCACAACCCTCTTCCCCTTTATATCAACTACATTCATTTAATAAATATAGTCAGTCATTTTTATCTAACCTCCAAATTAACAAATTATGTAGCTACTAAAATATATTATTACTACTTTGATAATATATTGTTTGCAAGGCACTTAATTTTTAATTATATTTTTATTTTGTGATTTTGTTACTCCAATTTCCAGACCTTTTTTAATTTCGTTAAACTGTCTAACTTCATGTTTTTTAAATTTTTTTCCAAATAATAACTTAGATAGTGCTAATGTTTTGAAATATATATCTAGTATTAAAAAAAACTAGTTGGTAGTGTGCCATAAAACTTTTTCAGCAGGATTATTATCAGTGATTACTATTTATTCCATATTTTCAGAATTAGAATCAGAATTGTTGTGCTCATAATTGAAAAATAAAGATATGGTTGCACACACGTACAATCCTATTGTCATTGTTAAAGTAAAAGAAATAATTAATGGTATGAGAAATTCATGATAATCAGATTCCACACTAACTGAAATAACTGAAAAAATTGATGTTACAGTAGAAAAAAAAAAGGGGGGGGGGGAATTAAGATGAGTGAAACTATCAACAGGTGATATATTTGGCCAGGCACTGCTTATTGGTTATTTATATGTTAACTAGCATATTTGAAGATCATTTACTATCTACCACCTGTTTGATCATTTCTATAGACTGATTGATTAAAATAGTCTATTGCATATTAAATCTTGAATTATTGCTTAACAAATCAGTTTCATCTTAAAATTACAATGTAAACGAGAGGTCAGCGTGACTGCCTTGCACTTGCAGGCAGTTGCCCGGGTTGCGGGTTAGCGTCCCGGCCGATGCTATGACACTTAAAAAAAAATATATATCAATTTGGAAATCAAACTTAATTTTTAAGATTGTGCGTGCATTATTAATCTTATAGATTTATTTATTACATAATCAGTTTTCATATAAACACTTTTTATGTTTATAACAATTTTGTATCTTTTATTATCTGCTACTATAGAATTTTGACAGAATATTTACATTTAAAGTATGTTTTAAGTCGTAAAAATATTTATCACATGGTAAGTTCAGTCTTCTATATAAAATCCCTATTTTATCTGTTGTCTGAATATATGTTTATCCATAATGCTTTACTGGAGCACTCTCTGAATTTTTTTTATTCAGAGGTCGCTCTAATAAATAATCTTATTATTACAAAAAATCCATACTTTGTCCGCTGTCCATAACACTGTCAAATTCATAACAAAGTATAGATTTTATTTATAGAGAAAATTATACCTAATTATATATAATTTTCTTATCAAATATAACAGGTATATTTAAAAATTTTAATTTAGCTTTATTAATACTTTAATTTATTGTACACATTTCTGAAGTGTACAAAACAGGCAGGATTGTTCCAAACATTTTTTTTTTCAATTTTTCAATTATGAATTTTTCACATTTATTTATATAATATTAAAATATTTGTTTAATTTGCATTAAATCTTTAAAAAAATTTGTTAAAGTGACCAATTAAAAAAGTCTGTTACAAAAATGATGGTCTTTCCATAGGCTGGATACATTTCTTACATTTATTTATATAATATTAAAATCTTTTATTTAATTATAGATTAATTATTTAAATAAAAATTGTTAAAACAACCAATTAAAAAAAAAAGGCCTTTCCATAAGCCGGATACACTTCTGGTATAAACATAATGGTACTTCTAGTGAATCTATGTTTACTATGACTAATCCTAATTTGTTGTCAGCTATTTTTCATCATGTAGCAGTGTTAAACTTAAATTAATAAATTCCATTCTGACTTTATGTCATTGCATTTATGTATAGTTACATACAGAATTATCACAGTTTTTGGTAAATGTTATGTGGTTTGCTGAAGCATATTTAACTATAATAACAAAAAATTATGTACAATATACAATGTTTTAGTACATTTCATTGTAGTGGTTTTTATAATTATACTGATTTGTGATAGCACCAATTGTGTTTTGTTTTCATATCAGGAATCTTTGTATCAATTAAAAGATCAGTTTCATGTAACTGCAATGTAGATTTTATTGTGAGTTTTTAATTTGAACTAAGCAAAATCAAGAACATTGTTTTGGTCCCTAGATTTATAAAATGTTGATACTATTTTTGGTAATTAAAAGAAAGGATACAGAATGTTTTGAATGCAATCTCTAAATATTTTTGTTTAGTGATTAATATTCAATACTGCAGTGCTTTATCAGCCAAAGATGGAAAAAAATTTTCAACAGCTTTTGGTTGTATGTTTGTCAGTTTTAGAATGTTCATCAGATTAAATATCTTGGTAACTTTTTAGATAGAAAATCTATCTTATATATGGAAATTAAGCACGAACTCCAAAGAATACGATATTTCATCATAACAATGTAGTTACATCAACTAAATTAATTAAATTAATTGTATGAAAGTGATATCTGAATCACTTTTTATGTAGCATAAAGGCACTTAAAAAAATTCATTCGATGATGATTTAATGTTCAAGAAATTCATTTGTAGATAAAATCATAAGTTTAATCGATATGTTCTTCAGTGTATTAGATATGATAATATTGAATTTACAATTGTTATATCTCACTTGTAATGAGCATGTGAAGCAAATAAAGATTTGACAAACCTTCTAAAAAATTATTTTATGACAATCTTGAGTTATGGTTTTCATGGAGAAGACAGGTCTTATTTATGTTATAAAAATTATTTCAAAATAATTTTAAAAATTTGAAACATTGATTTCTTTCACTCAAAATATATGGTTGAGGATTGAATACAGTAGAAAACTATAATTAAGCAAAATATTAAACTCTTTCAGTAAAAAAAGTTTATTGCAAAAAGGAATTGATAATATTATTGCAAGATGTAACATCAACAGACTAAAGACCAATATGATAGTTATGATCATTTATAGTTTGTATAGCCATTGCAAAGCTCATTTTTAACCTTTGTTTTTATTTATGTATTCTCTCTCTTATCTGCAGTTAATATGACTGATACTAATGTTGAGGATGTATATATAAATTTAAAACTTATAAACTGAAAGAGATTCTGATATAATAATTAGAATATCCATGACTTGTGATTTAAATTTGTTGGAGTTTGGAAACGTTGTTAACTAGCGGAGCATTTCCCAAACAATATTAGGGTTGTTTTTGCAAGCCAATCTAGATTCCATCCAATGTTACACTATTGAGATTATCACTAATTGACTTTGTTGAAGCTTTTTATCATAAAAGAACAAGATTCTAATATGAACTATGTTAAGAAAAAAGCAGGAAATTGCAAACTACCATAATGATGATCAAATGTAATTGCTTGATTTGTAAAATTTTATTGTTTAATTACTTAACTGTCTTTAGGGAGAAAACATACATACATGATTAAAAAAACAGTTTGTAGTTATTATATTAAATGTTTTTTTGAGGCCTTGAACTCTAAGGGGGAACAAAAAATAAACTTCTAGCAATAACTTCATATAAATGTACTAAAATTTTTTAAATGTACAATGTTTGTTGTTCGCTGCATCAGAAAATTAAATCATTGTTTCATTCTTTTGAGATAGACAGTAAATGGTGGATTATCACAATCTTCGGGCATTGGATGCCTTTCTGTCTAATGCCCATTATTGTCTATCCAACTCAGGTAGTAGAGGAACTACAAATAATTGTTTGCTACATGCATTTATTTTAACTTTGTATGATGATACCTTAATAATGCTATAACTATTTTATGATGTCCGGAGAAAGCTGTTTTTTTTTTTTAAATTTAAATTTGCTTTTTTTTCTATTGATTATACTTCTTGTTTTGCATTGAAATCAATACTCAACTTCATCCTTTCCATTTTAATTTTTTTATATTTATTTCTATTGTATCATGCTTTCTTCTATTTGTTTTTCTTAATGTACAGATTTAGCTTTGTCACTTTTAGTGTTCATACTTTTTATGAACTCCTGAGCAATAAACCATTTTGAAACTATTAATGATTTATTTCTAATATGTTTCTTGAATGGGAATGATTTTAGATGATTGTAAGGACAACTGATCACAATCATATCTGCACAAGAGAAAGCAATTATAGGATACTTCTATACTTTATGTGATAATGTGTTAGACTATTTCCATCATCTATCATTAAATCTTAAATGTCTAAAAAATTTCAAATTTTATTTAAACTGTTTTGTTAGTAATAATGCACAAATATACAACACAGGTTAATAATTACATAATGTTCCAAGTAGTATTATTCTCCATTCTTCTTCAGGTGTTGCTGGCCTGACCAGTGACAATATGCATAAGAGCCGAATTTACTCCTTTAGATTCTTGAATATCGAATTTTAAGGCAATGCTCTAACCAACTGAATTATTCTATCAAAGGCCACAGATAGTAGAAATTTCATATATTTATATATGGTGGTTGATTCAAATCCTCCTGAGTCCTTCAATTGTTTTTTTAATACTTTTTTCTAAGAGCAAGATTAATTAAGGGATTTCATATATTATGTTATTGCCACACAGGGTTGACTTATAGGACTGTTTGCCATTGTCATATGAGCAGCTTCCTTGAATTTTCTTCTTTGCATCTTTTCCTCTCTATCCAATATTTTTGTATTTTCCCCAGTTGAACATGTGGTCATTAGTACATACATGGTCTGCTATTGTGGACACATCTGTTTTTTTCTCTTAACTATTAGTTTGTGTTCTATTTATTGCTGTTCAACAGGGTGACAGATATCATCAATATTCAAGATTCTGAAGGTGTAAGTACGACTCCCATGCTAATATTGTCACTGGTCAGGCCAGCAATATCCGAAAAAGAATGGAGAATAATACCAATCAAATTATTATCTAATTACTAATCTGTGTTGTCTATTTGTGTGTTATTGCTAATAAGTTTGTTTGTATTTGAAAAGTTTAAATAAAGTTGAAAATTTTCTATACATTCAACATTTAATGATAGATCAAGGAAATATTCCAACATATTATCACATCTAAAATTAAATTGATAAAAAATCAAGTCAGATGACCTAATTTTAATAAAGCTCCTATTTACAAATGTTATATATAGAGTAAGTTAAAAACAAACTTTTATGAAGCTTCAAAAATACCCTCAACCTCAGACCGCGGTTTCTGCCTCTAGCGTCATCAGTGAGGTGCTAGGGAATAAAAATACTAGAACTAGTCCAGCATTTTATCAATGCCTAACTATTGAGAAGAAAATCTGAAACTTTCAGACATTTAAATGTCCAAAAATCCAGCTATCTAACTTGATTTTTTATCAATTTAATTTTAGTTTTTTGCTATTAATGCTTTGGCGATTTTATATTGCTAGAGCTATTAATATATGGTGTATCTGAACTTAGTTCAGTCCCATACGGCTATTTGAGTTAGATAGCTGGATTTTTGGACATTTAAATGTCTGAAAGTTTCAGATTTTCTTCTCAATAGTTAGGCATTGATAAAATGCTGGACTAGTTCTAGTATTTTTATTCCCTAGCACCTCACTGATGACGCTAGAGGCAGAAACCGCGGTCTGAGGTTGAGGGTATTTTTGAAGCTTCATAAGAGTTTGTTTTTAACTTACTCTATATATATCACATCTAATATACCATCATCACAGACCTTCAGGCAATTCGTACTTTATGTTGAAAATTTTATGAATAGATGGATAAACCAGAAAGTTACTCTACAATAATATATACATAATCACTAAATAAATTTCAAAATGACATAAGCCAGTGTTATCCTTTATTGAAAATGGTTAGCAATATCCAATTAAGTCATTGTGAGGGGAAAAAAAAACATTCTTAATAATTAAGGATTTTAATAGTACATTAATAAAAATTATTAATATATAATATAAATATTTACAAAGAAATTAAACACACAATAGATATACATGTATATTTGCATACTATATATTTAACTTATTTTATTAGCAATGGAGTTGACAAATATCTTGCTGCCACCAGTTCAAATAATTCTATTCATATTTATAATCGACAGAGATTAGGTCTTATTTCTACTATTAAAGGTGATAAATTTTAAGGATTTATTTTAAATATAATTTTTATTCATTTTTGAAAATTAATATATTTTTTTATTATTTTCAAAGGACATGAAAATGTTTTAACTGGACTCAAATTCAGTAAGCAGAATCCCCATCTTTTATTTTCGTCTTCAATAGATGGCAGCATAAGGTAGGTGATGAGTTGTTTTTTTTTATTCTAATATTTATGTATATACTGTTGTAATTAATGAAGTTTTTTTAATCTTGCAGTGTTTCATTAACTTTTTGGCATTGATCAAATTTCATTACTAAATTTTTATAAATGCTTCTTCACTAAAGAATTTTAATTGAAGAAAATGATTTTTTGTAAATAGTGTATGATTTTATTATTATTACTATTATTATTCACTTTGTAGAAGTCACATCTATTTTCTCCATAGTTTGGTTTCAAATGAATCAAGATATCTTTAAACATTATGGTATAAACATTAAGATGTTGGCTTGGAAAGTATAATGTGAAAAAGATTGACTTAATATATAATAATTTATGAATTTTCTTCTATGGCCTTTGATCAGAATGAATATCAATTAAGATTTTGATTTGCTGCCTAAGTAGAAAAAATAAACAGCCTTTCTACTGAGATAGATAATTGCATTCTTTTGCAATGCCTGATTTCAAATCTTAATGCACTTGGACATGTTTTTATTAGTTGAGGATTTTTCTCTCAAATCTAAGGTCTATAACTAATCTACTCCAATATTGTCAGGAAAATAAATATAAAAAAAAAATCAAATGAAATTTTATTTGCTAATTGTAAAGAAAAGCACACTTTCAATATAGTGCAATATTCTTTTTTGGGCATACTTAATCTTTATGTAACTGATTACAAATCTTGCTGAAAATTAAATCATATTTTTTCTTTGAGCAAAGTCAAGTTTTTTACTTATTATCTAGTTATTTTTTTCATTCACTCTTTTTCAATAAAAGTAATTTTTCTTTGTTTAAGTTCATCAAATTTTTTTTTTCTTTATCAGCCTTTTTTTTTTTTGTAATTATTACAATCTTTTCTAGAATATTCTTCATAATATATCTTTGTTTTACTAACCTTTTTACCTTCTCATTTTTTTCCAAAGTCTGTGTTTTTATATTTTCCAAATAGTTTTTTTTTTTTTTGTAAATGTACTTATTGCTCTATATGTAGTGTCACATTATAAACATTTTTCAATCATAGTCTGTTTTGTTGGTGAGCACTTTTTTTCCATTGTCATTATTTAAAACTTTTTATGTGTTTATCTTTTTTTTTTTTTTCAATTAAATATTTTTTAAATATTATAACTCTGAATGGCTGAAATTTGCTGTCTTAGATCTATCAATAAATAAATGTTGTGCAGCACCCTTATCTTATTTTGTACGTCCTGTAAATCATATGAAAAATTTTTTTATTCCATTATTTTAATTTTTTTTTCCTGTTGTTATCAAGTAGTAAATGTTTAGATGTTTTTTTATTCTAGTTTTATTTTCTAGTTAATAATAGCTATACATGTATTGGTAGATATATTTACACATTTATTACTAATTGTAAATTTTGTAGGTTTTATCACTTTTTTATGCTTTGCTTATTTTTGTAGATGTTGGGATTTGAGAATTGAAAGTGGTAAAGAAGTCTTAAAGTTTGTTGGTAAGATCTTTTATATTGTTTTTTTTTTTTTTGTTTTTGCATATATATATATAGTTAATTTTATATTTTCTTTAATTAGCAAATGATACATAATTGTTGTTAACTGTTTGTAAATACTTAGAGAAAAATCTTAATATTGCACACTATTTACAAAATACATCTCCTAATTTGCATTTGGAGACTGTAAGAGAATCTACTGTATTGATCTATAATACCATTGTTGAAAGGTTTTCATCTTATATTGAAGTAATTAAAAGACTGATCTCATTCTTTAGATTTGAGATCCATTCTTATTCAGAGAGATAGATTGGTTAAAAGTATGTTAGTACATACACTGTATGTAAAAATCTCTCATATAAATTTATTATCAAAAAATGTGCACTTCGATACAAATAAATATTGATTTAAGCTCAAGATAGCAAGTATTATAAGGCATTTGTTGTATGGGTGTATATGTAATTAATAAATTAGATTGACCTTATTAATGTCAGTAGCTATTATTAAAAGTTTCAATAAATACATTTTTATCAAAATAGTAAACAATAATTAACGATTGTAAAGTGTATTTATAAAGTATGCTAGTTATCATATATGTGTATTAAATTAATTGTGTACAGTCACATTAAGTATGGTTTCAGGCTCAAACCAACAGTGATATCAATAAAAATACTAACACTCAATAAATATAGTTGTACATAAATAAATGTAGTTAATATTATGCTGGTCGTGCCGGACTCACTTCCAGCTGTATATATTAGCTTGCCTCATGAGTTCTAGTCAAGACTTTTCCAGCTGTACTGGACAGCTTGCCTTGAGTTGTAGTCAAGATTCTTCCGGCTATACTGGACAGCTTGGCTCAAATCAGCTGTAGTCTTAGCAGCTTCCAGTCCTATTGTGGACTTGCCTCACTATGTAGACATATCAGTAATGACTATAGTAGAAACAGCTTTACTTTTGGAAGTAGCTTCACTTGAGAGCATACATGGTCAGTCATTCAAGTTAGACAGTCATTCTCTCTATTTCTTGCCTCGAGTTCTAGTCAAGACTCTTCCGGCCATACTGGACAGCATGTCTCGAGTTAGTCATAGTCTTAGCAGCTTCCAATCCTATCGTGGACTTGTCTCATTGCATAAACATATCGGTAATGACTATAGTAGAAACACCTTCACTGTTTGAAGTTGTTTCAATTGAGAGCACATTCAGTCGTTCAGCTTAGACAGACATTCTCTCTCTTTTCTTTGCCTCACAAAAAGCTGACTATTTATTGCTAGATCCTCAACCTTACTGGCAGCAATCGGATTTAGGGAACATCATAGCCTATTGGCTTGTACTAATCAATGGCAGGATTTGATACACCTGTTTACACATTGGTCATGTTTATAAATTGGTTATCCACATGTTTACACATTGGTTAGTGGCAATGAGTGCTCAATCCAATTAGATAAGGAAGGAATCTAGACTGGTCTACTTCTGAAGGCAAGGTCAGATATAATAGAAACATTTTTTTATAAAATAAGAATTAATATTCTAGCTATAAAACTAATAATAAGCATTGAATAATTAGCCATTACAAACTAAATTAATGAGCCCAACACAAATTACATTAGATTAGTATATATTAATAAAAATCGTGAATAGAAATTAATATTGTAATAATAATTTTATTTCATCAATTTTAAATATTTATTTTATAAATAAATATTCTCATAAAGAAAGACAATGTAACAAAGAATTATTAAAAGCATCAAGATTCTTGATTGAAATACGCATATCTTGGAATAATTAGTATTTATATAATCCAATTTTTATATATTATCAGTCTAACCATTATCTGAAGGAAATTATGATTTGAAAGTCAGATTTTAATCATGTAATCAAGTTCAACGTGCTAAAGCATTCTTTTTTGTATATGTAATTTTGAACTATATAAAATATTCTGGAAATCTTGTGTTTGAGAGACTAAAATGAACTTCAAAGTTTACTGTTGAAATATAATAGGAGAAAAGTACTGTTGATAATGATTGACTCATTTTCAAAGTGAATTGATTGCCATATAGTAAATAATACAGAAATAGACAAAATTATGAAATGTTGTAATAAGGTTTTTGTATTATATAGTTTTCTCGAAGTCATTGTGTTCAACAATGGAGCAAGTTTCAGGAGACACAGAATGCAACAGTATTGTGAAAGTAAGGGTATTAGACATTTTTGAACACCGCCATACTTCCTGAGTCGAACGGACAGCCAGAAAAAGCAGTTCAACAAGTGAAGAAAAGTCTAAGGAAAATGAATACATCAGAAATTCAAGAAGCATTACAAGAGATGGTGTTATGTCAATATTTGACACTGGCCATAGCAACAGGGAAATCATTGGCAGAATTGTTTTTAGGAAGAAAGCTAAATGTTAAGTTGTTTCTACTTCAACCAATAAAAAAGGATTCAGTAGTCAATAGCAAACTGCCTATAAACTTTAGTGTTGGAGAGAGAGTATGGGTACATGACATTTTGCGTAAGAAATGGGTGAAAGGAGTCATTGATAAAATAATGGCAAATCAAATTTGTGTAATTCAAGGGCAGCATAATATTAAATATCCTAGGCATATAAATCATATGAGAAGGCACGAAGAAGACAACACACAATTTCTATGGCCATGGGACACAAAACTAGAGGCAAAGGCAAACCAAATGTGAAGGATAGTATTAGAAATCAAAAATGCTGAAAAAAAGCCATGAAGTACAATGAAATTGCACATGGTAAGCGTAATTGTGGAAAAAAAAAAAAGACAGTAAATTAAATCAGCTAGTGCATGAGAAGCATAAGCCGAAAAAAATTAAAAGATTATGTATAAAACATATAAAGGGCGTTCTTTTGGAATAGGGAAAGTATGTTATATTTATATAAAAGGACGAGTAAAAAAGAAATGTTACAATATAATTTGAAATACTGGAAATGAGAAATTTGAAATTTTAAAAGGCACATTGATTTTTTTAAAAGAAAAATCTCCAGAAGAAAAGATAATAAATAAGAATTTGGGGAAAAAGAATGACTTAAGAAAATGAAAATAAATTTATAGTGGTGTTTGTATAAATAGAAATAATTAATTACAGGTTTTTTTGTGTGTGTTTCGAAATGATAAAGGGAAAATACATAAGATATGTTAGTTTAATTGATGAAGGGAAAATGATTGATTAAATGTGTAATTAACAAAATAAGAAGTGAGGGAAAATAATTTGAATTAATAACACAGAAAATGATTAGGATATCTGAATAAGTTAAAATACACTAATTGAATCTGTAAATGCAGAATTTAATTAGTGAAAAGATAAGAAAAAATTCAGAGATATATAAAGAGTGGAAAACAAAAAGCATTAGCAAAATTTCTCCGTTTTTACAATTGTGCAGGACAAATTTTGTTTTCTCTACCATCGACCAGTTAGCAGAAAAGTTATATAGCAGAGAGTTGGCACTGCAAGACATCGTGAAGATACTGGACCCAGGCAGCAGTTACCTGAAAGTTTGAGCTGATTAGAATTTTATACAGATTGTCTTGATCTTATTATTATTTATATACACCTGACAAGTCTCTCTGAGGTTTTATTACTAAATGATAAAAGTAGAAACATATATTGTTTGATTGTTATAAATTTATGGGATGCAGTAAATAATAGCTATCCAGTTAAGGATCACTATATTTCATAAAAAAGACATTGGAGATTTCATTTTTAACTTGTGCATTGGAGGACATATTGTTTGTTTTGTTATATCAATAAAGACTTAATTTTAGCATATTGGGTTTGTAAATTTATTGAATACTATTTTAATCTATTTTGTTGCCATATTTTAATAGCTTATTTGGCAAATACATAGCTCTGACTCTCTATATTGATTCAAGCTACATGATTGAAAATTTATGTTAGACCATAATTCACTAGATTACGATATTCTTTTTTATCTTTGATTTTTTTAATGTTTTTTTTTTAGAATTAATTTTACTGCTGATGTCTTAATTGATCTTCATCTTAATTGATATCAGATAAGTTTTCATGTTGGTAGTGTGAAAAATATTTTTCTGTGATGATAGTAAAAGCTCATTTAATGTTATCATTGTAAAAATAAATGCATATCTTTTTCGTTTTGAAGGAACAGTTCATAAATGCTGTGCTGGGCATATTCCATCTGTATGAAATAATTTTGTCAAGAGACTTTTTTTGTTTTTTTTTTTGCATCAGTCTTTCAACTTTTGCATAATTTTGGAGGGGTAAAAAATGATGTAGAAATGCGCTCAATATTTTTGTTTGAATGGAAGTTTTTGAGTTGATTTGAATATTGTTCTTTTATTCTTAATATATTCACTATAATAAAGAATGAAGCATAAAATTAATTTAAAACCCAGATATATTTTTAATGCATTAACATCATTATGATACTGATGCATTGAAATCGAAATTATATTTGTTTTATTCTCTGTTACAGTATCTTTATAATATTTACAATAATGACAGAGTTTTCATCTATTACATATATATATATATAAAACAATAAAAATAATAAGTATAGCGGTAATTAACTATTATATACAGTCTTTCATTCCACAGCAGTACTTTTGGTTAATTCCTTAACCGTGATTGTCAATACAATTAGTTAAATTTTAATTCATCTGCTTGTTGAATATTGTTAGACACTACTCAGAATATAATCTCTCTCAGTATTTGGATTTTTAAATATATATTGTCGGTTTTATAATTGTTATAATTATGCATTATGTAGTACACCTCCTCAGGTCATTTATAGAAAGCAGCAATGATAAAAAGAAATTTGCCATGTCAAGGTTCCATATAATCAATGTGAAGTCTAGAATAATTTTGGAATAGTGATGAAATTTGCTTTTAATTTGTATGTTTTATTCTGCCAGGCAACATGAAAATTGTATATTTTAGATTAAATTTCAGATTATACCTGATTGCAATACATAAAAATAAGCTAGCATTTTTATTCTGACAATTTCTGGATGATTCAAGACTATTACATCATTCTAATGGTACACATTAATACTCATACATGTATACATTTTAAACGAAATTCAAAGGGTTAAACTTTATTTCTGCATGTTCAGAAGGATTGACACAGTTTTTAGATTTTTCATTTATTAACTAGTGTAAATTTTCTTTATAAATTTTTTAATCCAGTGTCAATGATGATTCATTAAATGATAGATTTCCTATCAGAACGTGGATTTTGCTTCAAGTCCTTATCATATTATTGCAGCTATATCTATAAGCATTTTATTTAGAAACAAGTGATATATTTTTTACACTATTGTATTTGTAGTTTGAAATATTGTATGTTGTCAGTAAGTTAACTATTTCTCCAGGTTTAATCTGTACTGATTTATTTATACCTTAGTTCTTATATTCAAGCTCATAATAAGTCAAAATATTTTATGATTTGAATAAACTTGTACTTGTGCAATTTTTTTTAAACTTTTACAAGATTATTCAGGATTAAAATAGTCAAATTATTTATTATTCAAGAGTTCCTAAGAAATTCAAGCATTGGAAATGACAAAATTGGTTTGTAATCCATGGATTTAATATCCGACATTCTATTACTTTCCAAAACAGCTGAAGCACAAAAATCATTGATAACTGAACATACTTTATTGCATATTTAGTTTAATCTGCAGTAACTATGCAAATATTATTATGATATTAATTGTTGAAGCATTAAATGTTAGTTGAAAATGTTTTTTAGCTTCTGGAACTTGCATTCGAAAAAAAAAATTGCTTTATATTGTAATAACTATAATAATCATATCAAAAAGTACAATTTATATATATATCAAAGCCAAAGATTTTCATGACTAAAAAATGTGAACATATATTTTTTGATTTGCCCATATATGGATTTGCTTATTGTTGATATTATCATTATTGCGTCATTTCAATGAAGTCTTTCCCATCAAAACATCACTAAAATTAATATTAACAACAATCAAATATCTAGAACTTTAATGTTTTTATTAAAAATATATATATAATCAGAAAAAAATTTAATCAAATGAAGGATAGATGAGAATTATCATCTTTTTGATTTGATTCACAAATAATTTTGCCAATTTATATAAATAAATAAATTATTATTATTTTTTCTTCACTATTTTCTTCAATCAATTAGGTTCATGCAAGACCTGATATTTATGAATCTTTCATGCCGTAATTCATTTATTTGCATTAGCTGTTATATGTAACACATTTCTGACTTTATATTTTTTTTCTTTTGTCTTTATTTTTTTTCCTTCCTTTGGAATTAAAATAGCCATATTCTTTTATGGGTAGAAGCTAATGATTATAATGAAAATATAAGTTTTAATTATTAAATATATTATATGTCTATATTTTTTTATTTACAATGTCTTTTGAAAATAATTTTTGATGTGATGCTAATTCTGGAAAATAGTGACTATTTTTTTTTAAACAGGGAATTGCCTCCTGCAGCTGTATCAATAACTAGTGGTAAATATTCACTAACAGCTGATTCTTCTCACTCTAGCAACTTCATTGTAATAAAGCTAATACACATTTCTTAAGTATGTGTAATTATTTATCTTATGCTAACATATATACATGAAACTACTATCCAAATGCATATAATAAGAAGGACTTTAAATAAAATTATTACTATGGCAATGAAATATTTAAGATCCAGAATTCTGATCCCACTTGATTGGGCAATAGAGTTCAGGTACACTTCCTTTGATGTCCAATAATTGTAGAGTAAAATTAATATTAAATGATATTTTGGAATTACTTTTTCAAGTTATTTGCTTGGATTTCATCAGTAGAACACTGAGTATTTTAATTCATTTTAAATGGTTATGGACTACATACTATTCCACAAATTAAATACTGTCAACATATATGGAGATGGAGATCAGATACCACCTAGGTTAATTTCTGCAGGATTCTTCCAATGTTATTATCGTAGCTTTTTCTTAATATTAATGATCATTTTATTTTTCCATAAGTAACATAACTCATGAGCTACACATTTATTTTGAAATCACATTATAAATTTCATAAGAAGCTTTCATCAACAGAAGTAAAAGATATTGCTTTCAATAATGGTGTTGGAGATATAGCAACTATGGCATAGAAATCAACATTTTAATATTGTAAATGAATAAACCATTCAGTAGTATATTGAAGTTATACTTTGATATCTTCAACAACAGCATTAGTTTTATCCATAAGTATTAATATCGCATTTCAAAGATACACATGTTTTTTTTTTTAAATCTTAATTGGGCATTTGACAATCATTAGCAAAAATAAGAAAGAATTTCTAGAATACGGTTGGAGATGTATTTCAGTTGTTATTTAAACTTCAATTCATATGTAGTAGTTCCATTGGTAGATATTGACTTGTTTTTAATAATAATTCTTGCTATATAGTTTAATATTAAACAATATTATGAATTCCCACATTAATGTTGTTTGTCCTTTTATAATAAAATGATGAAAAGTTTGATTGTTCCTTTTGATGTAAATAAAATATATACATGTGAATACAATTTAAAAAAACAACAATAATATAGGGCTTCCACATGGCATTACAGATTCTTCTATAGTTTGTTTTTTAAAAAAAAAAAAGTTGCATAATATTTAGACGATTATTAGATATCATGCTCAAGACGTTCACTTTGTAGCTTACATTAAATGACTATTGTCAACAATGGATTTCTAAACTTCCATACAGATGCATATACATAAACTCATATAAGTGAAAATGTAATATGTCAGTTATTGGTTAATGTATATAAATAAATAAAGTTATTTTGACAAAATAAGATAATTAAAATATTGTAACCACTTTCTGATAGACAATTAAAAAAATAACAAATTTGTTGCTTCGATTTCAAAATGTCATTCACTGTTAATCCATGTCATTATTTGTATTAAAAGCAAAATTATACATGTTTTCTCTTCTAAAGATCATGAGTAATTCTCAAAATACCAAGGAAATTAATATTTTATTTTAGTTGAAAAGGAGTGTGAATTGTAAATTGCTTTATATTCAAAACATTTGTAAAATTAGACAAAATCTCATTCTAAACCTTATTAGAGATAATACGCCCATGTACTAAAGTTAAAGAAGATATTCATTAGCAATTCCAATAACTACCAATCCCAAAGCAAAGTCATGAACTAAAATTAAAAAAAAAAATTTTAATAGCATATACATATGACATCACGTTGTTGGGGTATATACCTATATGGTACAATCAAAACTACCCCAAATCTAAAATTAAACCAGACCAGCATAAAAATAATATTAAAACACAACCTTTACACTTGAGAAGTCTGCTTGTAGCAGTGAAACCTTAGGTTGTGTTTTAATATTATTTTTATGCTGGTCTGGTTTAATTTTAGATTTGGGGTAGTTTTGATTTTATATTGACTAGTTTAGCTTTATGCTTGTAATGTTTCTATATGGTACAATATATATAATGATAATCTCAATGTTCATGCTACATTTATTCATTTTATTATCCTTTAGGTAGAAGAAAATATAATTTCTGTAGTTTCGATGTTAACTGTGATGATACTTTAATTTGTGCTGGAACACAGAAAGTTGAAAATGAGAGAGGAAATAGTGCTTTACTTTTATGGTATGTTTACTATATATTTATTTTATTTTAAGTGATGAAATTGTTTAGAAATAATGAGAAATTAAGATTTTGTCCTTTTTTTTTTAACTAAAAGTTCACAATATTTTTCAAATCTTTGTAGGTTATATGTGAGAACATCATGGATCTAGTGTATTCTGCCCTCAGCCATATTCTTCCAATGAAATTAGTCAATTTTGTACTTTTTTTAAACAGTCTTAAGTATTAATTTTTATTTTAAAGAAATTCTCCCATGAAAGTCATACGATCATCATAATATATTTTGTTATGAAGTCTGTTACTTTTCATTTATTTCACATGCTCTGCACAATAAAGACACGCCTTTATAAGAATTGATTAAATATAATGATTTCTAGTAAATTGAAGAACATATTGATTGTATTCTTAAATGAAATTTTTCCAGTACCTTTATGATATGATAATAGAAATTTAATGATTTACATTCATACTATAAATTTATCAGAATAATAGTCCAGTTAGTTAAATTAATTATATTACGATAATCAAGTTCCTTATTTTTTATTTATTAAATGCAGAGCAGCATATTGGAGCAGTTCACTTTTACTAAGTAAATCAAAATATTCATTATTAAATCTATATTGCTATAAAACTACTACAAATTGTTTTGAAGACTACTATTATAACACATCTCTATTTAACCTACTTATTTCAAATATCTCAAATTGTTTTACTACTAATAATAATGCTTCTTTTCAAATCATCTTGTAATAGCTATATAATATGAATAAACTTGCAACTTTTTATTTATTTCCATAATTTTTTTTTTGATTATCTGATCAAATTGGATAAAAGTAATAATAAATTTCAACATTACTCATGACTTCTTTTTTGCATTTATCTGTTAACAAAAACTATGTTTATAGAACTTTTTGATTATTTAAATTCACACTAATTTTTGTTGTAGTGATTTATAATCCATTATAATTATTACTGTCTTTTTTTTTATCTATTTTATTTTTTATAATTGAATTAATAGAAGCATTCTTAAAATCATGTCAAAACATTATGGCTCCAAATATTACTAAAAAAATTTATTAACTTTGAACTAACACATCATCAAAATATAACATCTCCAAGTATCCCATTGGGATCATAGTCTTACAAATAATTATTTTATCTTCATTAATCTGAATCTCTCTGTTTATGTAAATTAATCAATAGGATTATATATAATTTGTCAGCTCCATATGTTACTTTTATTTCATTAAAAAAATGGTCTAAAGTGACCAAAATCTGCAAATAAATATATGAAATTTCTTTATTGCTTATGAAATTCCTCATTCATTATTATTGAGTCAATTAAAAAATGCTGTTTTTTTTTTTTTAAATCACTAGGCTTGTTTTTGTTTTTTTATAGAGAACTTACAAGCAAACTTATTCTTATCTACATTTACATAACCCTTAAAAGAATTTCATGCCTTATTAATGTAATAAGCTTGAAAATCCAGACAATTTTTTTGTGTTTAACAGCTATAAAAATTAATTACTTATAGCATTCATTTCTAAAGAATGAACATAAAATTTCTTACTAATATGTTTGAATTATTTTCTATGATAAAATTACTAATATGTTTGTATTAGGATTTATATTTTTAAAATAACTATCAGTTTAACCCTGGAATGTGATCTATCTATAACTTGTAATATTGATTTCTAAGTAATATAATTTATAAAATGCATTTATTTTGAATGAGGATGATTGACATTAATTACTTTGTCAATTATATTCTAGTTTTAATAAAGAAAAACATGACTTTTTGTTGTTTATTAAATTAATACATTTTATATATTAAATTTTATATTTTTTTGTAATTGTGTTATCACTACTAAAATCATTTTTTTTATTGCACAATATATATATGCATGTATTTTAAAATTAAAGTAGTAATTTTATTATACATATTTATATAACAGAACTGAAATTAATTCTATAAAATATTTATTATACCAGGAATAATAATATAAATAAGTATTAAATTATAAATAGATTATGGTATATCCATTATTCTCAATAGCATGTAAACTTTATATTTTCCAAATAAAATTTAAATATTATTCATTATGATTAAACTTGGTTGGAGTGCTTTTGGTAGAAATAACTTGATACTAAAAGGAAATATGCCTATGTGTTTGAAAAGGATGGTTTTTAACAAATGTGTTTTACCAGTTCTGACTTATGGATCTAAGACTTGGATACTTAATAGAAGAGCAATACAGAGACTTCAGACCACTCAAAGGAGTATGGAGAGATGTATGTTGGGAGTAACAAGAAGAGATCGAAAATGCAATGTATGGGTAAGACAACAAACAGGTGTTACTGACCTTATTGAAAAAATTAAAAGATTGAAATGGAGTTGGGCTGGACATATTGTTAGAAGAGATGATAACAGATGGACAATTGAAATTTTAAACTGGATTCCAAGAGATTGTAAAAGACCCAGAAAGAGACCACATGTGAGATGGATGGATGAAATAAGAAAATGTGCAGGGGTGTTGTGGAGAAGAGAAGCTAAAGATCGGAGAAGATGGATTAAACTTGGAGAGACCTTCATCCTGCAGTGGATTGTTAATGGTTGATGATGATGATGATATGATATCATTTAGCATGATTTTCTTGACTTTTCATATTTTATATCCAACTTCTCATACTTTGTATATACTCAAGCAAGTCAATAGTTTATTCATTGTATTTATAAAATATGTTTCTTCAATTTTTTTTTAAAGTCATCATCAATTTGAAAAATAAAAATAATATTAAAACTAAAATTTTCATTGCATTTAGCTATATATTGCAAAACTTCACATTACTAATTTTTTAATTTTTTTATTTAGCAGTTTGCACTCATGTATTTCTTTTTTTAAAGAGAAGTGTGTCCATACCCATATACTTCTTAGTATATAATAATGATTTGTCATTTTATGAATTTTATTGTTTAATATTAATTAATTATCTGATATTTGATGATACATTAAATAGGTAATTGATGAAATCATTCAACAGACTTTATTATTTGCATATGATAATGCTTTACAATTTTTTTTTTTTTATCCAACTGTGTTTAAAATTATTTAATATATTAAAAATATTTTACTTTTAATAATTTATTGGAATTTTTTTTTTTGATAGCATGAACAAAATAATCAATCAGGTTTTTTGCAGTACATGCATGCAGTGAATTATAATTAAAAAAATTTTGTTTTCACAATATATACTTTTTACATTGGATGTAATTTTTTTAGAAAAAAAGAAATTAAAGAAACATATTTTATAAATACTGTAATTTAAATAATTTAATGAATAAATTGTTAAATTTTGTGAGTTGACACAAATTATGAGAAATTGGAAAAATCAAGTATAAATGAAATCACATGTAAATCAATATTTACATTTTAATTGTAAAAATAAAATGTTTATGTGATACTGAGAATAGTGAACATATCATAAACTAATTATCTTAGCATTTATTTATTTTCAATGTCATTTAGCTCCAGTGTTATAATATGAATATAATATTTGATATTGTATAAACAAATGAATTATTTTTGATAATAATACAAAATAGAAGCGACTTAAATTACTATGTAATGAATAAGTCTGAAAAGATAACAGCTCTAATCACAGTTCTTGAAACTTATTAATACCAAATAAAAAAATTGATAAATAGTCTGCACTATGTATACATTTTGAGAATTCTTTTTTATTTATTGTCTGGAATGATATGATAATCCAAGTAAATATAAAAGTCATGTCTTACATTAATAATAATAATCAATAGAATTGATATTAATACACAAACATTACTCCAGGGAGCTAATGATGAAATGTATTCATACTGCAAATGATTTGTCAAATTTTTCATGTGGTATGGAAATCAAATGAATGTTTTGTCACTATGAGTTGTTAATTCTCCAGGTTTGTTTGCATGTGTTTCAAGGTGCATTAATCTGTTATATAACAGTAAGTGTCTTGTGAAATATTATCTAGTGAATAAATTGGTCTAAGAATTTTTTGGTTGTGTCAGACCTTTTAATTGGAATTGTATTTTAGGCAGTAAATTTAGCACAGTGAAGAATTCTCATCAGATAGTGTACTTGAGAAACAAAGATTTCTAGATAGTTGAATGGAATTTTTATAACTCAGCCTGCCATTTCTGTGCTTCTATATCATTTAACAGTCTTACTAACTGCCTACTTAATAAATGAATAAATGCTGTGAAAATTATCCATTTTTTAATCATTGTATTAATTTCACTTATTTTATTTTTTATTAATGGAATGTCTTTTAATGTAGATGATTGAAATTAAATAAACTTTAATAAAAAAGTTTAATTCTATTATCACATGATTCCATTCTTTATGCTTATATATGAACACCAATAAATATAAATGTTATTGCTATTGTTTAATTTAAGAAAAAAAATACATTTTTTTTTTTAAAAACTACATTTAAAAATTATTTTTATGTAAACTTAAGTTTTTTGTAATTAGTTTTTATTATTATTATTATTATTATTTAATTTTAGTTGTTGTTTAATTAATGACTAGCTATCTGCTTATTTTAGGGATTGCCGAATGGCAAAAAGATTAAATCGGTTTGATGAATTTCACACTGATGACATTACTCAAGTAGGTACAATGCTCTTCTATTTATCATTATTCTTATCAATTATATCTTTTAGCATATTATTAAAATATTTGTGTGTTAAAGTAATTATTTAACTCAAGTATAATTTTTCTCATATTTCTCTGTTTTTTGTTTTTTAAAAAATCATTTTATATGCTCTCTTCAATATTTCTCTTTATTTTTATATTGCTTAAAATAATTTTTAATTTCCATGGTTTTATAATAGTGTAATAAAATAAATATTAAAAAGTAACTATATGTTAAAAGATGTTTTAAATATATATTATTTTATTATTTTTTAAAATTAGAATTAGTAAGATATGATCATGATTGTAGTATCATAAAGGTTATTTTTTACTGATATGTAATTTATTATCTAAAGTATAATTAAATGCATAAAAAAATATTATGCTTGTGTCATTTGTTTATTTCTTTTTTTAATTTTCTGCAAACAAAGTTTTTTTTTTTTTTTGAAATTATATAACAAATTTAGAAGAAAAGATTACTTTAGGAGGTCTTTTAAAATTGGAAAAGTGGAAGTTTCCATTAAATAGTTGTTCTTTAATGCAGTTGAAACATTTTTTTTCCAACGAAGTTTTCACAATATGATTTTTCTTATATTTTTATGTTTTTTTATGTGTGTGTGTGTTTTTGCTGCCTGAGAAAATGCTTTGTCATATTGGCTTTATAAATTGTTACAATCATAAATATAACTTTTTTCAAAAAAAGTATTTTTTTTATTAAAATTTAAATAAGATACCCACAACTTATTTATGAGATACTAATATCATAAATCTCATCAGATGATTATTAAAAAAATAAAATAAATCATAAGATCATAGTTTTATAGATATTACTTATCTCATCAGCTGTGTCATGCCCATATTCTCACTCATTATAATTCGGTAGTAGTCCATATGCATGTAAAACATTTTTAAATCAAGTATGAAATATATTTTAATATGTTCTAATCTGAATGCAGTTTTAACTTTTCAATAACTTTTTATATAATAATATTAGAAATATAATATGTAATTAAATGTTTGTGAGTGCAACAATACAAATAATTTTTGTACAGGTCAAATTAAGCATCTAATATGTAATGAAGCATCAATGAAGAAAAATGAAACAATCAGTGCTATGATTAAGCCAACTAGATGAATGCCTAAGCCACAGAACTCAGTGAGAAGCATAGTATTGATCATTTAAGGATCACAGTTTATGAACATTAACTTTTTTAAAAAAAGATAATCGATTTTATTCTTTTTATTTTTTATATAGAATATCTATCTGTTCATAAAAATAAAAATCGGCTTTTTTGGGGGGGTGAAGCGAAGTGGGAGTTTCATGTAGCTGGTCTTGCTTGTGACTGTTTTAATGAACGCTATCAATTTCTTATTTTAGTCGATTTAACTTGGTACATGAAGCAGAAACTTCAACATTATATAGTCTGTGTACCCTGTCTTATTTTAGATTTTTAATAGATAATGGAATAGAAGTTTGATGAGCTTAGTTTTTGATACTTTATATTTTGTTCTATGATGATTTATTATTACATAGTGTACTTATATATATTACCTTGAATATTTTATGGATTAAAATTGGTAAATGGCATGTGTATATACATAAACATGCATTCACAAATACTAATGAATTATTTTGATGAGTAGTTCTAGTTTTAGAAGAAAGAAAACTTTAAGTGAATTTTATAATTTGTTGCTAGCATTGTCTTTTTGATACAATGAATTATATGAAAATTAATTTTGATGAGATGTTTCTTATTAATAACTCATTTCTGTTTATTTTATTTTGATTATTTACATTTTATAGAGAGAAAAAGAGGAGATAAGTTGATAGAGAAAGAGTTATTATTTTTTATTTGTAATAATTTGTTCATCTTTATCATTTTTTAAGGTAAAATTTCATTCTGAGAAATCTCAAATTGCTGCTACAGGAAGTGCTGACAATCTTGTTTGTATTCTTGATTTTAGTTTGATTTCGGATGAATTACTGCTAGTGTTAAATGCTGAAGTTTCAGTAGTAAGTATATTTATACTTAGATAATTTACCTGTATAATTATGAATTAAAATATTTGACTTTGTTTGAGTTGTAGGCAAACAATCTTCCTCATTTTATTATTAATAATTATTGATAACATCTTTTTTATATATTTGTCAAATTTTTAATTAGGCAAACTAGTGTCTATTTTTATGCATTTAAACATTTTTAAATATTTTTTGAATAATTTAAATAATTATTTAGCAATTTACATAATTAATGTCAATTATATACAATCAATAAATATGAAATGGGAATACATGTACATATAAATACAAATTCCATATTTTTTTATATGTGACCATCTAATACTTGACTTTGCTAATGCCTTTCAGCATCAATCTCAGGACAATAATGATACTATCATACAAATTTTACTATAGAATCTCTTTTAGTCTCATTCCCATTCTGTGATAAACTGTATAATTTGAAACATTTGCCAATTTTATTAATATAATGTTTGAATTTGCAATCAACTCACATGCCAAATAAAATGAAAATATAATTGAGAAATAGATCTTAGGTAATTACTATTTATTGTGGGACTTATTTTTTCTTTTCCAATTTAACTTTCAAGAAATTCTTTCTTTTTAAGTAGCAGAAATCAATTTCAGAAAGGAAAAAAAATCACATTACTTTTTCGAATTTTCAAATATCACTCTTAAATTTTTATGCATTTCATCTGCACTTGCAGTTTTAATTTTACTTATATTTATTTTCTTTGCAAACCTATTATCACTCCTGATTATCATTTTAATATATTTTCTTTTTAATTTTTTATATCTATAATTAGAGGTAGATAAAGTATAGCAGTCTCACATGAAATCTTTTTCTCCAATAGCAATTGAAAAATGAATCTATTTCCTACTCACTTGAATCATAAATCTCATTATAAACATCAGCCAGTTCTTTCAAACTTTTTTCATTCCCTTCATATTTATGGGTTCTTAATATTAATTATATATTTATTATTTATTTACATATATTTAATTATTTTAAAAGTAACAAGTCTGATATAAAAACAATGACAATCAAAACTATAAAATAAGACCAAATAATACTTCTGTATATATATTTGATAATATTCTTAGGAATTCTAAACATAACACGACATAAAAATTCTGATATTATAACAACTTTTTGTTAAATCCAATACACCTTTACCCCACTTAGCGATTGGCTATTTAGTGATATTTCATAATAGCGATCATCATCAATTTGTACCCACTACTTCGATTTACAATCGATTTTTCACTTAAACGATCGGGAAAAAATTAAAAAAAAAAAAATTTGGGGGCAGCCATCTTGAATTTTGCGTCACTGATGACGTCAGAGATAGCTATATTAAATTCATTTTACCCAAAAGCAAAAGTATATTATTGTAATATATATACAGGTAATGACTTTGCTATAATTGTATACACATACAATATTTTATTCATAAAACACTTAAAATATCTATAATTACTGAATCTATAATACTGTATACATCATATATAATAAATAACACAGCAAATATTCATCCACTTTTTCTTTTAAAATACGTATATATGTTCTATAATAATATCAGCAAATTAAAAATCCTTCTTCTTTTTCTTTTCAAAAACTTTATTTTCTTATCTCAATACTGAACATATACAGTATATATATTTATATAATACAAAACTCCAACGTTGATTTGTAATTAAATAATGTAAAAGAAAGAGTAATAAAATATAGCAGTGGGAGAGAGATATCCTTGAAAATGACTGTATGAAGATAAACAGTTGAAACGTTGGAGTTTTGTATTATATAAATACTGTATATACATTATATATATATATGTTCAGTATTGAGATAAGAAAATAAAGTTTTTGAAAAGAAAAAGGAGAAGGATTTTTAATTTGTTGATAATACTGTATACAAATACTCCACTATATTAATATAGTACAGGACAACTAAAATATCATCGTCACAAGCTTTCAGGAAAACATTAAATATGAATATTAAACTGCGTTGGTGTATTTCTTAAGTACGATTTATTATTTTTAGAACACCTGGATAATTATGTAAAAATAGTTATTGATTTTGTAACTTCGTTAATAAACATATTGTTTACACTCAAGATGTTTCAAATCAAAAGAAAAACATTTTAAAATGCAAATGTCGAATTAGAAAAGTTTAAAAAGAAAAACAGATTGCATTTAATTAATAATCTTTCTACTCAAACGGGGGGCATTATTACATTACTAAAAGTATACAGTAAGAAAAATAAACCTAGCATTATGTTTTAGAAAATTAAAAGTTAGATTTTTTACTTTTAAAATAAGTTGATTTTTTTTTTTTTCTAAAGTTACTGTAGAGTACAGTAATAAGTCTTTATGTTCAATTAAATAATTAATAATTAAACATTGTTTTTTAATTTGAATAATTTCACATAAATAATAAACATAAATATATAGTAGTAATATATACTGTAATACAAATTAAAAAAAAAAGCACTTCAGTATGGATTTTTTTTTTTCATTACGATGGAACTTCTGAGGAAGAATATAAAAACTTTTAAATTCAAATTTAGTTTCACTTTCTCTTTCTTTTTGCTGTTCTTTACTTTTTAAAGTGAAAGTATGCATTTTTTTCCTAGTGATATAAAACTTTTCTTTTTAGATACCGTATTTAGTCATCATTGTCATGAAAAAATCAAGAAAATCTTTGAGCTTGTAAACCAATGTGGATATTTTACGTCAACTGGAACCGACCCATTTTTCCCATAGACCCCCATTATAATTACGTATTTTGTATATGATATTCTTGCTTAACGATGAGTTTTGGAGGACCAATTGCCATCGCTAAGCGGGGTAAAGGTGTATATGACTATCTAAATTAATTTCCATATTGCAATCTGATACAGCATTATAATGAATAATGGGATTGTCAGTTTCACAATTTTGTAATTAACTGTCACTTACTAGTTAACACTAGAATGGAATTCAAACTCACATAAATATCACATACATTGTCACTATGTGCTATTGAACCATTAGTTTGTGAAAAGTCTAACCTGCATAATTTGGTATCTTACTAATTTTCTATATTATTCTATGTTTTTGTTTTGTTTTCTTCATCTATTCCACATTTTTCATCATTATTAGAAATTTTCTGTTCTTATTCTTATCAATATGTTTATTTATTTTTATTAAATTCTATCATTCTATACTTCAGTAATTGTATAATTTCTGATAGTTTTTAAGTCTGAGACAAGATGTTTTACATTAAGCCTTATATTAAATTCTATTGTCTTTTTTCTTTTAGCAATATTTTGGAAATATTGCAAAATTCCTTATTCAGTCAATCTTATTTAGCTTCATTTGTTTCCTTTTTTAATTTATTGTTAACTTTTTTATGCATAATTTATATGTAT
This sequence comes from Epiperipatus broadwayi, assembly GCA_028023455.1. Lineage (NCBI taxonomy): Eukaryota > Metazoa > Onychophora > Udeonychophora > Euonychophora > Peripatidae > Epiperipatus > Epiperipatus broadwayi. The sequence goes on along the minus strand of JAQFVV010000080.1, from coordinate 202,533 downwards.
TATTTTATTTTCCATTTTCTTGATCTTTTTATAATTAATTTGAATTTTTGTTTTTTTAACCTCTCCAAAGGGGGAATATATTTTTAGTTTTTTAACTATTACCTCTATATGTGGTTTATTGTTATTTTTATTATTTAAAAACTTTTGATGTATATTTGTAAATGATCTATTATAGTGATTATGATTAGAAATCACATTTTTTAAAAAATTTAAATGAAATACAGTTTTATAATAAAATATAAAAAATGTAAGATCTGAAAAAAATTAAGGAATTTTCTGCTGCTCATATTTTACCAAGCCATTATTAATCTTGTGAATAATTAAGTGGTTTAAAGTATTCAATTTTTATATAACATTTAAAACTTACAATATTGATATCCACTTATTATCATTTATTATTTACAGTTAATGTATTAAAAATAAACATAATTTTTTATATCTTCCAATTCTAAAATACTAATATATGGAATTATGTGCATTGTGGATCAACATAGATTTTATATTAGCAGTGCATTCTAGATACTCTGCAACTCTGGATAACTTTATCAAATTGTGGACAATAAATATCCTATTAAATTATTCATACGTTTTGGAAGCATATGAGTAATTATATCAGAAAATCATGTGATGTAGCTATTTGATGTATATTATATAGATATGAAAGAAGAAATAAATTATAAGAAAGTAATTTACATGATTAAAATTTTAGTTTAAGTGATGTTTGAAACCCACTTGATTTTATAAAAAACTGCAGAAAAAAATTAATCATGTCATAATTCTAGTATTTGAATATCTTTTGCTGTACACCATATGTAAAAAATATATTAATTTCCTCAATATGCCTTATAATCGGATTTCATAGTATTTCTCATTCAGGATTATTAGATTCTTAATGATATTACTATTTTTAAATTATTTGTTTAAATAAAGCCATATTTTAGCCAAAGATTTTTTGTTAAGAAAATGCGACAATTTAATGTTTGACTTTGTATTCATAGTATTTGCCAAATTCTATAAATAAATAATGCAATTATATATTTTTTTCAGAGTAAAATTAATTGGTGTGGACCTAACCATAATTTTATTTATTGTATAACAGACTTTAATACTTTCTTACTTTGGGATACCAATACGGTAAATTTTTTATTTTTATAGTTGATTATATTTTAGAAATATATAGATAAATCAATATGTATATGTGTGGGAGTGAGTGTTAGAGTAAATCTTCCTTAAGAGTTTTCACTATTCTAGTATTTTTCAGACTAGGTTGAAAGCAATTTTTTTTAATAATGCATTTTTTAAAATAACTTATTTTCCTTAAAACATAGCAAATAACTATTTTGCATAGTTTTTATCAAAAATTACATCCCTTTGAAATAATTTTTTATTTGAAAATAAAAGATTATATAATAAATGCATTTTAATTACTATCTAAACTAAGGGTCAACAAACTTTTTCTTTGAAGAGCGGGATAATTTTCACAGGTCAATTTAATCACTAGAGACGCTACAATCAAATTACTTGAATATGGGTGATTTAGTCTGCAAAGTGTGTAAGGAAGGCATAGAAAATATTAGGCATCTGTTGATTGAATGTAAATGCTTGAAAGCACGAATAATGAAGTTATGGAAGAATAAATATGAACAAAGTGATTATACAGAAAGTGGGTAATTGGTTTTTATGCTGGGTTTGGGACAAGATACGGAGGATTTAGATATAAAGGCCATAGAGTTGACAAAGATTGTGTTGTGGAAATGGGATGGAGCAGATTATGGGAAAGCTTAGGGTGGGTAATGGAAGGGATAGTAAAGTGGCTAACAGATTTCTTTGGGCATAGTTGCTGAGAGATTCCTGACTCCGTTTAAGAAGTCACAGTACATCGCATTGCATCACTTGTACTGTATGTGATGAGGTTTATCACTTGAAATGTTTAAATAAAACTAGGAAAGATGTAACAGGTTTATGGTTATGTAGACAGTGTGGAAATGTGATAAAAGATGTGAAAAAAATTGGTTTCTAAGTGTAGATAGTTTAAAGAGAAAGGCAGAAGAAATGGAGCAAAATATAATTGAGGAAGATAGGATAGAGTATGATTTAGTGGAGTGACAGGAGATAGTGGAAAATTTAGTAGAGAAATGGAAATGATTAGCCAAAGAATAAATAAGATAGAGGAAGAGGTAAGGGATATAGAAGCAAAATTAAAATTGTAGAGTCGAAGTGTGAGCAGATGAAGGAATTATTGAGTAATAATGATAAGGAAGTCCAGAAGGTGATAGAGAATGTGTGACAAATGATGCAGGAAAAGTAGACTATGAGACAGTATTTATAGGAGATTCACTAATTAGAGAATGTGGAGATATAATTGCAAGGGAAAATAAAAACAGGTATGTAAGAGTATATTTGCCTAGAGCCAGTATTAGGGATGTTATAGATAAAGTAAAGAAGCAAGGTAATAGAGATGCGTATGTTATGATAGGGACTAGTAATTTGTCAGAGCCATCAGAGAGGGTATGTTAGATAGGGCATGTTCTATAAATGAGAGATAGAAAAAATTGGGTGAGAGAAATGATGTCATATTTGTGGATGTTTGGGATTTTTTTATTGGAAAGAGGGAGTTATGTAGTAAAGACCGACTGCATTTAGAAAAATGAGGAAGGGAAGTTTTAGGGAGTTTGATTTATAAGGAATATAGTTCGGAAAACTTATAAAGGAGGTGGGGTTTTAAGTGGCAGTGTTATCAGAAAGAGGAAGAATGGATCGGATGTAAGAAATAATCAAAGGGTAGTTGATTTAGATATAAATTAATGGTAAGCAAGTTATTTATAAATGTAATGGAGAAGAAAGAAACAAAAGAATTTATAAAAGAATAGTTAGGCAAGAAGAAATTATTAAAAATGGGTATTTTGAATATGCAAGATAGTAGGAGACCAGAAAAGCAGCTGGAATTAAACAAAGCAATTAAAAATGAAGAGCTTGAGATATTAGCAGTAGTAGAAATACATCTAAGAAAAGAAGAATCTATTCTAGAAGACTTGGTATAACAGGGTATAAATAGAAAAGAAAAAGAAAAAAGGGATGGTGGTATAGGAGTTATGACAGAAAATATTTAAATACTGTTAAATGTCAAGAACATTTGTGGTTTGAGATAAGGTTACAAAGCCAAGAATGGATGGTGGTTATAGTGTATATAACCACTGGAGATAGTCAAACTATATTGGAGTGGAACAGTAGCATATATGAATGCCTAGTTAAGGATATATAGAGTTTCAAAGGAAAGAAGAAGATAATAATGGGTATAGGGGATATGAATGGGCATATTGAAGAAATTAATGACGTAAATGGACAGCATTTGAAGAATTTTTGTCAGAGAGTGAATTTGAGCTTTGGAAATTTATCAAATATTTATGAGAGACAATACACATGGTCTAGGAATAATATATTCCACACAATAATGTATTAGTAGAGAAAGAGGGAATGAATAAAGTATGGAAAATTAAGGTGTTTGATAATAAAGAGAGAATATGTAATAGTGATCATAACTTCATTATAATAGAAATTGTTAGTAATGTGATGGAAAATAGTAATAAAAGTAGAAAGGATAGTGAAAAATGTGGATGGAAAGTGAATGATAAAAATAAGTTAGAAGAATATAAAAGTTGAAGAACCATGGAAGAGTTGGTTGGGGATGACTATAAGGACTGGTGTGTGAAATAGAAAAAGTGGCAAATAGGATTTTAAATGAGAATATTCAGAAGAATAAAAGTAATAGAAAAATGAGAGTTAGTAAAAGTGTAAAAGATAGGCAAAAAGCATGCTGATAATGTAAGTGTGGTATTAAGAACAAAGAAAGTAAAAAAGATGTTAATGCTAAATGGGAAAAGTACTTTAAAAAAAAGGTGGCTAAAATAGATAATTATAGAGAAAGAATAAAAAATTTTTGGAAATACATTAAAAGAAGGAATGTAGAGGAGAAAGAAATAGTATTATTAGATAATGCAGGATATATTAGTGTAGCTCTATAGAAGAATTAGAGGTAATCTTAAATAAGTATGTAATGGATATAGAAAAGATGTTAGATGTGAAGGACAGAATGATAGCAAACATGAAAGCATATAGTAATGGGAATATTAAGTTTACAGAAAATGAACTGAATGAGGCAGGTAAGAAATTGAAAAATGGAAAGGCAAGTGGTTTGGATGCCTGGGCAGCAGAGATGGTAATGAATTTAGAGCATAGGGCAAAATTAAAACTATTATCATGTTTTAATAAGATGGTACAGAAGAGAAATTTTCCAGGTAGTTGGAGTAATACAAGAGTGAGGCTACTATTTAAATGAAAGGAAAGGATCATAGAAAGTTAAACAATCATAGACCAATAGCGGTAACATCAGTGCTATATAAAGTTTTTTTATATATGGTGGCTGGAAGGGGTTGCAAAATGGATGGAAGAAAATAATATAGCGGGAGAAATGCAAGGAGGTTTTCGATCAGATAGGCATATAGGAGATAGTTTATTTGTAGTTATGCAACTTATGGATCTGAGTAGGAATAAAGGTAGAGAGGTGTATATGGTTTTTATAGATATAGAGCAGGCATATGATAGAGTAAATAGAAATAGATTATGGGTAAGTTTAGTAAATTTGGGAATGGATGGAGTTTTAGTGGATATTATTAAGAAATAATATGAAAATAATTACTATAAGTATCAATTAGGAAACATAGAATCAATTAAAGTTAAAAATGGGGTGGGATTAAGGCAAGGATGTCCTATGTCATCTATTTTGTTTTTGTTGTATTTGAGAGAAATGGAGAGCAATAGAAAAACTAGAAAGAGAGTAGAGATACCATTAATAGGTGGCAAGGGAGTATATACATTGTCGGGTCTTTTATTTGTGGATGATATCTTTTTGTGTGCAGAAAGAAGATATGGAAATTATGTTGAGGACATGTGCAAGAGTGGGTAAATAGATGGGGATTAAATTTAGTGAAGAAAACTCAAAAGTAATACTGATTAATACTGAGGAAAGACAAAGAATTTTTATTGGGGGATATAAAGTTAAATGTAGTGAATAGATATAACTATTTGGGAATTGTCTTAAGTAATCAGAGAAATTGCTTGGCTGAATGAGGGAAAAAGTTGATAAATGAAGCAAAGAAAAGGAAAGGATTGATAAAGAAATTAACAGTGTTCTCATATAATAATATGATGTAGTTAGAATTGTATGGAAGGGAGTGACAGTAGTAGGATTAACATATGGTAATGATGCCTTAGGTATTAGTAAAGGGGTATTAGATTACTTAGAAAAAGTATAAACAGAAATAGGAAGACATGCATTAGATGTAGATGTGGATGGCAAAGGAGGCAATTCAAGGAGAAATGAGATGGTCAAGTTTTTATCTGAGAGATGCAAAAAACAAAATGAAAATGTTTGGTAGGTTACAATTTATGGATAATAAAAGAATAGCCAAAATAGTATTTAATTGAATTATGAATAATGGGCAGGCAACAAGATGAGTGAGAAAGATAATGCGGTATGCAGAAGATTTGTATAAAGAATTTATGTCATTATACTTATATAAAAGTTGGGATGACTGTGTTAGGAGAATTGTTGAGTGTTATAGTGGTAAGGAATGGGATAGAAGAATAGATGCATTAATAAAGAATGAGGAGTTGGAGAGATGGAGAACTAGTACAGAGAGTAAAATGAACTTAAGTATATATAAAAGTAAATGGAATATTGGATACAAGTTAATTTATGATAATAGCAATGAAAGTAGTTTACTGTTTAAAGCTCGAATGGGATCTTTAGCAACAAAGGAATGTACACATAAATGGAAAAATGTGAGTGATTCGGTCTGCAAGTTATGTAAGGAAGGCATAGAAAATATTAGACATCTGTTAATTGAATGTAAATGCTTGAAAACTGAAAGGGTACAAATAATTAAGTTGTGGAAGAATAAATATAAACAAAGTGATTATACAGAAAGTGGGTTATTGGTTTTTATGCTGGTTTGGGAAAAGATAAGGGGGATTTAGATATAAAGGTCATGGAGTTGACAAAGATTATGTTGTAGAAATGGGATGGAGCACGATATGGGAAAACTTAGACGGGGAATGGAAAAGGAAGTTAAAGTGGCTAACAGGTTTCTCTGGGCATAGTTGCTGAGAGCTTCCTGACTCCATATAAGGAGAAATCACAGTGCATCACATCACATCACTTGGTATATACACACAAATGAAAAAATATGAGTGATTTAGTCTGTAAGTTATGTAAGGAAGGCATAGGAAATATTAGACATCTATTAATTGAATGTAAATGCCTCCAAGCAGAAAGGGTACAAAACCACCACAGATAGATATGTCTAAGTTAGATGAAACAGGTAAAGATAATGATAAATATCTGATTGCATTAGTATAAAATGTTCAGAATATTGATAGTATAGATAAGTTTAGAGTTGATTCACAAGCCTTGGATGTTGTTGGCTGTGTTGTAATTTATCATGTGTTTGAAAATATAAATAACAAATAAAAGCAAATGTGAAGAAATGACTAATTAGGAAAATGAATTTGATTATTTAAATATCAAAGAAATAGGTGATAAAAAAGATCAACTTAATAGGATTAAGTATAATAGTATTTTTCTTGGTAGGGTATATAAAAGAAAAAGTACAAGGAAACCATCATGATTAACAATTAGAAAAGTAGAGAAGAGAAATCCAGAGATAAAAGTAATTAAGCTAGGTAGATCATCTAAGAAATTAAATTCAAGAACTCTAGAAAGCACAAAATAAAAAATTGACTTATTCTAGAAATGAATCGGAGTTACCATGTAGTAAATAAAAGGTATTTGAGATTATTCTGAGTGAGGGCCTGCATATTAATAAAAAAATATTTAGAGAAAGTGACCTTTAATCCTTCTTTGAATAAGGATAGCCTCTGAGTTGATGACTCTGGACTTATTAACAAATATATGATAATAGGAAAATGAACAAATAATTTGGAAATAAGATTATAAAAATAGATACTATTGAGAAAAAAAATAACTAGTTTTGAAAATGAATTGAATTGCTTAAATGTTAAAAATAAAACAATAGTTCACAAAGAAATTATGCTAAATGAATTAAATATGTTATTTGCTAAAGCATATAAATAAAAACATATAATTTGAAACTAAAATTAATTTCATGGGTTTATTGATGGTTGATCATGTTGCTTTCTGTATTGATGATGAATAAAAAGTTTTTCATTGTTTTGAGGATATCATGTTTTTATGATACTTCAGAGTCTTTATCTCAGCACTGTTCTCAACCATTTTATATTTATAATTGTCAGCTATTAAGTTGCAAGAGTGAGCCCGGAATAATTTTGTGTTTGTTAGCCTCTATGTCTCAAAAGTGAGCAGGACATTTTTTTATATTTGTCAGCCTCTAAGCATAATTATTAAGATATATTGTGTATTCGCCTCTAATTCTCATAGTGCAGCAAAGTATTGCTCATTTATATTAATTTGGTTGATATTATATGTGTGCTTGAGATAGCTCTCTTGGTGTTTAGGTTACTTGGATATGCTCATTATCAGTGGAAGATTTCTTTGTTCATCTCAACATGGTGGATGGTTGATCAAATCCAATAAATAGTTGATAAGTATGTGTGTGGGTACATGCACGTATATATAAAGGTAATAGTAAATAAATAAACCATAATTGTAGAATTAAAAGATTTATCTTTTAAATATGGAACTAAGAAATAATTAGAAGTTATAAGATTAGGAAAAAGATTATATTCTAATTATAGTGAAAAAAGTAAAATTAGTGATAACAAGATAAAAATGTATGTATAATAATTAATGGAATGAGAGTCAGATTTCTGTCATTGATAACAAGAATTGGAATCTCATAATAACTCATTAATTAAAAGTTAACAAAAGGTAAAACATTCTGGAATCCAACATGTGTGCACTTAGAGAAATAACTATCTTATCTGATGAGTGGGGAAACCAGCCAATCAGCTGTAAGAAGAAAACAATGAAAGAAGACATGCTAGTTGGAGGAGAAAGGAAAAAGGGTTAACCAGGAGTTCAACTGGGAGATGGCCTTAAATTTGGGTGCTGGCACCCTTTGCCCAGTAGCTTCTAGAGTAGAGAGCTTGCCTCTGGACATGAGAAAGCAAGCTAGGGCTAACAGGTCGGAATGATCTTTACTATTATTTTGTACACTTAAAAGCTTATATGTATTTAAAATGTAAAGTTACTCTAATAATTATTGTCAACTAATGTTTAATTTCTTGTGAGTTAAATTTATTAAATGTACCGTGAATTAGTATTGAATCATTATTGGCTAAAAGTTATATTTTTATATTGGACTATTTCCATTGTCTAATATGTGTATTGAATGTCTTCAGAAAAATTTAACTTTATTTAATATTCCAAATACATTCAACTGTTAATAATAGCACATCAAACAGGTTAATATATGCACAATGTTTCAAGAGGTATTATTCTCCCCTCTTCTTGAGGTGTTGCTGATCTGACCAGTGACAGTACTAGCATGAGATTCGAACCTGGACCTTTAGATTCTTGAATATTGAATTTTAAGGTAATGCTCTAACCAACTGAGCCATCCTGCCAAAGGCAACAGTCTGTAGAAATTTCATATACTCATCTATAAGGTTCCTCCTGATTTCTCTACTTTTTTCTATCTATGAAATACCATGTGAACATGAAAGAACATATATTGATGAGACCAGTTGTCCCATTGAAAAATGCTTGCAAGAACACAAACTGATAATTAGAAGAGAGAAAACAGATGTGTCTAAGGCAGCAGGCCATGTATGTGCCAATGAATATATGTTCAATTGGGAAAATACAAAAATATTGGATAGAGAAGAAAAGGTACAAAGAAGAAAATTTAAAAAACTGCTCACATGACAATAACAAAAAATCCCATGAGACGATCTAGTGTGACTATAAATAATGTATGGAAACCACTGATCAACTTTTCTCTTAGGAAAAAATGGAGAAATCATGAACCTCATAGATGAGCATATGAAATTTTTACAGACTGTTGCCGTTGGCAGGATGACTCAATTGGTTAGAGCATTACCTTAAAATTCAATAGTCAAGAATCTAAGGGTCTAGGTTTGAATCCCATGCTCGTACTATCACTGGTCATATTTAAATAAAGTTAAATTTTTCTAAAGACATCCGATATACATAGTAGATGATGGAAATAGTCCAATATAGAAATACAACTAGAACACCATCATCACAAATCTTCAGGAAAACATTATTGGGGAAACTATTGAAATTAAATCAGAGATCAGTAAAGCTCCCCAATAAGCATCCAGGCCATAAGATTAAGTGAGACGTGGATGTAACAATAGTTTTAAAGGAATTCATGAAAAAAAATTATATCCATATCAATGTAATAAATACTCAGGATGACATTTATTTGTTATGTTTATACCAGCTTGCAAGTTCATTTTTAAAGAAGTATGGTTAAATATGACATTATTTTAAGATTAAAAAAAAATTTTTTTTGAGTAGAAATAAAATTGAATCATGTTTATGCCAAATCAATTCTATTTTATTCCTAAATGGAAGAAGGGCAAATGTAACCTTTGTAATGAGTTTAAATGCATAACTTTTATGTGCATTTTTTACTTATGTACTCTAAGATATAAAAAGTAATATGTATATAAATAAATTATAAAGTAATTTATTTAACAATAATAATTGTAAAAATTAAAATTTTATTACAATTCTTTATTTAAAATAAAGTTAACTTTTAAAACAACATTGCTAGTGGAACCAATTGGAAACTCTTAAATCATCAGCTTTACAAAGAGGGGGGGGGTGTTGCTTTTGTCAACTTCTTCATGGTCACTTACCCGTTAGAAGTCAAGAAAATTGTAATGATTGTTTAAGTTGATAATACAATCTCTGGGGTAAAACTTCAGAATGTATCACATGATCTTTCCAGGGTTGTAACTGACTATGGAACTGTAAATAAAGGAATGCCTTAAAATTAATTGTGATTCTGATAGTCTATTAATTATAAATACAATTTATCCAAACCGCTTCAAACACTTTTTAGCAAAACTCTTTATTTGTTCATATACATACACCTACATTTCGACTGACCTGCAGTCTTCTTCAGAGCAAGTTTAGAAGAAGACTGCAGGTCAGTCGAAACATAGGTGTATGTATATGTACAATAAAGAGTTTTGCTAAAAAGTGTTTGAAGCAGTTTGGATAAATTGTATTTATAGGATATTATGGCAAACATAAAGAAAAGTGTGATTTTGGTAATATTTAGTCTATTAATTACTGTCTGAAACAAGAAAAAATGATGCTTGCTATAAGAAAACTTACCCTCTAATGAATTATCAAAAGGGAAATATTCTTCTATGAATTAATTTATAAGTCTACATAATTTCAATGCTCTTAATATCTGGAAAAACTTCATGGGGGGGAGGGGGACTATGACGGAGATACATTTCAAGAAGTTAAAATATGAGAAAATTGTTTGCAGACATTTAAAAATAATGGCTCTGATTGCCATATATCTACATACACCAGTTAATAAAATGTGAGCTCACAGAGATATCAATAGGTAATTAAATGAGTTTAATATAAACTTTTCCTTTCTGAGTTATTATAAGTTCACAAAGATTTTTTTTCTGTCATGCATGCTTTTCATACAATATATATTTTTTTGTTATCCTCATTATGTTTATTAATTAAAATTATCTTTATTGTTAATAATTTTGTTGCTTGTTTATTTCTCATCCAAGTTTCAAGCAGATTATTTTATATTGTCATTTAATCATATTATTAATGTGGAGGGGTAGTGATCAGGAAATATGATTAAATCTGCATAAAGACTTGCTTCTTTATGTGTGTTCAATCTGATTGTTAGCCATGATTATATAAATTAGACACTTAAAATTAAAATTTGTACACTCTCCACTATATGGTCGCCCAATAGATGTTTATAATTTCCCTAGACTAAATTTAATTTATGAATATTTTTTTTATTATATTTATTATTTTGATCAATTACTATGGTTCAGAGGCCAGTTAGCATTACAATATATACGTAAATTTATATTCATCTGATTGTTTTTTGATTCATTCTTTATATATAATGGTAAACAACTTATTTCATAACTAACCTGCTGCAGGATAGTTCCTAATAAAAGAAGACAGTATACACTATACTTGCAAATTGCCAGTTAGTGAAAGTTTGAATGGTTTCTTATCCTTGTTTCATCCTTGAACTATATATACATATTTACTGATCAATGTTGGATGGTTGGTTGGATTGACAGCTATATGAAAAAAATCCTAAACTTTTTAAAACAATTTCATTTTAATCTAGATTTGAACTCCAATAGTAGGCCTTGCAAAATGATATCTCTATATTATAAGACATTTTACACACACATATATGTCAGGGTTAAATCTGCTATTAAAAAATGAATTTTATTAATTATCTACTTTTTTTATATAATCTGGGCTTAATTTTAAAGAAAAAAAATTAAAATGCATTTTTTATTCAAATTTTAACTTTAATGTTCTCAAAACAGTGTTACATATTTATTCAAATATGAATTAGAAACACTTTCTTTTGAAATAATTTTTTTAATTTAGAAGCAAGCTTTACTATAGATTGAAATTATACACTTTTAAATTTTATGATCTACATGAGTTTTAAACATTATCTAAATTTAAAAAAATACTTAAAGATCATTTGCCTTTTTGGTTTAGCAATTAAACTTTTTTTTTTCATGCTTCACAATCAATTTTTTATATTTCAAAAATATTTTTAAATACTACAATAAAACAGCTTATTTTTTAAAAAAATTGTATTTAGATCATATCATTAATGATTATTTTATTTTTTTAGGATTTGCCATTGTATATATCAAGAATAAATTATTATTAATGTAGAAAAAATGTTTTTAAAACTGAAAATGATTTTAATTTTTATCATCTATTAGTTTCACAACATGTTATAATGCTAAATAGAGTGTTGAAAGATTTATATATATGGAACTCTTATTTTCTTTTATGATGCAAGCATCATAAGCAGGATTGTGAAATCTGAATTAGGAGTTTGGGTAATTGCAGTCTGAAATTTTTAAATGAATAAAGCTCTAATGATCTATAGAAAATGTGTGAGTAAAAAGGAAAAGGTTATTGAGGTCTGGTTCCAGATAATAAATAACTTGATGTGTCTTAATATAAAATCAAAATTACCCAGATTAGATTTGAGAAGTTCAAAATCAGAAAAATTTATTGACAAATTAATCATTTATTAAATTAATTTGTTGTTGCTGCTGTTGTTGTTTGACTTTAAAGTGTTTTGATTTTTTTTTTTTAGTTTTTTGGTATTTGACAACTTTTACTTATTGGAAAAAAAATAGTTTTGTCAACCATTTTTTATTAATGAAATTTTATTAAATTTTATTTATGCCATAATTTCTTATATTTAAATTAAATTATAGAGTATTTATAAATAAAGGCTAACAATTTTTATTATTATTCATTAACTTAACAATTATTAAGTTAATTAGAATTCATAGTTTTGTTTACTTATTATTTACTTTTTTAGAAATTATTTATATATATATTTTTTTTAATTCAGAGTTCTGCGTTAGTTCACTTCAACAATATCCAAGATAAGTTTGAGGTAGGTATTTTAATTCGGCTATTTTTTTTTTTTTTTGTAGTCTTATATATTTCAGTTTTTTTTATATCTGTATATATTTACTTATTTATTATTTTGATTATATTTAATTATTTCTTATTAAAAGCCTAAAGCTAAATTAGTCAATAAAATATTCAAAATTATCCAAATTCACAACTCAACCAGGCTAGCCAAAAAAATAAATTAAAACACAGCCACTAGTTTCACTGCTACAAGCATACTCCTCACATATAAAGAACTACAAAATAACATATTTAAACCAAATATTAATACGGAGGGTGTATGGGATGTAAATGGAATTGTAGGTAATGTTTATTTTAAATATATTATTTTTTATACTTGAGAAATCTGCTTATAGCAATGAAACCATTGGTTGTGTTTTAGAGTTTATTTTTTTGGCTAGTCTGTTTGAATTGTGAATTTGGATAATTTTGATTAATTGTTTCTGTATTGTTTATTAAAACATCATATGACTTTCTCCTCTTATACTTAACATATGCTTTCAGAAGCATTTCTTCATTAACATTTATTGCATATTTAAGAAATCATTTTACATTTCCATATTAGTTTTTGACTTATAGCCTTTATTAGTGAGGACTTGGAATTTTTAACATTGGAACAGATTCTAGTGGAAAGTGAAGAGAATTCCTCCTGAAAGTATAACATCTGTTTTATTTGTAAAAGATGTTTTTGTACTTAGTATATGGTTTTAATTATAAATAAATTATTCTTTTTTAACATTTTTTTATTATTATTCTTGTGCATAACAAAAAACAATAAAAACAATATCTTCCAATCACTTGTCTGCTTTATCTTTTTTTTAAACATATATGGAAACAATTCTAAATTGAGAAAGCTATATATCTAGATCTGTATTTGAAATTTTTTTTTAATAATACAGAAAAATCAACAAGAATAAAAGAATACCGGGAAATGTGAAGGTGCAGATAATTTATTTACTTTAAACACTTTTTATGGAAATTATATTTAAAAAATGAACTGAAGAGAATATATATTGTGGAAACATGAAGAAAAATTATGCATTCTCTAAGAATATGAATATTTTTGTTAGATATAAAGTATTAAATATGCTAAGTCATATTAAACTAAAAGATGTAAGTCACTCGAATAAAGAACAATTGGTCATTTAAAAAGTGATTAAATGTATTAGACAAATTGTGACACAAAATATATTCATGCATTGAGAATTTCATCTGTGCTTAGTTCTCAGAGAACAAAGGAAATATACAATAAATATAGATGGAATTTAAAAAAATAATAATTTTTGTTTTAATTTTGAATAGTTTGAAATAAAGCTGATAACAATATAAGATAACTGTTTATAGGAATTTATGTATAGGAATGTATGGTTGAAGTCTGATGATAATAACAAAATCAGTAATAGACTTAAGAAGAAATAATTTCTTAGTGATTACTTATAGAATTTTATTAGATTAGGAAAAATACATATTAAAAGGATATAATAAGAATAAAATAATTTTTTGTTGTATTGGTGAGCAATACTTGGGAATGTTTGTGTAATAGAAATTTTTGACTTTTTAAAATCTAATTAGTTATGATGAAAAAAAATTAAATAATAGTAGTAAGCATCTGACAGAAAGAGTAACTAAATAATTAGTAGTAAAGTGAAAAGCTGGTTTTGTATTAAATTGGTTGTTTGGTAGTTTGTTTTACCACTCAGTTGATAGTCAGAAAATAAATTGTTAAAAAGAATTCAGACAAATAACAAATAAATAGTACTAATTATACATATCAATGAGTTAAACAAATTTTTGGGGGGTTTACAAGCTTACGTTATTTGAAATTTTCTAGAAATAAGTTATATAGCATCATATAAAGAAGACTCTGTAAAATGTGCAATGCAACAACCTCCCTCCCCTCCATTCCCTCTATTTGAATGAAAACTAATTAGCCATAAGCAGATCATAGATTGTTGAATGAATCCTTTGATCAATATTTGTTTTCTGTGATTGCATCTCTTAATTAGATTTTTTTGTTGTTGCTGCTCAATAGTATAGTAACAAAGAAAGTTTATGATCAAAACAGAATGGATTTAAGCAGGCCTATGGTCTGTTTTTGAACCTAGTGCTTCTACATACTTGTATGTAATTCTACAAAAGTTTTTTTTTTTTTTGAGAGAGAGAGAGAGAGATGATAGTTATTAATATCTTAAAAATAATTATTTTTTGTTTGATTGTCATACTGATTAGTCCAGCAATTGATGGTGTGATATTATTAGAGGACATTGCTATAGATAATCATAGTTCATGGATTCTTACTTGTAGATTAAGGATACAGTTTTGAAACAGTTCCAGATATTGATTGGCAATTAATTTAATGGTTTGAATTTTGGGATTATACTTTTAGGAAGCTGCTACAATCATAATACATAAAATTTCATTAGTTTTACTTTACAAATATCATTTCAAATGTGATTCAAGCCCTCCTGGTTTTTGTATGACCTCAAGCTTTTTTATGTTGGGGAGCAGTTATGTTCTTTTCAGTAGTTTTTATATCATCTTTTTTTTCTATATATATATACTTACATTATCATGTCAATTAATCACAATAAAAATAATTTTTCTGTGACTGCTCATTCGTTTCTAACTCTTTGTTAGCTATCTTTTTCAATTTTTGTAACATTCATAATTTTCCTCCAGTATAAGTTCTGAACAACATCATGTCCATATATTTTCTTCTCTTTTTTTTTTTGCTTCCAAAATCCCTACTTTATCTCCATCAAATTATTGTGATCTATTTTCAGATTATGATATTAATCCTTTTATTTTACAGGTACATAAGGTTAGTCTTATCTACTTCATATGACTGTCAATTTGTATCTCCTGTATTGTTTTCTTTTTTCAAATCGTCTTTATTTATTTTTATTTATTTTTTACTACTGCTACAGGGTGTACAATAATATAATTTTTTCATTTTCTTTTTTTTTTTCATATGGTGATTTTATCCATTTTATATTCCTTTTTCTTTTATTATACTTCATGATGACTTTAATGTTCATAGAATTAACTAATGGTGAGAGTTCTGGGATTTTTCTGATTTATACAACTCTACTGAGTTTATTTTTTCACCTTTTTAAATTACCATTCTGCTAATGTTTTTAATCATGTTTATTCCACATATATGTTTGCTGTTTTTGGGCTATTTGAACCATTGTTCTATTAAGATGATTGTTTTTCTTTTCAAAATTTTTAATAATATTATTTTTAGACATATCTGTAAATTCATGTCAATTACGACAATTATTATAACTTCAATTCTTCTCTACAGGAGTCCTAAATGTTATGTTTACTATAATTGATTTCAAAATGCTTCAAGTACAGAAATCCTAAATGTTAAGTTTACTACTACTGATTTTATAATATTTTAATTATTCAATTAAAATTTAGTGCTTTAGACTCTCATTTAATAAACAATGTTTCAGTGCAGTTTTTGTCAAAAATTCATCTTCCCACCAATGGAAAAAACAATAAACTCATTATACCATGCTTAAGGGCATTATTTTATATAACAAGAAAGCATTTATTGAAAGTATATCAGTTTTGAAACTTATTTCAGTCTCTTTCTATAAATGGCTTTATTTGTTTTGATTATATTTGTATTTAATTCTATCTTGAATTTTCTTTCATTTAATGATTTTTCAGTCATGAAATTACTAAATGTTGTGGCTCTGATGCAATTCCAGCTATTGTTCTTAAAATATGGATCTTTAAAACCATTTCTCAGCTCAATTAAAGTTTTTTTAAATAAAATTAAGATTTTTTTCCCCCCCAGTTATTGAAAAGTTGCTCATATTATTTTTTATAATTCTTTTGTCAAATTAATTAATTTTTAGTTGGATTGTTAATAAGATTTTCATAATTATCATCTTCTGTTGATCTTGTCTTCTGTTAATACAGGATTTTTGTCAAAGCATTTAATGACTTTATTATATATCCATTTAAATCAGAGGTCTTTTCTGAAACCATTCCTGGTAATACCAGCATTCTATAAGATGTCTTAATTTCAATTTTTTTTTAGCTTATGAACATAATCACTGTATGGATAATTTTTCCTGTTCTTATATCTAATTTAATTTGTAGCATAAGTAATGACAGCTTTTTACATTTTAAATTATATTTTAAAAGTGAATCTTTACTTAAATCTTTTTTATTAAATGATAAAAATATTCATCTGGAAAATGTTATTTTTAAAAAAAATAAAAAAGTAAATTACTGTACTTTAAAGCTAATCTTTGACTCTGAAATTTTTTATAAATACTATAATTTATTAATACTTGATACTATTTTTTTCATTAATTTTTTTTTGGAATGAGTATATTTATTTATTTTGCTTTCTCAAAACTTTACTTTCTATTTAGTGTCAAAAACATTTTTCTTCATTCAATATTTTTATCTGTACAGACTAAATTTGTTTTTCTGTTGCATTTTATTCTTATATTTAAGATAAAGTGCTTAGCCATGTTATTAATTTTTGTAAATTTAATCCAAAATCAGTTTCTTCCTCCTCATCATTCTCTTATTGATTTTGATTTTTTTACAGTTATCATTATGATTATTGCTTTTCTGATCTTGTTTAGCTACTTTTTTAGATTTTAAAAGTAAGTGCTTTGTTTCAATTTAAAATCTCTGTATTGTTCCTCTGTCGTAGCACTCTATTTTACTAATTATTTCCATCTATCTTCATATTCTTCTTTTCAACAAGTCCTTGTGCTTTTTGATTATGGAATTTTTTAATTAGTGATCCTTTTTTTTTTTTTTTATATTCAATCTTTTAATATACACACACATACATATTTAATATTTACTCTACCTACAAAACTGTCTTTGCTTATACATTTTGCTATTTATTAGCAATCTATTAACAATTTTCTTTTAATCTCATTACATTTATGCCATCTATTGTAAACTTTAGTGTTCAAAGACCCATGATGGTAAGATAACAGGATAAAGATTTATTAAGCACTATCATCTAGCATCTATTGATTACTAAAGTTTGCCCTAAGTGGCACAAATATAGTGAGATTAGAAGAAGATTGCCAAACATTTTTGATACCAACTGCTCTGTGAAATATAGATTTGTCTTATTGTGAGGTATTTCTAACAAATATAATAAAATGAATTCAGACAATTATCATATTACTTTGGTGTAAAAAAAATTTCAATTAAAACTTATTTCAAAACTGAAATTAATCTTTTTAATCTCCAGTTCATGGCAATCAATTAGCTAATGAGTTTTTAAAATATATTTCTAATAATTTGAATCTGTATAATAAATTATTAATGCATATATAACATTAACTTTGAAATGGAAATTCATGTTACTGTTTGAATATCTATTTGTCATACATATAATAATATCATTAAAAACCAGTCAACACTTAGACAATCCCAAACTGTTGACAAGGCAACCTTCTTTTAACAAATTTATGTTGTCTGATGCTTTTTTTAGATGGTATTTATTAACAAGTCTTGAGTAGTATAATAATTTAACATATATATAGATACTTGTATGTGGGTATGCCTTCTCTTCAGTAGTTTGCATGCAATAAGGACATAATCAAGTTTTCTTAAAATATTTTATCATCATTAACAATAGTTTATTTGAGCATTTTGTTTTTGTTGATAAATACAAGTTCAGCTTCCACTATATCATTACTATATATATATTGGTCTGTTATTGTTGTTCCAATCAAATCTTTGCATTAAAATGAAAAATTAGAATGGCTATAATAATCAATGACATAATTTCCTAAAGATAACTATAATTTTGATTATTTGCATATGTCAGAAAGGTTAATTTCTTTCTGTTTCATTACACATATATTCAAAGCTTATTTATAGAATTATAAATATAATTATAATAATTAAATACTTCATGGAACAATTATATCGGAATATGTTACTAGGACAAATTCATAAGCAGATTCTAAAGAACCATTTTAAAATAAACTTGCAAATAAATTTATCCTTTTGTATTTCATTGCCAATCTATTTTGTCTATCTTTGTTTATCAGACAACATGGATTGGCATTGATATACAAAAGGGTAATTGTATTCACAAGTTTATTTTAAAATGGTTTTTTAGAATCTATTTGCAATTGTCCTAATATGTATTTGTTCAGCGAAGTATTTATATTCCTGTTGCATATTTGATCGACAGTAAAAATCATTTACACGTAATTAAAATTATTATTGTTTAATTATAATAATTAAATAATTTTAGACATTTATAAAGAAAAAGCAAAGGAAAAACAATTTTTAAAATAACATATCTATCTTTTCTTTATAAATGTCTGAACATTTATATGTTTAAAATAACAAGTGCAAGGAAAAGAGATAATATATTAAATGAATTATGTAATAATTAAACTTAGATAATTCTTTGCTTTCAGAATATTGCTTTATTGTTTGTTTATAATCATTAATTTCTCATTCTAATGCTATTAATTAAATAAATTTATAGGATATTTTTTATAACCAATTGTGCCAGCTATAAATAATAGTATAGATTATGGTCTCAGGATTTTTAATTATAAAATGTCCATCTTACTCATAAATGTAGATTACAGTGTATGTATTTTTCACAATCCAAAAAATACACCACTGTATATTACATGATTAATACTTTTTTGAATAGTCTATTTGAAATTTACTTCCTCTCTTTTCTTCTAATGCGTAAGCTTGTGGTTAAGACCTGTAGAGGTCCCTACCTTCGCATTTTCAACTGCACATGCTTTAGGTTTATTGTCTTAGTAAATTTTACTTACGTAATCAATGTGCGTTAAATAAATTTATAATTTACTTATTCTGAAATTGAAAACATATATGGAAAATTTTTAGAACTTACCTGAAAAATTTTCATAATCCTGAAAAAAACAAAAACAATTTGAATCTTTCTGCTGTGTGTATGTCTTTAACTAAAGCAATATTAGAAGAAAATGGAGTTTTTAATTTTTGTCTCCCATTATTTTTTTGATAATTATAGTTAGTGCTAATAGTAATCTTATACTATACATATCTTTTGTAATGAGTGATAAAATTTTAATTGCCATACTTAAAATAGTATATATATGTTGTTGTTTTTTCATCTTTAACACTATTGTTATTTTTATATAATGATGTCCAAAAAGTTTTTTGATTTTTCTTCAAAATGTAATAAATGGGTATTTAGCAATTCTTATTCAGAGTATAAAATAAAAAATGAAAAACCATCCAAACCATCACCATCTAGCACTTACAAAACCTAATGAATAATGCTTTCTTTTTCATTGGTTTCTCTAATAGAAACTGTTGAAGATATCTTGCTCTGAAATGAACTATTTAAAAATTATTTTATCTTCTTCTGTATGTATATGTGCAAACTGATGTTAATTGAAACAAAAATCAGTCAACTTACTTTACATAATAATTCCTAAATTGCATTGTGAGATCATATGATTTGATTATTCATCTAAAAGTTCAAAAAAAGAAAAAAAACTCATTTTGAAACTTTTATTTTTGCTAATATTAGATAGATATATTTTCTTCTATTTCTTATATGATTTGCTGCTTTTCACATTTAACATATATTGGATTTATAATAAATCCATAATATAACAGTTATTATTTTTTTAAAATTAAATTTGAATTTTCATAATATTGAATTGAGATCAAAATAGAGGAGGTAGCTAAAATGATTGTTTTCATTAGGTACTTCGTGTCAATTATAAATAGAGTATTTGTTTATTACAGTCCCATTTCAGTCTCTTAGATTAATCTATTTTGAATATCACTTTAAATATTTATGACAATTTCTTGAAATGGCTTTTTAGAAAACATCATTTATTTTTATTATATCAGGAGTATTATTTTTGCGAAATATAAATTTCACTTGTATCACATGACAAAATTTCTTATGCTTATAACAATCTGTTAACACAGTAGCAACATTCTCCATATAATACCAACTAGCGCAAGCCATAATAATCAATGGATGTTAGAAGACTAGTGTGTGAAAATCTCTATCTAATACCTACTCATTCAATATCTCCAGATTAATTTCTAGCTTATGGCTTATCCAAAGATCTAAATGCAGAGGTCTCAGATCCTAGTTTCCTCACTGATGAAAACCATAAGCTAGAAACTAGTCTGGAGATATTGGATGAATGACAATAGATAAGAGATTTGATGAACTAACCTTCTAGCATCTATAGGCAGAAATATTGTAGTTTCTATGTTAAATTTTACTTATATATAGTTTGAATAATATTTTGAAGTATTTATATTGATTGCAATTAAAAGGTTATAAAAATATTTCTGATTTGTTTGTTTGTTTTTATCTTATAAATTATTTCAGCTCATAAATGTAGTCTTTTTTTTTTTTCAGAACAGACTTGATGTTGATTATTTAGTTGATTGTTTTCAGTATAATTCTGATCTGATAATTGTTGGAGGATCTCATAAGTTAGTATAACATATTTATTTATTAATAAAGGAAATTTTATTAAACTGCTATTCATTTATTAATAAATGAAAAATATGAACTAAGAAATTTAATTACACATTCACATTATTTAAATGTTATTGAAAGATATAATAATTCAGAAAATCTTCATTAACATAAATGTAGGAAAACATATGCATATGTATTTATATATGCTTTACAAAGTATGCTGTAAATATAAAATACAATACAAATTTAATTAACATAATGTATTTTCAGTGCAGAGTGTGATTAGGACTTAAATTCAAAGACTGCTTTAAAAATGTTAAAGTTAGCACTATCTTTTTAAAAACATTTTAAATATTTTATTATTACCTACAATAATATATTATACTATTTACACCTTCTTAGACACTTTATCAATACTTTTATTTGTATTACACTAACAGTTTCGACTGTTCTGCAGTCATCATCAGAGCTACAATATTCAAATATATAATTATACAATTATTACACTTATCCACATATTGATATACATAATTAATACACAATATAAACAAAAATAATTATACATTTTAATATGATCTTTATATTTTTTTTTGTTTATATTGTATATTAATTATGTATATCAATATGTGGATAAGTATAATAATTGTATAATTATATATTTGAATATGTAACTCTGATGATGACTGCAGGACAGTCGAAACTGTTAGTGTAATACAAATAATACAAATAAAAGTATCTAAGAAGGTTGGAATGGTATGATATGTTATAATAGAAATCAATACATAGGAAAAGAAGTAGAAAATTATATTACCTATAATAATGTTCTTAAATAAAAGATCAAACAGTATACAACTTTTATTATTGGAATATTTAAGTGTTTTTTAAAGAAGACAGTGCTAACTTTAACATTTTAAAAGCAGTCTTTGAGTTTAAGTCATAATAACCACGATTGTAATACTTTTTACTGAAACTGCATTAGAGTAAATTAAATTTTTATTGTATTTTATATTTACTGTATACTTGATAAAGCATATATATATACATTGATATGTTATATTGAAAGATATGTATGTATTGTAAGTTTTCTGCCCAAAGGCAACTTGAATAACTGGATAATAGAGTGATACAACTAAGCAATAACTTGTATTATTATTGGTATAATTTGGCATAGTCTGCTATTTTCTTAATTCACTTTTTTTTAGAGCTATAATGTAAAGTTTAATGATCCCTTACATCATTAAGCTGCGTAATTCAAAAAATAATAATAAAATTATTGTTTTATCCATATAAGGAGCTATCTGGGATTTTATGAACCTGTTGTATAATTTAATTATTATTTTTTTATTAAAAATAAATTAAAATTTATTAGATACAATTGCACGTGTTTATCTATACATAGCTATTTTCTTTTTACACTGTTGCAAGGCGTTCGCTCTGTAGAGCCTGCTGTGGTCTGAAACTGGGGCCATAGCCCTCCTTCACTCCTCCGGGAGGGTGACTCCCGCCCAGGTTTCATGAAAAAGCCAGTCCGGAGCCAGCAATCTATCTCTGTTCCTGAGCCGCTTGAGTAATTTGATATAGATGTTGCAGACACCATGATTAGCACTTTCGACAATATACTTGCATCTGGATAGCCAAATTGCAAAGGTCAGAATAATAGCGATTCTGATTTTCGAGAAAATACCACTCTTTATAGCCTTTTGAATGACTAACACTTCTCTAATGTCAAGCGACACGCTTTCATCAATAAAAAACCTGATTGGCTTGAGAAAAGGGCAGAAATACAGGAGGTGATGAATTGTCTCATCTGCTGTGGCACATAGTTGGCATTGCGGGTTGATCTTGCTGAACCCTTTTCTCCACACCAGAAAATGATTTGTTGGCAGGAAGGAGAGGTTGATCTTTAGCGGAAAGTCAATGTATTTTGGTTCTAAGAAACAATTTTTCGATTTTGCTATGAGTTGTTTATTGTTTAACCCTAGCTCATTCTGTAACATGGTTTGATTGGTGTGTTTGAGTTTGTATGTTTGCCACTATGTCTTTTTTTCCTCTATTACATGTTGCGTTATGTTTGCTGAGTTTCTGACGTAAGTCCATATATCCATCATCCATTTGCTGGCAAGTGAAGGTGTATCCGTAGGCTCCACTGTCGGTGTGAAGTTAGGGTTTGTTTGTTCAAGGCTGGCCACACGCAGCACTTCCAGAGCCTTTTGGAGGTACAGGATGGACACTGAATGCAGGCCAAGCCCGTTTGACTCTTTTGGGCATTTGAACTTTAGCCATGCTTATGGCCACGACTTTGCCATTCCAAAGCAGCTTAGAGCATAACGAGTTCATAGATCGTTCAAACGTTTTGGTGGGTTTTATGAAAGGCAGGTAGTAGCTTAGTCTCGGGTAGACTAGCATGTTAAGTAAGGCAACCTTGCCAGGTAGTGATATTGAAATTCTTGACAGTGAGCTGACTACCTTTCTTGTTTTGTCTAGTATTGAGTTCAGGATGTCCTTTGACATGGCTAATCTAGACTTGGCAATGGCAAAGCCCAGAAATGATTGTGGTTGGGCCGTGAATATTGAGGGAATTGTTATACCTGTTTTGATTTTCCAGATGGAAAATTAAAATCACAAAAAAAAAAGTTTGTGATTAAAATATATATACATGAATATACATGTTTAAAATATATAACTTTTTTAATACATTAAATTAATATCATGCCTGCTGAACATGTTCAATTATAATATTTAAAACAATTTTTTTTTGCCTGTTAAAATTAAATAATTTATTAGAATTTTATGATTAAGTCTCTGTGATGACAACAACAATTGTTAAGAAAAAGAATAATTGGAAATAAATTTATAATAAAAAAATTTTACCAAGGAAAATTACTATCTTAAGGAATGATGGAGTCATTGGACTAGAATTTTCATGAAAGGTGTAAGTTCTCAACTCCTTTCATATGATCCTAATATTATTTCTAAATCAGTTGTTAAAATTTTTTGTATCTGACTTTCTTTTTACTAATTATCAGTGCTAATGTAATATTTGTCTTGAGAACATGAAAATCTCCATTAATCAATGGCAGATTCATGAGAAACAAAGAGGGAATAATGACTAATTTTTTTGAACCAATTACACATAAGTATTTGTATTGTTTTTTTTGTTGTTGTTGTTTGAAAGGCATAGGTTTAAGCTGAAAGTTTATAAAAATATTAATATTTAAATAAGTTTAATCAAATTAATGTTAGTAAAAAGTTAGCTATAGT
Organism: Epiperipatus broadwayi; assembly: GCA_028023455.1. Taxonomy (NCBI): domain Eukaryota; kingdom Metazoa; phylum Onychophora; class Udeonychophora; order Euonychophora; family Peripatidae; genus Epiperipatus; species Epiperipatus broadwayi. The sequence continues at coordinate 178,087 of JAQFVV010000080.1, read as the reverse complement.
ATAATGGTTCATTAGTGTAAATGTTAGTGGTTTTTAATGGTGATCAAAAAAAAAAAAAAGCATAATAAAATAACAAATTAATGAATTGTTTGATGTTTTATTATCATTGAAATTATTTTAATATTAAAATTTGTAATGCAATAAATCCATTCTATTTACTTAATTTTTATAATTTAATTTTTACTGTTATATTTCCCTAATTTACTAAATATAAATTGAAATTCTTATGTATAATATTTTATTAATAATAATTCAATTTTATAATTTTAAAATATTTTTGAATTATATTGTTGAACTGAATAAAATCTCATTTCTACTTTCACTCTCCAATTTTTACATTTTTTTGTTTTAGACATGAATTTAAAAAGTCAAATATTAATTTTGCAAATAAACAAAAACAATTAATAAACAGAAATAAATTATCAAAAACAAAAGGCTTTGTTTGAGCCTTCAGGCAATAAAATGTTTTGTAATGAATAAATAATAATTCTTCCAATATTTAATATTTTTATATGTATTTTACTAAAGAAAAACTCCAAATAATGGAAAGCTTTTTTAAAAAAATTTAAAATGTCAATAAAATATTGAAAGAAGGGTTTGGACAGAAGGCATTTTTATTTTCTTTAATCTGTGATGTCAATAAAGTTATATTTGATTAGTTTGTTCTAAAAAGTTAAAAAATTTTAAGAAAATCGAAATATAAGGGATACCTATATATTTAGAAACAAAAATGTAATAGTATTCTAAAAAATAAATAGTACAAAGATAAATAGATTTTATATAAACTTATTTCATTTTTACATTATAAACAAAAGTCAGTGTGCACAAGCATAATAGTATCTTTTGAATTCTGCTCAATATGACTATCTTCTATTTTTTTCTAATTTCCATTGGCTGAAGCCACTTTTTTTTTATTAAAATTTTTATATCCCCATTAGATTCTGACATTTAATATTATAGTTAGAATTAATCATTCACATTTTTTAATTAAAATATCTACTATTGGAAAATGGATTCCAGTCATTAATAACAGACATTGTAGATTCAGTGCCTCTGATAAGAATGCAGAATGCCATGCAAAAGACTAATGCAGAATTATTAATTATAACTTCATTATATATGTTAGTACTCTTCTTTCTTTTTTTTTCAAATCTGATTCAGAATGTATTCATTACATATACACTTTAATACTGCCATCAGTTATTGTTTTTTGAAAAAAAAATTATTAATTTATTTGAATTAAATGAATAATTTTAATTCAAATAAATTAATAAGTTTTCAGAAAATATGCTGATGCTAGTATTGGAGTATATATATAATGAATAAAATCATTCATTATTTTAACACATTTAATTTGCTACTGAATCAATAAATATTATCTTATTACATTTTATTATGGAATACATATTAAATATACTTGTTTTTTATAGGTCTATTCTGTAAAAAAATCATACTATAAATGTACAAAGTAATATTTAATTAAACATACATAAAATATATACTTAATACTACATAGAATATTTTTTCATTATTACTGAAAGTTCTTTCAATAATAATAAATATTCTAAACAATTTATAAATTGTCTCTGTAAAACAATGACCCTGATTTCATGGCGGGGTACACAATCCTTTGAATCTTATATATTTTAATTTGACTGACTATAATAACTCAGTAGTATCGAATTTGTTTTTTATTGTATAAATTTTAATAAATAAATGCTAGCATCTTACAGTTCATTTTAAACACTCATTCTCTTAAAACTGGCAAATGGATTTTTTTGGTCTATCTCTCACAAAGAATTTTCAAGTGGTTAGTTTGATCCCCTGTAATCTTATGGGCTTGCTGTTTCTGAATTTTCTTTTGCCTCATTCTGATTCCCAGACATTTGAAATGGTCACTAACATAGTAAAAATTAGGCAACTTGTGAAAATCAGAAGTGGTTTTGCATTCATTATATAACTATCACTCATGCGGATTTGCTATAGCTTAAAACATTTGAATCCATACACTTAAAACTTTTTTACACTCTTTTTTAATACTTTTATAAAATTTTACTCTAGCAAAACAAAACTAAAAATCCAGCTTAACCATGAGACTAAATGCTGTTTTAAGAAATTAAAAAGTTTCTTAATCCTTTTACAATAAATTATAAAAGAAGTACTACATGTGAAATTTTTATTTTTTTAGTCCATGCTAGCAGAATATAATTTTTATCCATAGGATGGAACCACAATTTATATACTATTGAAGCAATGAAAAATAAAACGAATTCATAAATTTAATATTTTTTTGTAAAAATTCAAAACTCAAAACTTATGAAAATAATATATGAAATATGAAAATAATATATCTTGAAAACAAATCTGAACATAATATATTTTATGACCAAATCAATGCATAATGATTGAAAAGGAAAATTGAATTGGAAAATGTAACTCTATAAGAAATTAACTTAGAAAAAAAATCTCAAGCACAGTATAAAAAGTAAGCCATATAATCTGAGAGTGTTGTAAAAAATTAAAATTTAAAAAAGTTGGGTAATCATTTGAATGACAATCCATCCCGCTTGGTGGCATTGTTCTTCCAACAAAATGTCTCCATATACCGGGCCACTACATTATATTTACATATTATGACAAAGAAACCAATACACATAAAACTTTTTTTTAACATATTATAACAAAGAAACCAATACACAGAAACTTTTTTTTAAACATTTTTTTATTAATATCAAAAATAAAAATTCCTTTTTTTGTAATATTTTTTTGTTAATTTAAAGTGATCAATTAACAACTTCACGCTCTCATTTTCAAACACTTAAGATTTGCCCATACATATACGTTTGGGTCGAAAAGATAGATGGATTCATTCTATCTTTTCCTAAAGACTTTATCTTGTGTTTGAAAAAGTGGGAGTATTCATTTATATACTGACATCTACAAAGCACATGTTCATTAGCCTATTGGCTTATTGGTATTACAGTTTATAAAACATTGTGCTATATAAAATAAATGTCTTGTTTACATATGCTTAATTTAATAAGAATGATGTATCATAAATTCTAGAAATTTTACAAGCGTCATTCATTCACGTAGTAAAAAAGTAATTTAAAGTGATCAATTAACAACTTCACGCTCTCATTTTCAAACACTTAAGATTTGCCCATACATATACGTTTGGGTCGAAAAGATAGATGGATTCATTCTATCTTTTCCCAAAGACTTTATCTTGTGTTTGAAAAAGTGGGAGTATTCATTTATATAATGACATCTACAAAGCTTATTGGCTTATTGGTATTACAGTTTATAAAACATTGCGTTATATAAAATAAATAACTTGTTTAAATAATTAACGTTTTTTAAAAACAATAATAAATAAATATTCGTTCACTTTAGGTTCCAATCAAAAAATGCAATTTCAAAACAACAAAAAAAAAAATTTGACTGCAATTCTCAAGTAATGTTACTTTTTACTACATGAACATTAAAACATGACAAATAAATGTAATCGAACGATTCCTAATTTTGTGAATGCTGTAGCCTCATCTCTTCTAGTAACAAAAATTCCTTTTTGTTATTTTTTCAAATAATTAAAGGTTTTTCAAAAACAATAATAAATAAATATTCGTTCACTTTACGTTCCGATGAAAAAATGCAATTTCAAAATCCCAAAAAAAATATAGATGTATATTGATTGCAATTCTCAACTAACATTACTTTTACTCCATAAAAATTAAAACATAAAACAAAGAAATAAAATCGAACAATTCCTAATTTTGTGAAAGCTGTAGCCTCATCTCTTCTACGATGATAGAGTTAGGGTTAGATCTAGACCAATTCAACTCTTGCCACAGTGGCAGAAGCCATTTTTTACAGTAACGGAAAATCTCGCAAGCTACGAGATTTCAGCTGTACCTCTGAAAAACCCCCAAATTTCATGACTCACATACTTGAAAAGGTTAGTAGACAGCTTTCTTACAGTGGGAAAATTTTTAGGACCTTACCCTACTTCATTTACTGTTCAAAAATAAAAACATAAACATGTCTTACATAAATAGAATTCATTCGAAAAATTCAAACCCTATCATGAAAAAGTAATAACATGTTAAGAGTCAGAATTTGTATAGATGGTAAACAACAACACCTATCAAATGATAGGGCTGTCTAAGTATCAATTGAGAGTAAATGATCGCAAAACACGCTGGCAGGTTAACATTAGCCAAAACACTCAATTGCTGCTATCAATTGAGAAGTTGTGCCTGAATAAATGGCATTTTAAACTAGTTTTGGCTAACATCAGCACCATCAGGCATGATGGATTGTCATTCAAATGAGCACCAAATAAAATTATGGAAATAAATAATATTTTAGCAATGTGACAAATGCAAATTCATAAATTCCAAAAAGGAAAGCAAATTAAAAACTTGCAAACCATAAAATGCATAACTGTGAAAATATTTGTTATTACAAACTATTACTAGGGTTGCATTTCACTATTTTCACAATATGATCACTAGATGTTGCTATAGGATTTGAAGTTATGATTGTTTGATTGTGTTGGCTGCCACAGTTTGACGGAGCTATTCAATTTTTGAAAGGATTGTACTCTTTGCTTACATTCTGACAAATGTTCAACTTTATTTAAATACCAGAGGATTCTATCAATCAACTGTCAATCACTAATATTATTTTGTGGAGCCAATGACAGAAAGTCACATAGTACACCAAATATTTTTGACTCTAGATCAACTGAAAAATGTAAAGAAAATATGAAGCACTTATTGAGAACTTTTCAATAACACTTTCAGCATATAAAGTTATTAAGTTCTGATTTCTGATTGCCATTTGTAATTTAATTTTTTATGGATTTGCATTTAGCGTCATTGCTAAAATTTATTTACTTCCATGGTTTTACTTCAGACAATAATGTAAATGAAGCTTTTCACTTGTGTAGTTTTTATTGTACACATATTTTTTATTTTTTTCATAGATGGACATCTTTTGAGATTTTAATTTTTTATAGATTTATTGCTATCAATTATTTTTTTTACAGATTATATGACTTATTTTTTAGTATTGTGTTTATTAAATCCTTATTTATATTCAATCCACAAAATAGTTTTGTAACTTATTTTTTTTGTGGATTTGCATTTTGCATCAATACTTATTTAATTTTTTGCAGAATGCTTGTATTGATCACACTTATTGAATGTATTGGTTTTATAATCATAGTGCATTGATGTTATAGTAAATATATTATTTTCAAGAGTGGTTTTTAAATAGATTATATTATTTTCATGTTTTTAAGCTCCTGGGTTTTTTTTAATTTGTTTTTGATTTTTTTTATATAAAAATTATGAAAACTATCAATTAATTCTTTTTTTTTTTTTACCTTAAATGGAATATGGATGATGATTCTATTCTAGAATATAAAACAGGTTATATAAACACCTTTTAACTTTTTAAAACCATACATCTTATACTACTTTAATTAAATTTGAAAATTAGAAGAAAAAAATGCAAAAGGAAGAAAAACAATTGTAATTAGGCTTAAAAATTTGATAAATATTTTTTTTCTGTAACTCTTAAATAAGTTTTATATAATTAATGAAAACTAAAACTAGTAATTTCTAAATAAATTATATATAACTAATTAAAATATATTTTAATATTATATGTATAGTTATGTATTATTTTTGTGTACACATACATTTAGTTGTCCATTTATTTTTATAAAGAATTATTTTAATACCAACCTTGAATTTGTTTATCTATATTTAAATAAATTATCAATAATTTTAATTATAAAATTTTTCAGCCCTTCAACATTATAATTATTTTTAATTTTACTGGCCATTAATGTTTATCACTTAAAATTTCTCATCTTTTTTTTTTTAATTTGCATACTGTAATAACGCACATACTAATGCTATAAAGTGACCATTTCAATATTTATCTTCATAGGAAATATAATTTTTACCATGCTTTAGTATTGCTGTCAATACTATCGTACTGAGTAAATAGGCAAGTAGATCCCAGTTTAATGTATATGATCTTAATGGTTAACCATTGTGGTGAAACAAATAAGTTCTTTTCAGCAAATATAGGCTCTTATCATTTATGAAAAACTAATATCTAAATAAACTCTAAAATGTAGTGATCATAAAGTTAGACAGTGACTTAAACTATGCAGTTTCATAGTGTGCTTCCTATCTTTATTTTAATCAGAAATGGTTTCACCTTGAATTGATGTTTCTTAATGTATATTTGGACTTACAAATTATAATTTATTATTGTTTTGAATAAATAAAGATTTGAAAACATTATTATATATCATGAATTAAAATTATTGAATATGATGTAGTCGTGTGTTCTAACTAAACATGCATATAATAATTTCTTGGAGGAGGTTTTACTGCCATGCCTGATGATCATTTAAATAGCAACTATTGGTTGACAATCTCATTTATAAGGAAGCTGGTCATTATCTTGAATCAGGCTTTATGCAGTAGTCAATAAAGTTCGTCAGTGATAATAAAATATTTATTTCATTTACATACATTTTTTTTTTTGATTTTATATAACAATAGCTTTAGATGGAAATTTCAAATTGCAGTTGGTATTTCAGAATACTGTGTTTTCCTTGGTTGGTTTTTTAAAATATTCAGTTGTAATTAAGTTTCAACATGTTTGAACTATTTATTGGATTGTAATCAGTTTTCCACATATCTGAAATTGACATCATTGATGGTTGTAGGTTTTATATGCCTGGCATATGCTTGATTTAATTTAGCTATTTCAATGATCAAGAACATTCTAATGAGCTGGTTCTAGGAAGGAGTTCCTAGATGTAAACTGCATAAAAAATTTTTAGTGCCTGAAAAAGATTCTTATTAGTTGGAAGATAAGGCCTCTATTGACAAATAGCACAACACAAACAAGATGAATGAAAAAGAAAAAAATCAACTGATATCTGCTGCTTGCTATTTACACTAGTTTTTTTCCAAAAAAATTTTAATCCCATAATTAAAGACAGACTTATTGTGAAAATATTTATATTTTTAAACAAACTAAAAATTTTGAGACAAGGAAATAATATAACAAAGCTTAATTACAAATCAAAGATAACGAATCATTTTCAGAGTAATTAATTCTGATAGTGCAACAATGCAAAATTTTACTTTATTTATTTTATGTGAAATCTTAATTTAGTATCCTGCAGTTTTCTTTTTACTTGAACTTCATTAATCAAAAACTTTGTTTAAAGATTTACTCATAAAAAGAAAACTTTTTTTATTTCCTGTCTAAAATAAAAGAAAAGCATTTTTATTTAACTAGAATAAAAGTATTTTTATTTAATCTTAAAATAAGAATATTTTTATTTACATGCAAATAAAATTACTTATATCTAATATGTGTGCGTCTATATCTGTACTAAATTAGAATTTACCCTATTATGTTATATTTACTGGGCTATATTATTTTATTGATAAATAATTTAGATTACTCTTCCTATTGTCAACTACTGATATCCACATAGAAAGGTTATAATTTACTAGTGGACATCTAACTATAAATCCCTATAAAACCTTCAATTACTGCAACTTATGTCCATTTGGTTGTGGAGATCTAAAGACTAGAATATCCAGTTGGCCATAGCATATGATAATACGATAAATAAAATGACTAAGAAACAGACCTACTAAAATAAACAAAATTTATTAGAAATCCATTAGGCTATATTAAAGCACATACTATAAAGATTTTTAGTTATTGTATTTTACAGCCAACTAAGATAGTATAACAATTACTTACTCCATTTATTAATATTATCTCACCGGGTACTAACTCTAACCCTTGGCTCATATATATATAATCATATAACATTTCTAATATTTTTCTGAATACCATCATGGAACAAATTTCAATAGTAAATTAATATCAATTATTTAATTTATAACAGTTGATTAGCATGTTAAAGCTATGTTCGGAATATGCTCTCATATATATATATATATTGCTTCAAAATTTTACTTAGTAGGCATCACTAGCACAGATTCCAATCTAATACCTTATCATAATCATATGTACAAATATTTAATGTTTTAAGCACACCTAACAATGCATCAGCATGACTGCAAATGATCATCATCATACAAATTAATAATTAACCACATACCTAATTTATAAATATTTAAAATCTCTAAAATTATGATCGCACAAATAATTAATTCTAATCAAATTTATACTTTAAAATCTAGTAGAGAATAAGCATGTAAATCATTAGTAAATGGTGGAAGTACATCAAAAATAGATTTATAAAATAAGGCACATAAAATCTTGCAGATACTTTACTAAATACATACAAGTATGTTGATATCCTCTTAGCTATACGTGTATGTGGCATATATTATATTGGTATGAAGTGTGGCTATATGGATAGGGTTTCCCATGAAGTATAGACTCTATTGAAATTAAGTTAATAGATTAATCAAACATAAAATTAGCCTAAGTAGAATAAGAGACTTTCTATGTCTTATCCAAATTTCCTCACTTATACCAATATATTATTTAAAGAAATGACTTAGTGATAAGTGCTACCTTTTAAAATATAGAAAAATACAAGACAGTGATTTGATATTAAGTAATTTATGCACTTTGAATACTATTTACAAATATATATTTTAACTGGTAAGATAATTAATCCCTAATTCAGCAATACATAAAATTAATAATAACAATCTATTTACAATTTGTAAATGAACTAAGAATATATAGAAATTATAATAAATAAACAAACTTCTTATGTTATATTGATATTAAATGTTCAGACTCATGATGGGGTAAAAACAATAGACTTATATTTATAACTAAGAGAAAATATTTGTGCGTGTGTGTATCTCCATTTTAATAAAAGATATCACTAAATGTTTTAACTTATTATGATTTAATCACGTCTCATGAAACAAAAATCTAAAAAGTTATTCATATCTGCATAAACTGATGAGATTGTAATTCGGAATAATGATAATTATTTCTCTTAATAATATTCTGTTGATATCATTAATCCTAAAATAAAAGAACTAACATAAATAATTGCAATAAACAAATAGATTTCTGAATGGTAGGCCTTAATTGCTTGTTAAGAATATGTTTTTAAACATTCCATACTAAATTATATGCTATATTAGCAGAATGTGAAAATGTGAACTATATATTGCAAGATTTCGTATTAGTAGGTAGTGTAAATCATGTTAGATGTCTCTGAAAATAATCACCCATTTATTATTTATAATACACAATATATTGTATGGTAGGTTGAATGCAGTTGAACTATGATTTTAAATATATATGTCCATGTGATTTCCTTATCTTAATTTCTTTATGGCAAGACGGAGTTTTATTCCTGTTACATAGTGATCCTTAATTAATCAAACAAAATTACACATGAACTGAAGGTCTAAAGCCAGCTGTCTGATATGAAGTAGCCCGATATGATGTTGCGATATTATAATGAAGCTGAATAGAAATAACATTGATGTTTCTCTACAGATAATCCTCTCATAATATATATTTTTAACACAGCTGCTTAAAATTGTTATTGATATTAGATATCAATATTTAATATAAAATATTTAGACTATATTTATTGGAAATCGAATATACATTCCATGAATATTTCAATGAAATAAAATTTTGTTTAGAACACAAATTCTAAGTGAACAATCATTATTAAGCCATTACATTTTCATTTGTTTAGGAGAATAGTTGATAAACTTTTAAGCTTCCATGAAGTAAATTTTCTCTATACAGAATTTCATAAATATATACATCATTGCTCCTGTGATGAGATAAAGTCTACTAAATTTTAATTTTCTTCTATGGCAGATAAATATATATAAAGCTACTATGATTTAAAAGAAAAAGAAGCACTACTCCTTTGTTGTTGTTGACAATAATTCTCAAATTATTTCTATGTTCTCTTTTAGTTTTAATAATATCCCCAGTTATATTTTTGCAGAACTTCCTCACAATTTTATTTACAAAATTTTATCAAGCAATTTATTATTGGGTTTTTTTAACATTATTTAAAATATTAATCATTTTTACACATAACAGATTTATATAAAATTAGCATTTATTCCTAATATTCCTATCAAGATGAGTGCCTGTATCTATGAGTATGTATGTAGATAATAGTTATTAACTTCTGAATAAAGTAATGAGCTATTTTAATACATATAAAAAATTTGAACTGTGTATGACACTTATGACTTGTTATAAGGAAATCATTTTGGTCGGAGGTTTAAATGATATATTAAGTGAATAAAATTTTTTTTTTATAATGTATACCTTTCATTACAAAGAGATAATGTACAACTTAATGGTATAATATATAATGATATAATGCAACTCGATGGTATAATATATAATTATAAAAACTACAATTTGTTTAAAAGTGTTATTAACAAGTAAGCCTACCTTAGCAAATCTTTAAAATAAAGGCATATTCCAGCATCAGCTCTAACAGACTGTCAATAAATCCCTTAACTCCCCCTCCCCACCCACCCACCCTTCCTTTTTTAAAACAAAATATTTAAGTATTGATTCTAGTAAAATATTTAAAATCTGATAGAATTCAGAGATATTAATATTGAATAATAATTCCCATGGATATATCTGTTCTGATTTCCATTTTATATGGTTCAAAATAAATATTATTTTTTACCAACAAATAATTATTAGGAGAATTTGCAACAGCCAAACTATTTATTCTGATAAAAAATTTAAAAAAAACAACAAACAGTTAGCTGTGGAGTTTTCACACTTTTTTCAAACTCTTAAAACTAGTATTTTAGTAATACAATGAAACATTTTTAGAGCAGATTCATGTGTTTGATAATCCCAAATCACCTGCTGCCATCCAAGACTATATCTTTCAAAAAAATTATTCTTCAAGGAAAGAAATCATTGAGATCAGAATAAATGTCAAAGAAGTAAAATTTGATTTTATTGTACCCAGACATATAACCATTTATCATTGGTTACACAAATCTGTGAAATTTATAAATTCATTGATCATGTGGTTCAGGCTGCTATAAGGGAAATATGAAAAAAAAAAAAAAAAACACTTAGATTTCTTAGAAAAGTAATTATGAAGCAAATAATGGTCAGAAAGATCACATGATGCTAAAATCTCAAATTCTTGAGAAAAGTCTCACAAAAATGGTAGAAAATGGATCAGTAGTCTCCTTTGTATTATGAAAGATTTGGCAGCATATCATAGGCAGAAAAATAAACCTAAGATTGAGAAAATGGATTGAAGGGTTTATTATTTTAATGGTAATGTCATTCTGTTTAGGAGAAATCCCAGGTTTTTGTTATTTTGAAAAGCATTCTGCAATACTAGAATTATTATGGTAAAAATCATTATAGTTTCCTATACTTGCCTTGTATTGGTTCAAACATCTGAGCATTATTCCAATTGCAAATGAAATTTACACAAGATTTCTAAATCGTTTTGAACCAGGACCAATTATAGTAATGTTACCACTTACAAAAAAATAATTCTAAGGACGATGCATCATCATTATATACATATTCAAAAAAAATATATGCTCAAAGAGATAGTCATTATTTAACAAACAAGTTGATAAAGAATTTCAAATTCCAATGGAACAATCTAAATGTATTATGCCAATCATCAACATTACAAAAGCAGAATATCATATTTTTATGTATGGAGACTGCCAAATAAGTTAACAAAAATATATAATTTAATATTAAAGAAATCTTAGTGATATTTTTTATTTTTAAAAAATTGAATTTATAAACAATTTTTCAGTGATATCAATGACTTGAATCAACTATTGTGCTAACATCTACAATAAAGCTTAAAGTATTTAAGTGAAACTGCTTGAGATTTGGAATTACCATTATCTTAACTATTCTCCAAGTTAAAATGGGTTCAGTTCCAAACTTTGATGATATCCTGATAGCAAAGAAATGAGAAACAACTGAAATTGTAAATCATTGAAGTGTGCAAGAAATTGCTGAATTTATATGTAGGCTAAATAGAAGTGACTGTTTAAATCAGAGTTACCCATTTTGATCTTTGCCAGGGTGAAATTATAGCAAAGTATTCAATTTTGAAAATATATTTATTATGTGTTTGTATAATATTAATTCTTTTTAATTTTAAAATTCTTTTTTTTTTATAGGGGTCAGCTGCATTTTTTAACAATTCAAAACAAAGAACTTTTTTTTATCAGATCATTAAATGGTGGTCATACAGATACAATCAGAGATCTCCATTGGGATCAAGAGGTAATTTTTATTAGAATGACTGAATATTTTAAGTGTAATAATGAGAGAAGAAAAATAATCATTGATAGTTATATTAATTATGCATATACTTCTCAATATAGATATTGCATTATCCAGAAGGAAGTCAAACTCAGATTTATAAAACAATGATAATGTATCTTTTAATTTCCATATACATTGGTTAGATAGATAGCATAAAAATTTCTAATATATCCTGAGATATATGTGGTCATTCAGCACTCACTTTTACAGTTTTTTAACATTGCAAGTTATTTGAGGGAATTCTTGCTGGTTATTGTATATGATCAATTCAGAAAAGTCAGAGATGGAACAAATCAAGGAAACATCTAGATTTTACAAAGGCTCTAGTGATGATATTGAAGTGGATGGCCATATATCATTGGGGGGACGGGGGACGACTCTAAGATTATTACTTAGAAAGATGAAAATATGAATTGTTAATTTTATTCTCATACTATTCAGCTGTTATGATGTTGGTAGAATATACTAGAGATTACTAATCAGCAGACCACTTTACCAAATGAAATTTTTACATTTATAAATACAGCATTTTTTTTTTTTTTGTCTTCGATGATATTCCAGTCTTCATTTTCTTGGCCAATTCCTGAAGGCTATATTTTATCATTATTAATATCTGATATATATATATACTAATCTAGTCTGATATCTACTTAACTGCTTTATGCTGATTTCTGATGCCTAACTTGAAAATATTAATAATACATACTTTAATTTCATATTCAGATGTAAGGGAATCTCTCTTCTCATATCCAGTTATGTGTAGGCAGCAATTTGATATTATTGATTTATTTTAATGGGTTAGAAAAATAATGTTGCAATAATTTAATTAATATTATTGTATAATTCCAAAAAATATTATTACATATTTAAAGCAAGGTTTAATTTAAAAACTCAATAATTAAGGCACTTATTAATTTAGTCAAGGTTAATTCTAGTAAAATTCATATCTTGTCTTTTTCAGTTAAAAAACTTCATCTATTTCAAATCTCATTTTTGGTATTGAGATTTCTAAAGATCCTCCAATTTATTATTACTGGCATGATCTTATTTTTTTATTGCTAAAGATGCTTCTCAGAAACTTAGTTTTCTTATTTTTTTTTTTTTTATTCTCATACTTGAGATGCTCTGATCTATTTATCACTTATTAGATTTTGTTCATAATTGGGTATTCAGATAATCATTGACTGTTCATTCTTTTTTTTACATTGTCTTTCTGTTAGCAATTCTTATCTTTTCCAATACTGTTTATTTGGATATTACATTCACACACACATATTTATGTGTGTGTGTGCATATTGTATTTTGTAAAATGACTTTTAAGATGAAAAGGAAATAATTACTTTTTTTTGTAATTGAATTTAATATTATGGTTTATATTATTTATTCAGAGTACATTTAGTTTTCTGTCTGTTTAAAACAATTTTGCACTTAATAGTAAAGATTATTGATTTACATAAGGTTTGATCATAATTGTTAGATTAGGGATGATGGAGACCAATTCCTATCTGACAAAACTATTTAGATGAAAATTTAAATTGTCATTTTTTTTCATTGTGATAGATCTTTAAATAATGTTTAATTACATAATTTAACATAGACAGTTTCTTACTATTTATTTGATGTACCATCATTGTTTATCTATATTTATATATTAATGAATTTTTTTAGAATAAAACAACAAATTTATAGTCACTAAAATATATCTTGAAGGAATGGCTAAAATTAAAAATGCAAATAGTATAGAAGTCTTATTTAAATAGAAAATTATTAATTTTTCTTTAATGAATAATATAGTTAACTGTGCATGATATATATATGTGCTAGTAAATGAAATATATGAAACAGGAATAGTCATAATACATTAGAGTGATAAAATAAAAATTAGAGAAATTTTTGAAAAAAAGATTTGATACTTGATGAAATTCCATTTATTTTTATATTAGATGTACACAAAGATTACATACTATATACATATATATTTAGACCTATTGCAAGTCTATAAGTTGCCTTTGTACAAGAAAATTTGATTACCCCTACAATCTTGTATATATATATATATTGAAGCAGTCAATCTTAGCTTAAGATTGTGCTTCATGTTTCTACCTACTAACCCGTATTCAAACCCCTATATCCCATCCCGCTACTTTTGTCATATATATATTTTTATGTATATATTTGGAATGCGCGCCTAAATTTATAGTTTAACTTTCAATATTTATGATTATTAATTCTATTATTAATTATTAGTTCTCTTTTTATTAAAGTATTATAGGTGCAATTCAAATATATATATAGGAGCAAAATTACTAACAAAAGATTGATTTTTTTGGTAAATATTTTATTAGACATTATTTTTTTAAACTTTTTCTTTTTAAAGTACTTTTTCTATTAAACTGTATATTTTTATAGAATCCAATATGGAAGATGCTGCAGTAATTGTCTAAAAATAATTAAGGGTTGGAAGCACTATTGTTTTAATCTGGGGAAGGTATTTTAATTAAAGTTTTTACTTAAAATGGGATTAAGATTAGAGATACTTTTGTTAAAAACATGTTGTTAAATCTATTTCTAATCTGGAAATAGATTTGAATTTATTTTTGGATGTTATCTTACTGTTGCATCTTCAAAAACAACCGACAAAGAAAAAGTATAAAATGACTGAATTTTGAGGACAGATTAGATTAGCTACTATTGAGAGAACTGATTGTAAATGTATTACACGTCGCTTGAAACTTAAATAATGTAGCAGTAAATCCATCACTTCTCGGCCCGGTTGGGTCATCATCTTCAGCGGCCATCTCATTCTGCTGCCCAAGAGGAAGTAAAACCCCGACCTAAGAACGTTAATGCTAATAGAAGCTTGCAGTTATTTAAGAACGTTCATTTCAATTGCCGTGCACGTGCACTACTAAATCGGACTCTTAAAATTGCAAGGTAAATTATTTCAAACCGCCACCATTGAAACTAAGCCTAATTCATCTATCAAGATTTCTTCTAATATGTGATTTAACTTTATTTTGTAACTTTATGTAAAATGTAATTTGTTCTTAAATAATTTCTGTAAATCTAATTTTCTCTCATATGCTCTAACTTTCTTTAACTTTGGTGCGGTCAATTCTTTATAGCTATTTATTACTTGATTTTATATATATATATGTGCTTTTATTATTATTATTATTATGCCAATCTCTAACAATCTGACGAGTTGAATTTTGTAAAATCTTTTCTTTCTTTCAAGTAAACCTTCATGAATCAAGGTTATCTAATGTCCCCTTACTATATATATATAATGCATTGTAAATTAATACGTTCACTAGATTGTTTTATGAATCAACATTTTAGGTTCGTTTTAATATAAAAATCAATTTGTTTAACTCTGGATTTTCAACCCAGGGAAAATCCAGAACTCAAGCTAATTAATGCTCTGAAACATTTATTTTATAATTATTTATTAAATTCTGAAAGGGTGACTTATAATTCGTTTTTTATATAACTGCTAATCTTACTTCATTTTTCATACTCTTAAAATATCAAATACAGTATTTAAATATTCCAGTTATTATAAAAATCACGAAGGTGGGATTGAATTATTTTAAATATCAGAAAAGGGATGGGGGTAATCTTAATGTTTCTTTTACTAAATAAAATCTTCATGTATATTTTATTAAATGAAATCTTCTCTCTATATATATTATAGCAGCATAGCATATTATTTATATAAATTATAGTATTCAAACAAGGGTCATTTATTTTTAAAGCAGTAAAACTTTTCCAATGTCGTTAGTGACATTTATCATTCGTACTGCGTTATTGACATTTAGCCGATCTTCGTGTTTTATATATATCTGCTTCTTAATCTGGGGGTTGCGACAAGATCGAACCTATAGATTTCTTGTTACTTATTCCATATAAAATGCCTCTGGCTGTGATCCCATAAGTTTGGCACATGCTATGCATATCACTTCTTCGTATAAAAAGGCCACTGGCAGTGATAGTTTGGCACACCCTATGCCCATCCACTTTCTTTGTATAAAAAGGTCTCTGGCAGTGATTCCCTAAGTCTGGCACATGCTATGTCCATCCACTTCATTCTTGTCCAGTAGCACGACCTTTTCCTTTTAGTTATTTTTAGGCTATTATGTCAGCACCGCAAACTTCTTCGTATTTATTATTCCTTTTGCTTCATGACCCAGTTTTAATGCTCTAATATTAAAATTGCACTCTGCTTAATATATATATAAATGTCAATTATTTCTATTTTATTAATTAAATTTATTTCAGTCTTATACAGTCCCACCGTCGTAATTTATATATCTATTTAAAAGTATGTGCCTTGAGAAAAATAAAGCGTTTGTCTTACTATTGTTAAAATAATTTTTCATTAAATATTTTGTCATAGATTCAAATATAATCAAATGTTTTCAAATGTATTTTGTTTATTTTCACGACCTCAATGGCGTGAAAATAGTTTATATCATATGTATAATGAATTTCGGAACGCTCCTAGAAAAGTATATGTTTGTCACCATGTTTCAGAACCGTAAATCAAAGCGTTAATGGCAGTATTATGTAATTCTTTCTAATATTCGATTGGCATCTTAATATTAGACCCACCAAAGATGTGTGCTTATTTATAACGTATCATTTAGCTAATAAAGAGCATATGAGAGATAATAGCATGAATGACACTATGTAATCATCTACTGTTTGCTCAGTCACGCACACACTGATGTATATAATTAAGTCACAATGTATAATAATGTTGTCATTATATTAAACTATATTTTTATTGGCTAACTTATTTGAGTAGTTCAAATTTCTCTTTTCTCCACTTCCACATATTACAGCCATGCTTATGTATATTTTAATATAGTCATAGTTAATAGATGTCTCATTGTATTGCTCAGCTTTGCTAGGCTTAAACCGAGAAAAAAAATCCTATGTGCCGGTCAAAACATGTTTATCCATCTAACATGAGCTGGAACTCCCAAAATGTACTTCAAACCCAGTCAAGCCCAAGATTTAGTTCAGGGACCAGCCTGGATTCGAACCCACTCTCTAAGCCCCAGATCTAACACCTAATGAATAACATAGTAGTGATGGCGCAAGAGAATTAATTTTAAATCTGGCCGACTAGCAAAGCTGAGCAAAACAATGAGACATCTATTAACTATGACTATATTAAAATAATAGATAAGCATGGCTGTAATATGTGGAAGTGGAGGAAAAGGATTTCGAACTACTCAAATAAATTAGACAATAAAATATAGTTTAATATACTGACAAATTATTATACATTTATAAATTAATTATATACATTAGTGTGTGCATGAATGAACAAGCGAACTACCAAGCGATAGAGGATTACATAGTGTCATTCACACTATTATTTCTCATATGCTCTTTATTAGCTAAATGATATATTATAAATAAACACACATCTTTGGTGGGTCCAATATTAAGATGCCAATCGAATATTAGAAAGAATTACATAATACTGCCATTAACGCTTTGATTTACAGTTCAGAAACGTGGTGACTAACATATATTTTTCTAGGAGCATTCCGCAATTCATTATACATCTGATATAAACTATTTTCACGCCATTGAGATCGTGAAAATAAACAAAATACATTTGAAAACATTTGATTATATCTGAATCTATGACAAAATATTTAATGAAAAATTAATTGAACAATAGTAAGACGAACGCTTTATTTTTCCCAAGGCATATAGATACTCTTAAATACAGAAATAAGTTACGATGGTGGGACTGTAATGATTGAAATAAATTTAATCAATAAAACTAGAAGTAGTTGGCATTTATATATATTTTAAGCAGAGCGCAATTTTAATATTAGAGCATTCAAACTGGGTCATGAAGCAAAAGAAATAATAATACGAAGAAGTTTGCGGTGCTGACATAATAGCCTAAAAATAATTAAGAGGAAGAGTCATGCTTCTGGACGAAAGATGAAGTGGATGGGCATAGCGTGTGCCATACTTAGGGATCACCATCAGAGGCCTTTTATACGAAGAAATAGATGGGCATAGCGTGTGCCAGACTTAGGGATCACCGCCAGTGGCCTTTTTATATGAAGAAAGAATATGCATAGCGTGTGCCACACTTAGGGATCACCACCAGAGACATTTTTATATGAAGACTTGAGAAGAAATCTATGGGTTCAAACTTGTCGCAACCCCCAGATTAAGAAGCACATATATATAGAACACGAAGATCGGCCAAATGTCAAAAACGCAGTAATGATACATGTCGCTAACAACATTGAATAAATTTTACTGCTTTAAAATAAATGACCCTTATTTGAATGCTATAACTTAAACAATTAATACGCTATGCAGTTATATATATATATATGGAGAGAGATTTTCCTAAATAAAATATACTTTAAGATTTTACTTAGTAAAAGAAACATTAAGATTTTCCCCCATCCCTTTTTCTGCTATTTAAAATAAATCAATCCCTCCTTCGTTGATTTTACAATAAATGGAATATATAAGTATATTTTAAGAATATAAAAAAAGAAAATAACTAGCAGTTATATATATATGTAAAACAATTAAGTCACCTTTTTTTAGAATTAAATAAATAATATTTTATAAGATTTCAAAGCGTTAATTAGCTTGAGTTCTGGATTTACCCGGGTAGAAAATCCAGAGTTAAACAAATCACCTAATGAATAACATAATAGTGATGGTGCATGAGAATTAATTTTAATCCGGCCAATTAGCAAAGCTGAGCAAAACAATGAAACATCTATTAACTATGACTATATTAAAATATACATAAGCATGGCTGTAATATGTGGAAGTGGAGAAAAGAGGAATTCGAACTACTCAAATAAGTTAGACAATAAAAATATAGTTTAATATAATGACAACATTATTATACATTGTGACTTAATTATATACATTAGTGTGTGCGTGACTGAGCAAACAGTAGATGATTACATAGTGTCATTCACGCTATTATCTCTCATATGCTCTTTATTAGTTAAATGGTACGTTATAAATAAGCACACATCTTTGGTGGGTCCAATATTAAGATGCCAATCAGTATTAGAAAGAAGTTACATAAAATTGCTATTAACGCTTTGGATTACGGTTCTGAAACATAGTGACTAGCATTATTTCAGGGAGCGTTCTGAGATTCATTATACATATTATATAAACTATTTTCACGCCATTGAGGTTGTGAAAATAAACAAAAGACACTTGTATATGTAGTGCTGCATATATATGTCCATAGGTGTGTATATGCGATGTGTAGGTACAGTGTAATATCTCAAAAGGGAATGGATGTGTTTGAAAAAATTTTTATATGTATTGCATTGCTATATATTTTCTTGGAAACCCATATGTGTGGAGAAATTGTGTTGTATCTCAAGCATAGAAATTTTTTTTTATTACATAGATGTGAAAAAAAAAATTTTTTTTTCTGGATTAAACTGTTGAACAAATATTCACATCCCCAAATGATATTTCATATATATAGTTTTATAGAACAAGATTGTGTATTGAATTTTGAAAATTTTTATCGTTCATTTGGTCGTCACTTGAAAATTACTAGTCAAGGCATTTTTTTTGTTTTTTTGTTTCATTGTATGTGCGGAGAAATGAAGCAGTCAATCTTAGCTTAAGATTGAGCTTCATAGTTCCATCTACTAACCTGTGTTTAAACCCTATATCCCATCCTGCTCCTTTTATTGTGTATATATATTTTATGTATATATTTGAGATGTGCGCCTAGGTTATAAAATTTTAACTTTTAAATTAACATTTTTATTATTATTAATTTTATGATTATTAATTCCTTTTATTAAAATACATAGGTGTGGCTCAAATATATATATATAGGAGCAAAATACTAACAAAATATTGATTTTTTTGTAAATATTTTATTATAAGTTATTTTTTAAACTTTTTCTTTTTAAAGTACTTTTTCTATTAAACTGTATATTTTTATAAAATCCAATATGGAAGATGCTACAGTTGATTGTCTAAAAATAATTAAGGGTTGGAAACACTATTGTTTTAATCTGGGAAAGGTAATTTTAATTAAAGTTTTTACTTAAAATGGGATTAAGATTAGAGATACTTTTGTTAAAAACATGTTGTCAAATCTATTTCTAATCTGGAAATAGATTTGAATTTATTTTTGGATGTTATCTTACTGTTGCATCTTCAAAAACAACCGATAAAGAAAAAGTATAAAATGACTGAATTTTGAGTCACAGAGGGGATTAACTACTATTGAGAGAAGTGATAAAAAAAGAAATTATTAATGCAAACTTTATTAAAATAGATTTTCTGATAAATATACATATGATGCAATGATATCATAATGGCAATAAAACAAAAATATATTTAATTAATAATAAAAATATTTATTTACAATTATTATTATTATTATTTCTTTTAATCTATTATACTGTATTTATTTAACAATGTTATATATTGTTGTGCCTTTCTTAAAACCATTTTTACAATTTTATCACAGAAGTTATATTTACTACTGAATAGTTCTCTTATTTATCATATACAGTCTTTATTTATAAACAATACCTACAAAGTAAAACAATATACCTCTAAGCCTTTGCCCAGGCTACTGCGAGATGTTACATACTTTTCTTAATCAAAAATAGTATTGAAAATCAGTGTCGAGATGTTTAATAGATGTTAATAAATTAGCAACAAATATGCAATATGAGACACCTATAACATTAACAATGCTTATGTTGGGATGAGGAAATAACTATGCTCAACACTGATAATATACTTTAAATTAAAAAATTATAGTGGAGATAATAATGAATTGTAAAGCTGAACATGCCTGCGGATATACACTAAAATATACTCAAAAACTGAAATTCTAGAGTAGCAAAAATACGAATGAGCACCCAGTACTATGTGCAGGCAGTTCCAATGAATGAATAAACTGCATTTTCATTCATGGAGGGGCTAAATATGTAAAAGTACTATAATATCCACTTAAAATTGCCTCAAAATAAAAGGCATGGAGCTAATAATAATAAACATATGAATAATTATCCATCTTGCATGCACATACAAAAGATATATAATTCATTCATTTATTTTAAGATTATATGTATACTGACAAAATTATTATTGCATGATGGTGACAACACTTTATTTATAAAGTATTTAAAATTCTCAGATACATACTAATATTTATAATACTTTCATTCATAAAATACTTTTCATAAATATACTTCTGGGTAAAATCATTTATATAGTTTTAAATAATCATTCAGAAAACTGGAACAATAAAACTAACTTACATAATAAACACCTTTTTACCATGTGTCTTACCAATTCCATTCCTTGAACACCATTGTCAAAACATATTTATGATAGCATAATAGTTTTAAATATATCAAAAACATATACATACATTATTATAATGCCCTTTAGTTTTATTTTTTTTTATATTTATATTAGAGATTAAATATTTTTTCATTGGAAAGAAAATTATTTCTTGGGTCAAATCTTTTTTTTTCTTTCTTGAAACTAATATGGGAACACAGACTGTCCTTCATTAAGATAGAGCAGACACAAATATGAGGATTTATAATAAATTTATTGAAAAAATGTTCACAGTGAAATTTAACAATTTCAAAATAATTATGAGAGCTGACAGCAAATAATTCTAATAGCAACAGTTTCTTTCAAAACACATTTTTAATGACAATGGGAATCAGAAGAGTAATAAACAGAAGGATAATTTTAATTATAAATTGCTCTTTATGAGGTTTTATTATTATAATAAGGCTACTTTTTAAGTAACATTAATTACAACTCAAATTTAGATTATATTTATTCCTTTTCTAAGCATAAAGCAACATGTTTAAATCAATCAGCAATTTAGAAAAATTATTCAAATAAATAAAGAAATTTGAGACAAATAGCTATATTATCTGTTTTAGCACAAAACAATTTGGATACATTCCGTTCCTTATGATAATTAAAGGGTTAATTTTCATAAATTAGTTTTCTATTATAGTTTTGTAAGACAGTTCTAAATAATTGTCATGGCTTTTTTTATAGTTAATACTTTTATATAAGTTTATCATTCTATATCTTAGCTTTATATAAGTATATTGACTATTTTAGTAATAGTAATTAGTATTAATAACTAATTGAAAGTCAATTGAAACTTGTCGGAGATAGTCTTATAGCAAAAAGTTCAGAATTTAGCTAATATTTATATAAAATGAAACAACATACTTTTCCTTATGTGAATTTTATTTTCCTTTGGCTTCTTTTGAAACATTAGAAATTTTTAGCATTCTTTTAAACATATTGTTCAATGAATCAGTTATGCATACGCTTTCAGGAGAAATACTGTGATGTATTACTTACAGTTTTTTTTTTAGACATAATACCGATGATAAAACCAGTTAGGCATATGCTTTCAGGAGAAATACTGTGATGTATTACTTACAGGTTTTTTTTATTTAGACATAATACTGATGATAAAACTTAAATTTTTCAAGTTGACTTTTTAAAAAAAATAACTAATTAACATCAGTTAATTCAAACTAAAATGAAGTTAAAATTTTAATAATAATCATCATCATAATAATAAAATTTATCTTAAGATTCCTCTTTTATATTAGTGTGTGTGTTTTATACATCCATGCACTTTAAGATTTTTTACTGCATTTCTTGTATTTTAAACCAATTTCCTGGTATTCATTATAATCTTTAAATTACTAGCTTACTTTTTTTTGTTAATTTATCTGACCTTCGACTCTTATCAATTCAGATGATTAGGTCACATGATTGTCTAGATCGAAAATGAACTTTTTAATTACAGCTTAATTACTATAATAAATGATTTATATTTAATACTAATAAAAATTATCAATTTATTTTCAGATTAAACATTCTTTTTATTTGAATGTTGTTTTTTTTCACTCTTTACCTTGTATTATTTAAAAGCTTATTTTTTTAATAATTAAAAACTGATTGAATATACCCATTCTTAAAATATATTTACTTTTAATAAATCTTATAAATTAAACATTCACACACACACATTAATTATAACCATTTTTAATGCAATGAAAATAAATTACTGACTAATATTTAAAATTAACTTAAAATTAACACTAATCTCAAACAGTTATATTTACTGCCCTTAAACTATGGTTTTAAATACTTGATATTTAATAAATCACAACTATTATTTTAAAACAATTTATTTTAAAAATTAATAACTAAAAATCCTAACAAAGTTAACTAACCATTTCAGACAGCATAAACTAACTTTATCTATTGCACCTATTTGAAACATATTGAGTTCTAGATTAACTCTTCTTTAATTTCAAATATATTAATTTTATGCTTTCAAGTAAATATTAAACAATCTAAGATAACTTTTTAAATAACTGCTAACTAATTAGGCCAACTGAATTACTTTAACTCATACTATTGAAACACATAATTTAAAATTTTTATTATAGTTGTACAGATAAGTGTACCTATTATATAATCTTATATAAAAAAAATATTTTTAAATTTAAAATGTATATCTAACTTACAGGGTTAAATATATGGTTACAATATATACCTAAAATAAGACACTCATATATACTATATATATATATATCACTGACTAACACTTCAAATCAAGATATTCTTATTAAAAGCTTTCTTATTGATAATTAATATTAAAGATAACAATTTTAAATAAATTATGATCAAAAGAAAATGTTTTGTATTTATATATTTTTAATATTTTACATTTCATTGTTTCTTAACCTGTATTGCATGCTTGTTAGTCTTTGCTATGTAATTTTATTATAATAATACAGTGAAATAAATAATTAGATTAATTTATAATAAATTTTATTAATAAATATGATAACTCCATTACTGAAATGCAATAAATTAAAGGCAATACTATAATTTTGTAAAACATTGAAAATGCATTGATCAACATTGAAAATAAGATTTTATTTAATATTTTTAATGTTTTTCTGAGTATATAATATTTTTAATGTTTTTCTGAGTATATAATATTAGTATTCCTTTTAATTTATTAATAAACTTTATTATAAAAAAAGATGAAATAACTTGAATGATTAGATTGAGTAGATCAATGGTCTTCAACCTTTTCACACTTGCGGACTGGCAAAAATAAGGATAAGATTTCACAGACCAGTAGAAGTCTACAGATAAATTTTCTTAAAGATTTAAACTGCTTGGCCTTAGATGAGCATAATTGTTATAACTGACTAAAACAACACACTAGTTACTGTGTATTGTAATGGTATTGCTTACCTTCACATGCTGAACATTCTTTCTCGAGTTGCGCAGTCATACTGCTACAGAAAACAGTACGTTCTCATTAATGTGCCTGGATTGCTACGTTTATTATTTCATTGTTAAAACATGCAAAAATAAAATGTTACCTGAATGCTGGGAAATATCAGAGCTAATGTAATTACATGACAATGATTATGATAAATGTAATATCTGCATTTAATGTTAAATATACAAGATGAAGTTATATATATATGGAGTTTGTATAATAAAACACTTTTTTTTTAAATTTTGAATTTTTTTTAGAAAAATAATAAAAAATTTAATTCTACCCCATAAACATCTGTGATAACTAGAAAAACAAATTAATTTATGTATTATTGATTAGATTTTGTTTTTGTACTGTTTCTTTTTTTTAATTGGATAAAAATGAGATTAAAAAAATAAAACAATCATTATAAAGATGTTTTGCTTAATAAATAAAAAAAAAGATAATAGATTTACATTCTCAATGAAGGGAAATCATCATCAATGATTTGTCTCCATTTTGTGAAGTTTACAATTTCAAAAAGAAATGTCATACACAAAATAAAAATATGATACAAATGCAATAAAAAATTTTGCTATATGTGACCAGTAAATGAGCTGACGCAATACAGAAATGCCTACTAGGTACAGAAATTGATGTGTAAGGAGTGATGCAATTATTTTGAGATTGACACTTTGTCTTTTAAGGATTGCATTTTCAGATAAATTCCTTTGATTATTATTTAGTATTTATAGTATTATCTAATAATTTAAATAAAATTTTGATTTATAATTAATTTTATATAAGCAATTGCGACAAAAAAATAAATAAAAATTGTTTATATTAATTAAAAGTTTAAAATCTTATTATTTTGTTATTACAAACTTTCCTGCCAGTCTAGCGTGGACTGTCAGAAAACTTCTATGGACCGGCACCGGTCTGCGGACCAAGGATTGAAGACCACTGGGGAGTAGATCATATTTTTTTCATGTATATCATTGTTTCTATATTTTATGTTCATTTATAACTATTATATAACTATTTCTACATTAAGCAATTTTTTTCTCTGGCATATATTTTTTTTCTAGATACATGTAACATATATATGAGTGTTATCATCTCTAAAAACATTTTATGTTTGTAGATTAAGATTAATAGTACCTAGGGATATATGAATACTGAAGATTGGAACTAAAGATATATTTGAATTTAAATAAAGTTAATCATTGTGGAAATTTAGATTGTGGTGCCACTTAGAATGGATTTCTGATGTTCTGAAAATAAATCAAAACTGATTTTATTCAATATTAATAGTGAATATATATTATAAAATTATGATCAGAGAAGTCAAATTCCAAATTTCAGTGTTATCTCAGTTAAGTAATTTTCTTGATTCCCCTTTCAAATATCTCATGCTTATCATTCAAAAGGGAATTATAAATATTTGGATTTTCTACATATTCAAGAAAATTTATCATAATTAAACCAAATATTAAATTTGGCCTACAAAATTGTGTTTTATTGATCTTTAATTTTGATTTCCAAAGTGGAGATTAATCCTGATGTGAATATGGATTATTTATTGACATACCTTTAATCTCTTTCCCACGTTTTTTTTTTTTTTGCAATATGGCACATTTTTATTAGATTGGATTTATGAAGAGAATGAATAGTGTCAGTCTTCCCCCCAAAAGTATTTTACAGATGAATTATGATTTTCATAGAAGAGATAGACTCTGTATTTATTATAAAAATTATTCCAAAGATATTTTAAAGAGATGAAACATTAATTGTAGATAAAATACAAAAGAGAGCTATAATTAGACAAGATGTAGAAATGTTTCATAGAGTAAAATTCACTATAGAAAAGCTAGAAGTTGGCATTACAAGTCATCAGATAAATGGATTAAAAGACTAGCCTGTAATATTTAAAAACAGATTTGTTCTTTATAGATTAATTTGTACAATCATTCTAAAATTATTTTTTTTATTCTGAATACTTTTTTGTTGTTGTTAATTTTTTTTTTTTTTCTGGACTTACAATTACCATACTATTTTTTGAGTGGTAGCTAATAATAATGATGATAATAATGTTTTATGTTGAACTGTAATTGAAATTATATGAATATATTATATGTGTGTGTATGTGATAATTTAGTTTAAGTCATGTTATTAAATAGTCTTGAAAAATATTGTGAATCTATATGTTTATGCATTAGTCATTCCTGTTCTATAAGCTCAGAAACTCTGTACTTTATAAAATAGTGTCATAAGGTACATAATATATCTTAAAAACGATTAATGATTGGTCATAAGGCACTGCATAAATTTAAATTAGTAGAACATAAAATGATATAATAATGTACACATTCACACATTAATTGAATGTAGATAAAATCACTTTGTAATAAATTTTAAATAATCCTAGAGAATTTTATAGTCTGAATAAGTTATTTTTCTTATTTATAAAAATACATTTTCAAATATATTCATAACTAGTCAGAATATGGGGCTTTTAAAATGAAAGTGAGTAAAAAATCTCTTTAAAACTGCAACTTAGTATTTCATAGGCTCTTCCAGAGGTTTTGGATTAAATAAATCAGATCTGAAAACCAATTTGTTTTTAAAATATTTCATATTCTTTCAGTTTTATCGCTTTACTGGAAAAAAATTTAACAAGTAAAGTTAAATCAAAATTATTATTTAAGATTGATCTTCAGTTTAGAACAGTTATGCAATATGTTCACAATTTGATGGGCCATAATTTTATCAAAGATATTCTGATGATATAGCAAATGAATTTGCTAGAATAAAAATCAGAAAGTGCAATTAAGATTATTTTCATTTATAAATATATACAAATGGTTTTGCATATTTTTTGTGTACATCAAAATTTATAAACAATTATTATATCTATTTGTTTTATTATACCCCCATTCCCACTCCCAATAAGAGGCCCAAAAACAAAATTTTGCACTGATGACATGAAAAACTAGTAACAGAATTGGCCTTAAATTTAACTTCTACTTTTTAAAACACAACGAATATCTTAGAAACCTGGAATATAATAATTTGATCACTTGCAATTAGAAATGCAAATATGCATAAATTGCAAAGAATCAGAAACTATAATAAAATATGTATCTGCTAGATGATTTTAGCATCATTCAAGAAGGAATGCATAGTTGTTTTTTAGCTATCTTTTTTTAATTCATATAGGTAAGGAAGTATCCACAGACATTAAAGTGACAATAATAAATTTCTTGCTAAATAATATTGTCATTTTTTTAAATAATTTGTTGAAATTTTATTAGTTTTATTTCAAGAAGTGGAAGTAGGATGTTAATTTAAAGTGTTTCTTTTAAGTTTGAACATGGTTAAACAAATATCAGTTGATTATATAAATTAGAAATTTATAGCCAGCAGATGGAAGCACTTCAAAGAGTTTCACAAATCTTTCAAAGTGCAGTGTTTTGAAGAAAATCTTTAATAGATTTTAGTTACTGTTTAATGAAGAATAAATAAATTTTGAGAATAAAAAAAGTAAGATTAATAGTAGACAGATGAAAGTGCTTAGACACTTGTATTTACACACATATATAAACTTAGGTATGCAATAAAAATAGTTGTTTATGTAATATCTATATTATTTAATTTCAAGAGCTGAATTATTATTATGCATTTTCTCTAATTTATCTAGATAATTTATGGCCATTATTTGGTATTAGATATTATTTTCCTGATATTCTTTGCAATAATTTATATATATGAAGATACTGATGAACGTACATTTTTTGAAAATTAAAAAAAGAGGCAGAAGCCTTAAGTTTCATTTCAAATAATTATTATTTATTTAGCTATGTTATTAACAAAAAAATATGGAAAAATGAAATAATAAAATTTTACAAGTTTTATGCATTATTGCATAAAACATTAAATATTATGATCTCAAATAGTTTCTTCACCAAAAGCATATTAATTAAATAAAAAATTAAAATAATCAATAACAATATTAGTATATCATACCTTTATATGTTAGAAATTGAAATAATATTGCATTCTTATTTATTTTCTATTGCATTGTTTTAATCATAAAAATGAGTTCATTGCTATTACATTTATAACTCAAACAAAAAAAAACCATATCATTTAAAGCACATCTTTTCTAAAATATCAGATCATAGTAAATTTTTATTGAAAACATGGACAGATCCAATATTTTGGGTTAAATGAATTTAATCTAATCAGCATTGGATTAATTGAGCCATGTGAAGCTTGTTCATTCAATGTGTGCATTAAGGGCAGTCTTCTCTTTATTCTAGAACCAAGTATGAGTAATTAATAGAGCCAGTTTGAAAGTCAATCAAATCACCAGACTAGTTTTTGGCATAGTCATTGAAGTGCACTGGATTGCATAGACACAAACACCTTTTTATATATATATTATACATGTTGTGATTTTGATCCCTATTCAACTTGCTTGTATTTCTCATACAAATTTAGTATTAGGTCAGCAAATTGAAAACTTTTTGAGAATGATAATATTATTTTATTTTAGATTATTTTCAAGAAGTTACTTTTAAAGTCAATGTAAATCATAGAAGAAAGTAGAAATCAACTCTTTCAAATAGATTATTGTTTTCCAATATTGCAAAAATTGTAGTTAAAATATATTGTCTCCATTGCACATTTGTTTGCCCCTGTTAATATATCATGAAGATATTTTTATAAAATCTAATATTATAATGAAACATAGATTAATTACTGTTAACACTGTTAATTTAGAAATATAATATTATTATCTTGTACTTCTAATTAAAATTGTTTTGTTTTTTTTAAAAAAAAAAAAAAAAAGATAAAAATTAGATCTGTTGTTCTATCTTTGGCACACACTATGAATTAAAGTAACTACTGTTATCAACTAGTTCTTTTCCATTGTACAATTAAAAAATAGCTTTCTTCTTTCATTTATAAAACTAATTTATTTTTTAAAGAAAGATTAGGATAGCAAAATATTGGTTAATTCTAAACATAACTCTAATTCAGTGCTTTTTAAACTAAAGATTGATATTCCCTGAGAAATCATGGGAATGGGCTTAGAGAAAATTTGGAAAATTTTAAATTAGAATAAATTGACTTTAATAATCTTCTATCTCTACTTTAGGACCAATTGTAAACTTGAGTAGTTAGAATTCACCAGATGGTAATGCAATTTAATCCCCTTTTCAGATTGGTTTCTTATTTATAATAACTGATTTTTAATAGAGAAGAGAGAAATGTTATTGTTTATTGTAATATGAAAGAATCAACTGATATTGTGTTGAATTTAATGTTCTTCAAAAGAGATAGTTAGAGGTTATTATATCACTGTATACTTGCTCTTGTTTAAAATTTGTATTGACATACTAACTGCAATCTGAATCACACACACAAAAATTATATCAGTAATCAAATGGTTAGTTTCTTAGGAGATCAGGTGATGTTTAGTACCAGAAGTGACAGATTGAGCTTATATCTATGAATATTGTAAGCACTCAGATCCATCATTCTTTTTATTACGTTAAATGCAATCTTGAGTTTTTTCTACAGTAAAAAAAATTTTTGCACCATCTACTACATAAGATATAAAACAAAAATCTGTTATATACTTAACCTATTATTTAAATAATAAATAAATAACTCAGATTATATATAACTGAACAGAAGTAACCAAAGCTTCCAAATAAGTTATACTGCATTTGTAATTCTGTCATAACTATCCATGGAGCCCAGAAGTCAGACCAATCTTCATCATTTGTTCAGTATATATATAAATAGCAAATTACTATAGTTTAATTGACAGGTTTCAAATGTTGTGTAGTACAATATTGATACAAATCACTTTATGGATAACTGTTACTCATCGTTAATCAAATTAGAAATTATATCTAGCCCAAATATATAAGGTTTTTTAAATCTTGCTTGATGGATATGCTGAAGATATATGTAAGAGATTATGATCTAGGCCACTGATGAGGGCTGGTTCAGCATGAAATGTGCATTTTGTGGATCATTTATTTTTCACATGCCTTTGATCATATGTTTCAATAATGTGTGTTTGAATTGTATTTTTAAAAAAAATGTATAAGAAAAAAAATTAAGTTTGGGTTTTTTTTAGAAATAATATGTATATAGAATTGTAACATTTGCTGTATGGATTGTTTGACAAAGTGTATGTTTCTAATGTATTTATGATATGAGAGATTGGTCTGACTTCTGGACTGATGAATGGTTGTGATAGGATTGCAATGTGATATAACTCATTTGGAAGCTTCCATGCTGAAAAAGTGCTTATTTTAGATTATATGTATTAACAAGAGTTGCAAATATATATTGTGAAAAGAAGTCATGAATAAATAAATAAATATTAATTAGGTTAATGACGTTCATGCACCAAATTGGAAGCATATGACAATTCTTCTTAATTGGCCACATTGATGTGTCATTTTTTTCTTTTTTCCCTCACAGGAATTGATTCAGAAATCTTAAATCACTATTAATCCATTTGTATTTATTTAACTAATCTGCATAGTGGTGAGAATATTAGACTCAAAGCTTCTGCATCAGTTCTCAGCTGAGGAAAGTACAGAAAAATCTATTAATGAACTAAATGGAATTATTGTATTCATTTATCATTTTGGTACTTGACTATCATTAATCTTCCAAGTAATTGTCTATAAGATTATTCATTTATATTACTAAGAGTTATTATAAAGCTTTGAAGTTTAGTAAGAATAATTATGTTTATAGTGTTTGGCACGGAAAAGCGAAATAAAACCGGGAGTGTTTTTTTATTTCATACCTCATAAAGAATATCTATATATGTATGCTTAAAGTTTATTACATTTATACTCCTAAATGTAATTAGTAATTTATGAATAACTTTCATTAACTTATATAAAGTGAAGAACCACTCTGCATGAACTTTGTATTCAAGGCTGATAAATATAAGGATAACCCTTAAAGCTAAATAAGTTTAAACTTTGTGTATAAAAAGGTGTAACCTTGAATTTATGATAGTAAACATAACATTTTAAAAGGTGTTTTTATATAATAGGATTCGCTGAAACATTCTTATATATATATATTTTTAAAAACTAAGAAATTATTTTAATAATTATTTGTTTAAATAGACAGATAAATAGCTAAACATTAAATACTGCTATGAATGTATTTTACTAAGCAATTTTAATTGCAAATGCAACTCTATATAATAGTGTATATATATATGAATTCAGCTGTAGGCAGATAATGTTGAAAAATGAAGAAATAACAAAGCTCATGAAATTATTTTAAAACATTTGTCAAAATTGGTTTTCCTCAAGCATATTTTACTATAAATTACTTGAGGTTTAACCTGAAGACAAATCACTAGAGGGCATTAGCATCTAAATCAGACAGGAATTGCTATAAGTCTAGCCTATAGTAAAATTTGCTAAATAAACTTACTAACAAATATATTGTTAATGAACTTTACCTCCCAACCAATCCTTTTTCAAAGTCAATTCAAAATCTATTTTTCTTGTGCTTGAACAGAAAAAGAAATGAAATAATGACCTCATTATAATAATTACACGAAATGTATGGGAAAAAAGTATTAATTTGTGCTGAAAATAATTATTATACTACTATCCTTGATAGAAATTTTTTAAAATTCATCATTAAATAAATAAGTATTGTTTGTATATATAAATCTGACTTTTTCATTATAACTTTGCTAGATTTTTTTTAAAATGATAGGAAGAGTTTATGCTTAAAATAGCATTCTTTTAAATTGTATATAAACTGTAAATTATCTAAAACATACAGTAATTGAGAAAGTGTTTAGTAATAAATAAAAAAGTTAATGCTATTTTAAATTAACTATCACATAACCTGATAGTGTGGGAAAATAGATTTGTCAAGTATTCATTATTTTGTGAGATTTTCCATGTTTGAAAAGAAAAATTGCTGTCATGTATGAATTTAAAATCTCTTAATTATTACTAAACTCAGCCCTAAAAATAGTCTTAAAAATTGCTTAAACTTAAAATATAGTAATTTTAAATATCTGGTTTGATAGTAAGTATATGTAAAGGCCTCAGATTTATCTGAATTGGTCAGATGATTTTCCATTCACTGATAATAATATGAAGCAGTTTTTACTACTGATAGCGGGGGGGGGGGCATCTGAATTCATGGTTTATTTCAATCTTTTAATACTGTGTGGCCTAACGAATTTGCAGATTTTAGTTAGAGGTTGTTGTTTTTTTTGACTCTCCATTGTGAATGCACATGAGTTGAAGATTTAATTTGGGTGTAGTTTGGAAATTCTTCAGGTAACAGGCAAGGAAGTGAGTGATTTTTTTTTTATGTAGCCAACTCATAGCAAATATATTAGTTATCAAATGTATCAATAATTGGATATTGAAGGTCCTAAGATAGTCTGGCTTAGTTAAATATTCTTCATTGGAAAAGAAAAGAGAGGGATTGATAAAGAAATTAACCGTGTTTTCATATAATAAATATGATATTGCTAGAATTGTATGGAAGGGAGTGGCAATAGTAGGGGTAACATATGGTAATGATGTGTTATATGTTAGTAAAGGAGTATTAGATTACTTGGAAAAAGTACAAAGAGAAAGTAGGAAGACATGCATTAGATGCAGATGTGTGGATAGCAACGGAGGCAATTCAAGAAGAAATGGGATGGTCAAGTTTTTATATGAGAGATGCAAAAAGCAAAATGAAAATGTTTGGTAGATATAGTTTATCGATAATAAAAGAATAGCCAAAATAGTATTTAATTAGGTTATGAGGAAACAAGATGGGTGAGAAAGGTAATGCATTTGCAGAAGATTTGGATAAAGAATTTATGTCAGTACACTTGCACAAAAGATGTGATAATTATGTTAGGAGAATTGTTGAGTGTTATAGTGGTAAGGAATGTGATAGAAGAATAGATGCCTTAATAAAGAATAGGAAGTTGGAGAGATGGAGAACTAGTATGGAGAGTAAAAAGAGTGTAAATATATATATATAGAGAGAGAAGTAAATGGAATATTGGGTGTGAGTTAATTTATGATAATAGCAAGGAGAGTAGTTTACTGTTTAAGGCTCGAATGGGATCTTTAGCAACAGGGGATTATACACATAATTGGAAAAATATGGATGATTTAGTCTGCAAGTTGTGTAAGGAAGGTATAAAAAATATTCGGGAACTGTTAATTGAATGTAAATGTCTGAAAGTAGAAAGGATAGAAATAATAAAGTTGTGGAAGAATAAATATAGGGAAAGTGATTATACAGAAAGTGGGCTATTGATTTTTATGCTGGGTTTGGGAAAAGATAAGGGGGATTTAGATATAAAAGCCATGGAGTTGACAAAGATTATGTTGTGGAAATGGGATGGAGCAGGATATGGGAAAACTTAGGGTGGGAAATGGAAAGGGAAGGTAAAGTGGCTAACATGTTTCTCTGGGCATAGTTGCTGAGAGATTCCAGACTCCGTATAAGGAGAAGTCACAGTGCATCACATCGTTAAATTATTTGATAATGGAGAGAGTATGTAATAGTGATCATAATTTCTTTATAATAGAAATGATTAGTAATGTGATAGAAAATAGTAATAAAAGTAGAAAGGATAGTGAAAGATGTGGATGGAGAATGAATGATAACAATAAAATAGATGAATATAATATAAAAGTTGAAGAAACCATGAAAGTGTTGGTTGAGGGTGAATATAAGGACAAGTATGGTGAAGTAGAAAAAATGGCAAATAGGGTTTTAGGTGAGAATATTCAGAAGAATAATAGGAAAGTAAGAGTTGTAAAAGTGTAAAGAGAGAAAAAAACATGCAGAGAATATAAGTGTGCTAATAAGGACAAGGGACGTGAAAAAGATGGTAATGTTGTTAAGTGTTGGTGACCTAATGGTTAGCATAGCTGCCTTCCAAGCAGCTGGCCCGGGTTCGCTTCCCGGTCAATGTATTTGACATGTGAATAAAAAAAAGATATTAATGTTGAATGGGGAAAGTATTTTTAAAAAAAGTTGGCTAAAATAGATAATTATAGAGAGAGAATGAAATTGAATAATAAATTGTTGGAGGATGTTAATAAAAGTGGAAGAGATGGGATTAAAAAAATTTGGAAATACATTAAAAGAAGGATTGGCCCGGGTTCGCTTCCCGGTCAATGCATTTGACATGTGAATAAAAAAAAGATATTAATGTTGAATGGGGAAAGTATTTTTAAAAAAAGTTGGCTAAAATAGATAATTATATAGAGAGAATGAAATTGAATAATAAATTGTTGGAGGATGTTAATAAAAGTGGAAGAGATGGGATTAAAAAAATTTGGAAATACATTAAAAGAAGGATTATTTATATTTTCAATGCAACCAATAAAGTATTTCTGTTAAAAATAATATTAAAAAATTTTTTGCAGTCAGCAATAAATAAAATCATTAGCAGGCTTTGGCTTGTGTGTGATTATTGTCTTGAGAATGTGGACCAATTTAAATATCACAGAGATTTTTAGTATTCAAATTTATTTATTAAGCACATAGATCATATGAAATTAAAGAGAAAGGATTTCAGCTTTTTAACATATGCACCTTATTGATTCCTTTGTACTCAACATAGCATCGTTGAGCTACTATAAAAATCAGTAAGGCACATATGTTAAAAAGGTAAAATCTTTTCTCTTTAATAGATTTTTAGTAGAAAGGTAGATTTTCTGCATTTAAGCAAGAATTTGTTGGATACAGAGTTTTTTTCTGATATACAAGGATATGATGCATTGGCTTCCTATTGATATACTATCAAAGTATTGTGAAAATGTAACCTTAAGGTTGCTCAGAAATATTTTTGAAAAGTTGATAGTAGGACCAATTGGTATGTTTTTAAACTTACTAGACATATTGGTATTAATCTATGATTTAAAGAGCAAGAGTTTGCTATATAAGAGATTAAAAACAGCACCATAAGATATTAAACAGACTAAAAGACCTAACCCTGATATGTTTTAGGGTTATTATGATTCATGAATTGGTCTGTATATTCATTAGAAATTACATTTTTAAATTTTTTTTCTTCCTTAATTTTATCCAATTTCTTTTTTGTCGTTGTTATTGAAATTAGAACGACTGTATTCGTGGTTGTATAAGATAGAGTGGATGACTGAAGGGAAGTTGAAAGTCTGGGTTGAAATCCCTTCTAATAACATCTAGCTTAAGTATATATACTATATTATATTTGTATTTAAATATTAATGATTGAATCATAACTTTTTGAATGTAGCAAATGTCCTTTGTTTCAATGTATATATAAAGCATTTTGTAATAAATAAATCTCCAGTTCTATTCACAAACTATTACTAATAATTGAATGCTAAATATTTTGTTGAATTGCTCATTTTTTGTGTAGAATATGCCAGCCATTCATTTTAATTTGAGCAGAACAAGTTTTATTCTTCACGTGTGGATCTCCATTGCCCTATTAGCTGTTGTGCTTCTTTAAATTACTGTGTATAGTTTCAGAGTGATGAATTTTATGGAATATTTTTTAAGAAAATGTAAAATGATTCCTTATGCGATCAATTAGTTGCTTGTAGGCAAGTTAAGTATTTACCAGTATTCTAGAACCAGAGATAAATACCAAAAGTTTATTGCTTAGTTTATTGTAGTTGATAATGGTGGAGGATATCTCATATGAGAAATGATTGTGTTAACATTTATAGTTAAATAAAATAAAAAATTCCTTTAAATCTGTTTTTTTTTTTTTTAATGTTTTCCAAAAAAAAAAAA
The DNA here is from genome assembly GCA_028023455.1 of Epiperipatus broadwayi. NCBI lineage: Eukaryota > Metazoa > Onychophora > Udeonychophora > Euonychophora > Peripatidae > Epiperipatus > Epiperipatus broadwayi. The sequence continues at coordinate 141,555 of JAQFVV010000080.1, read as the reverse complement.
AGAGAACATATTGCGCTATACTTTATTACTATTTATTTTATTAGAAATGCTAATTTTCATAGAATAAAATAGTTATGAAAATGATCTTGGTATCCATTTATTTATTATTTAAAGTTCTGGCCGTTTAATATACCAGTAAGGAGTACTATTCATTTTATGTAGAATAGCATTTGCCGATTTTATTTCCAAATCATAAACTGTTATGTGTTAGAAATAATTACAAACTGGTTGATCTTTCAAAAAAAAACAGCAAATTAACCCTATGAATATTTACGAAATAAATTTTGTAGCCTTATTTTATTGAAGTGCTAACAAGATAATATTTTAGTTTTTAATATAGGCAATCGAGTTTAATCCTCCTTTCCACCTTTGAATTAAGATGTTTCATTTTATAAACTTTATGACTACTTTATAAACATCATCACTTCTATATTACCTGTTCCACCTATATTTTTTCGTTCTGGAAAATTATCATTAATTCTTTTGAGAATTACTGTACATTAACTTTATATATCATAGTTATAAACTGAAAAGTATAATATGTAGAAGTAAAACTACTGTATTCATTCTTTTTTACAAAAAAAATAAAAAACGATAGATATATTTTATTAAATCTCTAGTTCAAAAAAAAATTCTTTTTCAAGTTTAATGAATGAAAATCTGTTTTAATTTTCTTCTGCAGCTGGTGAGAAAAACTTATTAGTTTTTTAATTTATTTTTAATTGTATAACTTCACCTGCAGGGTATTACTAAAGAAATAATTATGTTCAAAATGTTATTATTTTTTACTATATTATTCCTGAAGGATTTTATATATACAGAGGCTAAACTCTCCATACAGTAGCACCACTAAGGATGCAAGAATGTTTGTGCATAAAATCCATATCTAGTGCCTACTCATCCAATATCCCATCTAGTTTTTAGCTTATGGCTTTCATCAGTGAGGAACCTTGGGTGTACTGTATTGAGAGTTTAGCCTCTGTGTAAACAGCTTGTGAATGCATAAGGAATGGAGATCATGTTATTTTATATATATATCAGTAAGTGTCAGTAAAAAGATGGCTGATTTTCTCTTCAAGCTTTTTGCAATGCCATCTTTGAATCAAAGCATATTTAACTATTACTACAAAATTTTAAGATGCTGGCATGTCTGGATTCCTAGTTACGACATGAAATATGGCATTTTGTTTCATAACTTTTTAAACGATCTTCAATGCTCTCTTCTCTGCCTTCATGAAATTTTGGAAATCACTTTTAAATGTTTTTATAACCCATGACTTTATTTCCAAATTATTCAGTAGCAGTTTTTCCTAATTTAAAACAAAATTTAAATTTAAGGTAATGTGGTGTCATATTTTATATAATAACTTGTGATCCAGATATGCTGGTGTTAAAATTTTTGTGGTGAATAGCTAAACTATGTCATTATGTAATATATATGTTGATTCAGAGAAAGTATTGCAAGAAACTTAAAGGACTAATCTCAATACTTTTTATGCCTAGCCTTTAGCCTGTCTGTTTACTCGCCTAATTCACCTATTTTAATTGTATTTTATTAGTTAATTATTTATTCTTGGTCTCAGTTTGTCATCTCATTTCCATCAATCAATTCATATTCGATGTTTCACATGAAAATTTCTTTCTTCATTAGGTATATTAATCAGCTGCTACCCAGGTACTTCCATCAAGGTGAATTAGTTTCAATAATAAGAAAAAAAAATTTTTTTAGTATACCAGTCTAGTGGCTGAACCTCCTTGGAAACTTATGTTTCAGGACCCTAAAGTATGGGTGCCAAAAATATAATGGTCCAGGTTTTCCACTAGAAGAGGGGAGACATCTGACTATAGTCAGACCTAGAGTCTTCAGGTAGGATGTCATGAATGATGCAATGAAGTACCTAACCAATAATCATGTCTATTTCCAATGGGATAGCTCTAGATTTACACATTAAATTCAGACACAATTTAGACTAGTTCATCCCTACTTCACCCCTCTTTCAGATCCCATAGGCTCAGAATTTAAACCCAGGGAGAATGTTGCACTCAGCTCTGTTCAGGGATCAATTTACCTTAGATAGCAATTACAATACCTCTAGATAGGTTCCAATTGAGTGGAGGACTTATCTAGCCATAATATTATATTATGATTTAAGAGAAAATGTGTGTGTATGCATGTGTATCTGGTTATAAATTGATGGATGATTGGATAAATAATTTTGACAAACTAGAGACCATTTAATCAAAATCAAGTTAACAATGTTTATTGACTAACAAAATAAACATTCCAAAAACTCTTAACAAAAAAAAAAATGAATATATATGTGGGTGTCAAATATGTATCTTTACCATATCGATGATTAAATGTGTTATCACTCCAACCCTTCCTATGGTAGATATACATAAAGCCACTACATATTTAGAAAGTAGATAAGAATAACAAGGAAAAATTATTAATTCCTTGTTACAATGACTGTGAAACTAACTATTTAACGATATTATATAAAAGTGTGCAATAGCTTCGTAGTCCAATCCCAACTGTAGAAGTTCCATCTTTTTTGAGGACTCCCCTTGAATTTGTACAAGTTTCCTATAATTGATAGAAAAGAACATTCACGCAATAATATTCATCATTCATAGTGAATAAACAAATGTAAACGATCATTAGTTAACAAAAAAAATAAACAACAAACAACACAAACTCTGTCCTGTAGCAAGTGCATGTTCTTAATATGGAATAATATCTAATAAAATCTTACCTTAGTCCATATTGTCAGAAGGATGATAATAATACCTAATATCACGTCGCTATAGAGAAAGAGCTAACCTAAATTTTATTTAATAAAAAATTTTTTTGTCTATCTTAACAACCTTCTTCCCTGCACTTTCTTGACTTCAACTACAGTGGACTCTTCCAAGTTATAGAGATTTAGGTTTCCAACTGCAGAAATAAACAAAAAAATACAGAATTCTACAAATGTATATGTAAATTAAAAAAAGATTACAAAACAAATTAAGACTTTCTTCAAGTTATCTTGCATAATGTTCATGAATTAGGCAACTAGTGTCTCTTATAGATACAGTTCATTGCTGTTCCAGTCATCCTTCTATGGCTTCTATTGCAAGTTGCACATTACTCGCAGGGACTCCTCAGCAAGGTATTTGGAATGTATTTGGAAACTTATGAATGATGCAATGAAGTACCTAACCAATAATCATGTCTATTTCCAATGGGATAGCTCTAGATTTACACATTAAATTCAGACACAATTTAGACTAGTTCATCCCTACTTCACCCCTCGTTCAGATCCCATAGGCTCAGAATTTAAACCCAGGGAGAATGTTGCACTCAACTCTGTTCAGGGATCAATTTACCTTAGACAGCAATTACAATACCTCTAGATAGGTTCCAATTGAGTGGAGGACTTATCTAACCATAATATTATATTATGATTTAAGAGAAAATATTTGTGTATGCATGTGTATCCAGTTATAAATTGATGGACGACTGGATAAATAATTTTGACAAACTAGAGACCATTTAATCAAAATCAAATTAACAATGTTTATTGACTAACAAAATAAACATTCCAAAAACTCTTTTAACAAAAAAAAAATGTATGACATTTAAAACAGGGCATTTTATGTTTCAGCAAGCTTTAAATAATTGAATATTAAATCATTGTGCTTCCTATGGTCAGGGCTGATAACATTTCGGCCCTACAACAATATTAAATTAGTTGGAGTACATTGTTTTGCAATCCATAAAAGATTAAAATTTTCTTAATTCACTGTTTGGTATTTAATAATTTTTATAAGAACAGAATTTTTTCATTATTTATATATATATAACTATGCTGATGATGTTCTATTTTGTTATTTTATCTATTTGAAGAATTGACAGGTCCTTTTATTTTAATTGTCTATTTAAATCAGTTGAATTAATTTATCCAACTACATGAATCTATTAGAATTCTTTCTGTTTAAATATTGGCTATAGTTTCTTGTAATTTGTGTTAAAATGATCAAATGAATAATTTGGTGTGTTCGAATGAGACATCCATGTTCTCTTAGATTCTAACATTCAATTGTTTGATGTTGTTGTCATACGGCTTTTGTATCCTTTTGAAAATAGTAAAAGATGATGGAAATGAACTGGGTTTGTTTTTATAGTGAACCCGGCTTACATTTACTATATTTGCATTTTATTCCTATTGCTGTGTGAACCCTATTGTTGCACGTATTATATTGATTGTAAGTAAAATAAAATTACATAATAGAATTATGCTTTCATGTTCTGCATTTGGTTACCTAGTGAGTGATTTGACATTAAGTCATTACCATGTTTACCAAGTTTAAGTCTTGTATAATAATGTACAATACATTAACATTGAATTTATTATTTGTATACATATATGTTATGCGATTTCTTTAATATATGTTAGTGCGATTTCTTTAACTAGGATTTTTATCTTTCTATTAGATAAGTGAAACTAATCTATTGTGATATTTTTTTAATACAGTGAAAAATAAACATTTGTTGTGTCTATATATGTGTGCGGGTTTATTTACTCCATAAAATGAAAATTCATGCTTAACTGTCTATTACCTGAATTTACATTATAAATGAGTTTGATTTGGTGGTGAGAGTGAACAAAGGTGGTTGAATTGTGTGCTATCCTTATACTCCAATCATTTCTAATAAAACATTCATTAGGACAACATTTGATTGTGTAATTAAAAGCAACTTTTTTCAAAGCAGCTTACAAAAGTAAAAAACTCAAGAAAATAAAATGCTATTTTAAACCTAGCCATTAGAAAATGCAGCATCATTTAAAATAGATCCTATTAAAGTATATGATGTAGCTCTAAATATGAGATGTTGGAATAAATCTACCAATATAAAAACAATAAGCTACCATTGACGATGATCAAATACATCATTGGCTTACACATAATATTCCACTGTCTATAAATAGCATATGCATGGCACCACAGATTTCTATACAAAGAGATAGTAAAGATAATATCCATCAAGCTAGATTAACTGCCAGATGAGGGTTTTTCTAATGTTACTTCTCTTGTTTTAATCTCTACCTAAAGATTAACTAGATATCCATGGACAAGGAGATCAAACTGATTTTAATCTTTAAAAAACTAAACTGTAGATCAGTTATTATATGAGTAATAAAAGATATAAATAAATTGATTTCATTTAGATTAAAAGTACAATTACACTTAATTTTTAGTGAATGGGAAAAAACATTAACATGAATGAAAGAAATAATAAATTTCACATTATATATTGCAACCAGTTGGTACATAGTTTCCCTACAAAATATAAATAAATAAATAATTAAATAGTTGATAGCATGTTTCTCAGGTTTGAGAATTAAAAAAAAAATTTCCAATACGTATTAATGATGGGTCTTTATTTAACTCAATAATTGTAAAATTCTCATATGATAGTATGAAAATGTTCAAACATTAAATATATTTAAGAGTATTTTTAAAAATAAAAAGGGAAAAGAGCAAAAATAGGATTTTAATAATTTTGTAAATTGTAATTTATCAGAGTTGTTTTTCTTTATCTCTATTTAATGAAATGAAAAAAATCACATCAATGCAATTAACAGAATATCTTGCTGTTGTTTTTTTTTGTTGTTGTTGCAAGATTTGATTTTTAATTATAAAGGAATGTCAAGAATTTTATGTTGTTAAATTTAAGTTTTTGACTTGTTTTTAATCTGATTAAGGAGATAATATCTGAATAATTGTTTTTATGAAATTTTATTTAATTGATTATCATGAAAATAATAATGTAAGAGCCAGATTGTAATTGGCTTGTGGGCAAAATTATTCTAAAAATATATATATGGGGGGGGGGGGGATTAGTGATTATACCCAAATATCTGAAGAGTTAATTGCTAACTTAACTGTTGAAAAGAGCAGTCAAATCTTAATTCTGTTGCTGAAAAAGATAGTAGAAGGAATTATTTCTAACTTAGCTGTTGAAGAGAGAGCAGTCTTAACTTAATCCAGCTGATATCAAGATATTGAATATAATAGCAGGTTTTTTTTTTTTGCATCAAGCTTTTGGCACACTATGAGTTTAGCACTAAAAAAGATTTGTACAATGAAAACAATGTGCTAAGTTCAGCAAAAGCTAGGCATCACCTTCCTCCATGTTATACTTGCCTTCACTGAAAGAAAATGTAGGGAAAGTATGTCCTCTCCCTAACTCTTTAAATTCTAAGATGCCATCTTTAATTTAAAAAAAAAATTACAATGAAAATAATTTTATATATATTTTCTATTTTATTACAATAGATATAAATATAATTACATTTTTAGAAATAGTAAACATGAAAGAATGTAATAAAGCTGATAAAATAGTCATAACCTAAAAAAAGAGAAATTTTTTAAACACTTTTTAACATTATTATTTTTAACATTACTTGACAAATTCCAAATTTTGAAGGTTATATGTTAAAATTACAATTTCATAGACAGCTTTTCAACATCCATCACAAAATGCTGGAAGAAATGATATATAATATGTCTTACCTGAGGTAATTTTTCTATGAAAAAATTACAAAAACAGTATGATTGGTAATTTACATTTTTACCAGCTGACCCAGATCCTGTTCTTCCAAATCAGGATATTCTAGAAATGTTTGGTTGTTTTTCCATGGTGGGTAATTGTTAGAAATATGTTTGGTTTTTAGTGGGGGAAAACAATGAATAGTTTACAGGATATTATGGAAAGAGAACTTTAGTAAATTATAATGTATTACTATAATATATTATATTAGTAAAAAATGGGGTGTGACCTAAAATGTATATTCTTTTCAAATAAAGTGTACTCAAATAAATATCAAACAGTAAAAACAGCTTATGAGATATTATGCAAAGACAACTTTAGTAAATTGTAATATATTTAAAAATATAATTAATTATTATATTATTGGGGAAGGGGAGCCACCTAAAATATGTATTATTTTCAAGTAAATAAAGTGTACTCAAAAAATAAATATCAAACAAAAATTTTTTGAAGATAAAATGAATAAAAACTAAGTAAAATCAATATAAACATCAAAATAAAAAAATTTATTATGAGCACTGATCATATATGTGTGTGGGAGATGATGGCTAAGAGTATATGATCAAGTCTGGATATTTGCATTTTTACATTGAAATGTATTATCTAAAATTACATATTTGTTTTCAATATATATATTTATTTATATAAAAAAGTAATAAAAATACGTAAAACTAATTGAATACTGAAATAAAATAGTTTGCCTTTGACCCTAAATAAATACACGTATATGATCAGGTCTGGTTGTTTACATTTTTATATCATTGAAATGTATTATCTAAAATTACATATTTCTTTTTTTCAATATATATTTACTTATATAAAAAAATAAGTAATAAATGTAATTGAATACTCACTGGCTACTGGCTAATTAGCATCAGTTTCAAATTTAAATTTCCTGAGCAGATATGATATCCATGGTTGTTCTTGCAGATAAAAAATTATTCCAGTCCTTTTTTTTTGACATTGCAGCTTCCAAATGGCATGAAAATGAGTTTCAAGCAAAAGGGCTTACATATTCATATCACTGTTTTTATTTTTATATCTAGTGATAAGAGAATGCAATTCAGCCATAACAAAACATTTTCCAGCAAAAAATCTAAAAAAAAAAGAAAAAATAAATAAATTAAAAATTGTATTTTAGAAAAAAAAAATCATAAAAAATACAAATTTCATCATACAAAAAAAAAGCTCAGCGGAATCATAATAAAATGGTGGATCAAATGGTCCGAGACCCATCAGTGTATGACTTACTGATTTTGCACAAACTCAGTTGAAATTCTAAATTTTTGAACAGGGGCTCTCAGGGGCACTTTGGACTCAAGGGGCAAATTTTGCTATTTTTCAATTTCCTGGAATTGATATAGACCAAGAAAGGAACACTTTAACCATGTCATGTGTAAGAAGCCTCCAAGAAGCTCAATTGAATAGAAAACTGGGAATTGCAACTAAAAAGGACTCCATCACTAAAGCCATAACTAGAAGTATATTTAATGTATGCACACTATATTTTTATTAATAGAAAATCTGTTTTTTTTGTTTCATAAATGTAATAAGTTTTTTTTGTGTGCGTATTGTATAAGAACTGATAACAGTAAATACTTCACTAAGATAAAACATTCTAAATTATTATACTTTTTCTTAAAAATATCCACAGTTTTTACTTACAAATGGTAGAATAGCTTTTTTTTTAAAAAAAAGTATAATCTATAAATCTAAGTTGTTGTTTTTTTCTTTCTCAATTTGCCCTCTGGGTAAAATCAAAGGATGCTATCTTTGATTTTTTTTAACATGTTTAATGAAATGGTCAGTTTCATCCATCTGCCCATTTCACTTATTTTACCCACACATCTATCCATATGCCAGGTTTAAACCCTCTCACAGTACCCATTTAAACAACATCAAATTACTATATATGCAGAATCAGGTATATATATGCGAGCAGTATGTCTGTAATTTAATAGTATACTTATATATTACAGATATGTATCCATTTTATAAGTATTTCTAATGTGAGAAATATTTTAGTTTAAATTATTATTATATTATTGGTATATATTATAGATATGTATATTTATTTTATAAATATTTCTAGTTTAAGAAATATTTTAGTTAAACTATTTAGCCAATTTTATTGCTGTATTATTGAAATCGCATACGTATATAGAATTAGTTTATACTAATTATCAAACAACTTTTATTTGTTACTGGTAAACAGATTTTAAAGTAGGTCATGCATTGGTCCTAAAATAGTGTGGACTTGATTTGGTAAATATAAAATGTTAATAACAAAATAACGCAGGAAAACAAAATTTCAATTAGTCGTCATAATTAAAAATGTTTTTTCTAAAATAAACAAATGAGTTTTTCTACTGGTTGTAACTATTAAATATGTTTTGCTAAAATAAATAAATGGACTTTTAGCTACAGACAAGCTCAAAAAAATTAACAGGTGGCTAGAGTTTGAAAAGTATAAATACTTAAAGTTTTGTTGCCAAGTATTCGATCATATATATAATAAGTGAGTTGTAAGCAGAACCTACTCCTGTTATAGCTTCAAAATGGTTGAGTAGAATGGCAATAACTCACCTCTCTCCTTAGCTGGGGAATGGAGAATAACTTTGTCCAATAAAATGTAATGCTGTACACCAGCAAAGCAGAAGCAGCCGTGGAAAAGCCTCTATTAAATTTAAATCATCATCAAAAGTGCCAACTTAATATCCTCCCAAGTGCTCCAGAATTAATTGCAATGGAAAACAACTGAATGGTAAGTTTTCTCTCAGAGCTCTGTTTATAAACTGTGACTTTCGATTCTTTCTTTTAAAAGCTAGCTATTTATTAAATCTGCCTTTCCCAAACACCTTTACTAAAATCTGCAAAGAAGACTATTAAATATTAAATCTTGTCCGATTGTAAAACTTGAATTCTCTTTTAAAATGTAAAACTCGAATTCTCTTTTAAAATGTAAAACTCTAATAATCTATTTTAGATGTATAATTTTCTGCGGTCTTTTTATGCCTATTTCTAAATCTATTCAATTTATTCTATGATTTTATCATTTTAATATTATATGTATTTAATATGCCAAATGACTCGAAACTGCAAGTATTTATAAATATAATTTTAGCTTATCGATCTACGAAGATAATTTCAAATCTTCGCTATAATAAATATTAAATAATTGTATTATTATTTTTCTTTCTCATGCTGTTTCGAGATCATATTATTATTTTACTGATTAAGTTTTGGGTATTAATATTACAATAATCAGTTATCTAGTTAAAATTGTAGTTTGCTTAATTCTAGTTATGAATTATAACTATTTACATATGTAACTCGTACATCATAAGAACTAGCCACAGAGATATTCTCAAAGCATATTTTAATGTTTTATTCATAATTACCCTGCACATATGCTTTGTCCTCCATAGATTTATATATGTTGAGATGCAGGTGATAATATTAAACTAGGTTACTAATTAATTTAGTCCCTAAATAGTATATTTAAAATACTAAATTTGAGAACTGGATTGTATAGATATGCAAATAGACGCTATCTAATTTTAAGGCATGCTAATGTAAATTTACGTATTTGCATTATATATATGTATAAGTTGCGGATGTGTCTTACAAAGTATGCAATGTACAATTATCTGCTTGCTGCATGATTATTGATGAGTTGCTGGTGGAGGCCACTCTCATCCACTTAGTTCGGGTTAAAGCACACTTTTAGAACTAGGGTACAATGACCTAGATGATTCATAATTAATGCTTATCAGACTACCTGAACTACTAATGTTCCTATTCGTAGCAAGTTGAGCAGTTTTAGGGCATACTGAGCATTTGATGCTGAAGCCTGTGAATAACGACCCATTCGCACCTTTTTGCTTAATTAATATTTTAATGTGTGCCATAGAGGATATAGGTAAACCTATCATAAACCAGTTTTCTCTCCTTTTATATTAAATGCTTATCTAGCATCAGTGTATACCCTAATCTAGGTTAACACACTAACCTGCGTACCTCTGAGCCTTATTATGTGCTCGATTTAACTTTGTATAGATAGATGCCACAGGAGCGCTATTAATTTAGTTATATAACTTTGGCTATAAAGTTCTGTATTATCTAGCATACTACAAAAGAGCTAGAAATTTGGCATATTATGATAGGCATAAACTCCAATACCGCATTACACTTTATTAAACACTTATAATGAGATAGATAACATTAATCTCATTAGTTATTTAACGCCTGCGAGCATAATATCTCACGTTCCCATCATATAATATTGTATGTGTTGATTTATTATTTGTTGTTGTTTTATTAAATTAATAATATTTAAAATTATAACTCATTTTCATATTTTTATTGTTCGTGAGTTCATTTTATCCAACTCTAGATTTAATTGCACATACATCATTATATCTATAGATAGATTATTCTATTAAATTTCATAATTAATCATTGATATTTTAATTAACAACTTAGTCTCATGTGTGTATATCTGACCAAAGCAGTGCTCAGTTAGTTAATTTACGAGTCTTTTGTTTTATGCTGAGTGACTGCCGGACTGAGGTTAAATTGAATGTCTGTATATGTTGAGAAATGTCATCCATAGGGTGTTAAATCATTGAGCAGAGGTGAAAGGATTGAATGTTGGTCAGATTCTGGATCCCAGTATCTGGATTCGATCAGCTTTAGTGTATTTTGCCTGTGTTCTAGATTTTGTTATGTGGAGGGACAACCTAATGAATTTAAAATTAATCCATAAATAAAAATAATTGGTTGATTAATGCAATTTTTGTAAAAATGTATTTTTTTTTATGAAATGGGTGTTTGAAATATCATACTATCATGTCATTGTTGTGTTTTGTTGTTATTAATCAGATATTAAATAATTGATTTTAAAAAAAATATTCTTTTTAGTCTTAATTACATTATTCTATCCAATTCCTGTTTCATAAAGCATTGTGTGTGTAACCTTATATCATGACAGCATATATTCTAGGATTTAGTTTTTTTTCTTGATGATTTCAATAAAACTAGTTATTTGTAAGTAGGGGAAGCCCATGAATTGCTTAAGATTATTTATAATAAGATAATTTATTCATTTATTTATTTCTTGTTCACAATACTAAATTATAGAGTTCTTGCTTCCTGAGCTACATTTGTGCATAACAGCTATATGGGATAGGAAGTTTATATTTAGTGTATGGGCATCCAGATGATGATGATTATGATTTCTGGGTTGGCATAAAGAGGATATTTTTCAAAGTCCATGCACTGCATTTTACTTAGTTTGGTCTCTATTAGAAATTAAGTTTATAGTTGGACAGTACATTAATGGTACTAAGTGGACAAAGCATTGATAATAATCAGCATGTTTTCATATCCCATCATTATTTTTTTTTTGGTTGTATTCTTATGGATTAGCACTTATGTTTGTGCATCCAAACTATGGTTTAAATAATTGCTCAAGTTGGCAAAGGCTTAATAGTTAGCCTGGTCTACAGAAGACCCTTCCAATCCACTCACCAGTTTATTATTCTAATCCAACCACAAGATGGATTGTTGATTGATTTATTTTGGTAGATCATTCATGATGATGAATGATTATTACTTTTGGGGAGTGCTGGTGAACTTATAATTAGATATGCTGATCTCTCAGAATGATCTATTATATTCCTCCCTTTTGAGATTTTTTTTTTTTAACATGATAAAAATACAGTTTCTCAGATCCTTCATGGTTTAAATCCCAATTTTCTGTAAAGTTATAAATAGCTAACCCATTTAAGGTAGTTGATGTTCTTATACTGGTGACCAGGTATGACCCTGTATTTTCCTATAGTGTTACAATATATTTAATGCAAATTTTTTTATTGTTTATTTTCAGATACTTTTTGTATATTTGGTTGACATTTAGAGTTCTTTAAATTTTACACATGCAACACTTAATTCCTTATGAAATATGTTTCTTTCAGCAAATTTTACAAAATTCATGGATGAAAAGAATTACTCATATGCATATGTTGAACCAAATTACGTTAAAGAATATTTGAGTCTTTTTATTGTATTACCTGCTAAAGAATCCCATCCCATCAATTTAATATTTTTAATTCTTTTACTATTTTATTGCCAGTAATATATTCATACATTTATTTCTCTAACTCTGTAATTAAATTTTCAAATTTATTTTTCCACATGAAACTGCTATAAATTTTGCTAATTTCAAGTTCTTAAATTTGATTTTAGATGGATATAAAACAACTCTGTAATTAAATTTTCAAATTTATTTTTCCACATGAAACTGCTATAAATTTTGCTAATTTCAAGTTCTTAAATTTGATTTTAGGTGGATATAAAACAAACCACAGTGTAGTTTTTAAATATTTAATTTAATTAAATCTCTCCAGAAAAGCTTATTTTATTTCAATTATAATTGTCAAGCATTTTTAATATTGATTTCAAAAATTCTCAAATCTTGAAAATGTTTTTGTAGTATGAAGATATGTCTATATTTTCATTTTCAAATCACTTTTATATGTATAACAAGTTTTGTCATAAACATTTTAATATTTTCAAACATGGTTTATACAACTTGACTACATGGCCTGAAGTTTTTTATTCAGTTCATTAAAATGTTGAGAGATATCACATAAAAAAATTAAGCTAATTAAACAATCTATGATAATTCATCATAAACATGATCATTTTTTATGGTTTTGTAAAAAATATACAAACTGATTTAAAATTTGATCATCACTGAGCCACCAGACATTATTGTGTATTAAAACTCCAGTGTAATTAGATTCAATTTCCTGTAATAACTGGACAAATTCTCGCTTATGAACATTTATTGCATTTATAAAATTGACAACTTTTATTACATCTGGCATTATATGTTATCATTTCTTAATTTAAAGAATGCTCAATATTTTATTTAAGATGTTAAATAAATTCATTTTTTCCCCTAACCATGCTCAAAGCATTATCAGTTGTTATAGAAACAATTTTCAGCCGATTTAGAGTGCTTTCATGGCCATTTTGAATTCTAAGGACTGCCCAATATCCATCCAAGTGATAAATGACTGACTAATCCATACATGTTTGTGATATCAGCATTCATTACAAAATCACAATTCACATCAGTAATTAAAAAAAATTTTGGTCTCGTAAGGACGTCACATAATCAAGTATAGATCTGATATCCACATCAGATCAAATGTGAACAATGCTATTTTTTCTTAGCTGTATTTTTTTTCTAATTACATGTAACAAAGGAAGCAGGCAATTTTTTCTGATAAGAAAAAATCTGATTAATTATAAAATTAATATGCTTTATTTCAAATATTGTTATAGGCATATATTGTAATAAAATTTATATTTTAGAAGTTATAAGCTTTTAGTATTTTGAAATTATAAGCTTGGTTTGATCAATTTTACATTATTTCAACATGTGATTATAGGCTCCACAGGCACAAGTTGCAGATCAGATGTTGCCTCAAGCATAAGGAATACTCGATGAGGAAATGGTCCAGGCAATTGAAAGCAAAATAACCCAGGATATTGGAGAGATGACAATGATGGAACAAATACTCACAGGCCCAAAGAGCAATATGAACAACATGCAAGAATGACTAGCAATATGAATAACATGAAGACAGAAATGAACCAAAAGTTGGACAGTAATGTGAGCACTCTGAGAGGTAACATGAACAGTATAAAAGGATAAATGAAAGGACATGAAAAATATGAAAGTGGAGATGAAGGAAGAATTCAGTGGCAGGATGGCCAACTTAGGCTGTCCACAAATATGGAGCAATTGTCCATCAACTTGGATAGGGTTCAGAGAGACAACTCTGAAATAAAACAAACACTTGACAATTTGAAGAATGAAATTGGTGAAAAGGATTTATTGTTTCAGCAATGGTTTGAAGAGTTTAAGTATAGCATCATTGGCAATTAAATGTCAATTGTGATAAGGCACAAAAGAGTCAAGATATGTGTGGAACAGGAAAAGCTACATGACAAGGTCCAAAAGGAGTTCCAAAATGCACACTCAAGAATGGACCAACTCTCTGCAAGACAAAGCGTAGAATCAGAGTAGCAGGTTAGAACACTAAGAATCCTTAACCCTCATCTTAAATGATTTGAGGATAAGATAGCATCAACAGAGACTGAAACAATTATAGACAGGACCACTCTTGAGAAACTGGTGGCTAATACAACTGAAATATGGGACCGGATTGACAAAATTAGATGAGGCTCTCAACCAGGGAATGGTAATGATCAAATCTCAGCTGTGTCAAAGGACATTAACCATGGAAATCTGACAAACCGGGATAGACTCTATAACCCAGAATAATAGGGAAAGAATGGAGTGATAGGAAAAATCACTTGGGGGTTGCCCTCAAGGATCCACAGATGAATGATACTTGTGAGGAACCTACTCTTCCACATCACTTAATGCCTGAGAAAATTATCCTCTTAACTTCAATTTAGAAGGGCTATTCCCAAATACTTATCAGTCCAACTCTGCAAACCATGTACTGCCCTCACAGATGATTGCCCTTGAGATGAATAAGGTGCAGGACTACCTAGCCCAGTTCAGCACAGTTAACCAGTTTGTAAGATTAAAAATATTTAAGAGAGCCACCGACGAAGCCCCCATAGAGCATCTTAGGAGCCTCAATCTTTACCTCTCGATAAATTTAAATCTATCAGGAGAGAAGATGATCATTATGTACAGCTACCTTCAAGGAGATGTGTTGATGTGGTGGGAGTCACTTTCCAAGCCCCATCCACCTTCAACAACTACCAAACTATTAGTCAAGAATTTCTGGAACAGGGATAGGCAAGAGGCCCTGTTACACCAACTATCCAGGAGAAGTACAGATCAACACCAAAATAGACTGTCAAAGTTCTTTCACCGCCAAGTCACAAAATTAAGAACACTTAACAGCTACCACCTGAATGAGAACGAAATTATAAGAATAATGAAAGGAAGTTTCCACTTAAAATAGAGCAATCACTATTGTGTATCAGTGCTAGGAGCATCGAACAGATAGCTGAATTTCTCAACAACATAGACATGAACAATATCAACCTGCCAACTAGAACACCTGAGAAAAGAAAAGAGGACGCTACTGTCAATGCCCTATTCTACAAAAAAAGGAAAAATAACAATGATTCCAGCCATTGGAAGGAGAAATCTCTACAAAAGAACCCTCCTTACATCTGGTCACTCAAGAGAAATTGGACAAGTATTAACAAAACAGGGATAACCTCCCCTCATAGTCCAGGTAAATCCCCAAAACCAGAGAGCAGTAATTACACACCAACAGTCAAGAAAAAACCAAACTAGAAAGGTACTTGAGTCTATGTTCCTCACCTCTAAAAACCAAAATGACCTTGAGGAATATGAACCAAACCCCTGATCGAGAAATCATTATTATGATATGTTCATGGGAGAATAAAGCACCCAACTTCATTTTGAAAAGCTGCCCATGATAGAGGTTTTGTTTGAGGGCTTACTGGTTAAAGCACTGTTAGATTCTAGTAGCCAGATTTCAGTTGTCAGACAAATTCTACCAAGAGATTCTGACCAAACATCCCAACATTAAACCTTACCACTGAAATCTATTGAGGTTACCATGGTTAACTACAGGAAAGCTAAATTAGCACAAAAGCAAATCTGGGTTGAGATCAAAGTAGGCCAAGCAATCCTCTATCACGTGTTTTTAATATTGAATGGGATGTCCTTCTAGGGGCAGACTTCCTACACTTGAACCCCTGCATTATTGATTTCGCTGACAAGACAGTTAAAATAAATGATGAAATATTGGAGATGACATTGCTTCTGAGATACAATCTACCTGAAGTTGACTGTATTATATCCAGTATCCCAGAAGCACTTATATAACTCGCAGAGTCCAACTATCTTGGATGTGGTGATGCATTGAAATTGCAGTCTATTGATGAATTTAGCCCTATTTTCTCAGAGATACCAGGAGTGATAGATGGAATTCAACAGAGAATTAGGTTAGCAACAGAGAATTAGGTTAGTACATGATAAATCATTTCAATCCAAATCATACTCTATTCAAATATCCAAACATATTAATAAAATTCTGGATTGGGGGATCATTTCCAAATGCTTTTCAACTTAATCCAGCTGTTACTGTGAAGAAAAAAGATGGATCAGTGAGATTTTGTTTGGATGCTAGACAACATTCCACCACTCATATATGAATTATTTGTGAGATTTGGAAGGTGTTTTCCACTTTTGATCTAACATCCAACTTTTGGCAGATTGAACTCTATCCTAAAGATCGCCAATACACTGCTTTCTGATAGGAGGGTTTTAGATATCAGTTTAGCAGGATGCCTTTTGGATTGATAAATAGTGGTGCTGGTTTAATTAGATGTCTAGATAAGACCCTGTTTCATAAGGTTAAACAGATTGTAACTATTTATGTAGATGATGTGATCATTGCATCTACCACAATTGAAGAACATCTTCAACATCTCGCTATATTTTTGAAGAATACTACAAAAAAGGGATCAACTTCAAGAAGAGTACTCTAGCCACAAACCAGGTAGTCATATTATTGATTGCCATGGGATAGTGTCATTCAAAACTTTTATAAACCAACCAACAGAAAACAAATCAGTGTAACTTTTACAATAGTTTCTACCAGAAGTTCTCAGATCACATGGAACCATTGTTAAAACTAATTAGAAAAAATGAATGATGGAACTGGACCAAGGGACAGGACAAGGTATTTGAAAAGATTAAAACAGGGATCTTAGAACAAACCATGTTAGCCTTCCCTGCTTTTAATAAACCATTCACTGTCCAAACAGATAGTAGGGGTTTCGGATTAGGGGTAATGCTATGCCAGATCCAGGAGGACAGCTAGCCTGGGGTTCTCTTATTTTATCAGCTGGCTCTGAAGGGTCCAGAAATAAACTACATGGTTATCAAGAAGGAAGCACTAGCAATAGCCTGGGCCTTCCAAAAGTTTCAACAGATGCTACTCAGATCAGAGGTGATCATGATCACAGACTGTAAAAGCCTCGAATTCCTGAATCACAGCTACCTGACCAATAGTTGTCTAGTCAGGTAGAATTTTCTGTTGTAAGAATTCAATTACACTGTTCAATACTGTAAGGGATCCAAGAAATGTGGCTGACAAACTGAATTGAAACCTATATAAATCAGAACAGAATCATTTGTCAGTAGAGAATGCCTACATTGCAAGTGTCAATTTAATGACTGATAGTATAATGTAGAGAATGATTTAGAGAACCTCTAATTACAATTTGAAGACCCTGATTTAAAGCCAATCATGAAAATTTTGAAAGGAAAGTTTACTACAAGATAGAAAACTAGATCTTATTTTACAGAATAAACATAGATAAAGATGAGTGGAGGGTAGTAATACCTAAAATATTGCATGCCCTAATCATAAAATATATCCACTGTTTGTATGGACACTTTGGTGCCCATAAAACAGAATACACTTTGAGAATTTGGTTTTACTGACCAAGAATGTATAAAGACATCTTAAAGTCACTTCGAGATTGTCTAGTGTGCTTACAAGCCAAGTCAGTGAACCAAAATTACAGTAATATTTTAAAATCCATATTATACCCAAAAGATCAAATAAGATTTTAGTGATCAATTATTAAGGGCCATTATCCCCATTTAACAAAAATTACTTATTGGTCACTTATGATCTCTTCTCAAAATACATTTCTGCTTACCCAATACCCCAAGCTAATACCAGACACATGATCAAGGTATTAGACTCCAATTCATAAGTTTAGGGAAGCCCAAGATTATCCTAATGGACCATTGTACCTCTTCTATCCAAAGAATGGAAAAATGTGTGGAGATATCTCAGGTTAGACATGTGCTTACATCCACTAGGAATCTACAATTGAACCCTTGCAAATGTGTGATGCAGGAGCTCAGACATTTGTTCAGGACTTACTTAGAGGTGGGTAAGGGGTGTGTAGTCAATTATATCAATTGGAGCATAGATGAATCAACTTGATTTACGCTTATTATACTACACTTCATCCAACCTATTTCCATATTTAACAAATATCAACCCCCAATTAAATGTACCAAATAAAAGAAACATTTTGATAGTATATGAGCAACTAACAAACAAAGCTAGAGAAGGAACAAAACAAAAAAGGGAACATACACAACTTCAAGATAGGGGACAAAGTATTCATCAAGTCACCCCATATAAGTAAACCAATGGAAAGGAAATGCCAAAAATTTTATAATCAATATGAGAGACCATTCACTATTGTGAAACTGTTGGGTCCAAAAGTAAAAGGAGAAGTGAAGGGAACATATAACACTCTCAGTATAAAACCTTATTTTTGTCAAACAGAATGACCACTGAGTAGATATACTTAACTGATAAGCAAGAAAGGATAGAGCTAAGTCTCAATTAGAGTTAAAAAGGAAAGTGAGATAACTTCAAAAAAAATAATAGGGTCATTAATCTATGATGAGAGTGTACCTAGATAATTGCAAAAGTAATTACTGGGATGTTTTAGAGTCATCTGAGACTTAGAAGCTGATCCATGCAGAATGATGGACTTTCCAATATTCAGTTAGTCCTTAGGGAAACCCAGTAAGCCTCAAAAAGGAGCAGGGTAAAGGCTAACAAGTTTGATTATGTGCCATCTGTAATAGACACATTACTGGTTTGATCCCATATGACTAATGTCAAACCAGTCATTAGGTAACCAAATGCGGAAGATGAAAGCATAATTCTATTATATAATAATAAAAAAGGATCATATATAAATCTCATTTCACTATGATGAAAGCAAGAAATTGGAAAGAAGTAGCGATATAGTGGAGAAACAGTAGAAATTAGAATAAATAGTTTTTGCTAAACCAAAGGCATACACTCTGAGTAAGTGTTAAAATTTTAATCATAGCGTAAAATTTTAACGCTGTAAGGGTAGGCAAGTTTTCTTACTCTCAAAACTCATTTTAGCTCAACAAAAGGCTTACACTCTGAGTAAGTGTTAAAATTTTAATCATAGCATAAAATTTTAACGCTGTAAGGGTAGGCGAGTTTGCTCACTCTCACCACCAAATAAAACTCATTTATAATGTAAATTTAGTTAATAGGTGAATCCATGTTTGTATTTTCATTTTATCAAGTAAATAAAGCCATATATATTGTAACGGGCACAGATGACGTTACATTGTTTTTTTTTATTAAATAATTTAATATATTGGTAAACATGATAAGAATAAAAGTTCACAAATAAAACTTCCTTTTTAAGAATTAAAAATTGAAAATTAAAATTCTATACTAAACTCGTATCTATATAAAATTGCACAGATGAAAGAAATTTTAAAAAAAAAGAAACTTTATTAAAAAAAAGAAAAAGTATTTTAAAACTAAATTATCTGTAAAGATTTAAAGATAAAAATATATCGTAAGTTTGTACAAAACAAATTAATTAATGTCATTGAAAAAATGGAAATGATTAATTTAATTAGTCAAAGGTAAACTAGCCTTGAGCATTTAAATGTATAAGCATCGGTCAGATAGGAAAACAATAGAAACTAATAGCCAATGAATGAAAAACAATGGAATCGGACCTCAGCGAAAGGACCATCACATCGTCGTTACGTAATGTCCACTGGATCTTTCAAGGCTACTATAAAAAGTGAGTAGAATAATAGATTATGATGAGATGTGACTATATGTGTTAGTGCGGAGTTGAAGGAGAAGGGATTGAAAAGACACACTCTTCAATCCCTTCAGTTGCTATAAAAAAAAGAAAATGAAACATCGCTTTTCTTACACTGAGGACAACAGGATCATCAGGGGATTTAATGTGGATTCCAAACGGCATGCAATGGATAAAGAGGAACGTTTTAAAAATCGTAAGAACTTTTAAAAACATTTTGAAACACTAAGAACTTTAAAATATAAACTTTCTCAGTCTTTAATTTATAAGAAATAGAATCCTATCTGGCCAACGTTATTTATTAATTAGTTATAATTTTATTTAATGTATTTCTTTTGTAAAATCATTTCTATTTTTTTTTTTTTTTGTTCTTTAAGTTTATTTATGATTTTTGTTGTGCGATAAATTAAATTATATAAATGTTAAACTTAAGTCGGGCGTGAATGGCTATATAGATTTGTAAAGTTATATTAGGGGAGGGTAATCTTAGGTTATTTGTTTTGTAGTTAAATTGGGTCAATGGATTGGATATATTGGTGTAATTAGTAGATGTAGTATGAGATCCGCTTCGGGCAGGATTGCATATATACGCCACACACCTTCTGTTTTGCCTATGGATGGGTTTTTAAGTCGGCAAAGGACCGCAGTCCATTCCTATGGAGTTTTTTGTTTATTGTTCTACTGGCCAACAGATGTAGCATTCCTGTTGGTAGAGAGATAATGTCTTCTCTAACTCTACTTACTGTTCAGGTGTACATTCCTGACAGTATAGTATTTTGTGTTGTCGTATTTTCATGCTACATTGAATACATAAATGTATCAGATGGATTGGAGCCGGTTTGACTGTGAACTTTTGGCCTAAGGTTAAATAAGGATAGAATATTTTCTTTCAAATGCAAATCTATATAGTCTATTCATACTCGACACTCTAAATAAAAATGCATTAAATTTAAGTTGGGTATGGAAGTTGCATGGATTCGTTATCGGTTAATTATGTTTTTGGTTTTCATATTTGATCAAAATATATAGACATTCGGTAAATACTGATACCTTACGGTGAGTATCTAAGATGTATTTATGTCGGATGTCTTTGATCAAAATATATAGACATTCGGTAAATACTGATACCTTACGGTGAGTATCTAAGATGTATTTATGTCGGATGTCTTTTAAGTTATTGATGTCTTGCGGCATCTTATGGTGAATGCTATTGGGTTCTTATAAATTTCCCTCTGCAATTGACTTTATCAATGACTTTGTATTTTGATCGGTTATATTTATTTTGAAATGTTTTTAACCATGTAATCTATGTAACCGATCTATACTCAACATTATAAAACAAACTTTCATAAATCCATCTGTGCGTACTTAATTAAAATGTAAACTTATAATATTATAAAAATTAAAATGTAAATTTAAATTCTAAAATCAAATTAAAATCTAAAATAAACATACTAAAATAAAAGTGTTAAATTTTATATATATGTGCGTAAATAAATGTTTACATGTTAATTACTGGCCGTGGCTTATTTTATTCTTTTTTTAAAATATTCTTAGATAAGAATTTATTGTAAATATAAATCTCTGCTGTTCCATTGAGCTAGTGACAATGGGCTAATGACCGGAATCAAATATATAAAATAAAATTTTTTTTTTTTTTTTACTTACATATTGCCTACTTTATAAATTTTTCTAGGTTCAAATGCCTAGATGGCACCCTGTAGTGCAGATGATGTTAAGCTACCCATTGCCGGATCATTATAATATATATATATAGATGCAACAAAAACAACCTAATGACAAACCAGTTAATATGTAACCAAATGCAGAAAATGAAAGCGTAATTCTATTACATAATTTTATTTTACTTACAATCAATATAATATGTGCAACAATAGGGTTCACACAGCAGTGGAAAAGGAAATAAAATGAAAGTATATCAAACAATGGAAACCGGGTCCAGTATAAAAACACACCCAGTTTATTTCCATCATCTTTTACTATACCAAACAATGGAAACTGGGTCCAGTATAAAAACACACCCAATTTATTTCCATCATCTTTTACTACTTTCAAAAGGATACAAAAGCCATATGACAACATCAAAAAATCAAATGTTTGAATCTAAGAGAACATGGACAGCTTATTCGAAAACTCCATATTATGTTTGCTCATTGTAATGCAAATTACAAGAAACTATAACCGATATTTAAACAGAAAGAATTCTAATAGAAAGAATTCTAGTAGATTCATGCATTTGGATAAAATAATTTGATTTAAATAGGCATTTAAAATAAAATGACTGCATAATTCTTCAAGTATGGATAAAATAACAAAATAGAACATCATCAGCATAGTTATATATGAAATAATTCTGTTCTTATAAAAATTATTAAATATCAAACAGTGAATTAAGAAAATTTTAATCTTTTATGGATTGCAAAACAATATACTCCAGCTAATTTAATATTGTTATAGGGCCGAAGTGCTATCAGCTCTGACCATAGGAAGTGCAATGATTTAATATTCAATTGTATAAACCTTGCTGAAACATCAAATGCCTGTTTTAAATGTCTAGATGGATACAGAATGAAAACAACAACAGAAGATGGAAATAACATCATTTCAAATACATTGCCGAGGAGTCCCCATGAGTAATTCATGACTTGCCATAGAAGTATGACAGGAACAATAATGAACTGTATCTATAAAAGACACTAACTGCTTAATTCATGAACATTATGCAAGATAACTTGAAGAAAGTCTTAATTTGTTATGTAATCTTTTTTTTTATTTACATATACGTTTTACATTTATGTTTGTAGAATTCTATATTTTTTTTGTTTATTTCATTGCTGCACTTGGAAACCTAAATCTCTATAACTTGGAAGAGTTCACTGTAGTTGAAGTCAAAAAAGTGCAGGGAGGAAGGTTGTTAAGTTAGACAAAAAGTATTTTTTTTATTAAAAAAAATTTAGGTTAGCTCTCCCTCTGTAGTGATGTGATATTAGGTGTTCTAATCATCCTTTGACAATATGGAATATGGTGAGATTTTATTAAATATTATTCCATATTAAGAACATGCCCTTGCTACAGGCAGAGTTTGTGTTGTTTATTTTTTTTTTTGTTAACTAATGATTGTTTACATTGGTTTATTCAGTATGAATGACTAATATTATTGCTTGAATTTTCTTTTCCATCAACCATAAAAAACTTGTACATAGTCAAGGGGGTCCTCATAGATGATGGAGCCTCTACAGTTGGAATTGGACTATGAAGCTATTGCACACACCTTCATGTAATATTGTTAAATAGTTAGTTAGCTTCGCAATCATTGTAACAATGAATTAATAATTTTTCTTTTCGCTACTTTTGTAAATATGTAGTGGCTTTATGTATGTCTCCATGGAAAGAGTTGAAGTAATAAGCACATTTAATCATTAATATGGTAGAGATACCCATATGTATATATGTATTACATTTTTATTGTTAAAAGAGTTTTTGGAATTTTTATTTTGTTAGTCAATAAACATTGTTAACTTGAGTTTCATTAAATGGTCTTTAGTCTGTCAAAGTTATTTATTCATTCATCTATCAATTTATAACTGGATACACACACATACTTTCTGATACATCATAATATAATATTATGGTTAGATGAATCCTCCAATCAATTGGAACCTATCTAGAAGTATTGTAATTTTTTCTAAGATAAATTCGCCCTGAAGAGAGCTGAGTGCAACATTCTTTCTGGGTTTGAATTCTGAGGCATGTGGAGTGAGATATGGATGAAATAGCCTAAATTGTGTCTGAATTTAATGTGTAAACCTAAAGCTAGCTTATTGGAGGTAGACATGATCATTGGTTAGGTATTTCGTTGCATCTTTCATGGCATCCTACCCAAAGACCTTAGGTCCGACCATAGTCAGATGTGTTCCCCTTCTTCTGGTGGAAAATCCAGACCATCACAGGAGATATTTCAAATTTCGTTCTTAAATTGTTGGAGTTGAAATAAAACTTTTTTTCAAACCACCCAATCAATATCTCTTATGTATAAGGCTTTCCTGTCATTTTTATATTACAGCACACTTAGGAAAGGCTAACATTTTTATGATGCGTGGTTTTTCAAATTGCAGAGCTTATGTTAATATTAAAAAGGTATTTTGCAATAATCCTCTTATATAAAAAATAATTATCAAAATAAGCTATTTATTCCCCAAAAGATTCAAATGAAATATTTTTAAAGATGAATAAAATTTAATTTTTAATGAGAAATATAGAATTGTTTTCTACAATTTGTAAGGATGATCGTTTTAAATTTTTTCAAGTTACTGCTGAATGTATCTTCATATACATAGCTACCTGATGATTTCTAAGCAAGATTAAAGCATAAGTATGTGCGAATATAATTTAATTTATATTTGTGTGTGTGTGTGTGTGTATTATTCACTATGATTTCGTATCTGAAATATAAGTTGTTAGAAAAAAAATTACATATTTCATAAATTGTCTAGTTGATTATATTATCCTAATGAAATAATCTCATAACTACTGTAAAAATTTCCAAGTATATAAAAAAAACTAACCGTAAATAACTTTGATGTTTAAGGCATTGTTCTTTTTTTTTTTAATTGATGTTTAGCCTAAAAAAAAAAAAAAAGGAGATTGTCTGTAAAATCACATTAAATATAATAAATCCTAGTCTAAGATTAGACAAAAAGATATTTAGTTTATAATTGCATAATATGAATTCAAGGAGAATGTAAACACATTGTGATCTACAAGATTTATGGATATAGCAATATTTTTTTAAACATAGCTGAATATTTGTGAAGAATTCTGGGAATTATTTGATAATGTGTTCCATTGTCCCAGTTTTAATTCAGATGGTTTATTAATTGTAATTTATTTTGCTCATACATTGTGCTCAAAATTTAAGTAACGATTTTTTTTTTATAAAAGGTTATGATCTTTTTTTTTAACTAAAGTAATTTGAATTAGTATTTGTTAAAAGTTTTTTTTTTTTTTTAATATAATATAAAATCAAATTTTATGGCATTTGTTAAAAATATTTTTATCTCACTGCATTTTTATTCATAGATAAATAAGTGTTGATAGATAGCTATCATTTTCTGTCTATCTTGTTTCCTAATTGTATTTTTACTTATTTAGATGATCTTTAGATTCATATATGTGTGTGTATGTTTTATCTTTCACTAACATATAAGATAATAATAATAAATTAAGTCATTTAAATATCTAATTAATTCGATTCTTTTTCACTATAATTTTTTCTATTGAAAAATTATAAATTATACACTATAATACTTATGTTCAAAATTTAGACGAATTTATTTACTTGAGATGCAGATTATCTATCAGAGTTGTTCTATCCAGACTACTAGCATTTGATTATAGACTAAGATTTCACTGAGATTTAAATGATTTCTACAAAATGGATAAATAATTATTTTGATTTTTATTAACTTAAACGCTACATGCAGTAAAATGATACGCTTATTAGAAGATATTATTTTAAGATATAATTATGATTCCAAATAGGCATTTAAAAGAAATAAAACAAAGAAAAATAATTACCTCGAGTTTTGTTATGCATTATTTGCAGTTTCAGACTTTCCTAATGTTTCTAAAATATATTAAGAGCCTTTTCTCTATGGATTTGTAAACAATTTTGTTAATGCTTTTAAAAAATTCAAGCATTGAATTTTCTTACACTACTTGAAATTCTTATATAAAATGAACAAGTTGAGAGTTGAAATATTTAATATTTGGAAGAAAATTGTCATTGATCAACATCTTGTTCAAGTTATAATCTGCAATTACACCAGATTTTCCAGTGCTAGAATGCAACAATATCTCACAAAGTTTTCATAGGCCTAGTAATTGAGTTTAATTGAGTGCAGGAAAAAGTGTAAAAACTTTTTTCCCCTTAATATATTACATAAT
The DNA here is from genome assembly GCA_028023455.1 of Epiperipatus broadwayi. Taxonomy (NCBI): domain Eukaryota; kingdom Metazoa; phylum Onychophora; class Udeonychophora; order Euonychophora; family Peripatidae; genus Epiperipatus; species Epiperipatus broadwayi. The sequence continues at coordinate 115,250 of JAQFVV010000080.1, read as the reverse complement.
ACTTTTTTAAAATATCAGTATTGTTACTATTAGTTTGGATTAATTTATTTTAATTTGCTTTTTTTTTTTTTAAATTTTAGTCTTCATGTTGTGCAATATTTTGTAATAAGTACATTTGTGTGTTAAAAACTGTGCAGTATTATACAGAATTTTATTATTATTATTATTATTAATTTGTTTTATTGTAATTTTTAAATTAAACACATAGATTTGAGCATATATATATAATGATCATACTATTTGTGAATGCATATTGATCACTAAGGGCTTAGAACCAATTGTCATGGATATAGCAACCTACTGTAGAAGAAACTATAAAATCCATCTTATTTTGAATTATGTTAAAATCTTTCTTTATAATTCAGAGTACCTTTTGATTTTTTTTTAATGATCTCCATGAGACCAGTTAATCTTGTACATTGGAATTCTGTTATAAAAATCTGGAATAGTTGAATTGGTATGAGTATTTTCTTGGAATATACTGGATTCTGTGTTATTATTGTTATATGTAAACTATGATAGGTCAGATTAAATAGATAACTTCTGAAGATAATGTTAATGATTTGATTGTATGAGAATCCATAGTTTATTGTATGCCTAACAGTCATTTGTCAGAAGTTAGAGAGATTTTTTTGAGAAACCAGTAGAATTTAGTAAATGATTTGAACCTATCTGAAAAAGATATCTAAATTTTTGTAAAAGCTGAGATTTTTGAGAATTAAATAGTCAGTTTTGAAGATAGCTATAAGTTATGGCTTATAACAATCTGGCCAAAGAAAGTGAAATGTTTATATATAATAATTTTATTTTTTGAAAAGTGTAATAGTAGTTTGTATATTCATACCAGATTAGTGATTTTTAATAAAAATGTACTCAAATGTTGTGGTTAATGCATATGAATAAATATTAACTTGCTGAAATATTTATTACTTTTTAAATGAAATGAAAGTTAATTTTTGCAGTAACGTATTAGTATACAAAATAGTATCAAAATATTGTATAACTGAAAGTTTATTATTCCTAAGACAAATATATGAATTTACAATCATATATATTGTAATGGTATGAAAAGAGAAGAAAATATGGAGTTAACATGGGGAGATGGAAAATCATCCCACATTTAATAATCATAATTAAATATAACAAGAATGGGCAAGTGCGATCAGCAAAGAATAAGATTGACAACAAGTTTACCCAGTATTAAACAAATGAGTTGTGTCAGGGTTACGTGATCATTTGTAATGATACACAATATATTAGGCTGAATTATAAGGAGATGGGAAACCATCATCTCCATTTAATAAATCAAAATGAAATATAAAAGGAATGAGCATGAGAGAACAGCAAAGAATAAGAATAACTACAGGTTTAGCCAGCATTAAACAAATGTAATCAAATCATTATCATCATGAATGATCAACAAAGAACAGGCAAAAATCAACAGTCACTCTTAGGAATAAAAGAGATACATTATAAACAGGCTCCTTATATAATCACTGCCAAACTTGAGGCAGATTATATAAACACTAATTATGCACAGACTTAAAGTGCTAATTCAACAGAATATAATAATAATAATAAAAATAATGCTGGGATACAAAAACATGCGGATCATCATCAATGCTCTGACTACATGATACTTTTAACATAACATCCAATGACAAACTTAATTTTTAATAAATAAAATAAAAATGTAGTACATGGACTTAAAAGGATATATCTTTGCATCATACAGGGTTATTATCTAAATATCCAAAACACTAACATAAACCTCTAATCTCTATAAGAACTTTATAAACTATTACTATGAGCAAGAGAAATAAATAATATAATAGATTACTCTAAATAATTTTAAATAATTTATAGGTTAAATCTGCTAAAATTAAGTCGCTTTACTGGAATAATTTAAAAATTATAGAACACTAAGCTGTATTGAAATCAAACCATACACTGCCAATTCATGTAACAGATAACTGGAAGAATAAAGACATTACCACCAAAAATATTTTTAAACAATTCTTTAATGACTGATTAACAATAAATTTTAAAATGCTATAATATGAAACTTTAAACATTCATTTTATAAAATATATATATATAGTTTCATAAAAATTATATTAACCAGTTGATTTCTATTCATTAAATTAATTAATTTTTAATTCATTAAATTATTTCTTTAAATAACCAAAAGTTGGAAAAACAATCTTTTTAAACTCAGAGATAACCATTTTTAAATTAGCTTAACTAATTCTTTGTTGAATTTTGGAAGGAAAATAAATGAAAGAAAAATATGTTTTAAAAAAAAAAAAATTAAGTGTAATAAAATTAAATTTTCTATAAAACTCTTTCATAGTTTTAAAATAAAAATTTGATGGATTAAAAAAATGTTTCACCAGAAATATTAAATTAATGAAATTATTCAAAATTATCAATTCTTACATTTATAAAATTATTACCTTTATATATATAAATCCCCTTTTTGCTATCAATTAAAATACAGTGTGCTCACAAAAAATACCTTTAACCATGGTTTTTATCCTTCTGTGGAGTCCTTTCCAGTTATAATTTCCAGTTTTTATACATAAGTTTTTTCCTTGAAGTTTTCTACACAATGTACATGATTAATTTGTCCCTTTTTGGTAGGCAGTATTTCCAGATTAATAAACAGCAACATTTTATCTATTTCTTTTTCCTAAAATTTCCAGGTGAGACTAACACAGAAATTTGTGCTTTTGATTGAAGACAATATTTGTTTCAGGTTACTGCAGGGGTAACTTCTTTTTACATTTTGTTAGAGATGCAAGTTACATAGATGTAGATGATATCTAGTTTTTATCTAAAATTAGCAGATGGTTTTTTATTGTAGAAGATATTTTTATAACTAAAATCATAATATACTAATAACTTGTTTAAAACTTCTGCTGCTCTATAAAATAGCTTAAGACTTCTGCTTGTTTTTCTTTAGCAGCTAAGTCAGAATTTTTTTCTACTGTTTTCTTTAGCAGCAGGTTTAAAACAAAGCTTTTCACAGACACTTAGGTCAGCTAATTAATTCACATCCCTTTTTATAATTTTGGAACAACCCTGGCTTCAAGCCAATCACAAGTTTTATATCCAAGATGCCACAATTAGTAATAACCAATTAGGTCAATTTTTACAAACATTGGTTAAGCTATTTCCTTCTTTTAACATTGACATTAAATAAGTCAATTTAAATTACAATCATAAAATTTTTGACATTCCTTTTTTTAATTAAAATTTTCTTACCAAAAAATGAAAACAAGATAATTAGATTAATCAAGCTGATCTGATAAATACTATCTTTTTTTTTGGAGACAGATAAAGGGAAAAGAAAACAAACTAATTAAAGTAAAATTTTAATGAAATGTTAAAATTATATTTTTTCTTCTTTTTAAAATATTATTAAACATAAAACTTTATCTGTTATTTTTTTTCAAAAGTTTCAATAAACTTTTCAAAAGCATAACTGGTAATTAATTAAAATTGTTGAAGAGTGAGAACAAAAGAAATTATTTATTTGATTTTATACTTTTCTCACATTTTCTATTTATTAAAATATTCATCTTATTATATATATATTGTGCCATGACATTTTGTCATGATCAAATTTTATTACTCCTTATCCCTGAAATTACAACCCAAATCATTGAATATGAGTGCCACTATGAATAACTTGGAACCTGACTGCAAGCTATGCTCAACAATCATGGTATTTTTATTTATGTATGAACAGTAACTTAAAATTGTAATATATCAAGGACATGATTGGACTAACAAAAAAAATTAAATATGACTTAAAATTTTAAATAACAGAATTAAACAAACAGCAGTTTTATTTTTGAATTATAATTTATTTATTCATACAACTTATAATTATACCCAAGTTTTTCTTTTTCTTTTTTCCTGCTTCTTATTCACATTTCAGCGCTCTTTCACTTACCACTCTATCAATTTTATTACTAGTTTAATGTATCATTCTTGAAGGAACACATGCCTTCACTTAATGCAAGTGTATTGACAATCCTAATATGGAGAATAAAATCAAGGAATATTCTTAAAGGCAACTTATTATAAGAATGTGTTTAATAACACATTTAAACCTTCTCCTGCAAACGTTAAATCCAATTTTGAAGTTGCTATTTTTCCCAATTTCTTTTTTTTTTATTGATCTTAACATAAGGGTATAATTATTATTTCTGGATATATATCTTTACCATTAGTCTAGATAAGGAAAGCAAACATACTAAAATATGATAATTATTTGCATTAATATAAAATAAGTAATCAAAAAAATTTAAACATCCCCTTCTACTGTTGAAACTGTTTTTTTCCTCTGAGTACATAGTGAAGGCATTTCACCACTATTGTGCTGCTATAGTTTATATATCATATCAAGAATACTACTTGTAACAAAAAATAAAAAGTCGATTTACCCTGATCGATCCATGTATTGATTCCTTCTGTGGTAATAAGGTTTTCTTGATCCAAAGATTGTCTGGTGTTTCCATTCTAGTCTTATGTACTCAGTTAGCTTTACAAGTACTTTTTTCTTGGCTCGTCATTTCCAAGGCATTTCCTGGTGGTGTCCGGCAGAGACGTTTCCAATAGGAAAGTTTGTAGTTTATTAGCCACTCAGCATATTCTCAGCACTTTCTAGAATATTATTTGTATTTTATTTAGCTTTTGCAGTTCTGGATAAGTCTGTACCAAATCAAACTCAAGTAATTGGTCATGATCGGCAATCAAATTATCAATACTTTTTGAACAAAAGGTAAACCTGCAATTTATAACCGTTTTTAGTCTCTCAAAGTCTGTATTAACACTTTTAATCTCATAGCAACATTTCAAGTTGGTGAACACAATAGATAACAAAATACCTTCCCTAATTAATGTTTCAACAATAGAACTAAATAGAAAAAAAAGTCTATATTTCTTTTCATTTTCCTCCTTCCATTTCCCAGAATTAGAAACAAAAGAAAACTTTTCTAAGAAAAGCTTTTAAAATTCCACCCTAATCTCTATTTTAATATAATTCAATTTTAAAAAATGTCAATTTGTACATAAAAACTTATTTTAAAATCATATTAAAAACAAAATAATTTCTTTTTATTTTAACAATAACATGTACGCATTTTTTTAATTTAAAAATAACGATAGTTGTAATTTATGCCACATGTGGCCATTGGGTGATGCTGCAGTACTATCAACAAGCTGCAAGAAGCATGCAAGTGATAAAAAAAATCGCTGAAATCATCGATGGATCAAAAAATAAAAAAAACACTGAAATCATTGATGGAACAAAAAATAAAAAAAACCGCTGAAATCATCAATGGAACAAATAGTAATAAAAAATCCCTGAAATCATCAATGGAACAAAAAATAAAAATTCCCTGAAGTCATCGATGGAACAAAAAATGGTATAAAAAAAAACCCTGAAATCATCGACACCCCCTCCCAAAAGAAGAATTTTTATCCAAAAATAGCTAAAATAGACAAATTACAATGAGTAAATCGCACAATTCCTTTTAAAATACAAATTAAAAAAAAAAAAACAAGAAAAGGCTATGAAATTCGAATTACCACAAAAACACTAAAACTGTATCTAAAAAATGAACAATGGCAGATGGGGCTTCATTAAAATGGCGCGTGAGTTACCAAAGCAGAATTTCAAAATTTGCAAATATGCATCTGTGATCCCAAAGTATCGATTATATAAACTAAAAAGAACATTACACAAGCGATTCTATTTATGAAATTATACTCTATTTTGAAATGTCAAACATAAAACTGACCCCCCCTCCAATGAAGAATTTCTAACCAAAAGTAGTTGAAATGAACAAATTGAAATGACTAAATTGCACAATTCTTTCTATAATACAAATTAAAAAACAAAACAAGAAAACTATGGCATTCAAATTGCAACAAAAAGAGAAAAACTATAATTTAAATGTCTAAAAAAGTAGTGAAACCTCATTAACTGATAATGGCGGATGGCGTAGTTTTCAAAAAAATATACTAAATTTCATCACTATTTAAAGAAATAAAAGACTTTCAAGATTTGCAAATATGCCTGTGCAATCAGATTTCAAAGCAGGGATGTATGTATGCTAAAAAGCAATAAGAACATTACACCAGAAAGGTTCTAATTTTCTCCCAAAAATTTATTAAATTAATTATTCTTTGCTTTCAAATTATGGAAAAGGATCAAAAATAAGTACTTTTCAAAAAGATTCTAAAGCAGTGATTAATATTTATTAAAAAGCAATAATAAATGTACACGGGAACTTATATTTATCAAATTAATTACAATCTGCTTTGAAATTATGGAAAAGCATTTAAATATTTTAAAAATAAATTTATAGAAAACTTCAAAAAAAATTCTTACCCAATTTTTTTCAAGGCTGATTTGGAGCAGTTTGTGTTATTATTTTGAGCCTTATTGCAGCACATGTAACTAATAACATTCAAATTTTGCAGCCTACTTAAGAAAAATTATTTAGAGAAGCTTTTTTCCAAACAGATTTCATTCAGCACAACTAATAACAACAGATTTAATAACGGTCATTATTTGGTTTAAAAAAATAAAACAAAGATGGTACAAGTTAACAGTAGGCTTTTTTACAGAATTAAATCTGTACATATATACCAATTAAAGATTTAAAAAGAGAAATGCAATCGCAGTTCAATACATTACACATAAAAGATTAGTTCCGCAAAAAGAAATAGATAATAAGAAAGTTCAAATTTTTAGGCTTTCAGTGCAAAATTATTGGTAACAAATTATTTACAAAAACATACAACTTTTGAGGGTTATTGAAGCAAAATTATGAAGAGAAGTCTTTTTTCAAACATGTTGCACAAATGAAAAACTGGTTATTTGGTTTTAAAAAATAAAACAAAGATGGCACAAATGAACAGCAGGCTTTTTTATGGCAGCACACATCACAGTTTGTACTTTCAAACTGAAGTGTGATGCAATAGACATTTCACATGAAAAATATAATTACTTGAGCCGACAAATTTAATCAAAATGTAACTGAACTAGTCTTTTGAAATATCTGTTTAGTTTTATTATGACATATTAAGTAATTTGTACTGCTACAAATAGAAGTTGTTGGGATTATTTTTATTTTTTGATGGTGTTCATATGGATTTTTTTTTTACAGAGATGAATACAATCTTAACCATGCACAAACTTTCAGGCAACATTTTAAAAACCCATAAACTGTGATGTGTAATGTATTGAACTGCGATTAGATTTCTCTTTTTAAATCTTTAATTGGTATATATGTACAGATTTAATTCTGTAAAACAGCCTGCTGTTAATTTGTGCCATCTTTGTTTTATTTTTTTAAACCAAATAACCACTGTTTTTCATCTGTGCAACATGTTTGGAAAAAGACTTCTCTTCATAATTTTGCTTCAATAATCCTCAACAGTTGAATGTTTCTGAAAATAATTTGTCACCAATAATTTTGCACTGAAAGCCTAAAAATTTGAACTTTCTTTTTGTCTATTTTTTTGCAGAACTAAACTGCGATGTGTAATGTATTGAACTTCAATTAGATTTCTCTTATTAAATCTTTAATTGGTATATATGTACAGATTTAATTCTGTAAAAAATCCTGCTGTTAATTTGTACCATCTTTGTTTTATTTATTTAAACCAAATAACAACCGTTATTAAATCTGTTGTTATTAGTTAAGTGTGCTCAATGAAATCTGCTTGGAAAAAAGCTTCTCTAAATAATTTTCCTCCAGTAAGCTGCAAAATTTTAACATTATTAGTTACATGTGTTGCAATAAGGTTCAAAATAATAACGCAACCTGCTACAAATCAACCTTGAAAAAAAATTGGGTAAGATTTTTTTTTTAAGATTTTTATAAATCTATTTTTAAAATATTTAAATGCTTTTCCATAATTTCAAAGCAGAGTATAATTAATTTGATAAATATCAGTTCCAGTGTACATTTATTATTGCTTTTTAGTATATATTAATCACTGCTTTAGAATCTTTTAGAAAAGTACTTATTTTTGATGCTTTTCCATAATGTGAAAGCAGAGAATAATTAATTTGATAAATTTTTGGGAGACAATTAGAATCTTTCTGGTGTAATGTTCTTATTGCTTTTTACCATACATAAATCCCTGCTTTGAAATCTGATTGCACAGGCATATTTGCAAATCTTGAAAGTTTTTTATTTCTTTAAATAGTGATGAAATTTAGTATATTTTTTTTTAAACCTACGCCATCCTCCATTATCAGTTAATGAGGTTTCACTACTTTTTTAGACATTTAAATTATAGTTTTTTTGTTTTTGTTGTAATTTGAATTCCATAGAGTTTTCTTGTTTTGTTTTTTTAATTTGTATTTTAGAAGGAATTGTTCAATTTAGGCATTTCAATTTGTTCATTTCAGCTACTTTTTGTTAGAAATTCTTCATTGGGGTGGGGGGTCGGTTTTACATTTGACTTATTTCAAAGCAGAGTATAATTAATTTCGTAAATAGAATCTCTTGCGTAATGTTCTTTTTAGTTTATATAATCGATGCTTTGAGATCACAGATGCATATTTGCAAATTTTGAAAGCTAAATATTGATGAAATTCTGCTTTGGTAACTTAGGCGCCATTTTAATGGAGCCCCATCTGCCATTGTTCATTTTTAGACATAGTTTTACTGTTTTTGTGGTAATTCTAATTTCATAGCCTTTTATTGGTTTTTTTTTTTAATTTGAATTTTAGAAGAAATTGTGCGATTTACTCATTGTAATTTGTCCATTTTAGCTATTTTTGGATAGAAATTCTTCTTTTGGGGGGGGGGTCAATAATTTCAGAGTTTTTTATACCATTTTTTGTTCCATCGATGATTTCAGCATTTTTTTTATTTATTGTTCCATCAGTGATTTCAGGGATTTTTTTTTATTTTTTGTTCGTTCGATGATTTCAGCGTTTTTTTATTTTATTTTTTGTTCCATCGATAATTTCAGCATTTTATTTTTTGTTCCATTGATGATTTCAGCATTTTTTATTATTTTTTATTCCATCGATGATTTCAGCAATTTTTATATTTTTTTTTATCACTTGCATGCTTTTTACGGCTTGTTAATGGTACTGCAGCATCACCCAGCAGCGACATGTGGTGTAAGTTACAACTACCAAAATAACAATAAAAATATGCATGTATATCTATATGAGCTGACTGAAAAATACCAGCTCATTGCACCCTTTCCCTGAAACAAAAAAAATATTTTTACAAAAACTTTAATTATCCCATGGGATCTTTTCCCCATTTTCTTTAAAGCGTTTTAGGCTTCGTGCATTATAAGTCCCCATTTTTTTTTCTTGTACTATAAATGTATTAGGTCCATATTTTTGGATGATCCTGTGTGAGCCTTCAAATAAAGGAAAAAACTATATTGTTTATCACTTAATTTGCTAACTGGCTGAGTTTTAACATAAACCCAGTCTCCTACCGTAAATTTTATTGGGCGAGCATTTTCCTTCTTTATTTTCTGTTCAGCTTTCTTCAATTTGTCTCTACCAAAGTGATCCTCCACTACATTTACAGTTTCATTCACAGTAGTAATGGGGCATTTGAGAAGAGAAAGCTCAACCTAACCATAGTGCAAGCATTCTGGAACTAACCCTGTAGCTTCATGGTATGTATAGTTAATTATTTTAACCATTTGTGGCAATACTTTAAACCACTGTTGATGGTTACTTTTCAAATGCACATGGAATAAGCTTTCCAATTCTTTCATCACCTATTTGCATCGTTTAGACTGGCGATATGGATAGAGGTGAGAACGTGATGTATCTATTCTTGCTGAAGCCAATTTTTCAATTCTTTTGATATAAAAGGGTCCCATGATTGCTCAAAATCATCTGGAGTTTTCCAACTAGAATAAATTGTTTTTTTTTTTGCATAGTTATGGAAGACTTAGCATCAGGCCTTTGTAAGGAGTAGGCCTGTACTAATTTCGAAAAAACATCATAGGTTACTAATATATATTTATTTTTATGAAAGGACAGTAGTGGACCGTAAAACACTATGGCTAGTAGTTTATTCGGGTTCTTAGCTATTATTGGTGCCAGTGTTCCAGCATATTTTTTTTAGTTGGTTAATTTTGCCAACATTCATAATACCTCTGTAATGTCATGACCACCGTGCTATACAAAACTTGGCCAATAATACCATCTCTATAGAAGTTTATTTGTTTTAAGGGATCCATAATGTCCATATATCCTATGCACAATTTATTAGTTCTTCTTTTGGATTTTGCAGTATAAATACTCTCCATAATTCTATTCCCCTTTTAACCTGAAACATCAATAACCCATTTATTATTTTATAGCGATATAATTTGTTTTTTGCCCATGTGTGACTTTCTGGTTGACTGACATTTGCTTTATTATACCCTTGTATCAGCTTTTTGCACATGGTATCTGAGTTTTGTAAAAACTGGAGTCTCATCATATCTTTCTCTATTGATACCTCAGGATCGATCTTAGTGATATTAATTGAGCCTCCTCTAATGTTAAGTTTTGGCTGTGATCCGAAATCGAATTTCTGCTTAATATATCCAGAACTATATTTTTTTCCAGAGCAATGAATTACCATGTAATTAAATTTCTATAAGTACAATACCCATGTTATAAGCCTATCATTGGTTAAGTAACACCTATTTATAAATTCTAAATGTTTATGATTGGTTATAATAATAACCTCTGATCCTAGAAGTAAATGCTTGAGTTTATTTAATGCCCAAACAATTGCTAATGCCTCTGTTTTTGTAGCAGTATAATTTCTTTCTGCTGGTTTTAAATATCCTACTTAAAAAATATAAAACTCGAGGTATCTTCTTTTTATTCTCCTGAAACAATACCATCCCCAATTCTACACTTGGCAAAATCTGGGTAGATGAGCATTACAGTATTTACAAAAATTTTGTTGATCTGATTAAATGCTTGCTTTTGTTTTTCTGTCCACTCCCACTTGCTCTCTTTTTTTAGTAGATGCACAAGTGCTTCCGTATCTGTAGAAAAATCCTTGTAGATCCTTTGGTAGAAATTACATATACCAGGGAATGACCTAATTTGTTTTCTATTCTTTGGCTGAGAGAATTTAATGATCACTTCTATCTTGTCAGGATGGGATCACACCCCTTTAACAATACAAGATGACCGAGAAATATAATTTCTTCCTGTAGGATATTACTTTTCTTATGATTTATTGTAATATTTTCATGACGCTCCTGAAGGAACACAACTAAGTTTTCTAAATGTTCCTGAGGTGATCATGATGCTATCACAACATGTCCATATAATATAGTATAAATTCTTTTAGCCTCTGAGAAAGTACATGGTCTAAACATTGCAGTGGCCCTGATCCACTATTAATTAGTCCAACTCGTTGAAACATGCAAGTAAAGCTTTCATAACAGAATGCCATGTATTTTTGATCCTCAGCATGAAGCGACATCTGTCAATAACTTGATGTCAAATCGAATGACAAAAAATATCTTTCCTTTAAATTCTAATAGCAAATCTGTAATTCATGGCAGCATATCTCAATCAGGTGTAGTAATAGTATTTAACTGACAAGCATCTAAGCATACTCTCATAGAGCCATTTTTTTTACAATTACTAAAGAGTTTATATATGGGGACTTGTTTTTTATGATATCCTATTGTTCTATTTGTTGTATTTGTTTATCAACTTCATCTTTATATTTGACAGGGACTGGGTATGATTTACCCTCAAAATGAATTTCTGCCTTCACCTTTATTTAATGAATATATCTTTATAATTTCAGGTTTTATAATGAATACTTGTTCATTTTGAAAAAGTGTCTCTTTAAGTTGACTTTTCCAGTGCCTATTATTACTCTCTAATTCAATTATTTTATGTTCTATTTTTTGGTATTTATCATTAGTTACCATATAAGCTACCTTGTTATCCCTCTGTCTGCTATATCCACCAAATGGCATTTTTTCATTTCCTATCTATATTTTTTTCGCTATAATTAATTTTGGTCCTGGTTCGATGCATAAAATCTGACCCCAATATAATATCTTCTAACCAAGTCTAACATTGATAATAACGTATGTTGTATTGTTTTTCTTCTAGCTTGTATTTTCCCATATATCTGTATAGGGTCCAACTTAACTCTTTTACCAGTAACCATGGTTATTTCAGACTTTCTTAATGGTAACAACTGTATTTCCCTCTCTGACCTCTGATTTGATCTAATATTTTATTTGAGATTATAGAGACTTGACTCCACATGTTTAGTAAAGTTTGAATCTCTATTTTCTGTATTTTCATTGATATCATAGGGCAAGTTTGTTCCACCATCATTTGTATTTTTTCTTCTTCCTCAATGACTACATTTAACAGCTTATGTAGTTTTTGTTTCTCTTCTTTCTGTATGTTTTCTTCCTCTCTAAGAATTTCCAATATGTTTTCCACTCCTTTGGCTCTACAGACAACTAATCTCTCATACATTTTTTGGCATATTCTTTTTTATAATTTTACCATTTGCTTAAAAAAAATTCTATATCCTATCACTTTTCTATATCTTTCTAATTCTACCCCTCTGCATCTTTTTTGTCTCTTTACATTTCAAAACATATGTATTAATTTATTTTTGTACTGTTTAAAATCGTCTGGTCTTTTCTGTATCATTCTCCATCAATTTCTTGCCATGCCCACCAAATAATTACTTGCTAAGATTATTTTTTCCTCTTCCCTTGTCATATATATACAAAAACACTTCTATACTTTCTAAATGTTCAAATAGGGCATCCTATTTATCTCCTCTGAACATTTTTATCTTAATTCTATCTTGCATTTTATCTAAAATATTTTTAAATTACTTCCAAAACTCAAAACCCTCCTGTGCTAGTACACTAACTCCCTGCTTTAACCACCCAAACCTGCCTTATGCCTCCTCTTTTGCCCTGATCTCAGGCTGTTTATTTAATTAACAAGCCCCATGCTGGGCACCATTTTTTTTTTCCTGATGATTCCATCTGCCACGGCATTTTGTCACAATCAAATTTTATTACTTCTTATCCCCAAAGTCACCAAACAAGGGCATCACTAGGAATAACCTAGAACCAGACTGTGAGATTGCTCAACAATCATGATATTTTTATTTATATATGAACGGTAACTTAAAATGTAATATATTAAGAACATGATCAGACTAACAAAAAAAATTAAATGTCTTAAAATTTTAAATAACAATTAAACAGTAGTTTTATTTTTGAATTATGATTTATTTATTCTTATAACTATTATAGTTATACCAAATTTTTCTTTCTTTCCTCTTCGAACTTCTTATTCCCATTCTAACACTCTTTCACTTCCCACTATCAATCTTATTGCTAGTTTAACATATCATTCTCAAAGGAACATGTGTCTTCACTTAATGCAAGTGTATTGACAAACCTAATACTCATGAAGAATAAAATCAAGGAATGTTCTTAAAGGCAACTTACTATATGAATGTATTTAATAACACATTTAAACCCTCTTCGCAAGAATTAAACCCGATTTTGAAACTGCTGCTCTTTCCAATTTCTTTTTTTATTGATCTTAACACAAGGATATTATTATTTCTGGCTATATATCTTTACTTTTTAATCTAGGTAAGAAAAGCAAACATACTAAAATATGATTATTTGCATTAACATAAAATAAGTAATCAAAAAAATTTAAACATCCCCTTCTATTGTTAAAACTGTTTTTTTCTCTGAATCAGTAGTGAAAGCATTTCACCTCTATTGCATTATAGTTTATATATCATATCAAGAATACTGCTTGTAAACAAAAAAACAAAGTCTATTTACCCTGATTGATCATACAAAGACAAAACTCTCCATACAGTAGTAGTGATCATGTGATGTTTAGTGGTTTAACCCTGATTGATCAGTGTATTGATTCCTTTCATGGTAGTAAGATTTTCTTGATCCAAAGATTGTCTGTTATTTCCATTCTAGTCTTATGCATTCAGTTAGCTCTACAAGTACTCCTTTCTTGGCTCGTCATTTCTGTGGCAGTTCCTGGTGGTGTCCGGCAGGACATTTCCAATTGGGGAAAGTTCTGTGGTTTATTATCCAATCGGCATATTCTTGGCACTTTCTAAAATATTATTTATATTTTACTTAGCTTTTGCAGTTCTGGATAAGTCTGTACCAAATCGAACTCAGGCACTTGGTCACGACAGGCATCCAAAAAAATCAATTCAAGTTGGTGAACACAATAGATTACAAAATACCTTCCCTAACTAAAGTTTTTCAAAAAGTGCACACTTTTATTTTAAGTTCATCTTTCATGTATCTTCTCTTCATGATGGAGGCAAGTGTAGAGGCATATTTGGTATCCTTCCTACTTCAGACTTTCTTGGCATGATGAAAGAACAGCTTGGAAACAGGTCCATCCTTAGTTAAGTTAGCAAGGCATGTTGTAGATTAGAAAACACATAGCGGTGAATTTTGACATCTTCCAAAACAAAATCTTTTATTAGCAGCAAATTTTAAAAAGAAATTAAATATCCAAACTGCTGACATAATACAAATCTCAGCAAGCTGATATAACTGTGTAAAAATGAATGCTGAATTAATGACTTTGATTAGCTTGTTCTAGCCAAAAATAATCTAAGAATAATATAAAATTTCTGACATTTTGGGGGTTATTTATACCCTCTCTCTATCTCCCACATAAACTTTCTTGTTTTTCAATTTATAAGCCTTAGCCCAGGGCAAATCTAAATCTCCTGCTCAACCTTAATTAAGAATTCTAACCAGGGATTAACTTATAGAAAAAAACAACATCAAAAGTGAATCTCTGCTTTTAAAATCAAACTAAAAATGGATTATAATTAAAATAAAAGAAACAGGAATGTAATTAAAAAATTGGCTTGCTTTTAATCAATTTGATAAAAAAAAAAAACAAGCGGTAAAATAAAACTATTTTAGAAATCAAATTTATAAAAAAAAAAAGACCTATTTTAAACATAACTAAGTATGTGTGTTAATACACGTACACTAATAACTTTTAAATTGTTTTAAACTTTTTAACTTTAGAAATTTAATGAAAATAAAAGGGTTTTATTTTTAGCAATCAAACCATTGAATCAGATAAAGCATCCAGTTCAATATATATATGCAAATGAACACTAGCATCATTGCAGTGAGTAATTTTATTTAAATTAAAATATGTCAAATTATAAATTTTGTTTCTTTAAAAAATCAATTTCTTATTTTAAATTTTAAAATCGCACGTATATATGCTTAGTCTATTTACTACCATGGTACATATATAGCGTAATGTTATTTAAACATTTCTTGAAATTCTTAAATTTAATTTGAAGTTATGATAAACAAGAATCACACTATACATACTTGTGTTGGCATAGTGTGAGGTAAAAATCTAAAATTGCAAATTTAGGAATAATATTTGTCCAAAGTGGATTTAGTTGTAAACAATATCCACTGAGCTGGAACTATTTCCAGATCTTTAGGGAATTGAGATACTCAAATCAAGTTGATACTATGTTAAAATCTAATCCAAAAGGGTTTAAATAAACTTAATAAATTAAATTATAAGATAGAAAATAGGTGATAATGGATTATTGGCAGAAAATAATCTTGTCAAAATTATAACCTGATCTCAAAATATTATAAATAGGCTGTATTTCATATTTCAAAAACTTAATCTATATTTTTTCAAGAAGTGTTGCCACCAGTCTCCCCATCAGTATAAACTTTAACATGCCAGAATAGGGGAGCATAGATTTGCCATTTCCCCATGGGAAAATGGTGATCTCTGGTCCCATCCTATGTGCTAGCTGGCACGGTATCATCACTATAAGAGTGGGCAATGTTCCTGTCAATGGCCTGCTGCAAAAAGTTCATGAATAATTCAACTGCCTATCCAGATATCTAGAGTGCTACTTCACCTGCTGACCGATGTGCTTAAAGTACAAGCTGCAACCAAGAATCTTGGTAATATTCTTTCCTACACCGCAGACCTCTAAATCAACTTTGAAATATTTAAACCTTTAAATTTATTAAGCTAGTTTATATAATGTAAATTAAATGTTTACTATTAATTCCTAAAACCTGTTAAAGTAATATCATTTATAAACTATTATAAAACTTGCCTGAAATCATCTCCATAAATCTTAATTTGCTCTCTAAATTATAATAACTGTAATCAATTATTAATGTAAATCTCTTCATTACTGCTTTAATTATTTATCTAAAATGTATTTTATTTGTGTTATAATATTCCAAGTATTTTGAATTAGCGAGCACTAATTTTAATAAACTTTTAATGATGATATGATTATTAATATCTTCATTTTAATATTGTAATAATGCTGTTTAACCCACTAGAGTGCTGTTTTGTAATCCTATTATGTCAGATAATAACTGATCACTATGTGCTCGTTATTGTCAATTGATTTAGATTTACATTATATCTATTATTGTTTGCCTAGTCAGATTTATACATTATGACTTTTAATATCTATTATTTAGAAGTAATAAAGTAGCCTTAAGAGAAGATATTAAAGTATATTTCTTAATGTCTTATTAATTGTCAATAAATACCTCCTTACTAATAATAAAGATGCAAAGTTAAGTTTAGTCTGATAAGTTAGCATGATTATGATGCTATTTTAAGAACTGAGTTCTGTTAGCTATATAGATAGACACTATCTATTTTTATACGTATTTAATTTTGATATCTTATAAAATAAAAATATTAATTTTCACTATAAAATTATTAGAATATTGTGTTAAATTAATTATAAAATAAATTTATGTAATTAATTATTATATTATTTTTAAGTTACTATTTAATAAATGTACTACCTACTTTTAATAGTTTAATAATACTTTAAATTTTATGTTAAATAAATAAAATAAAATTTATATTACAGTTAGGATGATTTTGTTCTAATAAAAGTTTAAAAATATTGTATAAATAATAAAATATTTTGTTGTTGTATCGTGTTTTTGAAAGTTTATAATAAAATGATATTTTTTTTAAAATAAAAATAAGTTAAAAAAAAAAAAAAATTAAATAGTTTATAAGTTCTTTGGATAATTCTTATAATTATTATTTGAAAGTTATTATTTCAATTAGTTTATAATTGATAAAAATTATTTAATTATTTTTCAATTAATTGGTTTGGTTGGTATGTATTATCTATGATTTATAAATAATATTCGGTAAATTAATTTATCTATAGGAGGTTTAGATAACTTTAATAAAAAATTTTATTATATTAGATTTTTAAAATACTTATCTTATAATATATTTTTTTAAATTATAATTTAGTTTTTAAGATAAAGACTTAAAAGGAAGTATTTATTTAAAATTACTACTGATCTTATATCTTTCTTTAAGATATATTTTACTTCTATAATTTGTAAAATACTTTCTTTTAAGAAATATTTATATTTTTTAAATATTATTAGTAATAGAAATAGTAATTTAATTTTGAAAATATTTTTATAAATACTACTTTTCTCCATCTTGTAGTTTTATGTACTAATAGGTCTGTTACTTCTATAGATAAAGTTTCTGATATATTTCTCGATGTATGAGGTTTCATGATTATTTGTAGTAAATTGAGTTTCGATATTGAAAAGACGATAGGGAATTATTAAGATATCTACTGATATTCATTATTTATTTTATAAAATTATATAAATAATTTATAATTTTAAAATGATTCTTAAGAGGTTTCTAAATTTACTTAGTATTTTCTCAATAGACAAACGATTAGAAGTTTTATTGTAGAAACCCCTAAATTGAATAGCTTATATACTGAGAAACTCCTTATCTGATTGGTAGTTAAAATAAATTTTTATTTATATTTAACCAATATTAAAAATAAATAATGACTTATTTAATATTTAATATTTTATAAATTTTTTAAAACAATATTTATATTTATTCAAATTATTAAACATTCTTTTGAAATATTATTTCTCCTTGATTTAAATTTATTTATAAGATATTTAAAATAAATTAAATTTTTTAAATTTATTTTTTAAAGTAATATTTTATAAAATAAATTTAATATTTTACATTAATATCTTTATGTTTATCTCGTGATATGTATTATTTATAAATTTTATAATGATTTTGTAAAATAGTAATTGACTTTATTAGCAACTAGTGTGTATAATCTGTTTTTATAAGAGTTGCTAAAAATAAACTTAAAATTGATTTTTTAAAATAAATATTTATTTTTAAAAAATAAATAAGATATTATATAGATTTTAAAATAATTATTGATATGATAATAAATATTATTAATTTAAATACTTATAATTTAAAATATTTCTATTCCTTTTAAATATATTTAAATTAAATAAATATTTTTTTCTAATTTTAACTTGTTTTTAAATATTTTAGTTTAAAATTTGTCATTAAATTTATTAATGAGTATTAATATAATATATATTTTAAATATTTTCTCAATACAACACAATTCATATAAATACTCATAGATTGTTTAATTAAACTTATGGTAACATTACCACAAGAAGTAACATCTTTTAAAATATTCTTAAATTTAAAATTTTCTACTAGATTAGCACAAAACTTAAATGGTGACCCATATAAAAGGGCACAATATATATTTGTATTTTTACTTTATGCATTGTGTGTCTTTACTAAGTACACATTTGCACAAACTTCTTGCTGCACCTTTTTATTGGCTCATGGCGGAGGCTGCTCCATCACTTAATTTGGGTATGGCTATCTTTTAGAACTGGAACATAAGGATCGAGACCATTATTACAAAGCCTATCCGATTTCCTGAACTGATATGATGGTATATTAATTGTAGCAAGCTGTCCGGTCCTAGGATACCATGCATTTTAATGCAAAATCCTGTGAATTATTACCCACCAACACTGCAAACTTATTTCTAATATTTTAGTTAGTGCCATAGCATATGTATGTGGATCTAAGGTAACCAGTTCTTTCACTATGTTAATAACTATTCAGCATATATCTGAAACCCAAATCTTTGGTTATTAGATTGAATCTGTATCTCCTGTGAGCTTAATTAAACGCTCAATATATATAGCAGCCATTTTAGCACTGTGTTGATCATCTATTTTGAGCTAGCATATATGCACTAGTAAAATTGACAAAACCAAATATAAATATAGGATTGGCATATTAAAGGAAATAGGCATAGCTTTGCTAACTGCACATATGCACACACATATTAAAATATGTTAAGATGAAGTCACTGTAACATTTTAATCTCATCCAATATGTAACGCCTGCATGCATGTAATCCCACGTGTTTAATAGTGTAAAAGTAATTGTTTTAATTTTATTTTTAAAATTTATTTGATTAATAAACCTATTTAAATTGAATTTCATTTCATATCTTTTGCTTGCAATGCAAATTCCAATTCCATTAATATTTTATATATGTTGAATATGTATTATAAGTAATTATTAGTATTAACCTTAGTTTACTTAACTATTAGCTTGTATTAATTCTTTAAACTTTAAGTCTGTTATTATTTGGTCATTTTTTGGGTCTCATGTCTCTCCCTGTTTGGAGCCAGCTCGCAGATTAAAATAAGACCCTTGTGTAACCTCATAAATATCATTCATAAGGTGTTGAATCACAGAATACTGATAAATAGGTTGATGCTTGGTCGGACTAGGGATCTTACCATCTCATTTCGATCAGCTTTAGTGTATTTTATCTGGGCTCTGGGTTTTGAGATGTGAATGTACAGATCTGCCCATTATAACATAATCATGTATTATTAAAAAAAAAGTAAGAAGTATTTGATTAACAATATTTGTGCTCGAATTTAATAATTGATATATTAATTGAATTTTAAGTTTATATTTGAGCTGAAAATTAAATAATTTATAGACTAATAAAATGATTTGTAATAATCTTTATCATTTGTCCTAGACAAGATCTCAAAATGAGTACATATTAGTAATGTCATATTTGTAAACTGAAATGTACTAGTTTGGTATGAATAAATATTAAACTATGAGCATGACAATATGTATAGGTAAAATCTGGTTAACTTTTGATGGCTGATTCTGCCAGAAATGCAGTTTGATGATCATTTTCTTTTTATAGATAACTTTATCCATATGTTTTAAGTGTGTAATACATTCAAAAGTTTTATTATCAATTGTTCTAATAGTTTTATGATTTTATTTTATTTTTACAAGATGTAGAATAATGTGTATTGGAGTGTTGATTTTAGTACTCCAAGCACCTCTAGTGATAATTGAGAGATTTTATATGCCTATTTGCCTAGTTACTTTTAGGTAGAGAACTTGGTCATAGTATTGTAAGAGCAAATTTTTGATTACTTACAAACTTATTTAAATCTTAAACTATCTGATTTTTTTTTTTTTTTTGTATGTTTAGCAAACTATAATGTACTTTTTTACAGAAATAAAAATATATTTTTAATGATATTATGTGTTTCTGTTAAAGTTAATGTATGTATTTTTCTGATTGCATGCATATTTTTTTTTTATTTTAAAGAGTGCTTCCTTGGTGACTGGCGGTGAAGATTCTTTTCTCTGTTTATGGAAGTCTGGATCTTTCTTAGAAGAGTCAGCTCACCAATCAATGAAGGTAATAAAAAAAATATAGAATTAATAACTTTTATCTGGCAAATACTTATTGTAGTAAGATTATCTCGCTTTCTTTTTTAATTATAACAGATGTTTGAATGTTTCTGTTTTATTTTTGTTTATGACTTATAAAAAAAGCTGTAAATTTTTCACGAACAATGTATGTTTATGTATATATACATTATATGAATGATCTTTATTAAACAATGTGCTCTTAATAGACACATCTATTATCTATATGTGCTTTGTGTAAAGTATGATAGACTTAAATTACCCAAAATATCTGAATGAATACACTTAAATGCTAATTAGGCAGATTAGTTGTAGTTACAGGCTTAATAAAATATAAAAAATTAGAACTTAAAAATAAATTTTTCTATGTGGTAAATCTTTTTTTTTTACCAAATGTCTGTGTTCTTTTTAGTGCGGGTTTGAAAGATAAATTGGCATCTATATTGTAATATAAATCTAAGAATGATCATTTTATTTTTGTTAATTATTTGAACACATTGTACTGTCTGTAAACAAAATTGTTACTGCTTCCTCTTTTGTGACAAAAGATAACAAAGAAGATTTGAAGTTCAATTTTATTTTATTTATTTAAATTATAGTAATTATTAAATTATAAAATAACTTTCATTGTATCTTTGTTTTTTTAAATCATAAATTACTTAGTCTTTTTTATTTAATTAGAACGAAGATACTACTAAAGCTGATTTATTTGATAAATTGTATTTTTAAAATGTTATTACATGTCAGAAAAATTTAATGAAGTAAGTTAACGACTGCTATACTTTTTTTTTAATGTCTCTTATTATATTTTATATATGTGCCATTGTTATTATTACCCCCCCCCCACCGTCTTCAATTATATATTTGAAATGTAGGAGTGAACCATTAATTAGATGTATAAGGAAACGTGTAAGACATTAATTTTTAAACTATTTTCAAGTCATGTGATGTTATTAAATAGTAATGTTTAAATAGCAATATCAATTAATATATCTCAGTATCAGTTCAAATTTTATTAATTGCTTATTTTAATTTTTCTTTTCGGTGAAAATTTTTTTAAAAATCTGTTTGATCTAATGATACGTTCATTGTTAAGTAGTAAGGAAATTTCAAAAAGATTGCTCTTATTAAATGAGTTTTTGATTTGTCTTTTTTTTTCCATTCTTTATCAAAAACCTAATCTTGGAATGTATAATCATTTAATTAAGCTTGCTTTTAATATTATTTAACAATGTTTTTTTGTTTTTTTTAAAAAAAAGACCCGTCTTAAACGAAAAGTTATTCTTTATAAATACATCTAAAATCAGTGATACTCTTGAAAACTTTGTCTGCAGAATCAGAATATCTTCGAGATAAAACTAAGCTTAATTTTATTTGTGAACAATCAAAAGAATTATTTTTAAAGAAAAGTATCTTATGTATTAAATTTATTATAAAAGTATAAAGAGAATTCAAAGCTACTGTTAAAGATTGTAATTATTCTAGTAATTATTTTAAACATTATACAGTATTACAAAAATGAAAATTATATAGAAGGCAGACAAAATTCAGATTTTTAATACCAGTTATTATAATATAATTAGTTAATTGCAGTAAAACGAATAAGGCAATATGATTTTACTGTGTGTCACATGACATACATTATCATTGGTACAATTTGAATACTTCATTATCATTAGTGTTAGCAGACATATTTATTTCTATCATAAGACTTGGAGGGTGGATAGAAGTTTATAAAGATTTTTATTTGTGTCTTTTTTATGGTAATATTCCATTTGCTCTTGCTATCATAACACTGGCTTTTAGAAAGGACACCTGTATAAATCCCACTAGTTCACCTTTCCAGCAGTATGTCCAAACATTTAAATCTATTTTGATACCCATGTATTCTCAATGTACCTGTGTTTCAATAAAAAAATTTAATGCATCTGTTCCCATTTATCAAATAATAAAGAAATTTTAACAGCCTCCTCTAAAATTGATATACAGTACAATAAGTATATTTTGAACTTTCTCAATTTCTTTTGTATCTTGTTTGTATAAGTCCATAAAAATTTTATTATTATTTAATCTAGATTTATCATTTAAGGAAGGTTGTCTTGACTATAGATTGAGATTATTGATAGCTTAAAGGTTCATTGTTATCATATAAATTTATGTACACCTAAACCTCATTTGGTGATTGTCTGCTTAGCGATATTTCACAATAGCGATCATCATCAATTTGTACCCACTACTTCGATTTACAATCAATTATTCACTATAATGATCGGAAAAATTTTTTTTAGATTCTTGGGGGGACAGCCATTTTGAATTTTGTGTCACTGATGATGTCAGAGAATAGATATTTTAAAGTCATTTTATTCAAAAGCAAAAGTATATTACAGTAATATGTATACACATGCAATATTTTATTCATAAAACACAATGTTAGTGCTGCATTCAGTATTTTAATTATAGAACATCTAAACTTAAAATATATATAATTAATAAATCTATAATACTATAGTATTTTATTTTTGTAAATCTTAACAATGGTCAAACATTAATTTGTCCATAATGTTGTTTTCAAATGTAATTAATAATGATATTAGCACAAATAATATTAAACAACTTATATGAAAATAAATACAGTATACAGTATTTTCTTTATTTTAATATCAATAAAATGCTAACGCATTTATAAAGCCACAGACTCAACTTGTTTACCACAGAATACTATTTTCTTTCTATTTTATTTAGTACATATTTATTTTCATACAAGTTGTTTAACCCAACAACGCTATGGGGATATAGGTAATATGCCTTCGAATAAATATTTAATTACAAGTTAGTGCAATTTTTTAGCTTTAGGATTCGACCAATTTTTTTCCCATAGACCCTCATTATAAATATGTATTCTATATATGATGTTCTTGCTTAACGATGAGTTTTAGAGGACCAATTGCCATCGCTAAGGAGGGTAAAGGTGTATTTGTAATGATGCATGGTTGCATGTAAATATAAGTATTTCATTATAACATTAGAATTAATTTAAATATGGAAATAAAGTTTTTGAAAAGAAGTTAGAAGAAGTTTGTGAAGTTATTCATTGGAATTAAATTAGTTGTATGTAGATTTAGTATTTTACCAAATTTATTACATAGACAGGGAGCCCTATTGATAAAACATAAAAGAATTGGAAAATTTTTATTTAAGTAAATTTTTATTTAAGTAAGCCCAATAATATTCTGAAAATATAGTCATAAGATCATAAAACTCATTGTTAATTTATTGATTATGACAATATTGAATATATTATTGTATATAATTAATTGGTTTAGGCATTTGGAACATTGGACAAGTAATAGATTTTGCAAAAAATATATATTTTATTAAGAGCATGAACCCTAATTTTTAGTAATAAACTGAATTTGTTTAATATTATAAAGATTAGCTCTAACATAGTCTAAAACAGTGATCTTCAATCCTTGGTCCACGGACCGGTGCCAGGCCGCAGAAATTTTCTGCCAGGCCACAGGAAAGTTTGTAATAACAAAATAATAAGAGTTTAAACTTTTAATTAATATAAACAATTTTTATTTATTTTTTCATCTTATTTTTACTCAATTAAAAAAAAAGAAACAGAACGAAAACAAAATCTAATCCATCATACATAAATTAATGTTTTTTTAGTTATCACAGATGTTTATGGGGGGAGGGGTAGAATTAAATTTTTTATTACTTTTCTAAAAAAATTCAAAATTAAAAAAAAAAAAGTTTTTTATTATACAAACTCCATATATATATAATTTTATGTTTCAAAGGATAAACTTTATTAGTGTTCTAAAAGGTTACACAAGTTACATTTGACAACATATTTCTTATATATAAATTGTTTTCACAAAACTGCATATGTACAATGATTTGATCAGTACCTGTATGCTTTATCAAACTAGAAGTATCTAAGAGAAAAAAAAACAGTTCAATAAAGTCAATGATATTCACTCAATCATACGATTATATTCAATTAGATATACTTCAATTAAACTAAAGCAGGAATGCGTCTAGTTTGTGTCAGTTGACTTTAGAACTGGCACAAGGATCCATGTTAAATATAGTTTTTTTTGTGTGCTTTTATATAAGTTCTTGTATATTCCAGGTGTCAATGTACTTAGTTTGTTCTGTAATCTTCCTGTCTCTTTCACGTATGGTTTTCAGCTTATTTCTGAACGTGTTTGGATGTCTTCTGGGATTATGATTGTATATGAAATTACACCTTGTACACCATAAGGCATAGAGTAAAAATGTGCAGATTCTTATTTCAGCAAAGACACCCCTTTTAAAAGAGTCAAAAAGGGTTATCATATTGATTTTTTTATCTTTGAGTGAAGTGCTAATGATTTCACGAATGTTTTCTAGACTTGAGCATGAGAAGAAAAGGTGGTTTTGTGTCTCCGAGTCCCTATGGCAAAGATTGCATATATCATCTATATCTTTATAGTTTCTTTGATATCTCAAAAAGTATTGTGTAGGAAGCGAGTCAGATTTATCTTTAGGAGAAAGTCAAAATATTTTGGTTCAAGTGACCATAGTTTGAATTTGCGACATAATTGTTTATTATTAATATGAAGTGGTGTTTGTACATCATCTTGATTTGGATGTAGAAGTTGATAAACTTCCCAATATTTATATTTGGCTTGTGGTGGTTTAAAGTTAAGAGTGTGGATTGTTAATAATGGTGTAAGTAGTGTGTTCAGATATCCTTGAAGAGGAGGTGGTCTATCTGTAGGAGTAATCTTGGCAGAAATTTCTAAATATGGGAATTTTTTTGCACATGTAGATATTATGTTCAATGTTTTTAGATCGGAAGAGCGTCGTGTAGGGTGAAGGCCAAGGCCATTTTGTGAAAGGGGTTTTCTTAGCGATCTTTATTGATATTGAGATAATCTTTTTTCCCCAGAATAATTTCCTGCATAAGGAGTCTATCTTATTTGTAAATGCTTTGGTATAAATGATTGTTGGAGTAAAATAAGAGATTTTTGTGATCACTAACATGTTAAGCAAGGCCATTTTTGTATATAGAGAGAGATAGGCTTTGGAGAGTGAATTGACAGTTTTTTCCACTTTCTCTATCAAATTTTTCTGTATGAGCGATCTCATAGGTGAATGTCGTAAATAAAAATTGAACCCAAGGAATGCGCTTGGTCTACCTTTGAAAACTTTAGTAATGCTATTACCGGTGAAGATCTGCCATGAGATCGGAATTTCTCCATATTAAATGTTAGCTTATATTCTTTTGTGAAATTATTAAGTATCTTAAGAAGTTTGGGAATTTGTTTTTGGGATGATAGAAATATTGCTATATCATCCATATATGCAATACATGAGATGTTGTCATTGATTGTAGGCACGTAGACTCCTGAAAATTCATTTTCTATTATTTTTATAAGAGGGTTGATATAGGCAGTGAACAATAAGGCACTGAGAGGTGAGCCCTGAGGGATGGACTGATGTGGCACTATTGGTGGTGAAGTTTTCCCATTTAGGGAAACATAAATCTCACGGTTTAAAAGCAAGTTAGCAAGCAAGTTTAGATAGGCGTTTGGAACTGAGTATTTCTGCAGAGTTTTAAGAAGAGTACTGATGGAAATCATGTCAAAAGCAGCTACAGTCCAGTTGTTATTCAACTGGACTGTATTTTTTATTATCTCTAACAGTTTCTATAGTTGACTTGAATAGAAAGGCTGCCTGTCCTGTTGAGGATTCTTTTTTGGCAAATTGCATTTTTGATAGGTTTGGCAAAATGAATGGCTCTATTTTATCTTTTATCACTGATTCTATTATCTTTATGCCAAGGGAGCACATTGAAATTGGACGTAGGTTAGTGGTGTTTGAGATTAATTGTTTCTTTTTCATGAATGGCACAAGCATAATTTGATTTAAGCCCTGTATTTTATAGATGTCTTTAGTGAGGTAGGAGACTAGGTTAAGCATATATTGTGCAGTGATTTTATCAATATGTTTGTATACGAACTTGGGAATTCCATCTATGCCAGGATGACATGAATCTGGCATCGCTTCTATCTTGTATATTTAACGTTGTTGCTTTGATCAGTTATAACAATTATGCTCATCTAAAGCTAAGCACTTTACATCTTTAAGAAAATCTATCTATAGACTTCTGCTGGTCCGCGAAACCTTATTCTTATTTTTGCCGGGCCGCAAAACCTTATCCTTATTTTTACCGGTCCGCAGGTGTGAAAAGGTTGAAGACCACTGGTCTAAAGGGATGTGATATTGATTTCTTTTTTATTGGAAGGATATAACAGGATAGAACACAATAGAGACTTAGAATTATGAAAGATGCTGAAGGTTTTTTAGAAAAATAAAAAATTTTGCAAAGAAAGTTAAAAGACAGCCATTGCAAGATAGCAGATAAATAAGATGCATTATCAGTATGTGATATATATGTTTGTATTTATGTTCCATTGATTGGCTTATAAAATCATTGCAAAACTTGTCTGATTTTGATCTTCTTCTCTCTCTCTCTTTATTTTATTTTATGGAACTATGATATCCATACTTATTTATAATCAGCCATTAAAATATGGAGAGATATGTGTTGGGATTAAGAAGAAGTAACCATAAATGAAATACATGAATGCATGTTCTCAAGTATTACTGACATCATTAAAGGAATTAGGCATCCAAAATAAAATTAAGATGAACATCTTTCTAAAAAGCTTGATAATGGATGGACAATTGAATCTTAAACTGGATTCCAAGAAATCTAAAAAAAGAATATTTGAAATGGATGGTTGAAATACGAAGGCTTTTAGAGTGAACAAGAAATTATTTCTTTGACAATTCTCCAGAGACTTCATTTATATTGATTTAATGATTGAAAATGATGATGATATTTATATATAAAGTAAACTTTTATTTCAAATTATTTCTAATAATACTTAAGTATTTGCATAAAATGAGGATTTTATTACCTATATTAGAAAATAAATTATTTGAAAAAAACTATTCATTCAAAAAATTTAATAATGATTATCAAAAATTGTAGATTTATATTTAAATTATTTCATCTAATGAAATAAATATCAAATGGGAATTAAAAATTTCTACTTTCTACAAAATATATATGGAGAGAGATGGTTCTTAAGGAAGCATTATTTTGGTATTTTTTATTTAACTAATTTTAAAATTACAGAATTCAAAAAATTCTATTTGCGAATTGTATTTTTAGAAAGATATTTTAATTATTGAAGATAAAATTATAACTGCTTTGTTCTATTGATTTTAATGTATATAATTTTGAAATACAAATGTATATCCAAAAAATCCACATTTATTTTGAAAACATGTAGGAGGGTAAATTTTAGCCTTCTGTATAAGATAAATCAAGTTACAAATAATTTTTTTAACTATAAGATGTATCAACAGATTTCTTAATTTTGTTGTCATTGTTGTTGGTATTAAAATTTGTATTAGCCATGACAAAATAATAATAGATTAAATAGGAAAAAATATTTATTAAATAAAAAGAGATATATATTTTTAAAAAAATCATGTAAATAAAATTGTAAAATGAAAAAAATAAGTTAAAATATATATTTTAAAAATTATAACTGTAAAAAGAAGAAAAAATAATTTAAGTTTAAAAAAACTCACAAAATAAAAAAAAAAATCATAAAATATTAAATCATTCTTCAGGCTTCTGTTGTAGAAAATAGCTTATAGCATCTCTATAATTTATTACTTTAGATACAGACTTTTCTTATAGATATTATTGCTTCATTATATAATCAATACTGGACTATTGTTGGCTGCAAATAATTTTTTAAAATTTTCAGTTCACATTTTTATTAACATACACATATTTGCACTAAAGGATTATTTAGGAAAATTCTATATAAGGGAATGAAAAATTTGTTTAGAGGTTTAACTATTTTTGATAACAGAGAAAGAGAGACAGTTCTTATATTTTTAAAAATATTGTATTTTGGCATTTATTCTACTTTTGCATCTGAAACAGATATTTCACTACCTCATCTTAACCAGCCCTGTTGAAATGTGCATAGTTTGTCAATTGTGTCATTTACTCAATTTTTGTTATTAATAGATTTTCTATTCATTCATTCTTTATTGCTATTTTGCCATCAGATTTCTTTTTAAAGCATATTTTAGAAAAAAAAATTTGCTTTTAAAATATTCTAGATTTTAAAATTTTAATAAAAATTAATTTATTACATGCAAGATTTTTTAATGGGAAATAATTTAAATTATTAAATCACATTATGTAAGTCTTGCTTGATAATTTACAGCAGGAAATTGAACGGATAACTTTGAAAGATGTGTACACATGCAATCTTTCAACCATAGTTTTGCTAACAAACAATATATTTCTTTCCTAAGAATTACAATAATATATTTTTTGTGCCAATGTTTTGTTGTTGTTTTTTTAAAAAATTCACTGCTAGTAAAACATTTATTTTCACATCATATAATCTTTTTTATTTTTATAAAGCATATAATATTAATTGATCTGTTGCATGTATTTGAAATGGTTATCTTGTTTTTCATATTTATATACAAAGTATTATATTACTTTTTCCAACCAGTCACATTACTGGTATCTTTACATCTTGGTTGGAGAATCAAATAACTCAAAACTAAGTACTGTTTGCTTTGGTAAAATCTATCATAACATTTGCTTTAGACATTGGAGAGGATATAATAATAATTGCAGTTCTTCTTTAACTTTATTATTTATCACTATTATTGTTCTGGCTTTCCTAGCTTGGTAATAAAGACCACAAAGGGTAATTAAGAGCTAAGATTCATGAAGACTGGGATTATGTTTTATAGTATATATCTTTTTAGCAAGTCATATCATTAAATTTCCATAATCCCTTCCTGCTTTCACACAATAGCATTGGTGTTAAAATAAAAGATTTATTGTTTTTTTAATCACAAAAGCTTTATTCTCTCTCTTCACTTATCAGTTTTTTTTATTGTTCCAATCACAAAATTATCTCATCTTTTTTGTAACATTTAAGAATTATACATTTATAAAGAAAAAAATAGGTAACTTATCAGACTCCCATTCTCTTTATAGGGAGTAAAAAGTTATTTCTTCAATTCTATTTCACAACTAACTGATTATATAAATAGTGATCTTTTGTTAAACCACAAAGCATAATAATTTTATTAGTTTATAATATATCACAATATCAATCATTTCTTTATTGGTTAATAAAGCCTTAAATTATTCGAATTATTAAGTATATGCATATTGAAGAAAATATATATATTCTCACCCAATTTTTATATAAATTATCTCAAACTTTTTTTAAAAAAATGTATTTTATAAAAAAAAAAGGGAAGAGTCAGAAATGGTTAGCTGAAATTAGATAAATAATTAGTAATGTTTAAATGAATAACAAATTCTAGAAAATTCTGATAAACAATTAATTTAAAAAGTCAGTTAATTAAAATTCCTCAACATTGTATTTTAATAAAATTTGTAAAGGCTGATTAATTATAGGGCATAGGTACATTATTGGAACTTGATCTAATTAATGGAAAAAATAAGGTAATTGCTTTATATTATGTATTTACAAAAATATTTACAATGTTTGGTCTTGCTGTAAAAAGGCATCAATTGATGCTTGATTACTGCAGGAAAAATGCTAGTAAACAAAAGGTATTTAAAATTTTGAAAAAATTTCTAATTAATAAACAAATACAGGATCAAATTGTAATTAAGCAGATCAACATTATTATCAATAAAAATATTATTTAATTAAAACTAATCAGGATGTCTTTTGTCAAAAAATTGTATAAATAGCTAGTAAAAACAAAGTCAATCTTTCATGAAAAATTCATCAAGTTGATCTTCTCTTTGATGAAACATTTATCAGATGAAAAATTCATCAAACTGATCTTTTGATGAAAAATTCTTCAAGCTTGTTGACACAATCTCTCTCCAAAGTTATTTTTAAGAAGTTATTTGGCTGTTACAAATCATGTATAAAGCTAACCTGTGAATAGAAGCTTGTATTTGCTTCCCTTTCACCATCCCAGAGGAGTGTGAATTTGGAATCTGGATCAAATTGCTGAATTGCTGCCTGTCTGAAATCTGATGACCAGTGTAACCTGTGCCGATGTTTCTACCATCCTAAATGTATTTAGCTTGTTGATCTATCATGCCCTAGTCAGTTATGTTACCCTGTCGGTTGCTATTCCAAAGAATCAACCTGTCTCCAGAATTGAGTATTAATATTTGAGAAAAATGCCATCCAGGATCATGTGAATTGTACCATGAAAACCCACATCATTACACCTATACCCTACCCTTCATATCTTGCTATCTTTTTAAAAATCATTCATGAAGGTAATCACAGAAACAGTGAGCTCTAGTCATGAGAGCATTGTACTTTTATACTAATAAAATTATACATATGTATGTGATGTTTCTTTTTTACTTGTATTATTTATTTATTTTGAATTATATTTTTCTTTAATATTATCTTTTACTAACTTATATTTGTTAAGAATGACCAAATATATTGCTGTATGCAGTCATTCTTAAGTTATATTTGTATATGTTCTAGATCAGATGACAAAGGGTTATAATAAATATATTTTTATCTTTTAAATCCTGAGAATCATCCCCCTTCCCTAAAGAAAACTAATTAATCAAAAGTGCAGAGATGTTTTTTTAATCCCTCTCCCTTACCTGGCTCAAAGATTTTTTTTTTTTAAATAATCATTCATGTATTTGTATTAAAACTTTATTCCTGCAATTATCTAGATTAGAAAACCAGGATTTTTTTATAAACAAATATCAAAATAAATTTAATTAGTTTTAAAAACAATATTTAAAATAATGTTAATTTATAGTATTTTTTGAAGGGACAAATATATATATCATTTAATTTATGTTAGCCTTGTAAATGTTTCATTATAAGTATGTATCTAAATCACAAACTTTTCGAGCTATTGTATAATGTATTTCTTAGTTTGAAGGAGTAGTTTGAAGGAGTACAATCTTTAGGATAGTCCTTCAAATAAGCAGGGATTGTTAATCTTTATTGTTTTTTTATTTATTTATGTATTTATCTTGAATAAATCATTTTGGCCTTAATTTAGTCATATAAAATAATATATGATCGCTTGTTCAAACTTATAATGTGGCTATTCACATTTGTTTTTTTTTAATTTCCAGGCTTTCATAATTTACAATTACTTATTGTTCTTCTCTTTATTTAAATTGCATTGCTGGGATATATATCTTGATTAATTTGTATTTTGTTCCTCAAGCAGATGTTCACTTCTGCTTCATAGAATTGATTGGTAGAGTGTTGTCTTTAGACATTGTCATGCCAAGGCGGACGTATTTCTCATATTTTCATACTCGGATGATTTTTGCTATTGTTCTTAATATTATTATCAGTGCAGATTAATTTCCTGCTCGATAGTAAAAAGTTTGTTACTGGTTGTAGGAGCAGACATTTATTTCTGCTTCATATATTCCTCTGATTCGATGAATGATTGTAGACATCAGCGCTAGAATAGTAGATAGATTAACACTTTGAGGAATTCTAACTTCTACCAAGTCTAAACTGACAATCCTGAAAAACAAAAACTGCATCTATGAAATCCCATGTCAATATGAAAGGAAGTATATTGAGGAGACCTGTCAACTGTTGAGCAGCAATTAAAAGAACACAAACTTAAGGTTAAAAGAGAAAAAACATGTGTGTCTACAGTAGCAGTCCATGTATGTACTAATGACCGTATGTTCAACTGGGAAAATATAAAAATATTGGATAGAGAGGAAAAAAATATAAAGAAGAAAATTCAAGGAAGCTGCTCATCCGACAATGGCAAATAATCAACCCAGTATGACAATACACAATGTATAGAAGCCTCTAATTAACCTTGCTCTTAGAAAAAAGTATTTTAAAAAATGTAAAGAACTCCGGAAAATTTGAATCAACTGTCATATATGAATGTATGAAATTTCTACTATCTGTTGCCTTTATAGAATAGCTAAATTGGTTAGAGCATTGCCTTAAAATTTGATATTCAAGAATGTAATGGTTTAAGTTCAACTCCTATGCTAATATCGTCACTGGCCAGAATTAACACCTTAAGAAAAATGGAGAATAATACTACTCGAAACATTGTGTAATTACTAACCTGTATTATCTATTTGTGTGTTATTACTAACAAGTTGTTTGTAATTGAAAAATTTGAATAGTTTAAATTTTTCTATACTTTCAACATTTAATTATAGATGATGGAAATAGTCCAGCATATTATCACATTTAATATACAATCATCACAAATCTTCAAGCAAATAGGTGGATTCATTCTATTCTTGATTCTTTGTTCATCATATAGAGTGCTTTTAATTTATACCCTGAGAAAGGATCATTTACACCCTTGTTTATATATATATAAACCACATAAACAAGGCCAATAAACTGATTTCATCTCAATATATATATAAAACATGTCTATTAAAAATTTGTTGTAATCATATGTAATATCAAACTAATTATTCTAAAGTCTTCTATTTCATGCAATTAAGTCTATTCTTAATTGAAATTACAAAATCAATTAATTTTTTTCACAAACATACACATTCCATAATTTTTATTAATTCATTTGGAATATGATGATTT
Organism: Epiperipatus broadwayi; assembly: GCA_028023455.1. Taxonomy (NCBI): domain Eukaryota; kingdom Metazoa; phylum Onychophora; class Udeonychophora; order Euonychophora; family Peripatidae; genus Epiperipatus; species Epiperipatus broadwayi. Next base: position 81,866 of record JAQFVV010000080.1, on the reverse strand, counting down.
TCTTCTGCCCTGCTACTTTAATCATAGTTAAAATTTGGAGAACTATTTCATCTTTGTTTATCTGAATTTCTTTTAGATTAACATAAATGAAGCTTGCTATTTCCATCATATAATATTTTCACTATCACTTCAGCGCAATCAATCTTTTTTAATAATAATATTTCCAATCACTCATTCGATCATGTGATTCAGTTCTCTTCATTCATCTATTTTATTTTTCTCTATGCTAACCTTCACACTGTGAAATCTTTATTTTTCTATATTTTCATTCGAATATTCTCCTAGCTTTGTACATATTTTTATCTTCTATAGAATTCACATTTTTTCATTTATTTACCACTTCATAGCTCTACCAATCATTTTTTGCTTTCTTATTTTACTAACAACATACAATAAGTATTTTTATTGCAGGATCTTTTATTGGACAATGTTTCAATTTATTTTATCAACCAATTTGCTATTATTTTCTTAGTTTTTTTATTCAACAAATTTGAATTTTTTTTTTTTTAGTAGTTCTTTTAATTTATCAGTGCCTAGTTTCTTTTTTTATAGCTTTCGCTTTGTTTTATATGATAATCTTATTTCTATCATGAATAAATTGTGATCCAAAAGCAAATCAGTTTCATATCGTGTAGATCTATTCTGAGTCAAATATAATTTAATTGAAATCTATTATTATTACTTTCCATGAATAAATTATCTCATAATATTTAAATGTAAATATTTATTATTATATTATTTTCTTTATAAAATATTTAGTCTCACTATTTTTTCATTCCTAACTTACATATTCCTCAAATTTTATAATCTCTTTTCTGAAGTAATCTGTAAATTACATAAGAGTACATATGCATTTATAGCAGAATGGGAACAACTATCAAAAAATATTAGATTATGGTGTCATGCATGGACCCTCTACCATCATTTGTTCTTTATAAAATTGATTATCCTTTATAATTTTATATAATCCATGAAAATTGCAATCAAGAGAATAAAAATTAATTAGTTAGTCATACTACGTAAAAAGAAGTAATGTATATGTTACTATTGTAATTAAAGGGAAAGAAACTAAATATTCTCATTATGATCCTATAGGTAATATTGCTGTTAAATGTCAAACGAAAAGTGTAAAAATTGTTGGCATCTTTGTAAGTTTTGTTATCAATATATTACTCTGATTACTTAGTGGAATTGGGCAAATATAGTTTTTATATGAAAATATTAGATTGTGTGATAAAAATGTAACTGTAACTTCTCCAATTGATAAAATGTATTTTCTTCATTACACAGTATATAGCCTAAACCACCAATTCTTTCATAAATTGTGGGTCTACTGGTAATACTGATAGTCATTTTGATCTTGATCACACATATTATCTATGATCTTTATATCTTAGTCCTGGTTGATCATCACAAGATAAAGTTTGACTTTATATAAAATCAGTCTTCGCTTTATAATCTTCAATGTAACTTCTAAAAATTTTCTCAAATTATGTAAAGGCAATAATATAAAATTGCAACATTAGAATAGATTTATTTATAAATCTTGTTTGTTCCTCATTTCTGCATTGATTAAAGCTATTAATGGATTTATCTCTAACTGAAAAATCTATTTATGGATATGGTCTTTGCTCTTCTAAGATTTGTACTATTGTAATCTTTGTTTTTTTATTATTATTATGCACTCAATTTAATTGTAATTCCAAGTTTTTGCTTAAAGTATTTTTTATTAGCTAATAATCTTTATATAAATTCTTTAGTAATTTTTTTTTAGCTTAGTTAAAAAAGCATTGAGTATTAATGATTTGTTTAAAAAAGTACAATAATGACTAAAAAAAATTATATTTGTTAGGTCTGTTATATATATAAACGACCTACGTAATAAAAAATAAGTTAAACTGCAAATTTAATTTAAATTGACATGAATAAAAATAATAATAATTAAAAAAAATTTATGGGATGTTTGTTATTGTAAAATTTGGTCAGTAATATAAAGTGTGATTTTTCAATTAAAAGTAATCACAGAAACTAGGTCAAACTAGTTTCTTGTGTAAAATAATAGTATAAAATTAAATATGATAAAATAATTGCATTCTTCAGTTTCTATTCTTATCCTTGGTTACTAACCAAAATTTATATATAAAATGAATAGCAAGTTTTTATTTTACAGAACTTTTCTGAAGACAGGTTCAGCATCTTATCTAGGCATTAAGATAAAATTTAAACCTGCCTTAAACATTATTTCAAATTATTATTGCTAATGTATATATCAAATATTAAAAATATCTTAAATATAACAAATAGAATTGTTTAATTAGTATTATTTATTTAATTTATTATTTTTTATTTTTAAAAATTAGAATATTATTATTATATAATGAATTCAAAGATGATGATAGTAGTTTTTTCAAGTTCTTATAATTAGTGAATCCAATGACTAATCTTTTTCATCTATTGGTTATATCTTGTATACTAATATCTGCACTGAGTTTCCTTCCTTCTCTAATGTTTTTCCGTAAGAAGCATCCACATAGATGTGTCAATGGAAAAACATGATTTCAAACTGCATGAAAAAATGAGCATAAACTACTTTAATATATTGTATAATCAAAGTTTTATAGTAGGCAGAATGGCATTCATATTCTTATTTGGAGGTCATTAGAAATATGATGTATGCCAACATTATCATAATAATATGCTGTGTAAATAAATTTTCATAGCTTTTTTTATTTTTATTTTGCTTTAATTCAACATTAAAATATATTATTCTTAAATTTACTAATTTTATAATATCAGGATGTTGCTCTAAAACAGATCTTGAATTTGGGAGTTAAACAAATTCCTGTTAAAAGTTAAATAAATAAATAAAAAGTTAAGTAATTGGATGATTTATTGTTCAGGAATTTATAAGAAGTTCTAGGCACATATTTACTATTGCATTAAACTACATAAACTAACTAAAGTTTATAGATAGAAACTGCTAGTTATTTCATTTACTTTTTTGACAGCATTCTTATGCAAAAGTCTTCTTAGAATTATAAAATCTGTTTTCCAAAAGATCATTTAATATATACTGCTAATTGATAAGATTCCAACTAATCTTTAAGGTTTCTTTCAGATAATTGGTCAAATCTATCAATTGAGTTATTGGTTAGAAAATGAGTATGTAGATATTTTTAGCCAGAGGATAAAAGAAAAAGATAAAATCTCTAAAACAATCATCAATTAAAAGTTGATTAGCCTGATGAATAATGTCTTCTCTTTAACTGTTCCCCTGTGAAAAAATGCTGACAAGGGCTTTATTCTAGAATGGGTTATTAATGACTGTTTTACTTTTATCTTCATCTTCAATTGAATAATATATTGATCTTTACAAAATTAAGAAGTTTATAGTATTAATAAAAACTAATATATTTTAGAAGTTGTGAAATGTAGTAAGCTAAACTAAGTAAGAAGATAATTTACTTGATATTAATTTATGCAAATAATTTAATAAAGAATATACCTATGTATTTTCGTTGGTATGAAAAATAATGAAAAATTATAGATATTTATATATAATACTTCAAGATTAACACTCATGCCATTGTTACAATTGGTAATTGAAATGCCTTCTAGCCATAGCATAAGACAATAATATTTATGAGAGAAAAGCAATTTGTCTTTTCTCATTACCTCCTTTATATATATATATATAGAGGGATGTCTGAAACATTTAGGCTAATCATGAAATTTATTTTAAAAATATTTCAAATTGATTATTATCACTAACTGAAGTTTGAGAGTTTTCTCAATTTAAACATTCTCATCACTGATTCAGATAATGAAAATATGTAATATATATAAAAACTTCAGTGTGTAATATATATAATAGTTTGACATTAAGACTCATGCATTATTATAATATCTATTGTAGGTTCACTATTTAACAGTTTTTTATCTCAAAATATTATATATGCATGCATATAATGTGCTACAATTGCTTTTTCATTGTTTGTGAAAATGTCGCTAAAAAGCATATTGAAAATTTATCTTAATAATCATGGCTACAGCATCCCTAGAAATATATCTCTCCCACTAATGCTAAACCACATCATATTATAATTAACTGAAACAGACAGGCTTATTATATACCTGTGTTTATATAAATATATATAGGGTATATGAGCACAGACTTTCACACGACCCACCACTCTCCACACTATCTTATAACACTGATATACTTGAACATATATATGTTGAAAAGATAAATAATCACCAATATACGTATTTTATGCTAAAGCAGCAATCATCAGTTGGTCCAGATTACCATCTCCACACATATATGCTATAAGTGCTCAGATATATATTAAGATAGCCAAACCTTATACTTTAATGGACAGGCTTCAATGTATTCCACTCTTCAACTCCATCCAATTGAAAATCTGATGGTTTAGCATGAAATACCTATATTGGTGATTATTTATCTTTTCTACATATATGTGTTCAAGTGTCTCAGTGTTAAGATAGTGTGGAGAGTGGTGGATCGTGTGAAAGTCTGTGCTCATATACCCTATCATATTATAATTGTATTTTTTTGAATTTTTGCATTCAGTATATCACTATGCATGTGACAATTACAGATTAATTTGAGACTAATAATTGCTAGATACCTATTATTTGTAAATGTTAATTTCATACTTTATTGTTGATTTAATACTTTTTTTTTATTAACAGATTTCTCTTTATTGTATTAGTTTTTAGAAAAGGCAAAATAAAATCTCGAAGAAGAAAAATATTAGCCATTCTAAACATGGAGATGGAAAAGCATCATTAATAATAATAATAGAATATTGAAAACAATGAAGTATAAAATTGTTATTTTATAACAATATAATATAATGTGATGATTCTCATTATGAGTAAACAAAAAAGATTAAAAAAAGAGAGAATCCATTATAAAAATGAATATATTTTACAAATGAAAATACAAATATGTACAGTATATACAAGGATAATATATATTATACATTTTATTTATTATGTTAATATAATAAAAATTTAATTTTTAATTACATCATAGTACTATACATTTGAATGGTTAACTTCTAAAGCAAGGATATCCAATCCATGGGTCATATGTGGCCCAGAATCGCTATGAATGCAGCCCAACATAAAATTGTCAAATATTTTATTGTAATTATGTGTTACAAAGAGATTAAAATAAACATATGTGTGCTCTCAAATGCAATGACAAATATTCCACTAGTTGCATATTGTCCTCCGTTTCTTTTATTAAAAAAAGTATATAGAAAACATCAATGACATTTTATTACTTAGATATATACATTTTCTATATTAGTGATCACAAAATTTGAATTTTTTTGATGATTTTAAAAAAGTTTCTGAATGGATTACTGCATAATTAGGATTATTATATGAGATTTTTGCTTATTTGTGGTGGTAGATTCGCTAAAATTGTTCGCGGGCTTTTTTTTTTTTTTATTTATGTTACCTAGCTTTAAGTATTTAATATGTGCCTAAAACAATTCTTCTTTTTCCAATATGATCCAAAAATGCTAAAAGATTAGACATTCATGCTCTAAAGTATTTCATTATTCAGTTAAATGCAGTTACTGATAATCTTTAATTGAAATATAGAATCACTTCATTTATTCAGTCATTCATTATCATTATTATTATTATTATTTTACAGAATAAGTAATTAATAGTTTATTTTTCTATGCGCATGAGCTCAATGGTTATAGAAATATGTCATTTTCCTCATCAGCGGAGGCCTTCATCATGTTACAATAATAAATGCTAAGTTCTTTACCTAAAGGCAGGGTTTGTTTTTACAGATAGTATGTTAACTCTCATGTTAATTATTAGACACAAATTTAATGCCCCTTACTTGATTGCTAGCTGAGTTGACTATCAGAAAGAAAAAAAAATTATAAATCTGCATGTACTTAAACAATTTTCAAATTGTACCTGGATATGGATTTGGAAGTACAAATCAGTATGTTATGAAGTCCTTGAGTATCTAAAGATAGATGTTGTATGTGCAAATAGTTACCTATTCAAGTAAGGACTGTTTCATATCTTTTTGAGTCAATTTTTGCATAAGTAATTTTTATTGTTATAATATATTTAAGCACATTTTGTTCAAATGATTATGTTTATGGTATTGTTATATCAGCAATTGTTTTATAAAACTTAGTATTTAAAACATCATATGCTTAAAAAGTAGCAGATTATCTGCAGTTAACGATTTTATAATTAATAAAGTTTATTCTGCTGCTAATGAATGATATTGTTACTTTTTTCTATATGTTTGAATGGCATAATAAAGAAGTACTGTTATTTTACTGCTAATGAATAAAATAAAAATATTTTCACTTTTTTTTCCACTGTTAAATTGAATCATTATTCAAACTTGAAGGGTATAAGATATTTTAAATATTCTGTACTTTTTCTGCAAACTTTACATATTTAAGATATTTTTTCTTTAAAAAAATACCATTTATATAATTCAGAAGCTGTCTGTACATACTATATCTATGGGTGCTTCAAATATTTTATATTATATCTAATATATATATAAACATAAATAAAATGTGTATTTCGTCATAGAATGTTTTTATTAACTTTTTAAGATAAGTTGAATAACTAGGCAATAAAGAAATATGATCAAGAGATAATATTTATTCATCATTATAATAATTTGCCATTGTTTATGACAAAATAAAATTGCATATTTGTTAATGAGAAAGTAGAATGAAATCTTGTAATTATCCAAGATTTGAGTCAAAATTAACAATAAAAATAAAAACGCAATTTTATTTTAATTTAATAATGAAGTTTTAATATGCATAAATAATTATTATGATGTGGTTCAGCTGGTAAAAATGGATATGAATTGATAAGTTGCTTATACATACAAAAAGATTATGAGAATGTAATAATTGTCTTATGAGGTAAAAAAATGTTTAAAAAATAGTGAAAATTGAATTTTATCTTTTGGGATTAAATAATTAGAATTTAGAAAATCTCACTATATGACAATATTACTGTCTTTCTTTAGCTGTAAGTACATAACTTTCTTATATATGATTTCCAAGGCATACATAATTTCTCATGATGAAGTAGTAACAAAAACAAATTATTTTTTGCATGCATAAGTAAAAGTAATTTGATAAAGAAAATTGATAAGACAGAAAACAAATATAATTTAGGAAGGACTAGATGCTAATGGTGCTAAATTTTCTGTTTGCATCTTAGTTCATTGTTTTGTTCTTTCTAAATGAATCACCACATGCAAAAAATCATAAATTCCTCCCTAGATAAATTTAAAAAGGTTTTTAGATAAATGAATGAAGCAATAGATAGGATATCTGTAAATGAGAATCTTAAACATGATAATGAAAGTGATGAAGCAAGATCTTGTTTTAATATACTATATTTCTATGTGTTTCCTTCATCCATAATCATATCATCATCTCAATATGTCTAAATCTCTCTTGGCTTTAGGGAATTAGATTTCAATTCAAATGAATGAAGACTGCATAATTTCAGAAAAATCTTCTGACACCAGTTAATTTCTTTATGATACCCAAGACTTAATAATTATGTCTTACATAAAGCACACACTCAATTATTTGTAAATTAAAACATACTTATTAACCATTACTTGTTTCCAACATATAATAATAACAATTATTTCATTCTTTAGTTTACATGGGTATATGATAAACACAAAGGCAAATTTCTCCATACAGTAGTGACACTCAGTGCAAACTAGAATAATTAATGTATGCATGAAGGTTTATACATAAAATCCCAATTTAGAGCCTACTCACCCAACATCCCCCAGACTAGTTTTTAACTTGTGGCTTTTATCAATGAGGAGCCTTGGATTTGAGAGCACTACATCTAGATCTAAGTTAAGATTTAATGCAACCCTTCAACAGCCACCTTTTACCTTATTAGCTAACTATAAAGACACCCAAAAGTATGGATACTAAACTGAGTTCAGATCTATATGACAATACAAGCTAATGAGCTTCAATTGAAAACATTATTATCTTTTCATTTTGGACTCAAAGCTTTATAATTAACTAATAAGGTAAAAGTTGGCTGCTGGAAGTTGCATTAGATCCTAAGATCTTGTGCAGTATTCTCTGATCCAAGACTTCTCACTGATGAAAGCCACAAGCTAGAAACTAGTCTGGAAATATTGGATGCATAGGCACTAGCTAGGGATTTTATGCACAAACCTTCCTGCATCCATTGATTACTCTAGCTTGCCCTGAGTGGTACTACTATATAGAAAGTTTTGTCTCTGTGTAACAGCTTGTGTAAGCATAAAGAATGGTGATCATGTAATGTTTAGTGATATATGATAAAGCAAGAGTAGTCTCTACTGTATGAATAGGGATTTAAAAACTTGATTAATCAGTGATTATCAAAAGATGGTATATTTAAATATCTATTACTATAATGGTTTTTGGTTGTTACCTTTATAAATGAGACATTGGATTTAAAGTAGAAGCAATGCAGTTATACTTTTCACAAGCATTTTGAACTCCATGTTAATGTTCAAATTTAAAACATCCTAAGGTTTTGAGTCCAAGCAAGTCATATTAACAATTGTATAGATCTAACTCAAGGTCAGTAACTATATACTTAATCTAGATTCTTCATTAAATGTAGGCATCTTTCCCCTTTGTTAGGATTATTAATAATAATAAATCACTATTTCTTTAGTTAAGACAGATTATAATAAACAAGAGTACTGCTCTATTCTATTATTGTCTATAAGACGATTTAAATGCATTATCATCTGGTAATCATGTACTTATATGGTCCTAATGAGTAGAGAGCTACTTTTATTTTATTTAAACATATAGTTAGAAACAGTGGAATTGCATATTTGAAACAGACAATGAATAATAAATAAGATTTAATTTAAATATTACACATAGAGCATGAGAAAAAGGGGGCCATTGTAAAGTAATTACACTGATCTCTATTAAATATATTTATGCAAAAGTAACGTATACCTGTCAAAAAATAATTTCAAACTTTAAGAATGATTATTTGTTGTTGATGAAATAAATTAGTATAATAACTTAAATATCTAAATATATGCATACAGTAAAAATGACTAGTAATTTAAATTGATATCAAACTCTATTAAAAGTTTGACAAATTTGTTTATATATATAATAAGCAAAATAATGAGTTTTAACTTCAGGTTAATAAAACAAATTTATTGTATGTTAATTTCTATATTAATTCCGGTAGCATATTGATTTAAATGTAAATTTCAATAGTTAAAGGAGCGCATATTAATTTGACATTATTAAGATTCGTCTTTTTTATTTTGAAATAAATCATTTTTTATGAAATGAGTAAATATGAAACATTCATATTTCCTGCTTCTCTAAACAAAAATATTTGTCAAAATTATATATCTAAGTCATATAATTAACAGAAATATTATATTGCATAAAGTTGAGAGAGAGAGAAAAAAATAGAAATATAAAATAGAATATTTCTGACAAAAACGTCTGCCATTCATTTTTTTCTTGAAAGTAGCAATGAATCTTAGATATTACTTTAATATAAAATTAGTCTTATGGGTTTTTGTTTCCTTTTTTTTTTTTTCAAAATTATAATATAATTTCCAATATAATCTAAGAGTATTAAACAAGTGACAGTTAAATTACATATATATATTGAAACAGTAAGGTCTGCTTTGCAGATCTTCGTTTCACCTTTTCTCACCTACTTCCTACCCTCATACCTTAGTTTGAACCCCAATCTATCATAGTGTGTCTGCAATACACGTATATACCGAAAATCCCACCTAATTTTAAACCATGAGCACAATGCTCGTATTATATATATAATTTATTCCCAAATAAAATAAAATATTATGAATTATGTATTTGTTCACATAATTTACATTTATTAAAAAGTAAGTTATATAAGTCGTAATTGCGCACACACTATGATATCCATTTTAAAGCATATCAAAATTATAAATTGTTAGTTATTTTGTTTGGATCTATTTACAAATATATTACCGTCGTAATATATTTTGATTTAAAATAAAATTCATTTAGTAAATATTAGTTTAGTAGATAGATTCAAATATTACAATTTAAAATAAAATAATTTTCGTTTTATTTAATAAAAATCATCCCAAATATTTCTGTTAAAATAAATGAGGGACAATAGTTTAATTATATAAGTTTATCTAAAAACAGCAGCTGTCCACTTAAGTGTTCTTTAATTAGTAGCAGTAATTTTAATTAAATCTAGTTTGTAATTCGAATGTCGACCGGGGAAGTTAACAAAAGAAATTAATTAATGTTGAATTCCTTTAGACATTCGGATAGATTTAATTACAGCAGATAAGTCCAATAATTTTGTATGCTCCGGGGCAAATCTATTGTTAAATTTTACTATAAAAAGGATGGTTTTCTTTTGTTCTCCATTCTAAGCTTTTAAAGAATTCTGAGTTGTCTAAAGGTTTCTGAGTTGTTCTAAAATTCTAATAATTTGCTATCCTTGACATGTCCGAGTAGAGGCGTTAAAATGGCTATGTCCCCTCGGAATAACCAGCCGCTGTTCCATACCATCAGAAGCCATCACACGGATCCTGGAACTGCTGCTGCCGCTGCCAAAATATGAACATTCCAGATTTTGCTGCTGAATTATAAAACCTGCCGAACATCTACCTGCAAATGCTTTTCCAGAGGTAACCCAAATTAACCCAAGAGCTCTTGTGATTCCTAACTAACCTGCTATAGCTATTTAACATTGTTTTCTTATATTTCACAACTTCATTATGTATTTCTTTCATGTATTTAAATATATTCAACATTTTGCTCTCTATCCTTGGGTTAATATTTTCTATTTATAAAGCTTTCTTTTATTTTATTATGATAATGTGTCAGAATCGTCTTTGACCGAGTGAACTATTCCCTCTATTGAAAGTAAGACGCCGCTATTAAGGCGTATTTTAAATTTATAATTTTCCAATTTTATTATCTTGCAAATCACTCGTTCGAGGGCGATTCTTTTCCTTAATGTAATATAATCACATAGTTTAAAATCTACATGCTATTGATTTTAATCTAATATAAGAGTATGTGCGAAGTCAATGATTTAATTGTGTCCCCAAATGCATGATTGCGTATATAAATCTACACTTACTTTTCAAACCCGCAAGCATGCATTTTCCTATTTTCATTACCGTGTTCTACTTTCATTATAAAGTTCATCATTGACGTCGAGAATGTGCGGACCCTCTTAAATGAATTTCGGGGAATTTGATTGGGCATTTCTCTTAATCCGAGTAAAACCCATTTAGTATGTTTTTATATACACTAGTCTCGTATTGCTGGTACATGAATTGGTTGTTGAGACCGCTTTGTTTTATTTTTCCAAGGATTCTTTACACGGCTAAGGCCGTTCTCTCCATGCTTGCGGTTTCCCAGGCAGAGGGTGTCCCAAATGACACCCCTGGGAATTAAACGCAATCGTCACACAGTCGCTAAGTTTCGGCTGTTCATCAAAATACTTTCCTACGGGTTAGCGGCGAGATGCCCTCCGTAATTATTCCGGATCTTCAATATTGTTTCATTTTATATTTATTTTACAAAGCATCCGTGACTTAAACGAGTCACACCCTCCAACTTTATAAATTCACTATCAGCAATACTGACCTCCCAATACAAATCTATTATTATTATTCTCAAATAAATGCTTTGATCCCATTCCCATGTTTGCTTAGTAAGCTTTAGTCCGTACTATTCTCGAAATCAATAAATATTTTAGAACATTTAATTTCAAATATTGTCTTAAACTTATCTATTTACTCAAAGCACCTCGCACATGTTCCTATCTTGTCAAGTACATTATCGTAACGCTATTAGCCCGAGGAATAGAATATATCACTCTGTTTTAAAACCTTTTGTCTTTATTGAAATATAAATGCCAACAATTATTTAATACGCGTCCCTGTCTCATATAAGCAGACAGTGGCGTTATATATATATATTTATATAAATAAATTGTGTGAAATTATTTAAAACTAAATTTTATCTCTTATTTTATTTGATTCCTATCACTGTCTCGGTCTATATATATATATATTTTCTGCATTTCTTTTATAAATCCATAGACGTTAATTAGCCACCCAAACTTATCTTAGTATAGAGTCTTTTGTTTCTCCCTGACCACCAGGCACCGGTAAAAGGTTATACTAGTTGTAGCATCAGATGCGTTATCACGTAGGTGGCGCTGTGAAATTTGGACTTTAGATTCGAACTTAGTATATCTAGAAGGCAACCCCTCCTAGAATGTTCAGTTTAGTGTCTGGGGTTTGAATTATGCAGTGTGTTAGCGAGATAGACGATTCTGACCGTTACAATATATAACATATTTTGTCATTTTATTAAATACATATTATAATGAAATGATGGCAATCATCGTCATTATTGTTGTATCTTAATTATATTCAAAGCTCAGACAAAATCAAAGAAGCTTGGAATGTTTCTGACTCTAATTAAAACATTGTAATATATATTATTTTAATTAATGGTATGTTTCTCATGAATGGGAAATTAAACACTGGTAAAACGAATTATTTCAAAGCAGGGCCACTTTGGAATTTGTTTTATATTTTGTGTTAATTTAAACGAATATGTTTACTAATCTTTTTATATAAAAGATCAAGAATTATATATATAATACAATTGTAATGTTATTATCATAATTTGTAAAATGATAATAAATCTTTATGTTAATTAAACCAAGATATATAGAATTTGTACTATCAGATGATAATTAATGTTATACTTTACTTTCAAAAATATATATTTTATTCATACAGGCAATAGTTAGAGCTGCTGTTAACAAGCATTGTCTGCAATGGGTTTACAGGGATACTGTTCAAATAGGATGGTTAGGAGGTAGGTCATACCATCCCTGTCATCACAGCAATAGGGGGAGAATCTGTCTTGACAAGGCCAGAGGCATTGTCCATAGAATGAAATGGAATGTCTTGAAACTTATATTTTTAATTGATCTCAGGTCTGAATCACCAACTGTTCTGGGCAAGTCCTCTTGTCAATCTCCCTAGCCTTCTGTATGAAATTTATAAGGAGGTCCTCGGGACTATGGTCAATCCCACTTTCAAACAATAGTTTGCAACGTATAATCCAAATCCCAAAGTTGACAAATGAAGCCAGCCGAATTCTGGAAAAATCCCCTTTTCAAAGGCCAGAGGAATCATTACATAAGCCAGGTCAGGTACAGACATTTTCCTCAGAATCATGCCTCAGAGACGAGACCACGAATCACAATGGAACAGAATGTGGTCTATGGTCTCTTCCTGCTTCCTGCACATTGGACACAAGGTATCGATGTTATAGCCTCTATGATGGAATAAAAAGGACCCTGTGGGAAGGGCCTTAAGGTTGACCTTGAGCAGGAAGTCTACATACTTGGGCTCAAGTCTGAGGAATTGTGTCCATTTGGCAAGTCTGGGGATAGAAATTGAGAGCAAGATGGCGGTACATGTTTTCTCCTCAAACATTAGTCGGTATGTGTCCCAGTAAGTAAGTTTTGATTGGAATAGGGAGCTGGAGGTCTTGATCCATGTTAGGACATCCGTCACCTGTTGTTGGATCCAAAGTCTCCTCAATCTGGGTGGGGGTCTATCGGTAGGTTCGACCCCTTCTATGGGAACCGGGCACTCAATGTCAGAATGAGAATTCAATAGCCTAACCAGAATATTGTATGTCCTTTGAATTTGGAAGACTTTAATGGCATGTAAGGCCAGTTCATTCAGGAGTTTAGGCTTCTGTAAAATGTTTAAGCTGATGACCGGGGCCCCCTTCCCCCAGCATAGTTTCCTACAAAGCATCTCGATCCTTTTAATGAAGGTGCTGGTGGGTGAAAAGCCGGCCAATTATGTATTATTTGCTGAATTCGGTATCACATAATTAATGTTATAGAGAGAACATTATTTAAATTTGTGTTGCAAAAATGAGTAGCACATAATATTAAAAAAACAAAAACACTGACAACAAGAGCTAAAAAGAAAAGAAAAATCATTTTTAATTATGGAATACATAATTAATCTCAACATGATAAATATAAAACCTGTCTTGTTGTTGAATTTATCTTATACCATGGAATAAATTTGTTCAAGCACTCATTTCAATGTGTTTCTGGAAAAAGAAAATGTAATTCAAAGATGTGTGCCAACTTGAAATACATTCTATTTTCTATTCAAATGTATGCTATTCCCAAGGAATTTACATTTCTTATTATCTGGAATATAAAGTTAAACGTGTACAAAATATCTGTGCACTTTTATAACGAATATATTAATAAATCTGTCTACGGTGATAATATATATATATTGGGCTAAGGATATAATATTACAAATATCTCAAGGAATGCTATCCTCACAAGTATACTAAATTATTTTTACTATTCAATTAATGTTTATTTTATTCTACAGCAATTTAAGGCAGTAGTAATTACAGTTGTCAGAATTTAGTAAAAATACTGATTTGACAATTACTTTCTTGTAGAATGCATTTAAAGAAGGTTGTATTAACAAACAACTTAACCTAGTATACACCTGGGTTTTGTTTTATGCAGTAGATAGGTTCCTCAGAAAATGCACACAAAAATAAATGCACCTTACCTTGAAAAATGGGGAATAGGTTCTGTCATTTTCAGAAATTGGCATAAAAGCAAAGCAACAAGGAAAAATTACTTTAAAATTTGCATTAAAAAAATAAGGAAATAAAATATGACTAATAAAAAATTTCAAATATTTGAAAAAAATTAATACAAGACAAACTTTTTTTACTTTTTTTATTAACTACAGTATTTAATTTTACATTTTTTCATAAATATTTTAATCATTACTGCTATTTGACAATATGTGTTCATTTGTAAACTAGTAAGAAATCAGATTCGTGACATGATGTACAACTAGCGCCACTTTCTATCTTGAGCTGTGTTAAAGGTTTTTTGTTTCTATATTAAAAAAATGAGATCACAATCAAAACAAAAAGATTATATATTATCATTAGAAAGATTATTTTCAGTTTACAAAATCAATAAAATCTTTGTTATTTATTTTAAAAATCTAAAAAAATATTTATTTCTGTTAATATATAACAAAATACGTTTTAAAAGTTTAAAATTTTTGAATATTTATTGTGATATTTTTATAAGTACATATAAATCTATTACTATTATTTACTCATTAGTATAAGTAGGTTATTTACATAGAACTAAGATTCTAAATACAGCTTCAGGCCATATTCACGTTAGCTGCTAATATATTTTTGAAAAAAAAAAGTATTTCAAGTCAAAATAAGTTATTAATAATTTTAATTTCTTGATATCTTATAAATATAGTGAAATATGAAAGATATTAAGAAGAAACATGAATCGCATAACTTCAAAATCGCATTAAAATAATCCGCATAAAACGAGACCCAGGTGTATATAGTGTAACAGACACACATGCTGTTACATTAATTTAAATAAAATTAGAAATTAAAAATAAAAGTTCGCAAATAAAAATTTATTTTTAAAAAAAAATAAAAATTAAGTCATCTAAACTAGTATATATAAAAAATCGCACAGATGGAAAATTATTAAAAAGAAAACTTTATCAAAAAAGAAAAAAGTTTTAAAACTAAATTTTAAGAAAAACTTAAAGATATAAAGATAAATATATATCTTTAAGAATGTAAGAATTAATTACTTACTATTGTGTAAAAATGGAAATGATTATTTTTAATTAGTCAAAGTAAACTAGCCTTTGGGCATCTCAAAATTTATAATTAAAGGTCAGATAGGAGAGAAAAACAATAAGAACAGAATAACCAATAAAAAAATCCCTCAGGAAACAGACTACAGTGAAAGGATCATCATCATCATGATGTCATAATCAGTTAATCTGGAAGTTTGATTTAAAAACAAAAATAGTTTTAAGTTTTTGAGTAGGTGTGCTATATGTTTTAAGTTCCAGGAGAGTTGAAGGAGAAGGGATTGAAAAGACACACTTTCAAATCCTTCAGTTTTTTTAAAAGAAGAGATGCAATATCATTTTCCTATATTGCGGACCCCAGGACATCAGGATCCTGCAATAAAAGCCTGCAAAGAACTATACCAACTACAGTAAAGGATCTCTGGATGAATACCAATAGAATGGACAACAGCATATCGGTCTCCCCAGGACGTCATGGGAATTAACACTGGATCCAAATTACAAGCAATTATTAAGGATGGACTTTTAAACTGTAAGAAATATATATGTTTAATTCATGAACATTAAGTATAAATATTTTCAATATTTAAATAAAGATATAAATTCCTATCTGACCAAATTAAATCATTAATAATTATTTTTATTGAATGTATTTTTTTTAAATCATTTCCATTAATTTATTTTTGCTAATTTTAAGTGTTTATTATGATTTTTTTTTTGTTAAGCTAAACTTTTAAATCATGTTTAATTTAAGTTAGATGTGGAAGGCTGCATAGATCGTTAAGTTATGTTAGTTTAATTAAAGGGAGGATTGATCTTAGGTTATTTGTTTCGCAGTTAAATTCAGTGTAATTAGTAAATGTAGCAGGAAGATCCACTGCATGCAGGATCACATTATATGCTGCACTTGGGCAAAATAAGTCTATTTCTTACTGACCATCGGAGTCAGACGGTATTCCCTGCTCCTTGGATCACCTTTTTAGCCTATGGAATGGGATAGTAAGACGGCAGAAAGGACTGCAATCCCTTCCTATGGAGTTTTCTTTTTTATTGTTCTTCTCGCCAAACAAACAAAGTACTCCTGTACTGGATGAGAGACATTTCTTTTCGATAACTGTGCTGTTCAGATGTATATTGCTGACAGTACATATTCATGCTGCATTGAATACATCAATATATTAGATAGATTGGCATTAGTTTGACTGCGAACTTTTGGCCTAGGGTTAAATAAGGGATATAGAATATTTTCTTTTTTGAGTGCAATCTATGTAGTCTATCCATATTCAATACTTTAATAAAATATTAATAAATTCATCTGTGCGAACTTATAAAATCAAATTATAAAGTAAACATTATACTAAAATAATTCTACATTTTATATATGTGCAAAATAAATGTTTCTGTATATTGTTAATCTGTCAGTGGCTTATTCTTATTTTTTATTATCTTTATTTCTTTAAAATTTAAATATATATTATCTCTGCTGAACTGCGAGCTAATGGCATGGGCTGACGGTCGTAATAAAATATATATGTAAAAATTAGATCTTAACAGTATGTATCTGCCTACTATATAAATTTTCCAGGTTTGAATGGCCTGGTGGCACCCTTATATGGCAGATACAGTAAGACACAACTCCCTGGCTGTTATAATAGTAATTAAAAAAAGTTTAATGTACAGGATTGTATAGGTTCTTTTCTACAGGCTTGTTGATTTCTTTTTCTTCACCCAGTTGCATTAATTCCAGATTAATTAATTCTTCCATATGTGATTGGACAACCTATTTAATATTGTCATCATCAATTTCTTATAGGGATCTTTGTCCAAAGTATTAACAAAATGCTGCATTACTTGTTGAAGTTGCAGTGAATTTTTGATGTATAGGTTAAAAAAGTAATGTGGTGCTTGGTAGTGTTGATTGCTACTATGATTCCAATTAAAAATGTATGTAGCTGTAAACTTTAAAAAAATTTTTCCAATATCATTAGAAAATGTGTACATTCACTGTGAATATGTATAGAAAAATGGACTGAAAATGGAGAGTAAGCTTGCAGTTGACAATCATTTGTAATTTTTCACAAAATTGTTAATCATTGTACAGAAGAAAAAAAGCCTATACTGAAGTTTTATTTTTTTTAATTCGCAGTCTTACGTGAAATTATTTATTATTCATTTGTATTATTGTAACCATAAAGGTTTGTTATTTATTAATAGTATAAGGGTAGACAAATTATAAAACTACATTATAGAATCCTAATTGCATAGCTAATTTAGAAAAAAGTATAAAAATTCTGACATATTAAAAAAAAAAAAATGCATCTTATTCATTCTGTGTTTGCATTTTGTAATCAGCATTTAAGCTGTTGTTTTTTTTTACAATATGAATTATGAAGGTCTAAATAAATAGCACTTTATACACAAATAGACTAGCTGTGGGTTTTTTTTTTGTTGGCATGAAATATCACATTTTATTAGATGTAGTAACTATTTTCTTTGGAATGGCTTTTTTTTTTTAATAGTAAAGTACTTATGATAGCAGATATACAGACTATTTAAATAAATATTAAAAGTATGAATGTTTGCATTTTCATTATACTAAATTTATTATTAACTACATAATGCATGAAATCATGCACAATTTTTTTTTTTACCAAAAACATTTACAATAATGGTTTAGATTTGACTGAAATTAACATTCATAAAGATTTTAATTCAAAATTGATTGATTAATATTTTAACTAATATTTACACTATACACTATTTAAAATTAAATATTAATAATATACAACCAAAATTTATTTTTAATTTTATGCTGAATAAAATTTTCATTTTTTTTTTATTTCTATATTTTTATACATTTGTGATAATGTTCACCATTCTGAAACAAATTACGAGATATTTTAAAATTGAGCAAGTTGATGTTATTTTTAATTTAGATTTATTCATTTTTGATCATATAAAGTTGATTATTAATTGTGTAATTTATGAAGGTTTTTTTTTTTTTCAAAATAACAAATACGATAACTAAATTATAATACGATGATCATAATTTTTGCTGCAAGCAAATACAGCTTATAGTTTTAAAATTAATGTACACATTTTAAAATTTAATACTCTATCATAATTTTGATTATTTATTATTCAGAATGAAACAGAGGGGGGTTCATTTTGTCATCATTAACAATGAAAATCTTTACTTTGAATATGCCATTTATTAAGTACTGATTATCTTGCAAGGATGGGTGCATGAAAATTAAATAAAATACTGTACCTTGATTATTCGTATTTTAAGCTTATAATCAAAATATTGTAAACAGTATTGTAATATTGTGTACTGCATTGTGTGTTATAAATAAATTCTTGTATGGTATAATTTCAGGATAAATGTTACTATTCTGCTTTTGGATGATATAGCTTTAGTAACTAACATATGATATCATCAGTCTTACAAAATGGCTGGCAAAAAAAAAAAATTGGAATTTTTTTTTAAGATTGTTTTAGTGAATAATTGATTGTAAATCAAAATATTGGATACAAATTGATGATGATAGTTATTGTGAATCCTTGTATAATGGTCCAGTACTAATGGGGTAAAGATATATTTGGCTTGTGAACAATAACATTTTGATTTTTCTTTACAATTTTGAAGACTTTGCTTTATTTCAGAAATAAAATTTTTTTTTCAATTCAGTGGAATTCTTTAACTAAAGTAAAATTTGGTTTAGCACAGAGGTAAAATGATGTATTTGGGAGCTAAAGTTTTGTGTCATTTTTGGTATTTAAACTGCACAAGGTTTCTTGAGTCACTTTCGGTTATTTTTATTTTTTGCTAGAAAAAAACTTAATTTTAATATTTTAATTATTAATTCATCTTAATGATTAAAAATTACAAGTCTTATTATAGCTCTAAAATTAAGATATGCTAAGAGGATAGTAAATAAAATAAACATTACTTAATTTTAGGATTTTTCTGCCTAGTTACTCTACTTTTTTTACATACATTGAAATATTATTGCTTATGGTGATGGTATTTTAGTTATATATATATATTGAACTATTTTCAGTATCTAATGTTAAATTTTGTTAGAAAAATTCAAATTTTATCTAAATTTTTCAAGTACATTCAACTGTAAAGTAATAATACTCAGGTTAGTATATAACAAAATGTTTTGGATGATATTAGTCTCTCTTTTTCATGTGTTGATAACACCAATGACAGTATAGGAATCTTTATGTTCTTGAATATTAAATTTAAGATGATGCTCTAACAAATTAGACCATTTTGTCTATGGCAAGTTAATAGAAATTTATTATATTTATCACTGAGAACCATTTTGATTTCTCCATATATTTTTTTAAGAGCAATTTAATGAATGCTTTCTAAACATTAAGAATTATTACATTAAATTACTTATGGGATTATTTTCTATTGTCATGAAAGTAATTTCTTTCAATTTTCTTTGTATTTTTTCTCCCTGTCCCACATTTTTGTCTTTTTTCCAGTCAAACATGTGCTCATTGATATTTATATGGTTTGATATTTTAGATACATCTCTTTTTTTCTTTCATATCGATTTTAATGGATCAGCTAGTCTTATCAATGTATACCCTTTCATATTCACATGACATTTCATAAATACTATTATTTTTCAACATTTCAAATTTAGGTTTTGTAGATGTTAAGATTCCTCATATTATACTATGGCTTTAGAAAGCTGTGCTAATGTCATATTAATTGCAGATTTTCTTTAATTTGTTTCCTATCCCTAGTATAATATGAATACAAAATGTTTCTTTTGATATTTTTTTGTTGTTGTTGTTGTTGTCTGTTTAAGATTTTCTTAGTGGCAGTTGATGGATAACCATTCTTTTTGATAGTTTGTGTTACATGTCTTTTGTTTTTCCAGATTATTACAATTTATAATGACTTAATAATATTTTTTTACAAAAAGTCAATTTAGTTTTGGTGATGCAAAGACTAGTTGAAAAAAATTAGCTAAAACAAATTCAAACTATATCCCAAATTTAATATCCATGGATCTTGGCCCAACTCTTTTGATTTCAAACATCTTATGAATTGCTGAACAATATTTTGTAATGAAACAAGTAAAGCATCGGTGGTCAAGAGGTCAGCGACAGTTGCTTTACAAGCAGTTGTCCCGGATTAGCAGGTTCACTTCCTGGCTGATGCTATGACACATGAGAAAAAAAAGACAAGTAATTCTTTATTAAATCCTGAATAGAAGCAAAGATGATCCAACTTACATGTAAATTCAAAGGATAACTGATTTGCCACATAGTTTGACTGTTCAAGATATGACAACCCAAATTGATTGTTGATCTTCAGATCAGATCAGATCAGCTAGATACTTATATACTATCAACAAATACATTAATTTATAATAGGTTACTGGGAAATACTAATAGAGATTTCAAAAATATAATGAAATTCTATTCATTGGAGGGGTTGTTGTTGTTTTTGTTTTTTTTTGACCTACAGAAAATATGTATTTCAAGATTGTAATGCTCTTAATAAATTCACACAGGAAGTGATCATCAATTAGTGAGATGTAAAATATATGTTAATGCAAGACTAGAGAGACAAAAATTCACAGTTGATATTCATAATCTTCAGAAATATTTCAAAGAATTTAAATTTGGAATTCACAAATCATTTTCAAATCTTAACATGTTTTGAACATGATTCAAATTTGAATGAAATCAGTATGAAGATAACTGATAACATTTTTAAAATTGCAACAAAGATAGCTGGTACAAAAAAAGCAGCAAATGACCTGTAAAATTTCTCATGAGGCAAGATAATTTGTGAAGAAAAGAAGGATATGAAAGTATATAAAAATGATGCATTGAAAAGAATTGCATATTTCAAATTTTGTAAAGTAGTGCTAAAAAGAGTTGATAATGATATAAGAGAGTATAATTGTGAACTAGCAAGGAAAGTTATGAAGAGAATAAAAATCTGAAGAGTGTAAAATAACATCTTGGTGTTAGTATGAAAGTTATTTCTGCAATAAGAAAAAAAGATGAAATTATTACTGAAAAGAGTGATGTTATCATGAAATGTGTAGAAGACTTCTAACAAGAATTATATAGCAGGAAAGAACAAGAAACAAAGTATACTCTATACAGCTTCTGTATTTCATGATATTTAAAATGAAGAAGTGACACATGCAATTAAATTTATGAAAAAGAGAAAAGTCCCAGTGATAATGGAATTATAATCAATATTTCAAAAGAAGCAGATGAAGAAATAGAAAACATTTTGGCAAAGTTGTATAACCAAATCTTTAAATGATAAAGATGTACCAGATGTTTAAAAGAATGCAATACTAATATTAATATTTAAAAAGGATGATAAAGAAAATATTAGAAAATATACTATCAATCTTTTATCAGTTCTATACAAATTTTTACCAAAATAATTACAACTCGTTTACAGGAACTTTGGACTTTAACCAATGAAAAGAACAAATTGGATTTAAAAGTGGTTTTAGTACAGTGGATTATAATCAAGTATTGAGAGAAGTTATTAAAAGGCAATAAATATGAGTTGCCATTATACTTTGGATTTGTAGATTATGAAAAGGCATTTGATTTTATAAGCATTTCTTTAGTGATTAAAGCATTGGATCATCAAGGTATAGACCCAGGTTATTATTATCCTCTGAAGAATATTTATAAAAATACAACAGCAACAATTAGATTATATAATGATAATAAAAAGATTAGCATTGAGAAAGGTGTATGACAGGATGACTCCATATCTCCAAGACTATATGTAGCAGTTTTACGAGAAGTATTTTGTAATTGAAATGTGAAGCTAAGGAAATAAAAGTAAATGGAGATTATTTAAATCATCTAGATTTTGTAGATGATAATAGTTGTTTTTGCAAATAAATGCTCTAGAACTTGAGGAAATGTTGCAAGAATTATCAAATAAAAGTAAGGAGGATTAAAGGGAAATATTAAAAAGACTAAAGTAAGGTTAAGTAGTTTTTGTTAAAAGAAGAAAGTAAAGATTGATAATGATGAGTTAGAAAAATTTAGCAATTACAAATGCCTTGGTTGGATTATTAATATAGTTGGAAAATAATAGATGAAATTAATTATAGAATTAAATTTGGTTGGAGATGCTTTTGATAGAAATAACTTAATATTAAAAGAAATATGAATATGTGTTTGAAAAAGAAAATTTTTAATAAATGTATTTTGCCAGTTCTTACTTATAGGTTTGAGTCTTGGATGCTTAATAGAAGACCACTCAACGAAGTATCGAGAGATGCAGGTTAGGAGAAAACAAAACACATAAGTGAGAGAATAAACAGGTGTTACTGATGTCATTGAAAGAATTAAGAGACTACAGTGGAGTTGGGTTGAACATATTGCTAAAAGAAATGATAATAGATGGACAGTTGAAATCTTAAATTGGATTCCAAAAGATTGTAAAAGACCTAGAAAGAGACCATATGTGAGATGGATGGATGAAATAAGGAAATGTATTGGGAAATGTGGAGAAGAGAGGTTAGATATGGGATAAGATGGGTCGAAGTTGAAGAGATCTTCATCCTGCAGTGGATCGATAATGATAATAAAGAAATGCTAAAAATGATTTTTTTTGTCAACCACAAACTCACTACATATTATTAATGAAGAAACATTACAGATGGTAAATAATAATATTATAGTTTCTAAATAATAAAAAACTTTTTTTTAATTCTATTTTTCTTTTAAAGGATTTTATACTACAAATATAACAGCATAGTTTATTTATTTTTTATAATATTTCTGTATGTAATATACTGTATAGGGTATATGAGCACAGACTTTCACATGACCCATCACTCACCAATCTATCTCTATATTACATATATTGATACAGGTATATAATAAGCCTGTATTTCAGTTAATATTTCTGTATGTTTATAAAACTTCATATTCTTAAAAGTTACTAGAGATTTTTTAAAAATATTATGGATGTAGTCTTCACATTTCAAAATTTTCATCGAATGAAAAGAGTTCAAATTCCTAGTATTTTCTTCATCTTTCATAATGGTGAACTTAATTTTTTTTTTTTCTGCTTTGAAGGAATTTTTAAGTATTCTTTTCATTTTGCTGCTATCTTTGAAATGTTGAGGTTGATCAGATCCAAGAGCAGTGTTTGTTTTTGGATTATTCCAGCTGGTGATAAAATGATGAATTATTAACTGGGTGTTGTGGTAGCTATCTGAAACACATTGAAGTAATTGTACTGAGGAAATACTTTGAATACTAGGAGAAAGATAGTTATTAAAACTGACTTGTCTTTTTTCTTCTCCGAGTTCTTTATTAGATGCATAATTTAGTTTGTCTTGTCATTTTTTTTTTTTTAAGAATACTTCTTCTAGCTTAACGTGAGGTCATTTGTTTTTTACTTTGTATAAATGTATATAGATATAAATTATATGTATCTGTGTAATTTTGTTTTTAGTTAGACTTTTTTTTATGAATGTTGAGCTAATGTGACTAGACTTAAGTAAATGGTGTAGGATAATATTGCTGATTATTTTTTAAAATTGTATCCTAAAGTGCAATTGAGCATCATAAAATCTTTTCACTAACCACTATTATTTTTTGACAAATTTTTGTTTCCTTTGGAAACTAAACTTATAAAATACGCACAAACATATATATGTATTCGTGCGGTTTAGGGAAAATTATTCAAAGATTAAACAAAGGTTTTTTTTTTTAATATATTCGCATAATTTCTACATACGTTTTTATTTCTGAATTAATTTTAAAGAAGTTTGAAAATATATTATAATTAAATTTCATTTATAATAAAATTTAAAAATGAAAATGTTAATGACTCTCGGTTAATTAAAAGCAACCTTCTCCGCCCTTAAGCTTTTAGCATTCTCAGTCCTAAAATATAAACGTTTATTCATAAGTTTCTTTTAGGCGATTTCTTATTTGAACTATGTAATTCACAAACATCCTTGAATTTTTTCAGGATGAGTTATTGGATTTGGAGAACTTTTTTAATTCATAAGTATTTGAGTTGTTGTTGTTTTTTCTAGTATCACATATAGCCTTTCAATGGGAAAGGGAAAATCCTTTAATGATGATTCTGGAAGAGATTTTAAAAAATGATCAATATTGAAATGAAAAAAAAAACATTTTTAAAATATAAAATTGTAAAATGATCAGCGATTTAAATTCAGTAGCTAAATCAACAATTTGCATCATTCTAAAAAATTAGAATAAATTAATAGGAAGTACACAGATTATCAGAAAGAGCAGTTTGTGTTATAATAGCATAAAACAAATGGAAACTCTTTTGCTAATAGAATTAATTAAAAATAAATGAGTCAATCACTTTTGAAAAGGGTCAGCCATTGTTTGAGGGATGTTTGGGCTTCTAGTATAAGTTTATTATTAACAATTAATCAGATTCCGAGCAGAAATGGTTTGCATTACATTATGAAGCATCTTGAGACTGGTAATACTTATAGGACTACTACTGAATATTATCCTGAGGAGTTTGTGGGGGGGGGGGGGATTTCCATGTAAAAAAAAAAAAACAGAAATTCTGAAATCAAGACCTTGTGAATTTTATTTAGGTGTATAACTCAGTTTATGTTTTTATTTTATGCTTTTAAAAGTTGGATCTTAATTTTCATTAAAATCTAACCATACAAAATATACAACAATTAACCTTGTTTGTATTTTTACATTTATAATTTGGATTGTATATCATTATATCTGTTTAAATGGCCATTTTGAATGGTAATTTTGGTTTAGATCTTGGCTTGAAATGAGTTACCTCTATGTATATAATATTTTAATGCAAGCTGCAACAAATGGATAACAGAAAGAGTAATCTTTTGGAACTGATTAATTTATTTATCAGACCTCATTTTATAGAATTTTTTTATAAAAAGCTACATTTGAAAACCCAAATTATAATTTGTATAATAAAGTCTCTGTGACTGAGCAATAAGATATTACATCAAAGCAATAATGTTTGATCATCATTTGATAATTCACCACTGCTTGAAACATTAACAGTTTATTCTACCATTTTATACTATCTGACAGTTATATTTACTGTTATAATAATTGTCTCCATATTTTATTTTATATTTAAACTTTGAGTAATTGCAGTGATTAATGATGTATTGTGTTAGTATGTACATATAAAATCATAAAATGACTTTTAAACTTATGGAATATTAGATTTTAAGGTTATATATTTTGATTGCACCTAAGGTATAAATTTAAATAAGCAAGGAAGATTATACCTTATAACAAATTTATCTAAATTGCTTTCAATTTCCACTTCTAATGTATATAGAATATCACCCCTTTAAGTTTGATTTCAAATGTATAAGTTTGATTTTTTAGTTTTGGGCTTGAAATTATAAAAAGGTTATTCCCTAGATTGCACTATTTTTAAAGATAAGTAATAAAACACCTTTTGAGCATTATTACATTGCTTCATTTTGCTACTTTTTTTACATCTACAGGATTTGGGGAAAGGACAGCAGTCTCCATTATACTAGCTATAAATTTTTGAGATTATCTAGTACAAATGAAAATACATACTACTATATTTTTATTATTATTATTTTATAGAGGGATTCTAAGAAGACATAAGGAGTATCTTATAGGAAATTCATTTGGACAAATGTTTGGTACTTGATTAGCTAGAACTTTAGTATTCAAATTCCCCAAACTTTAATATTTCAAAATTCCAAAGATAATGACCATATTCTCCAAAAAATGAAAGAACAAAATTTTTTAGAATCAACTATCATTGAAATATTTTGGAACAAGATTAGGAGACATTATTAAAAATTGAATTTTTTTAAAAAAAAAAAAAAAAATTAATGACAGCAGAAGAAATCACATCAACATTGAAACATATCCAATCATTCACTGGGATTGTAAAATGCATAGGAGACAGTACATGGATGGTCAAATTATTCATATTGTAGCTACTGTTTGGTGATAAGAATGCTATGAAACAGAAGTGACAACATGAGTATAAGAACAGGACTATCTCTTAAAACACAGATTTTCTCCATAAATAATGAATTAATATTTATTTTAGATATCATTTAAATATTTTCAATTCCAAGTCACTTAGTATATAGACAATTTTTAATGCAAATATATTACATATGTTTTCATTATTTTGCCCAGCTTTTTTAATGTATCTTTTGAGAATAAAGATCAGAAAATTTATATAAATATAATTGTTTATATGGTATTTACTCTCATTAAAAATAACTTGGTCACAATATATTGTATCTTAGTAATTTCACTCTATCATCACATGAGAAGTTGTTCTACAATAATATATTTAAGCATCTAAAAATTTAATGGTCATCTCTATATCCATTTTGTCTGTTTTGACCTGGACATAGCAGCTTCCATGTTTCTTTTTTTTTATTTATAAAAAGAAAATGATTATTTTCAAATAAAAATAATTGTTAAAATAAAATTTATATTTATGAACATAATATTTGACTTGTTTATTGGCTTTTTTTTTAGTAATCATTATGAATTATTGCGCATTTAAGGTTAATTTAAATCAACAGTTCCCATACTTTTTTTAACCGCAAACACATTTACCTAAAAACTTTTAAAATCGTCAACTCCCTAGTCATTTACTTTACTTACTCAAATTAATAAATTTGTACAGTACTCAATATTAAATATTTTGGTACTGGTTAATTAGCCACTGTACATCACTTGGGGGCATTGTGTCTGTGCAAAAATGTATTAATGTAATGTTTCCGGGTCTTCCACCACCCCCCTCAAATTTATGTTATTCTTATCATTTTAAATTAAACGTTTAATTGAAAGTCAAAAAAGCAAAAAAAAAAACTTTTTTTTTTAATTTCCAAATTTACGTTATTGTTCTAATAATAAATTAAACATTTAAACAAAATTAAAAAACAAACAAAAACACTTCATTAAAAAAGTAATCAACCTGACTTTGTTTTTTACACTGATGAAAAGTCAAAATACAAAACCAAAGACTTCTTTTTATTTCCAAATTTACGTTATTCTAAACAAAATTAAATAACAAACCCCAAAAAATCATTGAAAAGGTACTCAGCCAATCGATTTTGTATTTTATCAGCTGACTTTGTTTTTAAATATTTAATACAAGTGGGACAAAAAGAATTTGGATTGATTGTGTTTTGAAGAAATCACAATATTCTAACAACAACAACTCTATTTCCAAATTTCAACAACATTAAAAATACGTTATTTTTCTAAAAATAAATTAAACATTTAAACAAAATTTAAAAACAAACAGAAACACTTCATTAAAAAGTAATCAGCCTGACTTTGTTTTTTGGACGCTGATCAAAAGTCAAAAACAAAACTTTTCTTTTTATTTCCAAATTTCCATTATTCTAAGCAAAATTAAATAACAAACCCAAAAAATTCACATCAGCTGACTTTGTTTTTAAATATGTAATACAAGTGAGACAAAGAAGGATTCGGATTGATTGTGTTTCAAAGAAATCACAACAACTTTATTTCCAAAAACAACAACTTCTCAATAATACAACTTTTAATAACACTAACATTTCTTCTGAAAGTGAGTCACTTGTCAGTAATACATGAGCTGCTCAACTTAAATGTTCGCTGTTGCCTTCAGCCATTTTATTTATCTTATTGAGAATGTGAAATTTCATTTGAATCTGCCACATCATGCTCTGCAAAAGACTTTCCAAATTTCTACCAGCTTCTAAAATGCACTGACAGGCTGATAATTATCACTATGGAATACTAATAAGTTGGTGTGCAAGACAATGATTTTGAAAACAGATTTCAAGTGTTCTGTGAAATTGATCAACAAACACCCTCATATTAAATGGTAGCGAACTGCCATTACTGAACATACGCATAAAGTGTGGCCACACATAGCTATGCAAATGATTTCTGTGTGTTTGCATAGAGATACAGCACCATCCCACAGCATATAAACAGCTATTACTGAAGGTAGTGTTGTAGTAGACATAGGTTCAGCCATATAAATGACATATTTCTGTGTTTTTGCATGAGCAGAGCCACCAAATGACGTACAGTGGATAATTAACCAGTACCAATATTTCACTAAATATCACATTTTTCATTTTAATCACTTGTAATTAATGATTAAAAAAGATAAAGGGACTACGGAATATAACATTATCTTGTGCAGTATTTAATATTTTTTTGCTTTAATTTTCGTTAGTGCAGGTCAAAACTTGCACTAATGAAAATTAAAGCAAAAAAATACAAGCAGAGTTGGTTTAATTTTAGACCTTTATAAAATAAATAAGTAAACTCAAAATAAGTACAAACATTGAAATCACTTTATTAAATATAAAAATGAAATGAAAATATCAACATATTCAGACAGAATTAAACATCAACAAAATTACAACAATGAAAGATTTTAATCAGAATTATAAAAATAAGAACATCAAATAAGTTAGCTTGGAAAACTGAATTTAATGAGATGGGTGCACCTGGTGATCTGTCAGCAATTTATCTATGTCCAGTTTTAAATTAGTGAGTTGCATTCTCAAATCTCCATGTTCAGTGATATGCAATCGATGTCTGTTCTGAAGCAGGTTTTGAAGTTCAAGTTATACTGTCTGCATTTCTTTTTTGGTTCTATCATATTATTATCGTAAGAAATAAAAACTTTTATTAACAAACCATTCAACAGACCCTGCGATAAAAAAACAATAAAGCATGTACTTATTTGAAACAGAAGATTTTTGTTCAAATTCAAATAAATAAACTGTGTTTAAAACCACTAAATATCATATACCCTCTGTGTAAATAAACTATCCTCTGATTTTCTTCTTCGTAGTACTGTTCCTCAATAAATAATTATATTCAAAGTTCAAATCACAAATAAGTATGTGTCGCATCAAATGAATTAATTTATGATGTTTTATGAAAGCATGACCATACAAGACTGATAGATTCTACTAATATCGAATATCATCTCATCCCACTGCTAGCAAGTGTGGACATGCAATGGATTTTCATGTCTGCACTTGCTTTGATATGTTCAATAAAACAATGCATAAACATGTTTGTGCTACATATATTTTCATGCATTTTTACATATGACTCTTATAATGACACATTTTACCTTTTTGTTCACAAGTTTGGTATGTAATGTGTTTTTATCAAAAAAATTGTTTTTTTTTTATTATTTTACTTCTTAATTAGTTGTCTATTGGGATCATAGATATTTTGAAGTAACTAACAAATAGCAGTAGTAAGGGTGTCTATTTTTATTGTTGTCGACCCCCCAAATTTTTTTATTGAAATTATCGACCCCTAGAAAGTTCAGACTGACCCCCTATATCAACTACTTTGGGTCTCTTGATTTAAATGAATGAAAACTAAATAAAATTTAATGAAAGTTTAATACATATTTCTTCTATTGTTTTTTTTTTAATATATAGTTACAGTATTTTAAAAATACTAAATGTATTTTATTTTTTACTCCATTTTAAATTTTGTTAGATTCATTGGTTTAAGCTTAATTAAATTCAATGAAAAGATAGTTTTCAAGTTATGTTCAACGAAAACATAGAAAGTTCCAGATAAATATGTTGACAAAATTAAAAAAATAGATTTAGTATGCAAATGAAAAAATGTAGAGGTAATTATTTAGGAGTTGCTTAAAAACAATTATTGACACTTGGAGGACTGGGGGGGGGGGGCTATTCAACTACTACTGAAAATACCAAGTGATAAATGTTTCAGGTAGTCAGAGTATGTTTTTTTTTTATTTACAAACAAAAATAAAGTAAAGTAATGTATGTTATGTAAACAAAATTAAATAAAAATATGTCTATTTTTGTCACAAATGATATTACAATTGACAGTGAGCTAAAAAATGTAGAAATTAAGTTAAACAAATAAAAAGAAAAGATTATCAATAAACAACAACAAAAATATATACTATATATGAGTTTAGTTAAAAAAAAGTAATTAAACAAATAATTAAAAAATATAAAATAAATTGTACCAAATAATTTTAAAATAATAATTTAAAAAAGGTTGAGGGCTGACTGTTGAAATCCTATAGCATCATTTAGGTCAAGTATCTGCAAGATTTTTTTGCACACTTGCACAGGTGACCAGTATCAAAAATTGTTGTTTTTGTGAGATTACTACAGGAGGAAAAAATCAAATCAAATGAAACAATCAATTCTTTTCTTGATCAAAATAAAGTGAAAATAATTTTAATAATGAATAATATTTCTGCAGTGTAATTTTCACTACACCATTCTCATTCAAGGTAGGGACTGGTTTCTATCCACTTTTAACACCTTGTAGAGAGATGTAATCATGAACATATGACCAAATACATGAAGAAGAGGTATGATCACGATGTACATTGGGTCAGACCAAATCTTTTACATTGTTCAGTGTATATTTGTAGCAAACAACTATAGTTTAATTGATAAGTGTCAAACTTGCTCTCACAATTTTGACACAAATCACTTAATGGAAGTATATTGAATATTTTTTTATTAGTCATTCATTAGACTAGATAGCCAATAATGAATAATATTTCTGTAGTATAATTTTCACTAGACCATTCTCATTTAAGGTAGGGACTGGTTTCTGTCCATTTTTAACACTTTGTAGAATGATGTAATTATAAACATATGGCCAAAGTTATGTGAAAAGGATTATGATTACCAAGATGCACATTTCATGCTGAACTGGCACTCATCAGTTGGCCCAGATCACAATCTCCTACACAGGTCTTTATATCATTGTTCAGTATATATATAGCAAACAATTACAGTTTAATTGATGTGTCAAACTTGCTGCCCTCATAATTTTGACACAAACCACTTAATGGAAGTATATTAATAATTTTTATTGGTCATTTATTAGACTATAGATTATCCAATAATGAATAATATTTCTGTAGTGTATTCTCATTCAAGGTAGAGACTGGTTTTTATCCACTTTTAACACCTTGTAGAAGGATGTAATATATATATATATAGTTGTTTGCTATATATATAGAAAAATGATATAAAGATATGTGTAAGAGATTATGGTCTGGGCCAATTGATGAGTGTTGGTTCAGAATGAAATGTGCATCTTGGAAATTGTACATCTTTTTACATGTCTTTGGTCCTATATTTATGATTTCATCCCTCTACAAGGTGTTAAAAGTGGATAGAAATTAGTCCCTACCTTGAATGAGAATGGTGTAGTGAAAATTACACTACAGAAATATTATTCATTATTGGATAATCTCTAGTCTAATGAATGACTACTAAAAAATTATTTATATACTTTCATTAAGTGGTTTGTGTCAAAATTGTGAAGGCAGCAAGTTTGACACACCAATTAAACTGTAGTTATTTGCTATGTATATATACTGAGCAATGATATGTGTAAAAGATTGAGGTCTGGGCCAACTGATGAGTGCTGTTTCAGTATGAAATGTACATCTTGGGGATCATACATATTTTTTACATATATTTGGTCATATGTTCATGATTACATCTCTCTACAAGATGTTAAAGGTGGATACAAACCAGTCCCTAACTTGAATGAGAATGGTGTACTGAAAAGTACACTACAGAAATATTCATTATTGGATAATCTCTAGTCTAATAAATGATTAATAAAATTATTGAAAATATTTTTCTCTGTGGATTTTACTTGAAACAATAATACATTAGAGATGCCATATTTACAGTAACAAATGGGTTTTCTTGTCTATAAAAAAAATATCTAAACAAAAATAGATAATGGGAGTTGTAGTTTTGTTGGTTTTTTTTGCAAATAAATGAAGTTAAAATAATTACTTTGTGTCTATATGTCCTTTTTTTTTTTCAAAATAATTTTAAAATTTTAGACAATTCTAATGAGAATAATAGTTCTAAAAAAGACCAATTCCACAAACGAAATCCATCTTGACCTGAAAGCAGTGATAAATTGGAAAAGTAAAACATTACTCCTCAACTTCATAAGATTTTACATTCCACCTAAATAAAACCTTTTTTTAAAAAAAATAATAACACTTTGTACAATTCATTTTATATGTTTTCTTATTATTTGTTTAATTATCTTGTACAACTAAATTCATATTTCTTTCTTCATTTTTTCTTATTTATTTATATATAGTCTTTTTTTAAAAAATAATAATAATAATTGTACTTTTTTTTTTTTACTTCTTGTTTATTTAATTATATTTCTACATTATTTGTCAATTGTAGTATCAACTGTGAAAAAAGTACACAACATATTTTTATTTATTTTAGTTTGTAAACAAAAGAAAAATATATGCATAGTACTGTCTAGTTGTATCATTTATAGCATATTTTCAATAGTGATCGGATAGCTCCCTCAAGTGTCAATAATTGTTCTTAAGCGTCTGCTAAATGATTGTCGAAATGTAATCCATAACCCCATGCTAATAGATATATGAAATTCTCTTCATCAGGAATGAAGCTCAAATCTTAATATAATCGTTTTGTTATTATTTTTTGAAAAGATGCAAACATCGGCCTTAAATAATTTGATAATTCACTTTGCTCTGAAAAAAATTGCAAAGTTGCTTGCATATTTGCGTTTCAATCCTTATTTCTAAGACATTATTATTCATCTCTAACTTTGCCAGTGTTTTTATACATTTTCTTTTTTAATATTTCTGTGAATTTATTTTACTATTCTAATATGAAAATATAAGCTTTAATCATAATAATAACAGACACGGATTCAAATCCAGCGTAGTGTGGTATGTAGTGATATTTATCCATTACTCTACGAGATTTTTCTATGCTAATACTATTTTATTATTTGATTAA
Source organism: Epiperipatus broadwayi (assembly GCA_028023455.1). Taxonomy (NCBI): domain Eukaryota; kingdom Metazoa; phylum Onychophora; class Udeonychophora; order Euonychophora; family Peripatidae; genus Epiperipatus; species Epiperipatus broadwayi. Next base: position 48,194 of record JAQFVV010000080.1, on the reverse strand, counting down.
AAAAACTTATTAGAAAATATTTATAAATTATTTTATATACGTAATAACATAGTTATTAATAGTATTTTATTGCTGTTTTAAACTTTGGTTTATTACTTTCATTTTTTCAACTTTTTATTTCTATTAAGTTACCGTTCATTTTTTAATGATGCATTGTTTTTCTAAAATAATTTTTTCACTTTTTTGACTGTGAAATGTAATCTCTGTATTTGTTTAATCTTACTGTCAGTTTACAAGTTTCTTGTACTTCACCTTTGCTCGTTAATCTTTATTACATGTCTTCTGAAGACAATAGATTTTTTTAATGACTTGAGATTTATTTATTTTTCCCATGAGTGAAAAATGAAATGACGTACTTTTTGTTTTTTTATTTACATAGAAACTGTCCCAACTATCCAAACACCTGTAAAAACTGGATATCGCAATTCATCTGTTACTGTTTAAAAATCTAATAAAAATATCGCAAGTTATTAAATAAATGTTTTTTTCTTCTAAATAATACTTTCCTTTTAAAGGGGAAAAAACGCATTCAAGTAAGTTAGCCTTAAGAAATAAAATTCTTATATCTGGTTTAACTTGAATTATTTTTTAAATGATTGTAGTGTAGTTTGGTTCTTTAAAATCTTGATAGAATTGTGTGACTTTTTTTTTACTTCCTACTAGGAAGTCATTTGTTGCCAGTCTCTGAAATAATTTGAAATCGGAGAAATGGAAATATTAAGTAATTATGCTTTATCAAAATAATTAATTATTATCGGGCATGGATACATATATACATGGAAAAGGTGATAAGCCATATTCTTATAGTATGGTCTCGTTGCTTTATTGCAAATTATAGATTACACTTTTCTACTGCATGCAAGTTACATTATATATTTCATGCAAGTTTTAAATAACTATTAACTGGAATCAGAAATAGATAGACATGACAAAAGTCTATGTATATAAAAAAGATTATAAATTTAAAAGATTAATAATTGTGCATTTACGGTAGGTGTGTTTGGTTAATCTATTCATCCATATGAAGGTCAGCTGTTTTTTTCCAAATTAGTTAAAATATTGCTTAAATTTTAGTATGCTGTTATTGAAGTACAGTGATAGAGTGACTAATTCAAGCCCCATGGATTGAAGCTTTACTTCTGGTGCATGAATAGTATACTATTTCCTAAATGAATTTCCAATCAATTATTATTATATATCATTTGTCTTGCATTTTTAACAATTGTATGAGGTCTTAGATTTATTGGCTATCATATTTCACTTTAAATTATAATTAGTTTCCTGTGTGGTTTAGTGCACTGGTGGAATGTCAGACTCTAAAGCAGAAGTTTCTCAGTTCGATTTCAGTTCTGGGACTTTCAGTGGTTGAACTTTTTGTGAATTCCCAAAACAATAAAACTCATTTATTACTTATTGTTTTAAATTATAATGTATACTGGCTATGACAAACCTATGCCACATGGGTCATGTAAGAAAATTTTAATGGTACATATAAATAATCATTTTATCAGCTTATATTTTATTAAAATTATTTGTTAATAATTATTACAAAATTTTGGTTTTTGTGAAAGAAATTTAAAAAAATTGATTTTCCTTGCTATAACACATTCTGTTTTGTAGTAGATACACGTGTGTGTCAGTGACAAACATAACTGCAGCATGCTTGCAATGTGCAAAGAAATTGACAAGGACATTATTTGTGATGAATGTAACAAATATAGAGCAGAAGCAGACATTACAGTAGGAATGTATTTTAAATAATTAATATATGTATATATACAAAGAGTTTTAAAAATTATTATTTACCAAGAAATTTTTTCAGTATTTATTTTTTAGATACCTTTTTTGCTATTCAACTTAACATGGCCTGTGTAAATAAAAACAGAAATTATTGGAATCAAATATCAGAAAATTGCAGAATTTGTGGACAAAAAAGTAAGGCATGATTAACAAGGGCAATAAAGTAGTTTATGTTTTATGTTCCAGGACAGTGGTATGTAGAACCTCATCAGTAAAATAGCATCGGCCATTAAATATTCAAATGCTCAGTCAATATCTCTAATTAAATATATCAGCAGTCAGTCGAATATAATGCTCTTTGTTATATTGCTTCAAAGGTAATTGCTAAATGCTGGAAACATTGAATATTTAAAAAAAAATATGGTTAAAATGTGCACCAGTACTTTTTGAAGATTTTAAAAACAATGAAAAATTTACTCAAAGAATAAAAAATATGCCCTAGGCTAGAAGTATTGATAAAGGATAGAATTTTGGAAATGGCTAAAAATATAACCCATCAGCAAAAAATAGTTATAAAATCTTTCAGTTTCATATGTTCTTATCTCAATGAGACTACTGACATAACTGGGTCAGCTCATTTACCTATTTTTATTTGTTACTGTATTTGAAGCAATATCAAGGAAGAATTAATCACTTTATCATTATTAGCAACAACAGCAAAAGCAATAGATTGCTGAAAAAAGAATAAACCTTTCCAAAATTATATTAGTAATAACTGTTGGTGCTTGCAATATAATTGGATAGGAAAATGATTTTGTCAATTCATTTATCAAACATATTGGACATGCAATTCTGATTTCACTACATTATATATCAGTATGTTTATATGCCAGAACTAGTTTTTTTCACGCTATTAAAAAATTGTTCAGCATATCAATAATTTGATAAATATTATTTATAAATTTTTGGCATCTGCACTTTAAAAGGTTCAACACCAATGGTATATATTATCAAAGTAATGCATTGGAATGGGTGATAAATACCAAATAGTTTTTATCAAAAACTTACAGAATCCACTATCTAAAATAAATACCCAAAACAATATCACTGAATTTACTTATATAAATATAGTAGAAAATAGTATAACTACAATGTAGTGGAAAATGTTTAACATATACATATTTAATTTATGCTATAATTTACTTTGGATATCTCATGCATTATTGGTGTGTATAATATTCCGCAAAAATATATTTCAGTTTCAAATACAGGCATTCATATACCTGGAGTCTAATTGTAAGTATCAGTGATATGAGATAGTGTGGATAGTTGAAAGGTGCTTGAAAGTCTGAGTTCAAATCCCCTATATTTATATTTCAATTTATAACTAATATAATATAAAATATTATTATGCAACAGCAATAATTCTATATGTTTATTATAACAATAAAACAAAAAAAAAGCTTTTTTCAGCAATTATTTTATGCCCTTCTCAGCATGACTGTAAACTATTTTAAAGCTTCAATTTGCAATGCATGCATAATGATATCTATCATTTTTTTATATAATATTAATTAGAATCTAAAATAATGAGTGGGGGGGGGATCCAAATATTTTCAAATGAAACATATTAAAGTGATAGTATAATGAATTAAATTTCCATTTTTGATAATTTCAATTTGTGGATATTAATAATACCCTCTCTTTTAATCACTAATAGAAAGTGTAGAAGCAAATGCTCATATAAGTAGGTAAAGATAACTATTTGCTCAGCATTTGAAGGAATAAAACACCACCCTCACTAATAGTGAAGGCCACATTATATTATAATCATTTTCCTTTAATCAAGCATCTGACACACTCAAATTAACCTGGACTCTTTTCTTTCTTGCTATGAATATTTAGATATCCATTTGCAACCTATGTTATATGGCTGTTGTATTGATTATATCTAAGAAAAATTCTAAGCCTTTTTGTGTTAAGAAAAAGTTTCAGTGCTCACACAGCTTGGATTCAAACTCCAGATCATTATCTAAATCTCATTTTAATTACCATTCCCTTTTTAAAAAAAAAAGGAAAGAAAATTCAAAACACTTTAATTTTGCTATTAAAATATTTCATTATTCTAAAAAAGAAAAAAAAAGAAAATGTATACTTTTGTAAGATATTTGCTACTTAAAATTTCATATTTTCTACTTAAAAATTATAATTATGTTCTGCATTGGCTGCTTATAAATATATTTGTTTTTCCATACAGTATTCTAAATCTATTACATTGGTATTAATATTGTATGCTGTTACATTACTTGCATTAAATCTACATAAATATAATGTTACTATGAAACTATCCCTGTGGCATAATTGACAAATTATCACAGTGAATTTTTCTTTAAAATTTTATTATTGATATACATTAATTCATTAATTTATTTATTAGCAGCTAAATAAGTATGATCTTCTAACTCCAATAGAAAAAGAAAGAGGGTACATGATAAAAAAAATCAAAGCTATAGAAAGAGTGGCAAGAATTTAAAATTTTAAAGTTAAGTTTTTCATTGACTATATCAGTCATGAATCACAAATAATGTTCCTTTATATCATATGATAGTCCTTTTATTGTATTTGCCATCTTCTAAAATTAACATCTTTTTTCTTTTTTTCCTGCAAATCTTTTTTTCTGAAAGACTTCAATGCCTTACTTAAATGAAGCTGTCCATTGTATTATTTTAAAACTTATTCTTATGAAAGCAATCAATATGACATCTTTTTAGAATAACTTATATCTCAAATAAGGATTATCCTTTTCTATAAAAACTACACTTAAATTTGTCATATTTTTTTTAGGGCATTAACTGCTTTTCACCATATTTTTTTTAAGGACATTAATTGCTTTTTGCCACATTCTGAAGCTGAAGAACATATAAATTGATATTAGGTCTTGGTTTGCCTTTTCTACAAAAACTGCTCTTAAATTCACCGTATCTTTTTTAGGACATTAATTGCTTTTCACCACATTCTGAAGCTGAAGAACATATAAATTGATATTGGGTCTTGGAATCCTTTTTTTTTTTCAGAATATTGCAGAGCTTCCAAATAAATTTAGCAGAATATCAATTCTGAATAAAACTAATTTAATTAAAATAATTGTCTCTGAATGGAGAAATAAATTATTAAATATAGTAGCTTCACATTGTATCTTTTCCGCATCCTAATATTCAAATCTATTTTCTATCTAAAAAGCTATAGATATTTAATCTATAACAGCTACAATATAGTTTACAAATATTCAGACTACTAGCAGTTTCTAATATTGTTCTTTTTATTTATTTATTATAAGCATTGTTTACAATATGTATTAAAATGTTTGTATAAAAAAAATTTTAAAAAATAGCCATAAAATCACAGAATTAAAGAAATAAAATTACTTTTGCTTAAGTGGATTCAATTGATTTCTTTCTTATTTATAATCAGTAATTATAATAAATATTTTTTTTTTAATTGTTGCCATCAATTATAACAAGTTGCAAAAAAAAAAAGTGGTCATTTGAAAAGAGTGAAAAAATTTATAGCTATTTAAATTACAAGTAGTATGAGATATTGTTCTGCCTGAAAAAGCGGGATAAAATTTAAACTATGTGAGCTAAATTCAAGCTAATTTGATTTTTGCAAAATAGATTAATATTTTATAGAAAGATAATGAGAGAAACACCTGTTCAATTTAAAAGATTAATATTAAATTAGGGCATTTGAATATTGATAGCAGTATAATTTATCACTTGTAACCATTGCCGATTAAGCTAATACATGTTCTGAAGCTGATAACCATTCAAGTGAAAAAAGTTGCTGTTCGATTTTTTCTATTACTGGCTGATTAAAGCAACTGCATTTTTTTAATGTTCAAAACATTAAAAACTGTAGATAACTTTTTGAATTAGCAACATATTCTAACTTTAGAAGCCAAGAAGTCACAATGTTTTTGTTTTGTTTTTAATTGGTTCAAATTAAATCTACATTACCAAATTTATATTGCATCTTTATAATGCTTTGTGAAATCACTCATAATCTTTTCAAAAGACCACTATTGTGAAAAAAAAAATGTGGATGTTAATATATAACCTGCAAAACATCAGTTTTCATTTGAAATATCTCAAATTTTTTACAACTAGAAATGATGTTTCCTTTCATAACATCATGTACCAATTGTTTAAATAAACAAACTATCAGAAAATTATCTATTTCCAAACATTAGCATAGTTTGTTTCAATTATCTGAGTTAAATGCTTTGACCAAATAAATAAAAACAATATATAATTCGCATATTTGCTTCTGACAATTGTCATACATTTTCCTGGCTACAAAAACCATGTGCATTTTGATTCTCTAAAACCACTGAGTTTCTGAAAAAATGTTCATTTTTGATTGGCTATTCAATAAAATCTTTTAAATTCGTTTTCTGGATAACAGGGATATTTCATGATAATTAGTAGACTTCTTTTCTATCTCCATTATTTTTATAAATTGAAACAATAGCTGAATTCTTAAAACTAGCACAACTTCATAATTCTATATATATTTTTTTTTTAAATTCCAGTAGTTTTACATATTATAAAACTTCTTCAGATATATCATCAAGACTCGGTCTTTTTATTTTTAAAATTACCAAGAGTTTTTTTTAACTTTATCAAACTAGATTTGTCTGTTCTAATCTAAATGAATCTCTAAAACAGATATATTAAATTATTCTGTGATTATTCAAAAATTAATCAAAAGACTCCCTCCATTTGTTCAAAATATTATCTTATTATATAATAAAGTGACATTCACTGATTCAATAGGGTTATGATTTTTTTTATTTTTTTCATCTTTTATATTATTTTTAGTGCACCAAAAAATGATCAAATGTGATCACAATAAGCAAATAATAATGTCTTCTTTGTAGTTTTAATTTACCAGTAATTCTAAGATCTTGTCAGTCAGTGAATTTTTATCTTTAAATTGTTGTTATATTGCTTATAACACTCAATATTTGTTTTATTATTCAGCCAGTTAGGTATTGCCACCTGTTTTCTTTTAATCAAATCATTAATAATGCTATAATTGTCTGAGAAATGGACAGGATTTTCTTTTGTATTATTATTAAAGCTCAAAATAGACTTACATCTAAAACGCACTACTTAGTATAAGAAATCCATGCTTCAATAATATAATAAGCTTTATAATTTAAATTGACAATTTTGATGTTTGCACAAATAGTATTGAGTTTAAAGAACATTCAATTATGTTAGAGATATTATCTATTTTTAATGGAACTATCATTTTACCTTTGGAACTTATTTATAAGTGCTCATGTAATATTAATCCATAAAATGTCATTATTTTGACAAAGATGTGTGCCAAAATTCAGTAACTACAGGCCATTTGAACTCATATAGCCAATATTATATTATTTTCAATAACTTAAGATCATAGTTTCTTTATATCAATTCAGACTTGTTTTGTTATTAGGGATAAAATTTTGTCATTCTCTGAACTAAATTGGGCACAAATATCATTGCATAAGACAATTTTTAATATCTTTAGATTTTGATTGATACGTCTAGAAATTGAAAGATAAATTGTATAGCAAATTCAATGAGTTGCTGCTCTGTTTCAATTAACGATTTGCCCTTCAAAAAAAAAAAACATATTGGCATTTATCTTTTTTTTTTTTTTCTTTTTGTTGATAGAAGACTTTTATTAAGAATTGCTATATTAATTTTAAATCTTGACAACTTCTTAATGATATGTTCATGTTTTGAAGAGTTCATTGCAAACAAATATTGCACATTTCATGTATTTATATTTAAAAGAAAAAAATAAAATATTTTTTTTTATTATCACCATTGTCTTCTGCTTTGCAGCTACTTTGAATACCAGACTTATTTCTACCACCCATAAACATTTTGGACACCCATTATTCAGCCAGACTTTATGAGATTGATTATTTTTAGGCTACTTTTCCAAGATTCTTTCTTATTTCTGGAAAGCTAAATTCCCTAAATAGATTGCATAAACCCAAGCATTTATTGAGTGAAAGTATTGTTCCAATTACAGTGAATCATTATTGATTATATTGCTACACACAAGATTACAACTAAGATTTTTTATTCTGTTAAACTTGTTTACATCACTCTTTTTTCAATATAAAATGTTCTGTTTGTGTAAAAGATTGGAACAGAATTGTTGTGTCAATTAGAGATTTAAAGTATAGCTGCACAAACTATTCTTCATATTTAGTGAAAAGAGATGTCATTTGCATTATATTTTCTTGATAATTTGATTCTATAGCAATATGCAATAAAAACATTAAGATAAATAGATACTGAGAAACAGCATAGAAAGAAAATAGAAAAGACTATTTATATTTTAGTTTTTGATGTATCTTACAAAATCCGGAAGTACTTTGGCAACACTGTGTATTGGTTTTTCATTGTTAATCATCGTATCTTTAGATTGTTTTATTATCCATCAACTATAGGCCCCATTAATAGTTTTAGATTCAGTACTCATTATTTATTTATTTAATGTATGGAAAAATAATTAAATAATTCCTAGCTCATGATAGTCAAGTACCAGAGGTTACAGATTAGTTTTGATTTGGGAATCTTTAATTCTTGAATCTATTATTTTACTACTATGCTAAATTGGTATATATATTATGATATAACATTTCATCTACTTTGAGGTTTTATCATGTATACCATCATAAAACTTGCTTTAAAAAAGGGCAATTATATGAGTTTTATGATTTTAATATGTCTGTCAATCCTTGTAGTTGCTGTAGCCCAGATCCTACATTATTTTTCTGAGTGTAATTATATATCTGGTAGTAGCAGCCATATTGATCTGTATATTAAGATCAGTCAGAATATATGATAAAAGTATAACTAACATGGCATTTGTAATGGTATTAGTAATCATCTCTTGTAAGTTTTATTTAACACAAAATTCAGTAAGGATACAAATTGTCAGTTTTAATAGTGAATTGCAGATATTTTCAGATTCTGTTTTTAAAAATGTCATGTAACTTATACAAAATGATTGCAAAATCATCTATATCTTTTTAATAATTTCTATATGAAGGAACGTAAAACACCAGGGTTTATATCTGGATAGGTAAATTATTAAAAAAAAATTATGTCATAAGAAAGCTTAGAATTTTTCAATTAAAAAGCCCATTGCCAATCTAACCAATCATCTTGTAGTGATTGTAAATTAATATCTAGCTATTATTAAGTACAGGATAATGTGCATTAATTGGTCAGATATACCAATGAAGAAATTCAAAAAAAGGAAAAAAGCAAATGTAATCGACTACTGGTGAAGGAACAAACACACTTTTCTAGATAATGAACCTATTATTGTCTTCATCTTTCTTTATATGTTGCAGCCCTTTAAAAATAAAGTTGAAAAAAAATAACTAGCTTAAAGTATGTAGTGGTCATTATTTTACACTTAATATTTTGCTATTATCATTTGAAAATAAATATTTAAGTTATTTTACTTTATAAAGACTGGAATTTGCATTAAATAGAAAATAAATATGTAAAAATAATATCTAATGTGCAAGACCTTTGCTCAGTCATGTTTGATTATATTATAAGTAGCTAAAGGCATATTATCAAAGTAATCTATGTTTTAAGATAATTTTTCATAAAATTTTGGATATATATATATGCATTCACTGTCATTACACTATAAGAAAACAATTCCTTAAAACTGAGATACACTCTGGACACAAAATAAAATAAAAAGAACTTGATTTAAAAAAAAAAAAAAAAAAAATATTTCCATTACTAGTAAAGCATTAAACAAAGTCGGATTTGTACAACACAAAAGCTTATTATGAATGCATTAATAAAGTACAAAATCAATTTATAATTACCATTTTATTATTCCTATTCAATCAGCAAGAAACTACTTTTTAAAATTAATTTTATATAGTTGAATAAGCATCAGTAGAAAGAAACAGTTGAATAATTCATTCATAATTCTATACTTTATTAACAGTCTCTAATATAGATATGCAAACTCTTATAAACTATAAAAATAATTATTTTTTTGTTACCCCCAAAATTGTTTTATTATAAAGAGTGTTCTCGCTTTCATTTCAAATATACAGCTCTAGATACGTGGGGGGGGGGGGCATGTCAATGGCCTCAAGATGCATTTCAAACAGCCATATATGGATTTATTGAAAAGTAATTGATGTTAATAAATATTTCTGAAAGTAATGTGTATCAATAAATATATGATCCAACACACATGAGACTTATTGCCAACTGATAACTATAAATAAGATCATAATACATAAATAGAACGAAGTAAAAAGTTATAAGAGAATAAAATTGGAAATTGTCATTCATCTATATAAAACATAGTATACATTTGATAGATTTAAGATATTGTCATATTCTGAAGAATATTTATAGAAGTGCAACAATGATAATAAAAAGATTAACTTGAGATGTTTATTCCATATCTCCAAAACTTTTTACAGCAATTTTGCAAGAAATATTTTGTGGATTAAAATGAAAAACTAAGAGAGTAAAAGTAAATAAATATTATTTAAGACTTCTATATTTTTCATATGATGTAATTGTTTTGCAAATATTACTTCAGAGATTCAATCTTCCAAGAGATATCCGTTGAAGGTAAATGATAAAAAGATTAAAGTAATGTTCAATGGATTTTCTCAGAAGAAAAAATAAAGAATGATAATGATGGAAGTTAACAATTACAATTATCTTGATCAGATTATTACTAAGATAGAAACCTAATGGATAAAATTAATCATAGAATTAAACTTGAAGTGGTTTTGTAGAAATAACTTCATATTAAAAGAAATATGTCTATGTATTTGAAAAGGAAGGTTTTTAATAAATATGTTTTTACCAGTTCTCACTTATAAATCTGAGACTTGGACACTTAACAAAAGAGCAGCGGAGAGACTTTAGACTACTCAATGAAATATGGAGAGATATGTGTTAGGAGTATTTTGAGAAGAGGTCGAAAATGAAATACATGGGTGAGAATAAACGTGTGTTATTAACATCATTGAAAGAATTAAGTGACTGAAATAAAGTTAAACTGCACATATCACTAAAAGAGATGATAATAGATGGACAGTAAGTCTTAAACTGGATTCCAAAATATTGTAAAAGATTTAGAAAAAGATCACATGTAAGATGGGTGGATGAAACAAGGAAGGGTGCTGGGATGCTATGGAGTAGAGAAATTAACAAAACTGGATTAAACTTGAAGAGACCTTCATCCTGCAATGGATTGAGAATAGTTAAAAATGGTGATGATAGATATTCACTGAATTTTATTAAATTCGACGTCTATATTTAAGATTTAATGAAAGGCAATAATTTCTAATAAAATAAAGGATAATCATTTTTGTATTTATTGAAGTGTGTTTTTGTTGTAAGTAATACTCTCTGAAAACATAAACTATCCCCTCTCCACTTTATAACTAAGATTTTATAAAGCATAATCTAAAAATAACTGATAATGTTTACTTTGTATTAGTATAAATATTCAGCTATTCATTAGTCTTAACTCTTTATAATTGACTTGCAGAGTCTGTTTTCTTTCATGAAAAGCCATTGATTGTTTTTATATTTCTGATTTCTATCCTCTCTCTGTAAATTGTTCTTGATTTTCTTACATTTTGCAATATTTTTATATCCAAAGGAAAAAAGAACCAAAATTACGGATATATATTCCTTTTCAGTTGGCTTATATATTTTTTCCAAATATAAATAAAATCAATTACAAGAACTGCATTTTGTTGCAGGCGCTCTTTAACTCCCCTAGCTTTTCAATAAATATGTAAATGATATTATTGATCATGTTTATTAAGTTAAAAATTATCATTTTCTACATATACATTTTATTTTATTAAAGGTCAAATACATTTTTTACTATATATTTATGCGCAACAAACTTTTTTTTTTAAATTGAACTGTTGAAGGAGATGTATAAATAGTAAAATGTATATATAATAAAAGTTACATTTGATTTTTAGCAAAATATTAGTTTGTATTTAAGATTAAAAGAAATGACAATTTCTAAACTAATGAGAAATGATTATTAATCATTTATATATTTATTTTCAAAAATGTTTATAATCAATGGAGTTTGCTGAAAATATAGCTCTTGTAAGATGAAATTTATATAATATATATTAAATAAGTACAAAACAATGATATTTGACATTAGGGACTTATAGTGACTTTGTATATATAATATACATTAGGAGATATTTGTATATTTTTTTTATCCAATGTCTTCAGCCATACAGTTAAAATATAGTAGCATAAAGGTGTAGTTTTTAAAAGTATAATATTAATATCTTAATTAAAAATCATTGCATGTAAAGAATAAATAAGCAAAAACATTTTAGCTGCAGGGCTATATTGGAGATCTGGTAGAACAAAGATTTATACAGCAAATAAATTGTGCAGGGGACACTTTTTCTCTCTAAATTAAAATTTATATAAGAAATACTGATGTATGTAATGAACTTTAAAATGGCAGACATGTTTGTCACAAAAACTTAGCTAAGAATTTTGTTCATTTATTTTTTCTATCTCTAATGATAAAAATATTTGTAATTATTTTTTTATTTAAGTATTCTTTTAAGTGCATATACTGTAATAATTTTAGCCATGAACCATCAAAACAGAATTTGAAAACTGATTAATGTTGATGTCAAAAAAGAAATAGTTTTGTAGTGATTTACAGAAGAAAAATGAAATGATGGAAAAACTAAATATTAAACATTGAATTGCTAAATCAAAAAGCACTTTTGCTTCAATAACTAATGTTGCAATAAGTACATGCATAAATCTTTTTATAGTGCTTAAACATTGAGTAAAGTATCAAATATCTTTATCATTAGTATTTAGTTTTTCTTCTGTAATTTGCTCATGGTAATTATTTGTTTATTTGTTTTTTAATTATTATTATTATTTGTATGATTGGTACTTAATTTCTGATTATGATATAATTAAATCAACAATCTGCATCATTTTAAAAAGTGCATAATGATTTTCATATTCAGCAGTTTGCATTGCAACATCATAGAAAAAAATTAAACTTTTGCTAATGTGGATTAATTAAAAGCAAATACTAATAGCACCATTGAAGCAATTATTTATAAAAAGTCATGCAATTGCTTAAGGATCTTTTTACCCAAGCTCATAGTACAAGTATTGTTCCTGTGCAAGAATTTATTGCTGGATAAGTATAATTCACTGGTTTCAGGGGGAAAAAAACTGGATTGCACAGCATTATAAGATATGGTGAGGTTGTTAACACAGATAGAACCACTTTTGAATATTGTTTAATTTTTAAAAACAAATTTACGTAATAAAGTTGAAGTTCTGACATCAGTTATCTGTGAATATTTATTACAATATGTTTGTTTATATATTTACAATAAAGAAATACTTTAAATGATCAAAATTCAATTTTAAATTTTTTAAATAATTTTTATTTATACTGAATTGTCTATATAAATTTCGTTTTATAAATTGGTTATTTTTAAATTTTACTTGTTTACAATATATACATTTGTTTGCATTTTTATTTAAGCTTTTAAAAATTGAATTTTACTTTTCACTAATATTTATATTTTCATTTATATTTATAATTTTGATTGTATATTAACAAATAAATAATACAAAAACTCTGTCAGATAATGAAAATTATTCTACATGAATAAAGCGTGATAAATAGAGCAGCCAAAATTCAAAAAACATTATTCACAAACAACAATTTGCCAAGCGCTTATACCAGAACCATGGTGACATATTGGAACTGATCGGTTAATATTCCAGTGCATGCTCAGTTCCAATTTGCCAAGCATTTTCGGTATTGTATACCAGAATCATGGTGACATATTGGAACAGATCGGTTAATATTCCAGTGCACTGATCGGTTAGTGCATGCATGCACTGGAATATTAACCGATCAGTTCCAATATGGCACCATGATTCTGGTATACAGTACCAAAAGCACTTGGCAAATTGTTGTTTGTGAGTAATGTGTTTTTAATTTTGACTGCTCTGTTTATCACGCTTTATTCATGTAGAATAATTGTATATTAACATGAAAAATATTTTGTATATATATCTACTCAAAAAAAAACCCCTTCACAATGTAGAAGATGAAAAATAGATTGATATATGGATTTTTGTTTGTTTGTAGTTATGTATGTACATTGAACATATATTTTACTAATAGAGCATAATAATATCAACTTATATAGAAAGAAAATCAAAATTCACTTAAAAACAAACAAATAAAAAAATTACTTTGATGGTTTGATTTATTCATAAATTTATATTTAAAAACTTCACAGTAATTAATTATTCTATAGTAAGTCTAAATCCAAAGAACAATGTGGAAAAGCAGATTTTTTCTCTAATAAAATCATGAAAATATTTATTTACAAATTACAAGTAAAAAATGTGTTAATGAGTTATCATGATAAAAAAAGTCTCATTTTTGCAAATTATTGACCTCTTATCTAGTTGTGCACTTGAAATGGATTATTATTACATGAACAACTGAACATATGATATAACGAATGACATTTTGGAACTAATTTATTTATTATAGCAGATTACAGTTCTATTAATAACCTATTCTTTTTATATTTAATCACAGTAATCTTTGCTAAGAGATGCTAAAAATAAATTAATCTGTTTTTGTTTTAGTGAACAACTTTATAGCTATATGACTATAGTTGAACTTCCTGTCATTTATTCATTTTTTTTAAAGGTCAAAATTAATAAATGATTATCAAATATTACAGAAGATCATGCCATTATTATGTAAGCAGGTTTTTTTTTAATTTTCTTATTTTACTTTTGCCTCTCAACCCAATATTTTTGTCTTTTTTCAGTTGATCATATTTCATTAGTGCATGCATGATCTGCTACTTTCATAAGATCTATTTAAATAGCAATGCATGATTATACCAATTAACATATGTTCAATTGGGAAAATATAAGAATATTGGGCAGTAAGGAAAAAGTTAAAAAAAAAAATCTAAAGAAACTGCTCATATGATCTTACAAAATGGAGAAATTATGAGGACTCTCATAGATAAGTATATAAAATTTTTATTAACTGTTGCCTTTGACAGAATATTCTATTTAGTTAAAGCGTCACATAAATTTAGTCTTTCATAAATCTAAAGGTTACTGGTTTAATTCCCAAGCTACAATTGTCACTGAACAAGAGAGGGAAAAAATATCATTCAAATTGCTGCATTATATAATCATCTTTCTGTTATTATTTTAATAGTTAAACGTTTTTGAAAAGTTTAAATAAAGTTTCTAAAAACATTTAACAATTCCACTAGATGAAGTAAATAATTTAACATTCAATTCACAAACTTTCAGATAAAAACTTAATATAAATATATACTATATTTAAAAATATTAAAATGTCATATATATATATTTAAAAAATAATATTGCTTTAAATAGCTGTTGTATTATATTGTATATTAAGTTTTCATATGCCATTTGATTTCATTTCTATTATCATATGATAATACTTGAAAATTAATTATTTCTTATCACTATTGTCTATTATTTTTAACACCATTAAAATATAAAATAATACAAGGTAACTATCATTAATTCAGAATCAAATAATTAATAATGTTCTATAATTTGTATGAAATTATATAACATTTATTGAATACTAAAACAGTTTGTTGTAATTCATACACTGTGATAAAAGTTTATCATTTGCACCACTGACTTCTATATTTTCACTATGCTTGTTAAAAATGTATTAAAGTCTTAAAATATTGTCCTACTACAGATTGAAATATAGGTGCAAATATCAGTGAGGGTATCAAAAATAAAAATCAGTTTTTGTTAATAAAGTTAAATTGTTTGGTGATTTGATCAAAAGATTGATACAAAATATTTTGTGATTGAACAAAAATTATTGAATTTGTACATGATGATCATGCGCTTTAAGAATCTCCTTGCACTTGCCCATGAGCCTCAAGTTTAAAAGCATAAATATACCCTTATACTTAGAGTTTATTTATATATAAACCAGTCTTTGCTCACTGTACTGAAATCAGGGTTCGAATCTATTAAGTGCCTGAGTTACATATTATTAATTTAATTGGATAAACCTATTCGATGAATCGCAGGAGTGAAATGCAATCCCATTTTTAACCACCTGCAATGAAATATATAGTAATTTTGAATTTACTTTTAATAAATATTCTGTTATTTAAGTCGATGCTCATGGGTGAGTGCAAGAAGATTCTTAAAGTACACGAATGGGGCATTGTACTTTATAATATTACATATGTAGGATGTGCTATATAAATAACAGAGAATATTTATTAAAAGTAAATTCAAAATTACTATATATTTCATTGTAAGTGGTTAAAAATAAGATTGTATCTCTCCTGCTATAGATCAAATAGATTTATTGAATTAAATTAATAATATATAACTCAGGCACATAATAAATTCAAGGCCTGATTTCAGCACAGTAAACAAAGACTGATTTATACAAAAATAAACTCTAAACATAAGCATACACTTATGCTTTTAAAATCGATACTCACAGGTGAGTACAAGGAGATTCTTAAAGATAGGAGGAATTGTTCCTTCTTTATAATATAATGAGAGAATATAAATATTGATTTAAGGTAGAGTTCATTGTTAGGTGAATTTATTAGAAAATAAAATATTTCATTATGATTGAACAGAATGAATTGTGTAAAAAGCTGACCAAATATTATTCTTTATATAATCAGTAAAATTATTAAATACAGTAAAATTATTAATCCTAAAAGATTAGGTAACCAGGATTTCCACAATAAGTTGGTGAATTAGCAAGCACAGTATTCTTATTTAGTAAACTAAAGTTTCAGAAGAATATAGAAATAGTTTTAAAAAATACTCTGATGAAATTTTTTTTTTTTTGCAATTTTTTAAAAATTGAATGATTATATAAAGTTAACTTTGTAAACTTATAATTATACTAAAAATTTATTATCAAATATACCTTTCAAATATTCCTTTCAGCAATTTCACAGAATTTTATTCTTTTCATTATCTTTAATAAATTGCATTTAATTTTAATCAATTTTTCTTATCCCACCACATTCAGTTTGTTCCTTCATTTTTTGATTTGCAAGTGTAGATATATCATGCTGAAAACTTAGGCAAACATTACTGTATCCATCACTTTTATTTTTGTATCAGATTTTGGAG
The DNA here is from genome assembly GCA_028023455.1 of Epiperipatus broadwayi. Taxonomy (NCBI): domain Eukaryota; kingdom Metazoa; phylum Onychophora; class Udeonychophora; order Euonychophora; family Peripatidae; genus Epiperipatus; species Epiperipatus broadwayi. Next base: position 31,143 of record JAQFVV010000080.1, on the reverse strand, counting down.
TAGATAAAACTCAATTTTTCATTGTTTGTTAAAATGGTATTTTTAGAAGTTTATCTTGTTGGATGTTCAATAATCCTCTCTTGAGACCTCTTTGTCTAGGCATCACTATTGCTTGTACTTGTTTGGAATAAGTTAATGATAGACTTTACCCATGAAATTCTGTCCTAGTTGCCTTATGATATCAAAGAATGTTTGAGACATCACATGGTTTACACCATTATATCAGAACAACAGACCATGAGTCCATACAATAAAATTTCTATTTTTATACAGACTGCGCTCTTGCATCACTTGATTTTCTCATCTAGGAATATTAATTTTGTCAATTAGAATTTTAAAAATTCAGTAGTTTTTATTACTAGGCCTAAAAGATGCATAATTAATCTTAATAATCATTTTTAAAATGCTCTTCTATAACTTTTGGACAACTCTTTGCTTTTATATTTCCAGAAAATAATTTCTCAGCTTTTGATGTTCAAAATAAAAGGCGAAATGTATATATGAACACATAAAATTTCAATTTTTGGAAGCATTGTAGTATACTTTACAGAATTTTACATATAAATGCAAATTTAAAAATGCCTATAATTATTATTTATTGCCTTTTGTTTTATAAACTAAAAAAAGAAAAAGAAAATTATAAACATATATTGTGCTTATACTTCCCCCTCCCCAACTAATAATTGTTTAATTTAAAAGGAAGTAATTGTGATTTTATAATTTCTGAATGTTTAATATGAACAATTTGGCAAAAATAAAAGTAAATTCAGACTTAGCCAGATTGTTTTCAACAAATAACTTTAATTGTTTCAAGCTGGTAGAAGAATAACAGGAAGGGAGACTAGAGACCGTCTACCAATTAATGGCCTCAATTGAAAGTTCCAACAGATGTGGACAAAAAGAAAAACTATTGTGATAAGAGAATATAATATAAATTTACGAAGAAATATGGAATAGAATTTTATAAATAGTTCAGCTCTTGTTTGAAACAAAAAAAAAACACAATAAATTGCGTTTACATTTTATAGCATATTAAACTAACTTTTAATTATTTTAATCTTCTTTACTTCCTATATATATATGTATGTGCGCGCGCGTGTTATGTGTACCGTATGCTAGAAGAAGAGTTAATTTTATTTGTGGTGTTATGATTACAAATAGATGCAGAGTTAAAACTATAAATAAAATTAAATCTGTGTTCGCAATAGTATTAAGCAAGAAAAAGATAAATCTACAATTAAGGTTTTCATTTATTATATAAAAAGAAATATTTACAAAATTATCTGTTTACTAAAGAAATAGTGTATTAAAAGCACTGTGTATTTTGGTACAATGGCAAAATGGCAGACTCTGGAACTTAAGGACCATGGATTGCACCCATAAAATCCAATAACCCAATCCCTTTCCTATGGTGTCTGTGAAATCCTTATTATTAAGATTCCTTATGTGGACAGGAACAATCATAGCAGTGTAGATGAGATTAACATAGTGAATGAAGAATCGTTATTATCTTCTCGCAGTCTATATGTTTTGAATAAAAATTTCGTCAATTCTAAAATCTTATCCAGGTATGACATGCATTTCTGGAGATTTAATCAAAGAGAACATTGAAATTCTAAAATGATCGATCTGCATAATAAGCATGATAAAATGAGAAAGTTTTCATATATCCATATTAAATTTTTTTTATAAAATATGTCAAACAAATACAAAAAATGTTAAATTGATCATTTGCCATTTACCCTCTTTTTTAAATCTAAATCACTTTTAAATTATTTGATAAATTAATCAACAGCTAAATTATATTACATTGTCAGTATCTTAAACAACAGCCACTGAATTAGTCATACTACTCAGATAATGGCTAAAATGTTAATGCTATAATTATAATAACAAGCAAACTCCTTCATGGAAAAATCTAGAAACTATGCAGAGTTTTTGCCATGAAAACAATTTTTTAACATGCTTATACCCATTGTTGGGCCATACTTCATGTACACTTACTTTAAATTCCTGCCTGGAGACTCCCAAATTAAATTTGATAAAATAAATGTAAGATTTTCAAAAATTCTACAATAAAAAGTATATAAAATTGATTAATTTGAAAACATGATATAAGAATACTCACATATTAGATCTGCTGCTCGTGTTTATGATAGCAGAATTCTATACCTTTCTCCAGTAGGGAGGAGGGTGTTTGCAATGGCACCATAGTTGTATTTTTTTAGTGCTGCATATTAAAAAAATCTCAACTTTTGAAAACATTAGTCACAACTATAGCATTCTGCTGTTGCAAACGCTCTCCCCACTGGAGAAATGTTATGCATTCTGCCATCACAAACACAGACAGAAGGTCTGTTATGTAAATACCTATATAAATAAAAATTAAGCTTAAGCAGTAGGATCTTGAAAAACTGTTGACACTGCAATCTGCATTAAGAGATTTTGATGGGTAGAATTTGTTTAGATCACTAACAATAAAAACATTAAATGAAAACTTAATCTTTTAACGGGTTTCATAATTGAAAACTATTTAGCAATTAAGATAATAGTTGTAATTATGACCACAGCAGTCAATATATCAAGAATATTTCATTTGTAAACTTTTAAATTAAACATAGCTCATTGTATATGTAAACAAAGGGAATAAGTCATCCGCTCCTCAGTCTATGAATTCAAACCACTCGAAATATTAAACAAAGGATCAAGAATAGAATAAATTCACTTATTCTTGGAACTCTGATACTTATAAGCACACTTTTGTCAACATTGTTGGTAATTCAGAATGAAATTAATTTATCAATCAGATGGAATATGGCACTAAACTCTTACTCGTTAGCATCTTGATTGTAATAATTAATTAAATAAGATTTCACATGTAAACTTCTAAATTAAATATAGTGTAATTATAAGTAAACAAAGGGAATAAATCAACTTCCCCTCAGACTTTAAAAGCACTAAATGTTAAATAAAGGATCAAGAATACAATGAATTCACCTATTCTTGGAGCTCTGATGTTTATAAGCATGTCTTTATTAACATTGTTGATAATTTAGAGTGAAAGGTTTAATTTAAAAGTTACATGTTAAATCTTATTTAATTGTTACAATCAATGTGTTAAAAATGAGATTCTGTCTCCAGCTTTGTGTAATTGAGTGTGAGTTCAACAACTCTTTAGTGCCATATTCCATCTGGCTGATAAATTAATTTCATTTTGAATTACCAACAATATTGACAAAGGTATGCTTATAACTATCAGAGCTCCAAGAATAGGTGGATTCATTCTATTCTTGATCCTTTGTTTAACATGTAGATTGCTTTTAATTCATAGCCTGAGAGGGTATTGATTTATTTTCTTTGTTTACATATCAAAAATGATGCATATTTTTCATTAGGAAAAAATGCACTTCTGAACTTGTACAACTTTTTTCATTGTTGTTTGGACAAATAAGCATTTTTTTCATGTTACCTTTTTTAAATGTATTCAATTTTTAAAAGAAAATTTACTTATCAAAAATATGTCAGATAGGAAATTATCTTTATGAATAACCTTATTATTGTTTATTTTCAAGACTTATTATTTTTATTATATATAAATTAGATATTTTTATTCAAATCTATATAAGTAGGATAGATGGATATATTATTAAAGAGGTCATCTTAATTTTATATTGTTATTCATTATCAGAGAATGTTCTCAATAAAGTTAAAAGACTTAAAAAGATTTAAACTATGATAAATAAATTTTAAATTCACCAATTAATTTAAGATTTCATATTAGTTATTAAACTTCTATCTTAAATTGTCCATATTGCTTATAAAAGCTTTACTTTCAATGTATTATTCTGCCACATAGAGAGTGTCATGTTTTTTATTAATCAATCATTCGTAAATAGAATTATTTTTAGAGATCTTTTCAGAAATCATCTTTTTTAATGAATCCAAGCTATAGACTTAGTTCAATTTCATAATACACACCTTAAAAGAATTTCATGACCATAATAACATAAGCTTGAGAATCTAAATTGATAATAATTAATATATCTTGAAATTTATGTAGCTGCTTTTATAGAATGAATTTCAAATTTTTTATGTCTATCATTTTAACTTTTGAGTTTATTAATTTATGATTTTGCCAACAATCTGTACCTTGAAGTGTTAAAATAATATTAATTTTAAATTCTGTCTCCTAACTATAATGTAATTTATAAGGCCAGTTAGTGTGGATGCTTTTGAATTTCTCTATAATGATTTTGTTCAGTTTTGTGCTTAAACAAAATGTTTGTGATAGTCAACCCATAAGTAATGCAAAAATTAAATAATTAGTAGACCACTGAGTTTCCAATAATTTTCAGTTAAATTGCTTGTTTGGTTTTTTTAGTTTCATTAACTGGTTAACAATTTACATTTTCTTTTGCTTCATCTAGTGAGAGTTTTTGAAAATGCTTGATTTTCACTATTGTATAAAATCTTTATTTTATATTAAAACTCCATAAATTGGGCTTGATTTCTTTTTTATTTAATTTTATAAAGGAATATGTTTTTAAATCTTGTAAATCAAATGATGTGACATACATGTCATCATCCAAGTAAGTATAACCACTTTCAGAAAATGAATGAGGTGTATTTTTAATTTTTTTTTTTTTTAATATGAACAAATAAAGACAAATCTATGGTAGATCTATTGAGTTTTTCTTTAAATTCTGATATTTTCTGTAGAATAAATTACAATATTGGAAAGATTTTAACACTTGATTCTGACAGATAATGATGTAGAAGATGCTGTCATTTTCTTTCATTATATTATGGTCAAGAAAATAAAAGATAAATGAATAAATTGAAAATTTACATGTGTATTTCTTTTTGTTTTAAATAATCAACCAATTATTGTGTAAAAATAATCAAAAATATTTTATAAACAAACAAAAAATCATATTTCATTTATACCAAAAATGATTGCATGAAAACTTGACCAAAAGGAAGTAAATGCCCAGAAGGCATTTTATTCTGTGTCAAACAATGTGACATCCCTTAGATATAAGCCTATTGTCCCTTAAATCTAAACTGGCTGTCTGTCATTATCATTTACCACAATTTTAATATAGCATTTTAAAATTGGAGAAAAACAATGCTCTTTTAAAACAAGAAACATTTTACAACAATGGGGAAAGCGAGAAAATTAAGAGCATCCAGTGTCTTAGTAGTTAGAATTTTTAATTAGGGTACCCAAACATATATTTATTTGCTTAAACAAAATTTTGACCAAAATCCAGTTACAAAGTAACTTTTTATTGATTGTATTTCTTCATACAAAGATCACTCTGCTAAATCTGTATTGTGGTTTGTTTGTTTTTTCAGAATAAAAGAGGAAAGATTGGAATCAAAAATAGATGTAATTAAAGAATAGAAATGGAATTCACAATTTAGATGATCCATTCATTATCACAGTTAGTACAATTAGTGACATGAGAGACTTGCATTGACCAGACTCTTTATTAACCTGGATTTCTGAAAACAGTAAAGTAGAAAATAAAAATGGAGAAAAAATTATAGAAAAAACATATACAAAACTCAGACAAAAGTTGGTTTTATTGGGAACATTATCTAGATTTTGATACTTTTAATTGGAGACTGCTTATTGATTATTCATAATTAACCCTCATATCTAAAAATCATTTTACTATCCATACTTCTCCATTCTTACATGATCCTAATTTTACCATCTGATGTCTAATTGACATTTTACATGGAGGGATTGTGTGTACAAACAAAACTATTTACATTATTTATTTAACATTTCAATTAAATTCTGATGGAGACCTAATTATAGTGCTAATATATAAATAGTAGAAATCAAGTAATATATTTTTGATTTGTAAAATATCTACATACAAAATGCATGAAAAAAGTTGATAAATAAGATTAACAACAGATAATTTTATAAAAAGAATATAACCTATTAATTTACTGTTCTAGCATATAAAAAAAGTTGATAAATAAGATTAATAACAGATAATTTTTTAAAAAAATATGTCTATAAATTTATTATAATTTTTACATTTATTACATACTTTGGTAAGTGTTATAGCTTTTTATTTTAATCTGAATTTTATATTTAACTGGAGTCATTTTATTAATACAAGCAGATAAAAGTTTTTTGATAATAGTTTATAAATCACATCTACAATTAAACAAAAACTTATTTTTATATTCCCATCTTAATTCCGTATCCACTTTATTGACACATATATGTATATAAATCGATTATTTTCTACAAGATTTGAAAATACTATAATTACAGTCTCTTGAGTTTTTATTTCTCACTTACCTGTTACATAAAACATTTTAAGCACAATTTGCATATTTAAGAAGCAGGCATGGAGTGAGAAATTAATTGTCTATATTAATTAATATTGCATTTGTAAAAGTAGATTTGAGAATTGTTTCACTCACAGTGCTACAAAGCAATTAGAATGGGTGATAGTGTGGTAATTTTCAAAAACTCGCCTCATCTCTTATACTCATAATTTGTTTAGCATTTTAAACAAATTACTGCTATCAATAATTGATATATAACCATTCTAATTATTAATCTTATACTCTCATATTATTTCATATGATATTTAATGATCACTTTAGTGTTTAACTTTGAGTTAAACTTAGATTATTATTTTTTTGGTTCTAAATAATGAAATTTTTATTCACTTTTTTTTCTTTTAATATATAAAAGTCAATTATTATTTTTCTAGTTGAAAATATAATTCTCTATTCTTTTAAAAATTCAGTTTACTTCCATTTTTAGAAATTCCAATTTCTTAGCATCACTCATAATTTCAATATAATTATTATGATCTTTTATTTCTTAATATTAATTTTAAACATATATTCCAAATATTTTTTATAGGTGAATTATAACACAAAATTTATTTAGATATTTTGCTACATGTATTTCAAGATGACATTTTAATTTATCTGACTCAATTTGCTATATTCAAGGCAAACAGCAATTGCACATAATTCACTCAGGACTTATGACAAAATAATGCAAGTACTATTATGAACAGAGAGCTATATAGTTTTATTTTAGTACTCATTTAGATGGAAAACCACTTAGTGTTAATTGCCATTAATAATGTCTTTTTTTTTACTGCTTCATCTTGATAATAATAGTGCCAAGAGAGTTTTAATATTCATTTAATCCTCGTATATATATCAATAACTAACCAGCTCTTGAAAAGTCTAATTTTGTAGAGAATGTATGCTTATATGTGTACATGGGTTTACTTATTGCTCAATTTGTCCATTTTTTTTTTCTGAGCAATTTTCCTGAATTTCATGATTGAACCAGATGAAAATGCAACAAAAACTTTTTACTTAAAACTCATATTTTCAAGTTTCTGATCAAGCCAAAGATGAAGAAATTGGCTAAGATAATTGGTCTGATGCTTTGTAAGGATTCATAATCGTTTATAAAAGATTTTAAATACCAAACATTTTAAACTGGAAAAGCAAGAGCAAAATTTTAATAATAAGATTCCCACTTTTATTTATTGACATTTTTATGCTTCAACAATGATTTAATGTTTTAACTTAGGAAATCATTTGTATAAATAATAAAAAAAGACAGCTCCCCCTCTTTTTTTAAACTTTATGAGCTACTTACCATTGTTATTCTCATTCCCTCTTCTACATACTTTAATAGCAATCAAATGGTTTTGTTGTTTTTTTTTCAAAGTAACCTTTATTAATAAAAGATTACAAAAATTTTGGGTACACTTACCCATTGAGGATTACACAGTGATTCAATGTAACAAGGTAAAATGTACATATGTTCAAGAATAATTACATCCATAAAAATTGCTGTAATGTGATTAATTAATGTGTATCTGTACATGGATCCACATGACTTAGCTGTCAAGAAATTAACCATCACCCAATGGTCCCACCCCTGTAGCCCCGAAGCGATGACTCAAATGCTTCAGCTGAATAGGTGAAGTCCAGCATTGTGCCAACCACTACAATAGGCAGCGAGGTCCAAGGCCCAAGTTCACCAAGCAATAAACTCTCGAACCACAGCCGAGCCATGTCAAGACCATTCTGAATACCTCTGCCTCCCAATTAGCAGTCCAAATGAGCAGGGACCACAATCAGTCTACCTGCCCAAAATTGGAAAGCAAACTTGGGTAAAAACTAAGAAGTAATAAGTAAAGAGCCAGATGGACACTGCCCCAAAACAGCCTATTAGGGGACACAGTAGCCAACCAGAGCAGGAATAGCACTAACATTGACCATGTAGCCCCCTGGCAGGTGTTCTGGGCAGTGGCAAAATTGTTAATAGCCCACACCATAAACCAGACACCTAATGTCTACAACCAGCCACCCCTGAAAAAAAAGAGGGGATGCAGACCCATGCCCACAAAACAGAACTCCATCAATGTTACAAAAAAAAATGGCGGTGGCTCAAAACAGACCAACCGCTTTACAAATGCACTAAATTTAAAGTTAACAAATGAAACCTAGTGATAGTGAGTGCAAATCAACACTGACCTATCAAATAATCCACCTAGGGGTGCAGTAGCCCTACATGGTGAAGTTCATGTGAAGGTAGTGATTTTCATCCTCCCAGCAGGTATTCCCAGGCTATACAATGATCGTCGACCATCCCCTCAAGTGAACCAAGCCCCTTATGACCACTATCACCACACTTGAGGATGTAGTATTGAAATCAAGCCAGATTTACCTGCACACCATGAGAATAAATCATTTGTCTATATCATCTTGCACACTGAGGTCAGTGGAGCTGAAAATCCACCCTTGATCATCATCAGACTTCTGTGTCTGCAAATGTTCACAGCAGCTGCTCAACCCACCAACCAAAGTCCTTCAGGGTTCACAATGATTTTTATTTGTTGATACTAGTTGGATCCTGCTCTTTTGATTAAATTTTAGATCTTGATTAGTAATGAATGATTCAAGTATAATCTGAAAGTTTGTTGTTAAACTTTGGAAAATTCTCAATAATTATGGCTTAAAAAGTATGATTAATTTGTAGCTTCAAAGTTTCTGTTTAGGTCTAAAACATCATTTGTACTCATTTTTGTCTTTAGATCATTATTTTTTAGCTCAGGAATCACTTCATTGTAGTTCTGTGTTGATTTGAAAATTTTTTATTTCTTGGATTTTTTTTTTTTGGGGGGGGGGGTCCACCGGAAGAAGGGTGATAACTTCTGTTCTGATCATCGGAGAAACCTGATTTTTGTGCAGGGCGATAGCTTAGGTTATTTTTTATAATGTTCAATTCTAAAATTGAGATCGAATTAATAATTTAAACTTGTTTAACACTGCTAAAATCTGATGCAAAGATAAAATTCCTAAAACCATCATTGTTAACATATTATATTCCACATTTTCTATGAGATTTGATGTGCAAATGAATTTCCTGTTTATTCTATTGATAAAATTAGGATTTCTAGTGTCTATTCTTTTTAGAAATATTTGGTTTCATTTAAAATTATTTTTAAAAGGTTTATAATATTTTAATGATTCCAAGAATTTGTCTCTTTCTAATGGCATCCATTTGCATAAAACGGAACGATAGATAATTTCAATTATCATTGAATGAAAACTGTTTCAAAATTTCTTCTAAAGATGAAAAAACAATAAAACAGATATTCACTTACATTTTGGTAAACTTTTTTTTTTATGAATCCAACAATGGACTATGACTTTGGTGAACAGAACAGGGAGCCTGAAACAGCGAAAACTGGAGTCTCAGGTTCCCTCTAGTGGACTCAAATGGTTTATTTATTCAGAAAATTCATAAGAAATGTGAATACTGAAAGTGATAGAGCTAAAGAAATGATCTATGGACCTTGATCCAGATTTTTCCATTCCTCTATTGTACTTAACCATGCAAAGCTTCATGCTAGTAGTGATGCATAATTGCACATATAGATTTTCAAAAGTTAACCACTTTATTAATGCAGGCACATACTGAAGAGCATAATTCTACATTTTCCATGTTGTGTTTTAATCAGTTTTTATATGGACCTAGGTTGCCATTTGAAAATGACTTTTTATTTAGATACTTATAACTGCAGATCACTTTCAAGTAAAGTTGGAAGGACTGTTTCATATTAAATGAGACATTATTGGAAGTGAAGAGAGGACTGATTTAAAAAGTGGGCATGTACTCTACTATAAAGTACAAATATTGGAAGTACAATTGGAGTCGGATTCATTATAAATAAAAAGAAGAATAACACTGTGGAGATTGATGGTGTATTGTACAGAGTGGCAAGTTTAGTTATCCACCTTAATAGCAGTTACCAAATACAAATTATTCAAATTTATACCCCAACAAGTTCTCATAGTGATGAAGTAGTGGAAGATTTTTATATAGACATGCAAATGGCTTTTGATCAGACCAAATAACATTTTTAAATTGTTATGGCAGACTTTAATGCTAGAATTGGTGAATAATTGAAAGATGAAAGTGCTGTAGAAAAATTTGGTTACAGTAATAGAAATAAGAGAGAACAGGAGTTTACAGAAAAAGAAAAACTTTATATTATGAACTCTTTTTTTGATAAAAATGTTAAAAGGAAATGAACATGGAAGCATCCAAATGAAGGTACAGCAGAATTGGATTATATTTTGACTAACAGAAAATACATATTTCAAGATTGTATTGTTATTAATAAATTCAACACAGGAAGTGATCATCGATTAGTGAGATGTAAGGTACATGTTAATGCAAAACTAGAGAGACATAAATTATTAAGAAAAACATTATTCACAGTTGATATTCCTAAACTTCAGTAACATTCTAATGAATTTAAATTAGAACTTGCAAATTGCTTTTAAATATTAATAGATTTTGAACATGATTCAGTTTTGAATGAAATTAATAGGAAAATAACTGATATACTTTTAAAAACTGCAACAAAGATAACTGTTAGAAAAAAATAGGAATTGATCAATACAATTTCTACTGAGACTAAAGAATTTATGAAGAAAAAAAGGAATACGAAAAAATATAAAAATACTGTTTTAGGAAGGATTGAATATCTCAAATTTTGTAAAATTATGCGTAAAAGAGTTGATAATGATATATGGAAGTATAATTGCAAACTAGCAAAGAAAGTTATAGAAGAAAATTAAAGTCTCAAGAATGTAAAACAACATTTTAGTATTGGTAGGAAACTTATATCTGCAATAAGAAAAAAAGATGGAGCTATTACTAAAAAGAGAGATGACATCATGAAATGGGTAAAAGTGTTCTATCAAGAATTATATAGTAATAAGAAACAAATACCTCCAACTACTATTATATCTTTTAAATTGCTCAGGATTTTAAATAAAGAAGTGAGACATGCAATTGAATTTATGAAGAAAGGAAAATCTCTGGGTAATGATGGAATTATAATCGATATAGCAAAGGAAGCAGGTGAAGAAATAGAATTTTTTTTAGCAAAGTTATATAGCAAATGTCTAAATGATAAAGATGTATCAGATGATTGTAAGAATGCAGTATTAATATTAATTTTAAAAAAGGTGATAAAGAAGATATTAGAAATTACAGACCTATCAGCCTTTCATCAGTTTTTTTACAAAATTTTTACCAAGATAATTACAACTCGTCTACAGAGAACATTGGATTTCAATCAACCAAAAGAACAAGCTGGATTTAAAAGAGGTTTAGTGTAGTAGATCATATTCAAATATTGAGAGAAGTTATAGAAAGGGCCAATGAATATGAGTTGCCCTTATGCTTTGGATTTTTTAGATTATAAAAAGGCATTTGATTCTTTAAGCATTTCTTCAGTGATTAAAGTATTGGATCATCAAGATACAGACCCAGGATATTGTCATATTCTGAAGAATATTTATAAAAATGCAACAGTAACAATTAGATTATATAATGATACTAGGAAGGTTAAAATTGAGATGGGTATAAGACAAGGTAACTCTATTATCTCCAGAACTTTTTACAGCAGTACTGCAAGGAGTATTTTATGGATTAAAATGGGAAGTTAAAGAAATAAAAGTAAATGGAAATTATTTAAATCATTTAGATTTTGCAGATGATGTAGTTATTTTTGTAAATAATAATTCAGATCTTCAGGAAATGTTGCAAGAGGTATTAGATGAAAGTAAGAAAATAGGACTAAAGGCAATGTTCAATGGATTTTCTCAAAAAATGAAAATAAAGATTGATATGGATGAGTTAGAAAAAGTTAACAACTACAAATATCTTGGTCAGATTATTACTACAGGTGGAAACATAATGGATGGTTGAAGTGCTTTTGTTAGAAATAACTTAATATTAAAAAGAAATATGCCTCTGTGTTTGAAAAGAAAGATTTTTTAAAAATATTTTTTTAAACCAATTCTTACTTATGGATCTGAGACTTGTGCACTTATTGAAGAGCAATACAGAGAATTTAGACTACTCAAAGAAATATGGAGAAATACATCTTAAGAATAACTAAAAGAGATTGAAAACGCAATACATGGGTAAGAGAACAAACAGATGTTACTGACATCATTGAAAGAATTAAAAGAATGAAGTGGAGGTGGGCTGGACATATTGCTATAAAAGATGATAATAGATGGATAATTCAAATATTAAACTGTATTCCAAGCGATTGTAAAAGACCCAGAAAGAAACCACATGTGAGATGGATGGATGAAATAATAACATGTGTAGGAGTGTTGAGGAGAAAAGAGGCTAGAGATCGGAGAAGATTGGTTGAACTTGGAGAGACCTTCATCCTGCAGTGGATTGATAATGGCTAACAGTGATGATGATAATATAGAAAATGTTTGATAATTATTTTGTTAAAAGTCTCTCCAATTTAATGCTTTTTGTTCTTTCTCATGTTTGTTGTAATATTTACATTAAATCTAATTTGCATGATTCAAAAACAATAAAGGATAAGATGTATTTGATCGTATCTTAATTTGTAATATGAAAATTTGTATTTGGAGATTCTCCAAGTTAGTTTGTCCTAGGAAGTAAAATTTAAATAATAATTTATTACATAGAAGTATTTTTAGAAGCTTTATAGTTAGCATTTAGCTAAATTAAGTTTAACTATTTTTTTTATCTTTTCGAATACAAACTTTTCTGTAATTAATGATTTGATGAAAGAAAAAAAAGAAACAAATTGAAAAGTAAATATTTTTTTTCTTTTTTAAAAGTTAGATGTTCTTCGTAACAATATCTGACACCAGGTGCTCTGCTATTAATTTGATTATTAAAATTCTAAAAATGTCTGCAGCCTGAAATTTTTAATTTAAAAAAAAAAAATGAAAATGTGATTTTTTTACTTAGTTCGTTCACTTAAGCAAATAATTTTGTTTCGAGCTTTTATTTTTTTATTACCATCTGTTGATAATATTTTGATATCTAGCTTGCTTTGTAACATGTGTCATAGAATGTGTTGGCCTTCGTTTAGATAGAAGCATTCTTATCCTAGTTATAATGTGGCTTTACTCCTTTCTTTTTTTTAAAAAAAAAAAACTAAAACTATATTATGATAATTGAGGTTAAAATAATAGTGAAGTTAAAATGCAGCTATAAAATAATTCCTCGTGTTCTCTGCTGATTTTAACAGTTACTGTGTTAATGGATATATACTAAAAGACTTTTTATTAAATTTTATGGTTTTCTTTATAAAATTGATAGCTTGCTGCATCTATAAAATTGAGTATTTTTTTCTATCGTAATTGAGCTGTTCATTATAGATGAATAAATGCTGGTTTCACTAACATCATACTCATGTCCATTTACATGCATAAATATGTATACTGCATACATAAATTTTATAATCATTAAAATATAAATAATAGCAAAAATAACGAGTTTATTTCTAAAGGAAAGCAAAAATGGTGTTATAAATCTTAGCTTAACTATTATTTTAGATGATGAGCCTCATGATGTAAGTTATCTGCTTGAAATGTGTTGAAACACACTACTACTATAACTAAGCTGTAGATCATTAATTATATGTGGTAACCTGCCATTTCTCATCTCTTAATATTTGGACTACAGTACATTTCTCTTTATCCATTTCATTTCAAACTTACACATAGATGCTTTAATCCATGATTAAAATCCAAATGATATATGTCTTTTAACATATACCTATGATACAATTAAAATTTGAAAATTAATACAAAAATACAATAATTTAGTTGGAAATAAATTGAGAAAGCATGTTTTCTTATATACATACATACTCAAATTTACATGAATGTATTTGGTCAGTCTATAACTTTTTTTCTTTCACTAGTAAATCAATTGTTTTTATTTTATCATAAAGAAAGTATTTCACCACTTCTTTTAAGCTTAGCAGAATACCATTATTATTTTTGCATATTGAAGTCATTTTATATTATAATTTTTATTCAATAATTCATAGCAACAGTATAGTGAGTATAAAGTGTAGTTTTCTTAAAAGTTAGTATGTGATTGTATGAATGTGAGAAAATGGCTAATTTAGAGATGATTCATGATGACACTTTTACAAGTGGATACACGTCAAAATTTATGAATTCAATTTTATTTTTTACTTAGTATTTTTTTTTTTCAAACTGAGCATTAATCTTATATATATGGAATGAAGCTGTATATGTAAACTTTAGTAAACTTTTACATCATTTTATAATGTATACTATTTGTGACATCATAATAAGATTAATATAAAATAATAGGAAAACTGATATACTTTTATTAATATAGTGTGATTTCCATTTGCATCAAAATTTGCTTGTATTGGAATTACATTACATCTAAACAGTGCCAAAAGGAATTTTAAACCATTTTATGTTCTCTGAGAAATAGTGATAAAGGATATTAAGATTGGTATATCAATATCTCATGTCTTAAACCAATATGCAAATTACTCACACACACATTAAATAGCAGCATTATTCTTGAAAGTGATAGTTTTAAGCAGATTTGTCTGGAAATGGTATTTGCACCTTGGGATGTTCTAAATATCCTCAAATATTTGCTATAAAAATATATACTTGCATGATAATCATGACAGATTTAGCATTTAGACTTTCTTTTGTGAGTGTGATTATGAAAGATAAACTGTCTGGGAGCTTATGGATATGAACAATAATTTATCTAATGGTTCATTGTTTCTATTTTTATGTTCATGTTATTTCTTTCATGTGATAGTATTCACATAAAAACTAATGACAACTTAAATATAAATTTTCTTTTTTGTAAAAGTCAGTGTTGAATTAAATTAACAGACCTGTGGTGGTAGGATATTTGTGGGCTTCAGTTATGCAACATTAAACAGTTCTGCATATTGATGCTTTATTAAATTAGATGCCACCAATTGGTCCCAATTATTTTAATATTTGCCCCTAAGGACTTATGAAACTAATAAGCTCCTATCATGCTTCTAGCATATTTTAGAATAATCAATGTTATTTTGATATTCTTTTTTGTTTTCTTTACGACACATGTTCTTGTTTTTTTCAGTGCCTTGAGTGAATTATTTGTTGTTGTTGTTTTATATATATATATATAAAAAGTAAGTTTAGAAACAATGGAATACTTAATGAAATGGAGGAAAAATTATAAATTTATTACATGTAGGTGTAAAATTATTATCATTAAGATATACTAGATTGAGGGAAATGGAGGATAAATAATGGGCAAAGGGATTTGATAAAATTTTATTTATAGCATGTAAAAGATATATATAAATAAAATAATGAAAATAACAAAAAGGGTTTTGAGAAATGGGGTAGTAAAATGAAATAAAATATAGAGATATATGTGTGTGATTGTGTTATTTTTAATTAACATCTTGCAGATGATTTATTTCAAAAGAAGCTTCTTTTCACATGAAATATATATATATTTGAGTTGACTTTTATATTCATATTCAGACAAATCCAGTCCAATTAGTTAACATCAAAACATGTTGAATTTTTAGGACATATGCTAGTTTATATATTGATTTTTGTTATCTATTATTTATTCAGTTTTATTATTTATCTGAATGTAAATATTTTATTATTGTATAATTCTTAACATTAGAATATATCAAGATTTATGAACATCATTAATAATCCTTTGAAAATTTTTCCAATTTTTCTCCCTAAAATTTTCCTCTGATTGATCTCTCAGTAAGATGTATTTAGAATGTGGGAAGTACTAGAAAATTATTATTGTTAATAAAGTATTAACTCTCAGTCACAGTACTCTAAACTCGTAAATCTGTTTTTGACATAACCATGCTGTGTCTTTATTGTCTTATTCTGGCCATAAAAGTTTTAAAATATTCATAAGATTTTTAATGGGCTCAATATATTAGATCATTATGTGCATTACATCTTAATAAGATATTTGTTGTACTTCTTCACCTGAGATGCTAAAGTAAATTATGTTGAAGATGATATATCACTGACTATGGATAAGCATTATCACTTGATCATGGTACTCTATTTTCTAATTACTCTTGTTATCCTCAGGCAAAAATTTATAAATTGCACAAAGGACACATTCAGGGTTAAGCTTCAGAGTGCCCTTCCTTCTCTCACTCAACAACCTTTTAAACAACACAAAAGACAATACCTTTTGAACATGCTTCTCAGGTTGCATATAAAATTTCATGCCCTGCATCATCCTGTAGCTCTGTGTATTACGATGAATCTCATACTAACAGATCAGCGAAAGTTGCCCAGTGCATGTATTCATATAATAAAACTAAATTAAATCGTGAATACAACTCAATCTTTTTTGATCATGAGCTGACTATGGGACACACCTTTTCTCCCTCAAATGTAAGAACAGTATGTGTCGAGAGATGATAAGAAAATATGAAGAGACTTGAGTTACTGCAAGCGATCCTCATTCCATTAATAGAAAAAATTCCTGTGTTCCATTATCAAAAAAATTGATCATCTAATTGACATACTATGTCTGATTTACATATTGGTCTTTGCCACTTTATATGCATATTTTCAATGGTGCAGTTCTGTTCATCACTATTATTCTGGCAGCAATCTGCTGAAAGCTGACTTTGTGCATTAGTTTTGTTTTACCTTTTCATATTAACTTGAACAATACAAGTTTGGTAGAATTATTCTCTTTTGTAAATTTTAAAAGTGCAATTATTTATTTTAACCTTTTCTTTGTTGCATATCATTTAAATTATTCTCTATGTAACTAATTTTATATCCCATATCATGAATTTCCTCATGCTTTAGAATCATTTGATTTTTCTCTAGTTTTCTAAAACTTTTTATTTCATTTTTAGTATAATTATCCGTTCAAAATAGTTTTAAGAGTTATCATTTCAATTAGAACATATTAAATCATGCTATAAAATTATATACTTATGCAAGTGGAATAAATTCTATAAAGTATATTTGCGTTCTATGTCTGGGAATATTAATAATATACGGATTTTATTTTTGCTAAATATTCCAATATATGGGATAAAACAAACTGACAAAAAAAAAAAAACCTAGATATTTAACATTATTTTAAAGATAATGAAGATAATCATTTCCTTTTACTGCTATTGTTCGTTTTTATACTTGTTGGAAACAAAAAAAAAGAGAAAATATTAACTTAACCAACTTTTTTTGCCTCCTCTTTTTAATAGCAAACATATTTATCAGTACGGTATAACAGACATTTTGGCCACAAGTTACTCTTTGATTTTAGTTTAAGTAGCAAATAGGAGATCTGGGTGGTCAGACTTCAAATTAAGGTAATGTGATGATTGACCAGCAGATGGCATTAATAAACTCTCTGTATAACAAAGCTCTCATAAAAATATAATGACTGTTAAAGATAAAATAATAGTCTGAAAATTTTGGGAACGCATTCTTTCTCAAATTTTTTGCTACGTGGTCATAAATTTGAAATATCCCTTGTGAGTATTTATTAATTTCTAAGTTATCCAACTTTTAAAATATATATAGTTTATTGTAAAATTTTATAACTTTGTTTTATTAATATTGCAGATGTTTGATGTTCTTTTTTATATGGAATAAAAAAAATTAATTGCGTATAAATTATTGTTAATATAAGATTAGATAGTTTTTTATTTAAAAAAAAAAAAAGAATTTAAATATATCTTCATCATTTCATTACTTTCATCCATTATTACTGAAGGATGAAGGTCTTTCCGAGTTCCCTTCTTCATATTATTCCAGCAAATTTCCTTGTCTATTCAGCTCACACATGGTTGCTTTGTAGATCTTTTAAACTCTTCGGAATCCAGTTTAAGACTAATAAACATAAAGGGGAATTTATTCATTTCTAATCCAGTGGCAACATATATATTCTCACACTCAAATTATTTGTTTTCTTTTGTAAACAGAATTTTTTCTGCATGAAATGTATTTATTTAATATTTAGTTATTTTGGGATAAACACTGTGATATGAATAAGCAAGGTATGGATTTTTCAGAGATTTAAATTTAAAATCATTATTATGGTAATAAAGCATTTTATCAGGCAGATTTCATGCATATATGCAAATGCAAATAACTATTGATGAACTCATAATATTCAAAGTGGTGAAAGCCTTTTTAAAAAATTAAAAAATTGAAGAAAAATTTTAATGCTGCTTTTAAAATATCATCATTATCATCACCAAAATTAGCACTTACAGGAATATTATTATAAAGAGAAGATAAAGAATTCTATAATCAAGCAACAAGAAGGGTGCCGACCATAAATAAAAGTGAACAAAACTGAGAACAATAAACTGTAAATCTGGTAATCATAGTAATGCTTTTCAGAAAATGACTTAAAATATATATAATAGCATTTATATATTATTCTTATATTGTCTCCTTTATTTTTTTGCATTTCTTCATATATGAGGAGATTTATAAAAAAAGCATTTATATATACATACAGCAAAAATGAGCTGTCTATTACAACTATATCAAAGGCATGACCCATCTATTGTAAGATTAGGTCATAAGACACTTCTTTAGTTTATCTGATGAGAGATCAATTAGATGAACATTCATCATGATTTTGAGATTAATGCTTCTAATGACTATGTATAATGTTAAGCATTCCATTGCTATTTGTATGCATATTTATATTAAAGTTTAACATGACTGAAACTTTTATTTTTATTTGCATAAATTATTTTTTCAGATAGTCAACTTTACATTGTGAATATTTTACAAAATAAATTTTATGCAATAAATTTTATAGCAAGTATTACTAAGGAAACTGTTTCTCTTATTAAATAATAAATTAACATATGTGAAGTCCATATAGGATAAAATAATAAACTCATTCTGATTAATCTTAGAATATAGGATTTGAGTTAAACCACTAAACATCACATGATCACTATCTCTTATGCTAACACATAACTGTTATTAAGCAGGCAAAACTCTCTATACAGTAGTGCCACCCTATACTAACCAGAGTAATCAATGGATGCCAGAAGGCTTGTGCATAAAATCCTCATCTAGTGCCTACTCATCCAATATCCCCAGATTAGTTTCTGGCTTATGGCCTTCGTCAGTGAGGAACCTTGGATCTAAGATCTAGGTGCAGTGCTCTCAGAGCCAAGCCTTCTCACTGACGAGGCTACAAGCCAGAAACTAATCTAGGGATATTGGATGAGTAGGCACTAGATGGGTATTTTATGCACAAGCTTTCTGGCATTCATTGATTACTCTGGTTGGCACAGGGTGGCACTACTGTATGGAGAGTTTTGCCTGTTTAATATAGGATTTGATTAATTTAATTTAGAACAAACTATTGATCCTTATGGTTTCAATCTTTTTCAAGTAACATATAATATCAGATCATAAATAAGGTATTGTTGAAATTGCATCAAAGAGATTGAAGTATAATGAAATATTTTAATTTGTTCAGCTTTTTTTATTCATTTTTTTTTTTTTATAAAAGTGTAATTCATATTTTTAAAAAACCACTTTTTTGAGGGTGACATATTTAAATGTTTATTTTCAAATAAACATACTTTTAAAATATATGCTAATTGTTAGAACAACTTTTTTTTTTAAACTTGATAAACCAGTTGATTGTGTGAATTGGTATATAGTAGTTCTGAATTCATGGACTTACCAACAATGAGTTTTGAAACCATGGTTTGCAAAAATATTTAAAAAAAAAACATTTGAATTCATAAATTTTATGTTTGATGCCATCTCTTAATCAGCCATTTTTATATTTTCACACTCCAAGTCCAATCAGTCATGTGTCATTTTCTTAATTTATTGTCTTTTCCTTAGCTGCATTATTCTTTTTTTTTTTTTAATTTTGTTTTGTTGATGTCTTAATTGCATTTTTAAAATTTAATAGTATCATTGTAATGTGTGCATATGTTGAACATGAATATTATGTAAAGTTAGCCTATTATGCATGGTTTTGGTATCTTTGGAAAGTCTTGGAAACAGATAGATTATGTCTTAAGTGCTGTTTAATGTTATATCCTGAATTCAGGATCTTGATTCAGATTTAATTAATTCATTACAAATAATAAATACAAACAAACTTTGCAATCTTTTTTTTTTCACTAACATTTACTGAAATATCAAATGAAAATAATTAAATTTCTTAATAAAACTTATTATATATATAAATAAAGAATGCATGTTTCAGGTAAAAGTAGAAAGTAAATAAAGTATAGCATTTAAAATTAAGAACATAGATTTTATCAATCTAAAAGTGAGATGTGACTTAATATTACTTTTTCTAATTAAAATATAAATGTGCACAATTTTGATTGGGAAGGATATTTTCTTATGATGTTTACAAAGTGTCAAAAATAAAGTCCAATTGGAAGTGGAATATATGATTATTGAGAATTCAAATAATTAATTGAATTTAAATTTTAAATAGATTTTATTTTTGAAAGGAAATTTTACTCTATGAAATATATTGTCAATAAAATTTAAGGGGACTTTAGATAAAAGTATTTGGTCATCAAAATTGTATATCTTTTCAACCACATGCTCTCTGCACTGGGTGTTATATTTCTTTGGATAATAATGAAATACAATATTTTAAGAATGTCTTCATGATTGGAAAATCAGTTTTAAAAGATTTGAAATATTTATCAACAGTGAAGAATGATGATATTTTATTAAAATAAGATGAAATAAGTTGAAAGTTGGAATCCTGGAAATGATGGATTAGCATGAGAATAATCAGATATGGTAGAGATAGTTAACTTTATAAAATGTGCAAACTTTGTAATGTTGCATAAAAAAGAGTATAATGTATCTAAAGTATGAACAAAATCGTAGTTAGCATCAATCTACAAAACAGGAAAGCAATATAGAATGTGAAAATTACATAATCATTTCACTAACCAGCATTTTATATTTAGTTGGATTCAGAGAAGATTACCATACAATAATATCAATTTGTCTCATTGTAAAGAAAATCAGAAAAAGCATTTTATATCCGTGTTTGTTAACTTTCACAAAGTCTTTGTCAGCACTGACATGTTCAGTATTTGAATCATATAAAATAGATCATAAATTAGCCAACTTTCTAAGTAACATTTGTAATAAAATTACTGTAAGAATATATAAAAAAAAATTAAAAGCTGGTTTGAAATTGAACAGGATAAAAGTCTCACTATCATTTTCATTACATATTTTGAAAGAATAATGAAATAAGAGCAAAGAAAAGTGTAAAAGAATATCAGTGCATAAAATGAGATTAAATAATTTAAGATATTTAGATGGTGTAATAATCATTGAAGTAGATGCAAAAATGTTATGCAAGGATATAAGGAGATATAGTTTATACATAAACCTGGCAAAAAAAAAAAAAATGATGCTTGGAAAAACAAAAAGAACAATCAAAATCTTATAGTAGAAAATGTAGAAAATTTTGTATATCAAGGAAATAATATTACTAATGACCTTGATTGTGAGAATAAAATTAAGAATAGCCAGAGCAAAATAATAAAAAAATTCTACAAAATGTAGACGGGATTTATAAAAGAAACATTTAAGTTCCAAAATAAAATAGATTTATTAGTTTAATGTATCTTTACTTGTGTATTATATGGTTATGAAGCATGTATGGTGAAACACTGTAAAAAGAATTATAACATTTGAAAAAAACATTTTTCAGATAAGTAATTGAGAATTGGATGGATGCAAAGCATATCCAAAAGAATTGTATAAAAAAAGTGAATTGAAAGAATAAAAAAACTGAAGAAAATTGTAGTGAGAAAGTTTTAGTTACTTGCAATATATGTAGAAAAATAATAAAGTAAAAAATCATTACTTCTGTTAGCACACTGTAGCAAATATGGACAGATGACTTTATAAAGTAGTGCGAAATTAATTAGCATTCGCTCAAAGTTCTATCTCATTATCTCAAACTGGTGTGAGTTGATGTGTAAAGTATTATATCTATGAGTTCTGCAGATTATAGTAAAATTATATTTATGTATACACACTTACATAGTTTGCTATATCTATAATTTAAACCAATAGCATTGTAATCTTAGTGTGAAACATTTTTTCCCCTAATGAATTAAGTATGTACTAACCAGAATGACTTATTAGGTTTATAAGAACTCGTGCAAAAGTTTTATAGGCTTTTTCTATAGTGTCCTATATCTTTTAGCAAATTATTTTATGATGAATTTGATTAAAATTAGTTGTTGCTTTTTTTATATATATAATCTTCAAACATCGTGATCTTGTTTATACATTTCAGTCTTGGCTTGGTTTACAGTTTATTTTATATTTTAACAAACTTTTAAATTATAAACAGTTTTCTTTATTTCTATTTGTTACCTTGCCGATTTTTTTTTTTTAACACTTCTTTGCTGGTTCAGCTGTTATTTTCCATTTGTTGCCATTACTTACTGAGGTTTGACAGGTTCATTCTTTACTAAACTTATTTTAATTCCAAAAAGAGCTTTGCGAGACAATACTTTGCTGTTAATATCTCACCTCACAACATTCTCATATCTTGAAAATCTTTCAGTAGGATTTTTTTTTTTTTTTTGAAAGTACATATTGATGACATCTTTTATAATGTATTCAATATACAGTATTTGTACATGTATAAATAAACACACACTATATATAATTTATACGCGTAGGTATATCAACATTCATATATGTACACTGTATATACATACACTAATAATTCTTGTTTGCAATAGTATGCGTGTGACTTAGTATATATATATTTAACAGTTGAAATACTTATTTCCAGATACAAAGTAATCATTATGCCATATTCAAAATAATGAATAATCTAAAAAAAGAAATATCAAAAAAGAATCATTTTGGAAACTTCATTAGTTATTATTATTTGTTTGTATATTTATAATAATTATTTATTAAAAAATATGTAAATGATTAGGAATTTAAGAAAGTTGATACATTTTAACAAAATTGAATACATGCCAAATATTCTTGAGACTTATTGTAGAGTAACTGACTTTATATATATATAAATTTTATTGAGTTAGCAAAAAATGGTATTCTGGAGAATAACCTATACTGAATTTAAATCCTTGCTTAACTTGATAATTTCATTGAGAAAATATCTGAATCTCAAAATATCTATTTATTCCTATATTATTATGCATTTATGATTAATAATTTAGCAAATTATAGCTGAGATGAACTAAAAATTTGTTGTTGAGAATTAAATTGTTACTTAAAAAATCATGGAAGAATATTAAAGCAGGATATTTTTTTTGACCCTAAGACATTGATATTGCAGTGATGAATCCATATGGTCTAAACATTAATGAGGGGTTATGTGTGTGGGTTAAATGTTGGATAATATGGTGCAGACTTTTTTTGTAAGAGCAGTTTATATTGATTGATCATTTGAACTCTGATCAGAGGAATTCAATTGAATAGCCAAGATAACAAAAGATTGTATTTCATGACAAATTAGCACATTAGAATGTGTATAAGGTTTGATTGGAAATTATGTTTTTATAGCTTTTAAAGATATTTTCTTTTGTTATCTTGGCTATTCACATGAATTGTGTGATTTTAACATGTGGAAATGTTCTTAAAAAGATGGTATTGATTATAACCTTGTATTATCTTTTTAATCAGAGAGATCAAACATTTAATTATTTCTATCAAGTTCAAATTGTTTAGGAATTGCAACTATTGTCATTGAAATGGGGGTGATAGACTGGAACAAGAAGTGAAGAGATTCTAGATCTTTGAAGGTATGTGTATATGGCTTTGTTATAGTATGTGAGTAGGCTTTATTATACTATGTGAGCATATTTATTAACTGTCTTTAATGAGATCATTGTTTTATTATGATCAAAGTTCATATCATTCAGTTGTAGGAAATTACTTGCTTTTCCTTGAATACTCCTACACAACTATCTGAGATCTTTAAATAGTAAGACAAAAGCCGATCCCAAAGTCTAATTCTTGGAAATTATCTTATGTCACACATACCTGGTTTAATTTGTGTGAGACCCAAGCACACAGTTTTAAAAATAAATTTGAAAGAGATGATGTCAAGCTGTGATATTTCCTGACTAAATTAATTTTACTGGTGTCTTCTTTAAAGTAATAAACTTAAATCTTAAAAGCATAATTTGTTGATGGCTTTGTGGTTTTGCACTAATGAAGAGATCTAGGAAGAACCAAATTTAGCCTGCGCGGACGACCATCCATCCGATCCAGAAAGTTGGTAATTTTTTTTAAATTCTTAAAATATTGGTAAAAAATTACTTAAATAAATGCTAACTGTAATATGCATTAATATGTCTATTATTAAGATTTGTGATTTATTATTATAACTCTTAGTTAGAGGGATAATCCCAAAACCAAATGTAAAATATTATATTTTTAAAAAGTTAATTAGGTTTTTTATTTGTTGATACTCCACGAAATAATGTTGAAAGTGATGTTCCCGCCATTTGAGATTTAGCATTTCTGAGATTTACTATATACTTTTGAAAATATCATTTACGATTTCTTTTTAAAAATGCCTTAACATACGTTAATTGTTTAAGATGTACTATTACAATATTTGATTATCACTATATAAATTAGTGTTTTTGGTTTATCTTAAAGGATTTTTTAATTTTCAATGGTCACTTCTTTTTCTTTTCCTGCACTTTTTTTCCATAGCAGCACCTTAGGCTATTTAATGTGATGTTTCTTGCACTTTTTCTAAGTGTAGTGCCTTCCCGCCACCCTTTTTTAATTGTAGCGCCTTAGGCAATTTACTTTTTTTTGAAAACAGTGTTTCTAATTGATGTCATTTATCGCTTGCATGTGCCAGCAGTGTTTTTGGGTGTTTTCAAATTCAAAATGGCCACCGAGCGCATACTATATCAGCACCCAATTATTTATACCTTATAAGTATCAGTTAGTGCCATCTGCTAATTTTTTTGGTTTCAAATTCAAGTTTGAAGATAAAATTATTAGTTTTGCATTCATAGATTCTGTTGTGAATTACAGATCTTTTATAATTCCAGACCTTTGGCAATGCCATTCAGTGCATTGAAAAATTTGGGTATGTCAAATTTTATTGTTATGAATATTATTTTTATCAGCATTCATAGGATATATGATAAATAATAAATTCTCTACACAAGAATGATTGAATTATATACTCAATAATCATGTAATCTTCAACTGGTTTATACACAGTTGATGAGAAGCCTTTTGCAAACAGTAGTATGAATCAATAAGATATAAGTTGTCATTTGCTTCTAGATATTCTTCATAAAATAATCTTGTATATTTAACTTTTTCTGAGTTAATCATGTGTATAATAGAAGGTGATGATATCTAAGGATACCTAGCATGTCTACATGTCTCTTTTCATTATGAATTTAATTTAATCAAAAGTATTCTCTTTTTATGCAGAAAAATGTGAGATCTTTAAAATATGATCATAAATGATAGCTTATGTTTAGTTTTTAATGTATATATTAAAGAATTTTGAATTTTTATTTGGAAAACTTTTATTAAAACACTAAAACCTCACATGATCACAATTTTTTTGGCTTACCCAAACTGTTAAAATGGTAGCAACTTTTTGGTTAGAACTGAATTATCCTGGGATCAAATGCATACTAAGATTATACCTTATGTGACCAATTTACAACAGCCAATTGGGGAATATAGAGGGTATCTTCATTTACTAGACATGCTATCCAAGCTGAATGAAGTCTCTAAGAAAGGGAACTTTAAATAAAGAGCAATTCACCAAGGGACCTTTCTACCCAAGAAAACCATCAGATAAAGAGAAAACTGATTCACCAAAATCTGACACAACCATCGGGTTTGGTGATCCTGTAAAGGACCCACCAGATAAAAGGATAGAACTGCCCATGTTGCATACAATTACCTTCCAAAGCATATACTTTCTAATTTGGAATTGCGCGAAAATATAAGGTAGACCATCAGGCAGACTGCCTGGTTTAAGAAGAGCTAACGAAAACCTCAAATAATGCTTTTTGATCTTTTTTTTCTAATTTTTATTTCCCTATATGCCTTATAACTGTTTATGGGTGCTGTTTTTTTAATTATATAATCATTTACTAATACAGTTTTTTGTATACTAAGGTTATTTTAATCTGAGTTAGGCTGGTTGACCACTTGGATAAGCAAAAGCATTTTTTATTTGTTTGTTTTTTCCTCTGGCTGGAGGGATATGAAGCTATATATATATACTTACATATATATGCTTCATACTAATATGTAACTAAATATTTTTAAATTCCAGTATATGGGAAATAAAAAATTATTTTATTAAATTTACTAAAGTGGCATGTATGTGTGTGTAAAAAGGGTCAGAAACAATCAGCTGAGATTAGATAAATAATAACACGTGTATAACAGATTCTAGAAAATTTTGATAAACAATTTTAAAAATTCAGCTAATTAAAATTCCTGAACATTGTATTTTAATAAAATTTATAAAGGCAGATTAATTATAGGGAATAAATATATTTATAATTGTTATTGAAACCTTATCTAATTAATGAAAAAATAAGGTAATCACTTTGGATTATATATTTACAAGAATATTTACAATGTTTGACCTTGTGGTAAAAAGGTGTTATTTGATGCTTGATTACTGCATGAAAAATGCAAGTAAACAAAAGATATTCGGAATTTGGAAAATTTTCCTAATTAATAAATAAGTACAGGATTAAATTGTAATTAAGCTGATCAAAATTATTATCAGCAAAAATATTTTTAATTGAAACTAATCTGGATGCCTTTTGTTGAAAAATTCTATAAATACCTAGGGAAATGTAAAAACAGGGTCTTTATCAGAAATTTCTTTAAGCTTGACAAGATCTCTATTTACCAAGTTTCAAGAAGTTTATTAAATTGTTGGCTGTTGCATCTCCAGGGGGTGTGAGTTTGAAATTTTGATGGTGTTGGTTAACTGCTGCTCCCCTGAAATCTGCTGATCCATGTACCTTTGCCAAGTTCTTGGCATCGTAAAATGAATTCAACCTGCTGATCTATCATGTGTTTATTCAAGAAATAAGCTACCTAGTCAATTGTGCCACCTTCAGTTATATATGCTAGTCAAAAGATCCAATCTGTCTCCATAATAACCAATTAATTATTAATATTCAAGAAAATGACCAGCCAGGACCATATGAATTGTACCATAAAAACTATGCATCTTCATATGCAGCTTTTCATCTCTTGCCATGTTGTTAAAAATCCTTCACAAAGGTAATCGCAGAAACATTGAACTTGCCATGAGAGCAATGCCATCATACAGTAAAACAATTCTTATATCTTTGATGTTGCCCTTTTACTTTTATGTAATTTTTTTGTATGTGCATAGAAATTTTCTTTAATATTATGTTTTACTATAATATATGTTAAACTAACCTGTATTTTTTAAGAATGATCAAATACATTGCTATATATTGATATTTTTGTTTCTTAAATTCCAAGAATCATCTTTCCTCCTAAAAGAAAATTAATTAAAAATGCAGTGACGTTTTTAATTCCCCTCCCTCACCTGACTCAAAAAAAAATTTCTAAAAAAAAAAAATATGTCATGTGTTTCAATTAAAACTTTACTCTTGCAATTATCGAGATTAGAAAACCAGGTTTTTTCTTTAAACAAATAGAAAATTAAGTTGAATTAGTTTTTTTAACAAAATCAATGTTAAAAAATCAATTTACATTAGCCTCAATTGTTTCATTAGAATTATATATCTCAATTATAGATCTCTTGAGCTATCGTATAATATATTTCTTAATATGTGTGAGTACAATTTCTGGGATGGACATTCTATTAAGCAGGGATTTTTAATCTTTATTGTTTTTATGAGAATTTATACTAGATAAACCATTTAGACCTTAATATATGAAGTTTGTTCAAGCTTATAATGTGGCTACTCACACTTGATTTTTTTTAATTTCCAGGCTTTTATAATTTACAATTACTGATTGCTCTTCTTTTTAATTAATTTGTATTGCTGGTTATATATATATTGATTAATTCATATTTTGTTCCTCAGGCAGACATACATTCCTACATCATGGAAATGATTTGCCGAGATGTTTTCTTTAGATGTAGTCACGTCAAGGGGGGCATATCTTATATTTTTATACTCAGATGCTTTTCATTGTTGTCCTTAATATTATTATTATCAGTGTAGACAAATTTTCTGCTTGATAGTAATAAGTTTGTTACTGGTTGTAAGGGCAGATATTCATTCCTGCTTCTTATGATCCTCTGATCTGATGAAATTTCTGGATATGGTCTTACCTAGGCAGGCATACTCCATCTCTGTTTCATCATCAGATATACTCTTCTGTTTGATAGCCTAGAACCACATTCAATATTTTTTTAAAGCCTGAACTTGCAAGCATGCGGTCAGTCTTAATTCTATTTTCATTGTGGTCATCTATTAATGATTGTGATTTTAATATAGTTAATCCTATCTTCACCTTGCTTGATTTGCCATTAATTCTCCATTAATTAATAATGAAACCATCATAGAATGTCCACCTTGAAGTTTATTAAGACCTATAAAGCTTATAATCCCTCTATTGTATGTAAGTTAGTGATAATTAAGCTGTATAGTCATTAATTAATTTTTTCCAATCTGTAAGAAATGCAATATAATCTTAGGTTTAAATCTAGTCATATGAACTTTTATTTCACTTTATTTTTTAGGTTTTTTTTTTTTTAATATGACTAATAAATTTATATACATGTAATTTCTTGTACTTGTATCTTGTTGACCATAATTTGTATTTTTTTTTTTAGTTTTAAGAGTCTTTTGTATCTTCCTAACCTCAACAGGATATAAGTAAAAGATCATAAAAGCTAACATCTGATGCAGTAGTCATGTAGAAATTGACATGGCGGCATAGGTAATGAGATTCTACTTTGTATTGTTTGTGGTAATGTTTATATCAATGTTACACACAGACATGTAAGTTAGTGAGCATTGTATGGTTCCTAAGATTAGTTTAGCTAACTATACAAATCTGACCATTACAGTATTTAAACATTTTGGTATGTTTGGTTTTTTAATAGCCATAGTCACATCATTATTTGGTCAGGACTGGTGTTAAACTAGTAAAACATCATGTGACACCTATTTCTTATGCTTAGACAAGATGTTGAAATAGTAACAATTCTCACCATATAGTAGTGTCACCCAGTGCAAGTTATAATAATCAATGAATGCTCTAGAAGGTTTGTACATCATCTCTATTTAGTGTCTACTCATCCAATTTTTCAGACTTGTTTCTTGCTTGTAACCTTCACCAGTAAATGATCTTGGACTGAAAACACAAATGTGCTTTTATACAATTTATTAAAAAGATCAAAGACAGATGCTGCAAGATTGCATTAGATGCAAACATCTAAATGCAGTACTCTCAGATTCAAGGCTCCTCACTGATGAAGGTTACAAACTAGAAACTAGTCTGTGAATATTGGATGCATAGGCACTAGATAAGAGTTTTGATGCACCACCCTTTTAGTATCCATTGATTATCTTGACTTGCACTGGATAGCTCTATTGTATGGAGAGAGTTGTTACCATTTTAACAGTTTGTGTAAGCATATGAATTGGTGATCATGATGATGTTTTAGTGGTTTAACACCTGGTCAAAGGATGATGATGACTATGGTTATTAAAAAACCAAAGACACCAAAAAGTATAGATATTGGACTGAGTTCAGATCTGTATGGCTATATGAGAATGAGCCTGGATTGAAAACATTGTGATTTCAGTTTGTGCTCATATCTTTATAATTAGTTTAATAGATAAAAACTGACTACTGAAAAGTTGCATTAGATCCAAAGATTTAGGTGCAAGCTAGAAACTAATCTGGGGATATTGAATGAAAATTCACTAGATAGTGATTTTGACACACAAACGGATTGCCATGACTTGCACTGAGTATTGTTGGTAGTTGGGAAAATTTAAATTACTCTTTAATTGTTTTTTTGAAAAAGTCTGAATTCCTAACATTTTTTTGTTTCTTGATGAATGTTTTTCTGCTTTTCCTAAAAGCAAATTTTGGTAGCATTTTATTTATTGAAAATCAGACAAAAGTAGTTTTTTTTTAAGTTTATCATTATTTTAATCAGTTCATTTTTCCAGGCATTGGAGCAGTGTTTCAGATTTCTAAAAATAAAATTTGCATTTTTCTTCCTCTGCTGAAAATTTTGTGAATTTTTTTTTTTTTTACAGCTTTAAAATTTACATATATTTATTTTCTAATATTTTAAATAATACAAAAAAAATCAAAAGATTCCTGGAAAATCAAATATGTGGTCCCTCAAGCTCCAGTGATGATGGGTAATCATATATATTTCATGCTGTCGAACTTTGCAAGATTACTTTGAGAAAATATTATGATCCTTGAGAAAATATTACAATGGTCTACAAATTTGATTTTTTGGAAAGTTTATGATTTTATTTGTATTGTAATTGTGTAATAATTATTAAAAATCAAAACCAGCAATCATCAGTTGGTCCAGATTACCATCTCTACACATATACGCTACAAGTGCTCATATATATATATTAAGATAGCAAATCCTCTTACTTGAATGAACAGGCTTCAATCTACTCCACACTCCAACTCTTCAACTGTCCATCCAATTGAAAATCTGATTTTCAA